>JAJTIY010000017.1:0-600000 GCA_021365275.1 Xylariales sp. PMI_506
GGGGGGGCCTACGACGTTAAAGAGGCCCGTGGTAGCCCCACCCTGTCGATGTTGATTGGTCTGCACTGCCGCCGGTGTCCGCCGGACTCCTCCCTGTCACATGTTCACTCCTTCAATATAACCGACCTATAAATCCCAGCGGCACTTCCCTAATGTGAACTCGGTCGCGTTGCACGCCCTCCTGTGATGGAAGATGGGGGTTTCCAGAACTGGTGGAAGCACCTGCGCGACCTGGAAGCCCCTTAGCACAAATTAGTTGCTCTAGCACCAGCGAAGGCTCTGCTGCGACGTCGATCCATCGGCTTCACCGATGTGCCCTCTATCGCCCAGATTGATGATATCCTGACTCAACACCCCCCAGATTGGCTTACCGAGGCTCTACTGTCGATATATTGCGTTCGCATCTTGGCTGTTACTTCAGCCCTCACGCAACCTTTATTTATTCGCTTCTGGGAGTTAGAGAGCGAGCACCCCGCGGAGATAACAGACATCGCAAGGATAACGTCGTGAACGCTTGCGGGATCACCGAAGTCACTCGCGTGGTGGATGAGTACAATCCTATACTTGACACCGGCATTCTATACGTGAAAACAACTTCAGTTGGGAGAACCGTGACCTCCCACGGCTCAATATATTCTAACAGACTCCCACCCTTTGATCGGCCAATTGGCTTTCACCAAGACTGGTGCGACTCAACATATCCGTTGACTTTCTCCGAGCTAGGAGGCGACATCGCAGGATGATCTCTGCGCACAATTCCACTCGGGTTAAGGCTCCTATACTACGTTTGTATTATTCGATCTACATCACTAAGACACCGTGTCAATCGTGAGGGTTGAAATTTCTGAAACGCCTCGTCTATTTTGGTATCCGGGTTGGAACCCTCAATGTCAAATTATTGCCGCGGGAATTATCAACAGGCAGGTTCCTAAGATAGTGCAGCTAATACGTTGCTCCCCGAAAATTCGATGGACTTATGGGTTTTCTCTATTCGCATATCCGCTTTGTTCACACTCGATCTTCGAAGCCACGTGAAGTGAGTGAAGAGAAGGGTCCCAGAGAACCGATTTTCCACTGGCCATCAAATTATAGTTTTCAAACGGGACTTTGCAATATACCAATCTCGGATGACATCCTTTGTTAAACCCATATTATATTATTATATCTCCACGCTATATGAGTTTCGGTGCTTACTCGTGTGACACAACCAGTGACAATTCCAGTGCCCGTCGTTGCTTGCAAGGTGCTCGAGATGATAACAATGCAAACCAAATCCCGTGAGGCATAACTCAGGAGTCTAACGATACTCGCATCCGGTGTAAGTTCTTATCAGTCGGGCCCATGGGCGGTGAATGAGAGCTGTCCTCTTGACAAGTTTATAGCGAAACTCACGCACTAGGAGCATTGCCAGACATGTTCAGCGGAATGCGTTTCGTGTGGGGCTTTGGAAGTTAGGAGTGAGTATGTTGTGAAAAGGTGTAAAAAGATGGGATACGAGCCATAACATGGATCCCCTACGTAGCTCATCAAGCCACTAAGCCACTAAACCCTGTCGAGATCCCGCTTGTCCAAACAAGGAAAGCAGGAACTTTGGCCAAGGTGATCTAACGTTAGTGGGGATTGTCAGCTGAGCCAATCATGCTGGCATCGTTTTTGTTCCGCCCCGCCCACGCATGAAAAATTAAGGGCTTAACTAGGTAGACCTCCCTATTGGACATCCCCGTAGCGGAGATGAGACCCTCAGGGTCCCAACTGCGAGAGACTTGTCCCGATCGCGGGGCCAAAAGCCTATCTACAACTTATTCGTTGCCTTTTCTTTTCCTGCTTCTTGCCCCGATTTTGACATCGGTCCTGTCTCTGCTCGAGATTGATTCTTCAATTGTCCCCTGTTGGAGACTAGTTCCCGAGACAGACTTGTTTGGCACAAGTACTGAAAGCTGACATGGACTCCGTCTACCATGTCCCGCCCGGTAGCGACCTTTACACGCTGCTGTCCGCGTGCTGCCCCTCCACCGACACCAGCGGGCTCTCTTGGTCGTCTTTCAGCACTCCCTCAGATGATGACTCCCCTTATGGCAGCCCTTCTTTCAATCAGAGCGACTCGAGAGTGGACAGTTTGATGTGCAACGGTGTACGAAATGACGGCCGAGGCGAGCAATGTGCGGGCGATGCAGCAGCGGCGTTATTATCTCCAACTATTTCGCTTCCATCCCCAAGGCATCGTCGTAGAAATGTGAAGCCGTCCTTATCATCAGGCTTTATTGGAATGCAATCCAAGTTTTCCACCAATTCCAAAACTTATATGTTGCCACAAGCCCCTGAAGCTTGGGAATGTCGCAAACGTGAGCTCCGATGTTTGTACTTAGAACAAGACAAAACTCTGAAGGATATCATGTATATCATGGAGCAGAAAGGCTTCAAGGCGAGGTAAGCCTATTGTCACCCTTGTTATATTTCCACCAAAAATGCACAATCGGCCTCCTGCCGTGCTGACTTGGGCCATCCTATCAACAGCGTCAAAATGTACAAAACTAGGTTTAAGCAGTGGGGATTTGTTAAGAACAACTCGCGCGAAGACATCACGAAAATGCTCCAGATTCGGCGTCAACGTGCAACAGTTGGGAAATCCACCACTTTCAAGCGCAATGGGAAAACGGTGAAGATTGACGAGTACCTTAGAAAGAATGGTGCCATAATATGGGAGCCGAGAGGCTACGGGACACCCGAGGGATTACCAAATTCCGTGAGGTGCCACACTCCACCGCTCGACACGCCTAGACACCTTAGAACTTCAGATACGCTATTGTTGAAGGAGCTGTTGATCTGGTGTCTCAAGGACTTGTCCCCATCTTTCTTCCACCTCACTCGACATGGCAACAAGACAAACTCAGTCAACTCAGAGCTCTGGGATGTGCCACGTTATCTAAGGCTCGCCTGTGATCTGTTTTCTGAGAGCCGCCACAGCCAGGCTGGTTCTATCTGCAGATCTGCCTTTACGTCAGTACACTACTTGATATTCCCTCCGCGGCTAGACACGCTATTTAACTTTCTGGTGGGTCAGTTATGGTGGACCAACGGCGACATTACCAAGGAATTATGGCACTACCTGAGCACCTACATGTCACATGTGCTCGGCTCTAAGAATGAGCTTTACCACCTCTTTCAAGCACTGATTAAATACATCGGGGATCATGGCTATGCAGCCTATCTCGACCTCATCACAGAGTGCATTGAGGATCTGCTGTGTATAGAAGATGATGCACCCCTATGGCGTAATAACCAGCTTGTGGGATGGTGTCAGCTTATTATAATGGACGCCTACTTCCAGAATGGCTACAACAATCGTGCCGATCGTATCCAGGCTCGCTGTGCTCAGGCATTACCTCGCAGCCGATTCTTTCCTAAAGATCGAGCTATGAACGAGCAGTTATGGCGTGAAACGTTTATGCGCCATACTTCTACTAGTTTCGTATCCCAGAAGCAGTCCCGCCACGAGAAGTTCCTAAGGCTGGCTTTTCTGAGCCATGCAAAGATCCTAGGGTCAATGACTGGAAGCCCTATGACTCACCCGAGCCTGTGTCGGATTGAGGGTGTCGCAACGAGTCTCGCTAATAAACAAGATATGGAGCCATCGGCGATTTTGACTCCCAGCCGTAATCTGAGTTTGGAGAGCAGGATATTACAATTCCTCACTCGAGATATATCGACATCTCCCCCATGACGGAGCAGACCATTTATGTCTGTTGAAATCCTGCGATTTTACAGTATTGGGATCGTCGATAGTTGATAAGTAACGACTAGAATGGCATACACTTCTGGCTTACTCCTCGAAACATGCGGACACGTCCATGCTGCGTATCGCGCCTACCCCTTTCCCACTGTTCGAGGTATCTTATCAAAAGGCTCTCTCCACCGCTGGAGGATATGGAGAGCACAAAATTAGGCACGGCATATCATTTACAATCAATGTGGCGTATTTTTCGCCCAGCCATTGCCTGTTTTTCTGAGCTTGTCAAGATACATGGATTTGAAAAATATTATATATATATACTTTCTAGGTTGATGGGATTGTCAACACTTGTAGCTTACATGGTGGCTTTATTTTTAGGTCGTCTACTTGCTCTGTTACCACACAAAATAACCCTAGGAAGAGAGGGTGATAAATTCCAGGCGGACACAAGGGGTGAGAATAGTTCAGATCTTTTAGTTATGGTACTGGCTCACCCCGCTTTACCACGCATTTGGCAAGACGATACGTAACGAGGGAAGGAGGGAATAAGGCCGGGTTTCCGTTTCCAGGAAATATGGCAGCGATCATTTGAAGGCATGTGAGGCTGAACTCGGCGGCTGCTCAGAGTGCGGACGCAAGAAAGCAAATGCACAATCCTCTCCTCTCGCCAAGGTGAATATGGTATTAATTAGCCCCATATGCCACCACATCGTCACCAGACGGAATAAAGGGAACGGTCCCGTCGGCACTCATGCGAGTCCATAGGCACCACGCGTTAACCGAGTACAAGGGTGACTATCGTGGTGTAGTGCCACAAACAGAAACCTTGTGCAAGTGGTGCAATTTGAAAATAATAACGCCTCAATATGATCTACCTTTCAATCGCAGGAGATCTACAGGGACGCCACCATGGCATGTTTTGACAGCAGGCGCCGTGGATCCGGGCCTGGTTTCCAGGGCACAGCTCGGAAGGCTGCCGAGCTGTCAGCAGTCAGCACTTGCATGAGTGCACCCGGAATACCACGGCAGGACACCAATGTTAGTTAACCCCGATGGTAGAAGACGGGCTGGGGATGAGTAGTGAGGTCGGGCATCATGTTTTTCTACGTAACAGGCCTGGAAGATAGCCCCAGATAGCGGATGGAGTGGCATGTATAATGTATTTATTCACACGGAAACAAATGTGTCACCTCGTGCGATATGGTGTCAGTGTAATATTCTACCAATGTAGCTAGTCCAGACCTAGAGGGTCCTGAGATGGGGAGCTGTGGTGGCGTGGCTGGAGACACGAAAACCGTGAATACCGACTGACATGAGCACCCAATCCAGAAAGGTTACATGATGTAGATTAATGGAAGCTGACTAGGTGAGTACCTGCATGTATTAGCGTCATGCATTGATCCTCGCATGTATGCACGTAGTATAATACATAGTAGGTTATAAATACCTACATAAATGTATGTAACAATAGGCTCATGCAGACAGGCGGGACCAAACCCCCCGCATCGTCCCTTGCCCTGGTGACAGCAGAAAACCGACTAAATTAAACGTTACTCAGGTCTTCTTTGGAGGTCTTCTTTGCATAGAGCATCGCGAACTAGCAGCCCAGTGCTGCAGTCATAAGTCAACAGTGATGTTTTAACGCAGCCGGCAGCCGTGAGAATCCGCTGAGGGGATTTTTGTTCAACAAAATGGTATAGTAGAACACCGTGGACGTTCAGTTCCCCTCCCTTTTCCGAGTTCGCCAAAAAGAAATCCCTGGGGCTGCCTCCGCGTTCCACGGAGGGGTTTCCTCCACCCGTGCCGAAACGGCCTAGAGCCCGGCCTCGATGAAAAAACCGGCTTACTGTGACCATTATCATTCGCGGGAAATTCACAGCGCGTTACTGGATTGTGTTATTGAATATAAGCATCATTTCGGGTGCATCCTCGCTGAACTCACGATGTCGCCAATCTTGAGTATAGGCGGCCCGGCCCAAACTTCGTAACGTAGAAGGCGAGCTGCCGTAATGGAATCGCGCGACACGGAATACTCCAACGCCGTTTCGCAAGCCATACTATCACTACCTACCAAACTTTTCTGCCTATAAAAGCTCCTAATCCATCTAATTTCTTCCCATGACTGGGATGGCCACTGGCACCGCACATGTTGTTTTTTTCACATGCTATTGCTAGAACATCCAACAATGAAGCTTTATTCAAGTCTGTCTATACTACTTGCAGCTGCAGTCGCTCCCATCCATGGCGCGTTCACCTGGAAGAATGTCCATATTGGCGGCGGTGGCGGCTTTACTCCTGGCATCGTTTTCCATCCTAAGACCAAAGGCGTTGCCTATGCACGTACTGATATTGGCGGCATCTACCGCCTGAATTCAGATGACTCGTGGACGCCTATAACTGATAGTCTCGCTACCGATGCTGGGTGGCATAACTGGGGCATTGATGCCATTGCACTAGACCCTCAGAACGACGAGAAAGTCTATGCCGCTGTGGGCATGTACACAAATAGTTGGGATCCCAATGATGGTGCCATTATCCGATCTTCCGATCGTGGAGCTACTTGGTCATCTACCAGCTTGAGTTTCAAAGTTGGGGGTAACATGCCTGGGAGAGGAACGGGCGAGCGGCTTGCCGTTGACCCTGCCAACTCAAATATCATCTATTTCGGGGCTCGTTCGGGCAACGGCCTTTGGCGCTCAACCGACGGCGGTGTTACCTTCTCCAAGGTTTCTTCATACACGGCCGTGGGCACATATAAACCCGACCCAAGCGATACTACGGGCTATACGAGTGATATTCAAGGCCTAACATTTGTGACCTTTGACTCTACTTCAGGAACCACGAATGGCGCTACGTCTCGCATTTTTGTAGGCACAGCTGATAACACCACGGCGAGTGTCTATGTAAGCAACGACGCCGGGAGTACATGGTCAGCGGTGGCTGGCCAACCTGTCCAATTCTTCCCCCACAAGTGTAAGCTGCAGCCTACCGAGAAGGCACTCTATATTTCCTACTCGGACGGAACAGGACCATACGATGGCACCTCTGGTGCGGTTTACCGCTATGACATTACCGCTGGAACCTGGACAAACATCACTCCGGTCTCGGGTTCAGATCTGTACTTTGGTTTTGGCGGACTAGGCCTTGACATGTTGAACCCAGGCACGCTTGTGGTTGCCAGCTTGAATTCCTGGTGGCCAGATGCACAGCTCTTCCGGTCTACGGACTCCGGGGCTACTTGGAGTCCCATCTGGGAGTGGACCAGCTATCCCAGCATGAATCTATACTATAGTATCAGCGTAAGTGTGAAGCATTTCGAGCTTAGCCGATGAAAACGTACTTTTGCTAATATCAGAACAACAAAGACCCCCAAGGCTCCCTGGATAGAAACAGGTTTCATCGATGTTGGGACCACCCGCCTGGGTTGGATGATCGAGGCCCTTGAGATTGATCCTTTTGATAGTGACCACTGGCTATATGGCACTGGTCTCACGATATACGGGGGTCACGACCTGACAGACTGGGACACGGTACACAACATAACAATTCAGTCTCTCGCCGATGGAGTAGAGGAGTTCTCCGTGCAACAGCTTGCATCCGTTCCTGGTGGCAGCGAGCTGCTAGTGGCTGTAGGCGATGATGATGGGTTCACGTTTACAAGCGCTAGTGCTATAGGCACGTCGCCAAAGGTGAACTGGATGAACCCCGAGTGGTCAACTGCAACGAGTGTGGATTACGCAGGAAACTCAGTAGCCAACGTTGTACGAGTCGGCAGCACAACCGGTACCCAGCAAGTGGCTATCTCCACCGACGGCGGGGTGAGCTGGAACATCGACTACGGAGCCGATACCTCAACTTATGGTGGCACAGTTGCGTACTCGGCTAATGCAGACACGATCCTTTGGTCTTCTTCCTCGAATGGTGTGCTACGCTCACAGTATCAAAGCTCCTTTGCGACGGTGAGCAGTTTACCGACTGGCGCGATAGTTGCCTCGGACAAGAAGAACGGAACCGTTTTTTACGGTGGATATTCATCAACATTCTACGTCAGCACTAATACGGGAACTACTTTCACCTCAGCAGGTAAATTGGGCAGCGCCTCGACTATAGAGGATATCGCGGCGCATCCGACCACAGCAGGTACTGTCTGGGTATCCACGGACGTCGGTGTCTTCTACTCAACCAATTACGGTGCCTCGTTTACGCAGACATCAACCACGCTGAGCAATACGTACCAGATTGCCCTAGGGCTTGGGTCTGGCAGCACATGGAACGTGTATGCCTTTGGCACCGGTTCAGCAGGCGCGAGCCTTTACGGTAGTGCCGACAACGGGGCTACCTGGACGAACATCCAGGGAACCGCTCAGGGCTTCGGAGCTATCGACAGCTGTAAACTTGCGGGAAGCGCAAACACGGCAGGCCAAGTATACGTTGGAACCAACGGTCGCGGTGTCTTCTATGCGCAGGGTACCATCACAGGAAGCACGACGACTACCAGTACATCCACTACTTCATCGTCTGTAAAGACCTCGAGCACCAGCACATCCTCAGTCAAGAGCACTTCGTCGACACTGACTACATCAACGGTGCGTTCAACTACTAGTACGTCAACCACCAGTAGCGCGTCATCTACTTCAACCGCACTTGCACAAGAGTATGCACAATGTGGTGGCATTGGTTGGACCGGTCCGACAGTTTGTGTCTCACCGTACGTGTGTACAGAGCAGAACGCATACTATTACCAATGCTTGTAAGCCTCGCGATATAGCTGGTCATTGAGCCAGCTGGACTTTCGAGTGGGAGAAGAACTGACGAGCCTTCTTTGTATCCTGTTTTCCTATGACTTTCAATTCTGAGTGCTAGATCTGAGCACAACCACGTAGTTTTTCTTACAACAAAGCCACTAATAAGATTAGTACAAATAGACCTTCGGTCTAAGAATACCACAACTCTTCTGCGTACATTGTTGAAACCGTGAGGAAATCTTCCACAGAAATTTACTGTAGTGAGGCATGGGTTGTAATTGGCGTCGACGAGGCTATCAAGCACAGAAAAAGTCTTATGAGGTATCTGTTTGAGTGACAATGAGTGGCATGCCAGGATGGGAAAGTACTGCAATAGGCTGGGTTGTTAGACAAACCTATCGGGCCCGGATAAACTCAAGCTCACTATGAGCCCCACCACACCAGCAGTGCGCGAAGGAGGAGTCGAAACGTGCCTTGTGGATATGTTTGGCCCACGAGTACAGATTATGTACAGTGCAGATTGAGCTCAAATGCACAGCACGGTACTTCGTACCCAACCCCCAGCCAGTGAATGAGGTCTAACCAGTGAGGAACAGAAGAGCGCGAAAAAAAGTGTCCACACCCAGGCGCTCCCCTCCCCGAAAAAAGGAAGTACCATGTACTAACTACAGGATGTTGGACCAAGCTCTCCCGGTCCGCCGAAAAATAAAAAATCTCCTGACTGGGACGCTAGACAGCTGACCAGACACCTTCGTACGATAATTTCCCAACTAGGCCTCTCTTCCACAGACTCAAAAGCCAGGAAGCAAAATACAGTCTTTTCCCTCAGAGTATCAATTCGGCACCAAGAGCTTTGCGAATGCACCTGCCACCATTCTAATGGCGGTAGACGGCACCCCTCGCAGTGTGGCAGACGCTACGCGCTTCACTTCCAACACTCCTCACGTTAATGCGAAGGCTCGGAAGCCCCAGACTGGCAGTGCTTCTCAGTCCCCTGCTGCCTCCGGTTCATCGTCGGCGCCCTCCTCAGCGACGCCCTCGACCTCTGCGCCGACTGCAGCTTCGAGTGCCAGCTCTCCCGGCCGGCAATCCCCTGTGTCATCCGCCACACCACCTTCTGCTGGCAAGCCATCCCCGAGACGACCAGCGCCTGCATCCACTTCGGCCATGGCTTCCAGGGCAGCGAACGCGACACCCGAGACGCTGGAGGAGAAGGTACGCAGATTACGTGCTGCGCACCTTGCGGCCAGGAATCATGAGATGTCCCGGATGGACCGCGTGATTAGCACCTCGAGGAGGTACATGGATGCTGCGCACAGAATAACTGTTCTCAGCTTAATCGGCTTTAGTGGTAAGTCCTACGCTTCTTCCCTATTCGCTCACACTGCCTCCAATGAATACCAATCTGATTGGATCATACCTGATTTGAGATGAAACTTTCGTGTACGTGCTAACAAGTCCCACACAGGTCTGGCGCTGATTGTCACGGCGTATGCCACCGTCGATATGATGATTTACAACCGGAAACGGCGGAATGAGTTCTTTGCCCTACAGAAGCAATTCGAAAGCGACAGTCTCGAAGCGGCCCGTTTGGCTTACATGTCGGGCAAGGCCACTCCCGAGCAGGCCACCATGGTCGAGGACGCAACCGAGCGTGCCAAGCTGGCTGGTGTCCCATTACCTAACATCTTGAACCCGCAAGCCACGGTTGTGGAACAGACCGAGAGGGTAACGCTCCCAGATTCTCTACCGAGCTCTGTCAAGGGGGTCGAGGAGCCTGTAAAGAAAGGTCTCAGCTCGTGGCTGTTTGGAGGGTTGAAAAAAGAAGACGCCGCAGCGGGCGCCCATGAGCTCAGTCTCGAGAAGAGCGACACATTTAGGTCACTAGCGGAGCAGTCGCAAGCAGGCGCTGGCGTGGATAAACAAATTCAACCAGCGGGCGGATCTTTGGATCAAATTGGCTCCAATGCTGGCGAAAAGAAGAAGGGCTGGTTCTGGTAGTTGCGCAGCGACGAAGATGATTCTATTTCACCTTCAGAAGTGGAAAGCCGTGGTTCCTGTACGACGAGTTTGCCTTCAGGGCACACGTGTGTGGTGCTCTAGTTGTAATGCCCGCTCCCACCTTTTTGGTCGCAGCGGTAACAGACTGTAACATATTTTGTAGTAGACGGATGGTGCATAGAACTAGGCGTCATTGGGTGGGAAATTTTTGTTGTATATACAAAAAACACGACTCGGGAACAGGCATCCTTCACGCTGTTGGCTGGTCATGTAAACAGTGCCACGCCATTAAATACGGAGGCGAGCCATCACACTTGCATCATGATTCCATAACCATGTTGTGTCGTCCACCAAATCGCTTTCCTTTCGGAGCACATCGCCTCGAGGTAATTCCATATCACAATCACAAATGAATTCATAAGGTTGGAAATGATTCCTGGCTCCAAAAAATCCGTTAACTCACCCCTCTAGTTACTGGGCATATACAAGCACACTCTGATGATCTTGTCCCGGTGATCACTGACTCCATTACAACCTGCATCCTATATAACTCTATGACTGAAAGGAAAAAGAGAACGAAGTGATGTCCACGATAACAACTGGCTCTAAGCTTCCAAATCCTAACAAAGTCTCTCCAGATGAGGGTATGCATTGCTAGCTTCTAACAAAAAAACTCGGTGCTAAAACTCCTTGAAAACGCCCCTACCAAGACACCAAAAGATAACGCAACAAAGAATGTAGGGGTATTGACCGGAAATTTGTTCAAGGCACAAATAAAGCCTTGATTGATGATTAACAGATTAAGGAAACTTGATGGCCTGCCTGGGCCAGGCGAATAGGTATTCGAACATCTCTAAGTTACCTAGGGGCCAAGGGGCCTCATAGGAGCCCCTTGTATTACCAATTGGTCGCGTCACATTTTCTGGAAGCTGGCACTCTTCCAGCCAACCTCAGAATTAGGCTCAGTTGCCTTGTTGCGATGGTATTGGGCGGCGCATCTGAAGCATTTCGGCTTCTTTCCAAGCGGACAGGTTTGTGCTGTCACATGCTTGTTAGGATTAAGGTCACTCCACTACCCCCAGTCATGAGATGATGATGTGGTTGAAATGACCAGGAATCTTGAGGCGGCATTTTTCACAGTCGGCTCTGTAACCTATGCTAAATGACTTTTTCATGCCTGGCTGCAAAGTCCACGAGTTGAGGGTATGCTTGCTTCGCGAATGGCCAAACTTGCTCCTCGGGGAAGGGGTCGCGGGTGCCGAGCTTGGAGAGTGCGGCTCCTGTGCATCCGAATCCGTATCCATCATGCCCACATCGCTGTCTGGCTCGAAGCGAGACACAATTTCAAGGTTAGGATGTGCCATAGCCGGGTTGGTTGCGTTTGGCAGATGAGGCAGGTATGGACGATGAGAAGCAGTAGGTGACCCATCCAGAACCATGCCAGGACTCCCCGGTGTCTCCTCACCTCCGCTTTCACTAATTGGTGATGGAAGACGTCTGTTTTGTACCATGGACCATGGGCAAGAGCCACCCTCTAGAGATCGGGGCACCGAAGCATCCCGAGCTGGAGGTGTTAGAGATTGGGAGTGGGCATAACCTGAAACCACACACACGCCAGCCGCACCGCAATCGTTCGGTAGGGAGTCGATAGAGTGGTGTACAGCCTGCATAGCCTGATTAGAGCTTACAGCCCAGCTGGTGCCGCGGACTTGGGCGGCAAAGGAGGCGTGGATGGGAGTTGGAATTCGTCCAGAGATGCTTGTGCCGATTGAGTCTGGTTGAAAGGGGCCTGGATTGAGAGAATCTGTAGGTTCGGTGGCCATGTCCAAGTCGCAGTCGGCATCCATAGATGGGGGATTCGGGGAGCGCTGCGATAGCGCTGGGGATGACGACCATGGTGAGAAGTGTGATGGAAGCTGTTGATAGTCCTCTGTCTCCAAGTCGGTTGGGCTATAGATAGATGGTGGCATCTGCGAAACGGGGAAACTCGGGGGCCCCGACCAGCGCTTATGGTTGGGCGAGGAGCGCAAAGGTAGAGAATGAAGGCGTTTCTAATGTTACTGTTAGCATCTCGAGAGTGTTATTTCTCATGCTGTGACCAAATATTACATACGTTGCGATGTTCCGTGAAGCCCAAGATTCCATTGATCTCTTCCTCCTCCCGGCCCCTCTTTCGGGTTGACTCCGGCCAGTGAATGTTATCGAACATGATGCCAAAGATAAGTAGGCAACTTATCGAAGCTTGTAAATATTGGTGAAATTCAAAGCTGATAGAGAGCACTAGACGCGAGGAGGATAATAATGCAGCGCGGGCGTTGTGCTCTCTGGCTAGCGCCGATCGTTCCCCGCTCTTGCTCTCACGGGGATTCCGGTGGTTGGGGTGATGTATCGGCGTTATCACCCTGGGATTGGGTATGGATTTGATTACAAAGAGAACAATGTGCAAATGATGCCGGTTAAAGATATACTGCTGGGTATCTTGGCCCCTTAAATGTGCCTTGTCTGCCTAGCGGTGCGCGGCGGGGAGGATGAGCCTGAAGATAAAAAATGATGCGATGCGATTTGCTGTAGGGTGAATGGATCGATGGTTAAGAGCAAAGCCCGTAGGAATGTGTAAAAGTTAGCCGTGGCTGAGGTCGAGGTCCAGCTCCTTCCTTCCCGCCCAGGTGTCAAATTATGAATTTCTATTTAGTGAACCGCTTGAGACATAGAAAAGAGAGAGAAGAAATAGCCACTGTTCAGACCGCCCTTGGAATTTGGGAACAGTGGTAGCGTGTATTTAGGGGGTGAGGCGCCAGTATGCAAGGCAAGGAAAAGAAGAGATTTCGAGTAGAAAAAAAAGGGGAATTCAATTATGCTGCCTGGATACAGGAGACAAGAAATGGCATTAACGAATTGGAGGGCAAGAAAAAGAAACAGGGCTTGGTGATTACTGGAAATTGGTGAGAAATGTAAAGGAGTATGAGATGGAAAGGAAAAGTCGCGATCGTCGGTCCGCAGAGCGGCAAGAAAACAGGCGAGGGTTTGAACACTGAGTGACTGGCTGGCCCACGGAGCCGGTAATCGCAGTTACGAATGCTTCCTCAGGTTCCATGCCTATGCCCATCCAATCTAGTCTTAGCGCATGGCTAACCTTGCTTTCTTAGTAAACTGGCCTAAAGTGAATGGCCAACAAGCCACTTTAAACTGCCCACGCCCACGCTCACCCGTCGCGTGTTCGCTCTCTTGTCTAGTGTTTTTTCATGTTTGAAATAACTGGGTCCCCTTCTCTCCCTGGCTCTCGTCATTCCAAACCTAGCGATGCCTGGCCACGGTTTTTCTGAAGAACTATCTGTGACTAGAAAAACCCTCCTCTTCACTTAGACATTCTTTTGTACTTCATTTCGCGCAACTAGGCCGTAAGTATAAAAGAATATGTGGAGCCTGCGTTCAGGATTTTCTTATTAGTCTTTTGAAAGATATGTAGAGGCTACTGCAATACGCGAATCCCTGCCAATCGATGTCTAAGATGGTGGCAACGTTTTGAACCTGCTCGGTCATCCTTACGTACTTGACGATCCCTTTCGGTGGATGAGGGACTCTATGCTCTCGGCGAAGGTATCTTCAGGCTCAAATGAGGATCAGTTGCGTACATGCACACTCACCATTCCCTTACCAACTAGCGGCGAGCCATCATGATGCTACATTGCCTCAAATTTGACTACAGGATCAATTTTTTATTAATTTTTATTTATTTATTTTAAATTTGTGCCAGTGACAATAAGTAGACATTGTTCGCCCTTATTGCCTTGTCATAGGCGAATTTCCCCCTTTCGAGTCTTAAGAGAGGAGCCTCGAAAGCCTCCACCGCCACTAACTGTCACACTGTCAGAGTTGTCGCACTGCGACTTCTTGACCATGGGTTTCAGATCTGCTTCAGCACTCCCAGGGATAAAACATGCTGCAGTTCTGGCTTACGCCTAGTTGCGTCCTCCCTCAACTGCGTACATATTATTTGCATGCGCTTTGTTTGATCTTTCGGCCTTTTCCGCCATCTTGATCTTCGGCACTGCACACACTAGTGGGTTGAGCCCCTGCCTCCGACAGGCGGTCGGTTTCAACTGGACGTCTCCTGCTCGAGAATGATCCAATATTGGTAGATGTACTGGCCCCTCCAGCTACTTGAATCCAGTGCTTCTCATTCCTTATATATGCTAAACCCCCCTTCAGAAGTGGTTAACTCGCTTATTAACTGCAAAGTCGCATAAAGCGTCATTCTCTTGTGCATGCGAGGATCAGCTATTGCCTTAATGTGAATTCGACTGGTTATATACATGCGGAGGAGCACACGCGTGGTTTATGTATCTCAGAAAAGAAAACTTCATTGCGTGCATACGCATATTGAGATACACACATGTATCACGGGTCCCGAGTGTCACTACAGTCATGTTTAGGCACTCGAGCATTCAGAGAAGCACGTGTGGGACAACCCATACTGACACCTGCACCAATATGATCTTCAATAGGTTTGATAGATGCCAGCCTTCCCACATTTGTCAGGCCTTGCTCTTGATACACTCAAAATGCTCTCTAAATCACTTTATTTAATAGCACACTAAGGGTACTGTTTGGGAACCCCTCATTAGTGGAAGGCAGATTACGTTGTTATTTCTCAGTCCAAAAGCCCCTTGTGACTCTTGCGGCTCCTGAGCAGGCATAACTCTGCTCGTCATACATCCTACCTAGCAGGGCGGTGCACAGATCGTAGCTGCGGAACACATATGACAGCCTATTGATTAATGTAAAGTGTCGTTCCAAGGTCGCCAGAACTGGCCCTCCAATTTCGGCATGCACTTAACTTGACTTGGCGGGTCCTTGACCCAGTGTATCCTCATTTGTGATACATCTTCCTTCTGAGTCCACTGGGATGTAAACAGCTTCTGCTGTTTGACCCTGCTCACGGGCGCATCAGAGTAGTCCAAATTTACCGAGGGAATCACAGCAATTCGACCATAACCAGCCCACCACAATTCCTTGCAGAAGACTGTGGTTTCGGACTCAAGACACTCCTCTTCTCTCGGACTGCGGAAAGAAACTATCTTGCCTCCAGTTCCTTCATCTGCTCGCGGGGGTGGCAACCCAAGAATTGGTCCTGCCCCGAAGGCTACTGCTCCGTTCCAACAAGCGAATACCTGAAATGGCAATTTCTTATCGAATCTACTTTTTGTTTCTTCGTCATTCCAGAAAAGATCCCATGCATAATCTCGACTGCCGTCCGGGGGGACGTCGAAAAACGAGTCCCCTTTTAATGTTCTTGCTGCCTCAACATCATGAAAAGTAGAGTCCGGACCAAAGAACGTCCAGTCCATCGCGCACGTCAGATCAGCCTCCTGGATCAGGCGCTGGTATGCGAGTTCCAAGATATCTGATACGCATAACGCAACACTGTTGAGAAAGATGACAGTCGTATCTCTGTTCGGCTTTATGGTGGTTGAGCTCAGTGGAGCTAGAGCGAGATTGCGAAGTTCCGCCAATTTGGTCATGCGCTGTCCAGCTTTCGAATCAATGGAACTGGACTGGAGAAAGTACGCCAGTCCAATCTTGTCCATCTCTGACCGCAGTAAGTCCAGGACTTCGTAAGTACCATCATCCGAGTTACCCTCAACAATAGATAAGGCGCAGACTGATGGGCCGAGGAAACTCACAGCTTCCATGATGGAACCGATGAGCCGCGGCAACAACTTAACACATTGCCTCAGGTCTAGTGCAAAGAAGTATTTTAGTCCCTTATTCTTATCACCATAGAGGGGGTGCAATTTCTGATATCGTCGCGCATCGGCCCTCGGACAGTGGAGTCGAGGCGTGAATATGCTGGCAGGATGTATGATTGCCTCTACATAAGTTGCAGCCACCTGGTACATCTTAGGATCAACGACCTTGATGAAGGATGTCTCTATTTCAGGTGGGAGGGGGGCCGCTTCTTCATCGACAGCTTTGGCATCACTCGATCCAGCAGCCAAGTTGTTCGTTTCCACAGCAGCACGAGAGTCGCCGTCATCGGATACACCAGCAGCTTCGCTGCTAAAAGCTGGGCTGCTGTTGTCGATCGCGTCCGCGTGAGGTGCTACACGATCAAATGGAGAATATCAATACTGTGAACATAATCGTTCCGGACGGGGCTGTAGTAGCAGAGCCTTACGATTATTAAAATCGCTGGGATGTAATGATGGATGGTCCCATTGATGCCACGGATTTGTAAAAAGCGTGGAGTATCCGATTAGGATTGTGAAGCTGACTAAAAAGAGGGACAGCAGCTGGATCACGATAAGGCGGGAGTTTCTCATCATGTGTGCAAGTATTGTTTTCAATGGCCATAGAAAGTGCGCGTGTTTCCATTCCTTGGAAATAATCAGATGAAAAGGGTCTCGATCTCCTCAATAGAGCTGAGCGCAGGGCAAAATCAAGGTCATTAGACGCATTGTCACCCGTCCGCGGCAAGGCTCGGCGTTTGTTTTCATTGCCATGAATTAATTTCCGCCTTCAGCCCAGAAATGATAGGTTGAAATAAGCGACACCAATCGCATGCATGATAATGCCGAGGCAGCAAAGCTGACCGAATTCCATGCTCATTCGTCATCAGAGCTTGACCCAATCTTTTACTTCTGAACTGAGTATGATGTAGCTAGAGTGTCTTTTGGCAAGCTGAAAACTACAATCCGAGCAAGTGCCTACTATGAGGGTCTGCTAGCCGTTTACTAGCTCTACCAAAATAGTAGCGTCGTGCACTCTAGCGCCTGCTCTGCACGAGATCCACGGCTAGTTGCGAAGAAGTTTAGTAGCGTTGTCCCACGGTCTACCGCTGGTGTTATTCATTGAATATCACACGTCAATCGACTATTATCTACGATTAAATCTGCTCCGGAAACAGTGTAAACGCGACCTGAAAGATGGCAGAGAATCAGGCAGCAGCGGATACCATATACTGTTACCATGAGATGGTATCTTTACAGTGGGTCATCGTGAAGGAACCACATATATTATCCAAAGAAGAAGCTACAGTAATAGGAAAATCGACAGGACGAAGGTGGGACACAAGAGCCGGACAATGTGCTATCGCCTGAGGATCCTACGGCGCGGATTATGGACATGAGTGAGAGCGACTCGGAAAGTGTAAAGTGGATAGAACGCTTATTGCAGTTCGGGATATCACCTTCTTAAATACCCTGATCCATCAAATATTGGACAACAGCTTTTGCAAATCACGATGGTGCACATATAATTTTATGGGTATTAGATTAACAGGGACAGTGTTCCAGCGTCAAGATGTTTATCAAGACAAATATGAGCTTGGAAAGTTTGCACATCGCGGCTAGAAGAAGATATGAACAAACCACACTCCTCGTAGCCTGGACCACACCTACTTACTAATACGACTGCACTAATGGAATTACGGCAACCAGTAAACCAGTTAACACAGCAGCATTATGTTATAGAGACTCGATCATAATTTATGGGAGCGTGCTAGGTTTGGTGGCAGGGAAGACGGTGTGGGTAAATGCAGTCTCCGGGTTGGGGCTGGGACTTGCAGATCCTATCTCTCGTGTTACAGTGCTTCGTGCTAATGAATGTGAGCTGGGCACTTCAATCCCCAGCGAATAGCAAGAGGATGGCTGGAATATTTGATCCGAGCTGAGCCTGTGGCAAGTCTGGTACCTGGCTTATGGAGCAAAGTTCTAAGAGATTAATGATGTGAAGAACATGATGGTGCATTTTTAGGGTGCCTCCACATCTCATTGGAAGTTGTGATTAGAATCAAAAGCTAAGTTGGTGCTGTGAATGCCTAAGGCATCAAGAACAGAGAAGAAACTTGAGGAGGGCCGCATATGGCTGAGCCCCTTCTAGCTCAGCCTCACTGTGATTGCGGGGGTTAATTGTGCATGCACAGCCACATATCCCCTAGGGTTTTCGAGCCCTTCCGAGAAATTTTGACGAGTGCGGGTGGGACGTGCGTTTAGCCCATTGGGAATTTTCAAGTGTGCAGGAAGAAGTTGGTTGAGAGATTGCGAAGACCCCGACAGTCGACAACCTCCGAGTCCATTTTTCCCCTTCTCTTTTCGACAACTCTTCCCCAATCTTGGTCGCAATCAGTTCACAATGGTATGTTGCTACGTCCTCTTTCTGCCAGAGACGGTTTTTATCCGTCTGGTGGAAGTCCTCTGACGCATTTCGCATTGCTCGGTTTTCATTTGACGGCCGACTGACTTTGTATCACAGGCGATCAAGCACAACAACCAGATCCAGAAGAACCGTATGTTACGAAGCACTCAAACGACCCGGCCTCCTCATGGATGAGAACATGCTACTTGAACGGAGATACTAACCATGGTGGATGTATAGACTTCCGCAAGGATTGGCAGCGTCGGGTTCGATGCCACTTCGACCAGGTACGACTTGATTTTTTTGCTAAGGAGAAGCGATGCTCAATACGGCCTATAAGATTGGTTATTTTCTGACATTTGGGAATTTTCAAAATAGGCCACCCAGAAGATCCGCCGTCGATCTGCCCGTCAGGCCAAGGCTGCCGCCCTGGCTCCCAGACCTGTCGACAAGCTCCGCCCCGTTGTTCGATGCCCGACCATCAAGTACAACCGCCGTGTTCGTTCTGGCCGTGGATTCACTCTGGCTGAGCTGAAGGTACGAACTCCTCTATGTGTTCTAAACTCACCTCACGAGCATACAGTCGTGGGAAGATCGGCAACATTTCTCCGTCTTTCAAAGTGATGTTGTTACCTGACACGCGAGAGAAACGAATATTTCCGGCACATTTCCTTGATTGGATATTTCGGACCGATAGCTGACAAAATGCAACAGGCTGCTGGTATCCCCAAGTTGTACGCTCCTACCATTGGTATTGCCGTCGATTCTCGTCGCCAGAACCTCAGCGAGGAGTCCCTTGCCGTCAACGTCGCTCGCCTCAAGGCCTACAAGGAGAGACTCGTTGTTTTCCCCACCAAGGGTGCCAAGCCCAAGACCGATTTCAGCACTGTTGCCAGCCTGGCTGCTGCCCTGCCCGTGCCCAAGGCCGAGGGTGTGACCGAGATCAGCAAGGGCGATGTCCCCAAGGCTCTCGAGGGTGGTGCCTACAGACAGCTGCGCATTGCCAGAAGCAACAAGAGACTGCAAGGTGCACGGGAGAAGCGGGCCAGAGATGCCGCCGAGGCCGAGGCAAACAAGAAATAAACGCGGAGGGCAGTAACTGGGTTGAGTTGAGTGCACGGGAGTACGGACAAGGGCATCAATCATCACGTTTAGGGCTCTGCTTTTTTCTTGTCGTGTGTGTTGCCGGACGGCTTGTCTCATGGGTGAGATTAGCTGGAAAACAAAACGAAAGGTCAGGTACTCACATGCCGTATGTCTACTAGAGAAGAGGAACATGAAAAATAATTCATCATCATCTCTGGTCTGGACTGGGAAGGCCATGGCATCATCATTGCATCATCTCCGGTTTTGCTACCTTGCTTTTTCAAATGGAAACGAAATGGACATGACTTTTTGCTTGCCTATCACGTGGTGCATATTTTTTTTGTACGGCTTCACGAAACACTCGAGCTCTTTCTACATGCACGAGCCTATTGAAGTGCTTCCACTCCGCAATTTCGGTTGGAATAATTTTGGAAAGAACGTATACATTTCGCATTTGGTTTCCCACAACATGAGGAAAATAAGAGCCGTTCTATGATAGTTCCCATGTCCACCTCGGCCAGATCTGGCAGAGAAACTTGACCCAACGTTCTTGCCTTGCTTTGACTGGAGACTTATTCTAATGTTAGCTATTCCACTTCAACCCGTCGCTGGCTTATCAGCCAGTCTTACGCGAATCATCCAATCATCATCATACTATGCCATGTTACCATATGACACTCTCTAGCTGTATATATCACAGATTGAAAATTGGCTAGAGCTGTAATCAAATAATACAGATGTTGCACTCTACATTGCTTGAATGCAGAGTAGGAGTGCTCGCCTTTCCTTTTCTGAGCTCACTTCGCCGAGCCTGGAAGTATTTTATCGTTGCTCAGCCGCTGTTGACTGATCACGATATCGCCGCCAGCCTTCAATATTTCTTTCAGCTTCTCGGAAATTGGAGTCTCCGGACATCGCTGCAGAACTTCCGCGATAAGCACGAGTCCGTTTTCACGATCCACACGCGTCATGGACAACTTTTGAGCTGGGTCCACTGCCTGTGGTCCAAGGTTGAGACCTTGCAACCCTTCCCGCGCTACGGTGATTGGGTTTTCCGTCTCTTCAGATGCAGATATGGTCTGCGGAAGGACTGTCAAGTTGTCGCCACCGCCGGCACTATCTTCCGCCTCCACTACAGCCTTGGTGAGGGCCTTTAGGAGCTCCTCGTTCTGTAAGCACTGGAGCACGATGCGAACACCCGAGGGAGACCGCGAAACCAAAGCCAGCACGAACCAAAGATCCGATCGGAGCACCGGGAACTTGATCTGAGTTCCTAGATATACGAGTGTATCAGCAAGAGCCGTGTGGCTGTGGTAGAAACCCTCTATTGCCTCTTCACTGGATACCTGAGCCGGTAACATTGATTTAGGGAGTGAATGAGGGTCGCTCTGACTAGAGTGCAAGACACGCAGAACAGCAACCACAGTACGAGCTGCCTCGGTTTTCGTGGGCTCCTGGTCCGACCGCTGAAAGAGATCAATGAGCGCTCGCAGTTCAGATGGCTCAGACCTGCAGACTTTCTTCACGTTGGTAGCGCAAGAGACAACGAGCAGTCGGGCAAGGGATACCGCAGCGAATTGGACTTGGATCTGAGAGTCGAGCGCCCAAAGTCGGGGTAGCAAATTTGGCTCAAATAACCCGGCATCGCCGAGGATAGGTTTGTTGACTGTCGGAATGGCAAGATTTTTCAGGAAGCTCAGGGTCGAGTGGAGTAGCTGTGCATCAGTGTTGGTCACATCGGCGAGAATGGATATCAGAGGTTGGTGGATTGCCAGATCTTGGACAAATGAGATACACACTTCATCTGAGCGTGCGATGTTTCCCAATATTAGACAGGCGGCGCTTTGGAGTTGAGAAGACGGGCTTCCAATCCATTGCTGCAGGGTTTGCGTCTCCTGTCCACCCACAGTACAAGCTGGTGCAAATAAGGGGTTGGCAGACAAATCGGCCAAGGCTTGCGTGAAGACCGACTGGACCTTTCCTAACTGATCAGCTTCGTCAGGGTCGAGTTCATCCGATTTGAAGCCGGTACAACACATCGAAAAAGCCCTGAGAAGTACCGGTAAGGTGCTGGCGGTCTGCAGGAACAAGTCTTGAAACAGGGGATTGGATAAATAAGTTACAGCCACCGAGATTTGACCCAGGAAGTCTTCAAACTCGACAGGACTATCCGAGGCTGTAGCAAGAGTAAGGAGTACAGAGGGCGTTGCAGGGTGAACAAGATTGGCTTCGGGTTCTTGTCCAGCCACTAACGCTAGTAGTTTGCAAATAATGCTCATTGCGGGTTCTGCAGCGGAGAGCCGAGGGCCTGAGATGATATTTATAAGCTCAGGATTGAGATTAGCTTTATATGCAGCTACTTGAGCAGGTTCTGGGAATTGTAGTCAGCGGGCGGGCGCTGAGACTATGAAGCTAGAATAGCATGTGCATACCGTAGTCTACACAGACGTTAAACAGGACCGAAGTCACGAAAATGATAACATTGTCGTTACCCAAAAGTTTAATGATTCTTGGAAGACTATCTGAATTTATTACTCGTTCTCTGTTCTCGTCTAGTTTCTGTCTGTTAGTGGGTTGTTTTGAAAAAGCTTGTAGATCAAATTCTCACCCGTGTCAGCACATGAGTTCCCAACAATGCGGAGAGCCTGGAGGATTGTAGTAGATTTCAGATCATCTTCTTTGAAAAGTTCCACAAAGAATTCGACAATTCCAGATCGGCCCAGCGGTATCCTCCATGTTGCTAGGAGACAGTACGAACGTTAGTAATCCATTGTCCAGTGACTAGAAATCGTGTGCAACAAGCTAGAGAAGAATACTATGTGACTACACCCGGAAGAATAAGGAGTATGGCCTTATAGATCTACCGATCGGCCTACAACCTCCGTGATGCCACAGACGGCCTCGAAAGCCATGAGGAATATCCAGGAAATAGGGAGGATAGCGACATCAGTCCTTACCGTCTCTGCTTCCATCACCAATTTTCTGGGCGACGATGTCTAGATCTTCGCTGCCAGAATCTAGGAGGGTTCGGACTGCAGATAATACTGGAAGAAGAACCGCTGTCCTTTGAGAGATCTCAGCGTCAGGCAGGAGAATCTCATCTTCCTCACTTTCGGCAGTGGTGAGTTGATTGCTGCTCTTAAAGATGGCCTCTACTTCACTAGGACCCATTGCGTTTTAACCGCACAGCAGTAACTTGATTTACGAGTTTAATAAGCCTGAGGCCGTATGCCAGGTTCGCCACGATTCGGCGTCTGCTATCAACCTCCAAGTGATCGCTCACGGTTTTGGTGGAGTCAAAACCACCGTTAAGCAACTCGGAAGCTAAGGGTGGAATATCAGAAAAGGGCGATTTCCGTCCACCGTGCTTGCTGTTCTGGAATGACTTGGGACAGATGGTACCTCTTCAAAGCATAGGTGATGTATTCCTTGCACTGATAAATTAAAAGATATTAAAAAAAGAGCCTGCGCAAGGTTGCTTGCTTGTGGAATTGCCCTCTTTGCGGACCCACTGGAGATTCTGCCGCTCATTAAATTCAGTGACACACGGGCCGATATCTGCCGTGACAAGTCACGGCGCCATCTCACGTGACCGATCCCGAGATGGTTTGGCATATGGGAATAAAGGTCTCCGGATTTTGGCACATATTTCTGGTTTGGCATATGGGAATAAAGGTCTCCGGATTTTGGCACATATTTCAACCAAGAGTGATCACTGCTTGAGTTATTTCATATGCAGTACCCTCGAGAACAGCTTCACGCCATTTCAAGATGTGAAAAAGCCCCATTAGAGACACATCCGACACATCTAGCAATCTTCCCAATCAGCCTCGTAAATGGCAGTGAACCGGGGCTTAGTGTTCCTGAAAGATAACGAAGCTCGTGATGGTGGCGCCGAAAAAAAGAAATAAGTAACGTTGGTGCTCACTCCTCTCGGCGAAATCTGCGCAGCACCTTAAGTATATAGCCTGGATCGGAACTTGACACGCAAAAAATTGAAAAGAAATGTAGCATATATCTCCTTCCAGCCTTACGCGTTTGGCGCTTTGTATGAGCGTTCAAACTGTCCTAGTTACTTCTTCACTACATCTACGCGTGCACCTGGAGAGTTGCCCCACTTCGGCCCTAGTGAGTCCAGTAGCCCAAATGGACGCGCTGCTAGTATAAGTTCCCAATACAAACCCTTGGCAAGGCTGTGTATTTGCTACTGAAATAATAGATGAAAAAGGTATAGGCAACGATAAAAGCAACAGAATTAAAGTCGTGTCGCGCCCTGCTTTCGGGTTGCGGAACTCAGAGGATGGCACTAAAACGCCCGAATACTTGGGTTTGCCCGAGCATCCTTGCATCCTGCACGCGGACTTATTGGACGATGTCGCGTCATAAAGGCAAACTGGCATGCTCCAAGGGGTCAGACGAGGGGTTTCCTTTTTTTTTTTTTTTTTTTTTTGCGCCTTCCCTCCTCACCGCTGGCCGTGCCCCTCATAGTCGATGAATCAGGATTAATGTGCTGCATAGCAGATCTATCACGTTACACAGGCCAATTTCCATCATTATACCCCCTTATCGCAGCAAACTCTATTTCTGAACCCTAGGAAAGCATATCATAGCATAGCCTAGGTCAATATGGCCGCGCTCGTGGATAACCAGGAAGGGGAAATTGGCATTCACCACGGCCTCCCTCAGGACCTGCTCGCTCGTGATGATGCAGAACATGCAGAACAAGACGACTTACCGCATAATACAGCGGCAGTGGCAAGTTTGGCCCCGCACTGAGTCTCGCGCGGCTTTTGTGATTTTGCAATTCTAATACCATATTGTTGTAACACAGCCTCTACACCCAGATATGCAGCACTTGTACCATGATTGCAACCTGAACGGCTCAACATCGGACTCTATGTCTTCGTCATCCCACAGTTCCTATATGCACAACACTGGCAACACCATTCCTGACCCCGCGTCGGTCGAGGAGAATGGCCGTACCTGGCATGGGTACAAAGATGGCAAATATTACCTGCCAAATGACAGCCTTGAGCAAGACAGACTTGATCTCCAGCATCATCTGTGGGGACTTCTGATGGATGGCGAGCTTTCCTGGGCACCGATGAAGAAACCGCCCTCTACTGTCCTCGACGTTGGGACAGGAACCGGCATTTGGGCCCTGGACTACGCCGAGAAATACCCCCAGTCTACGGTGATTGGTACTGACTTGAGCAATATCCAGCCGTCGTATAGATTTCCAAATTGTTCCTTTGTCCAATCAGACGTGGAGGACATGTGGGTTTGGGACAAAAAGTTTGACTACATTCATCTGCGCATGGTGTTTACTTGCTTCAACAACCACAAGGAGGTAGTTAGGACAATTTTCGAAAATCTCGAACCCGGCGGCTGGATTGAATACCAAGACAGCTGTCTTGATCTCGACTCATCAGACGGGACCTTCAACGGTACGGTGCTCGAGGAATGGTGCAACATGATGAGGACAGGAGCCGCCAACTTGGGTAAGCACCTACCAAGGGGTCCGCGTGGCTAATTCCAACAGTTTTCTCCATTGGCACGTGCGGAAACAGCAGCTAACTTTTGCTGAATAAACAGGTCGTAATCTTCAAGTGGTGTCGAAGTACAAAGAATGGCTGGAAGAAATTGGGTTCATCAACGTTCGCGAGACTATAATCCTGTGCCCGGGCAACCCGTGGCCTGAGGATCCTAAGCTCAAGGAGATGGGCAGATATTTAGAATCAGATTTTCATGATGGTGTTGAGGGCATCTCTCTGCGCATTCTGCAGAAGGGACTTGGCATGACCTTGGAGGAAGTGCTAGAATTAGTTGGCAAGGTGAAGAAGGACTTGATTGACCCGAATATCCACTTTCACTGGCCTTGGTTAGTTCCACCGCTTATTTGATGTTTCGTGATAGGGTTGTCCGCTGACGAAAGTACAGGTATGTTGTATATGGCCAGAAGCCGGAGAATACTGCAGCATCCTCCGCTGAATAATCTACTTGTCATCTCAATTTTACTTAATATGAGATCACAATTTGGAATCATTATCAACAGCAGAAATTATAAACATGGGAGTTGCGCATCGCGAAACAGACGCTTTCCTGGGATAAATATGAGCAGGACAAACACAATTAGATTTACATGTACTGTTCCATTAGCTAGAAAGGCCAGCACAAAATTATATCCGTCCTGGAGTTAGAACTATCCGCAATATTGTTATTTTGTAATATGTTATCAACTAAGAGATTGAAAGAATGGACGTGTTGGGATACAATTGTAGGCGCATGTAGCTCGGAGAGAATGCCTGACTAAAAGCCCTTTTTGGAAGCTCCATATTTGTTGACCTCTGACGGACGATTGCCCTTCAGACAGAATTTACATAAAATCTTATATTATGAATTCTTATCAGTCGTTGAAGTGCTTCCTTCTCGTAACAAGAAAGAAGTACTGAAATCAACTAATTTTGACGACGGATACAAAAATAGACTCTGATTTCCATGACCATTATTACTGCGTTATATATCTTACATAGATACACATGTGTACAACATGAGATGTTAAACGATTATAGTCATTTCTCATGTGCTCTCTGTTCTTGCGGGTGTTGATGTTATATCACACAATCTGTGGTATTGAAAGGTGAATTAGTAGCCTCTGTCAACAAATCCAACCCAATAAATACTTAGACCGAGATTTGGAGATCCCATTGTGAGTCTCCTATCTCTATCAGCACATTGGCGATACAATCATAGCATAGAAATATTTAATAATACTACTGAGAAAATCACCCTGGCCTTCTCTAGTAACTCGTGGATTTAGAGCATACATACATCGATTAGCATAACCCATTAAAGATCAGTGTCGATGTTTACTCCCCCCAGGTATCGATCTGCGCATTTTTTTATTCCCGTCGGACTGTTATCCTCAACGTGATGAGAGCGACCTACCCATACCTGGGGCGGCACCACGCATAGGAGTAGTGAAACGCATCCAGTTTAGGCAGTTTTAGAAAAGATAGACTAGTTCCATTTTGTTGGTGATCACCGGCTGAAAGCACTTAGAACCGTGTCTACCTTATAACTATAAAGCCTTGTAGAGATATGTTGCCCTTCCATTGATACAACTCAAAGGCTAGGTAAAGTATGTGCCTGAATCGATCGATATTGAAGATAGGCAGGGATGTATGCGTATCTGATAGGTGACTAGTGCTTTGTCAGCACAAGCTTGCATTTGTGGCTTGTATAAATGCACTCACGGATGGGCTCACAACCCGAACATAATTAAAAACCAAGAGTTTCTAGATTTTCTTGTGCTCAATAGATGTGTCTAGAGCTTATCAGACCGAATTTGGATTATCTTCCCTGAAAATTTCGATTATTAGGGTCTATGATGAGTAGATATCGCGATTTCGTAAACTCATTTTTCTCAATGTATACAGTTTCGGGTTTTCAGTCGGCCCAATTTGTAGCGTATTCTATCCCATACAAATATACGAGTTCAGAAGAGTTGATTCTCCATGGATTCTACGCAGAGCCTATTTGTTCTGCTCCCTGGGTCTTCCTCTCTTTAATAGTATCCTCGTAGAGGTGCAAGGCACACCCTGTTTCGTTCATTCCCGCAAGCCTACCAATGGAAAACACTCAACGTCCTACGCATCCCGGTATGCTTCTGATATAGATGTCTCAGGAATGTGGGGTGTTTTATGAGCATATTTCCTAGTGTGTCCAAAGAAATGGGTTTCTACTAAAGCTTTCCGGGCTATCATTTACTGAACGCTGCCTTACCTTGAGACCAGCACTATCAATTTCACTATTATTTACTCCTGGTGTCTGGAAGATGGCTTAGAAGATGGCTTTGTTTCCACTAAGCAGGAAAAGTTCTGCATAGTCTGAGGAGAACAAGTTATTCGCATTCGCATTCGCATTAATGTGATATGCCAAGATCTTATTGGCCAAGAGACATGACCAAGACGGTAGCTCGGCATAATCTGATATCGAAGAATGTTAGAAGAAGCTGCAATTTCTGCACTTTTGGCCGCATCTATTGGCGGGCTTGACGATGATGTCCATACCCCAACTATGCTGCTCTCCTTGCCCACGCTATATCCCTGCTAAAGACAAAGCGACTCGTGATTGGGCGGAAATTACGACCCCTCTTTGAAATAGAGCACAAACTGCCCCCGCCGCTGCAGATTGGAGGTACGAGTGCGATCGCGAGACCGGGTCGATACTAGGTGTTGGATATGATACAGGAAGTCGCTCAGCTTTAGAGAGAGTCGTGGAGGATTCGTCCTGGCAAGCGAAGAACCGAAAAAAGACAGAGTGCCAAGTTAACCACAGCTTGGCGAGACCTATAGTGATATCATCCAAGAGTCAAGACCGACCACCAACTCGGGACATTATAAACGAAGGGGTCACCCAGCTCACTAGACCACACGGAAAGGGGCCGCAGGTTGCAGTAGCACGTAGTGTGTTGGACAGGCCGAAACGATGGATATTTTCACAGGTCAAAAGCAACGGCAAAAGGCGGCCCCCCCAAAAAAATGCTCAGGCTAAGAAACGGTCCCACATCATATCTCCTTTCCCCGCTTCTCATAATCACTACATAAGCTGGGCCTCCAAGTGGCACATGGGTGCGATGACGGCGGCTAACAGGTCAACCAGAAATTTCTTCCCACCTTCGCAGAGGGCTAGTCGATAGTTGAGATAGACCCGACATAGCTGCGTGCTCCATCAAACTGCCCTTCTCAAAAAAAAAACTTCTTGCCGGCCCATCGTCCCAAACTTCCCAGTCAGCACGCCACCCACCCCCTTTCTCCCTGACAACTCTCAGTTTCACGATGGCTTCCAAGCTGCACAGTGCCCCACCGTTCCGGGCCGAGCATATGGGCTCGTTGCTGCGCCCTGACAACTTGCTCCAAGTGCGCGCTACCATCCGTGATAAGGGCGTCTCGGCCGAGGAGGCCGGGCTACCGGATGTTGAAAAAGCTGCCGTCGCCGACGTTATCAAGTTGCAACAGGAACTCGGCTACAAGGCTGTCACTGATGGGGAGTTCGTCCGCACCCGATTCTGGGGCCTAATGGTACGTGTTAGATTTTACAATCTTCCGAAGCTACCTAGATAGCTATTCAGCCAGCCAGGTCAGCTTCGCTGCCTTTGAAATGGTGCTTAGCTGAGCCTGTTAACAAACTCCCTGAACGTGTTGTCGTGCTTCACAGTGGTCAGTTCTGACAGTAAACCCAGTGGGATGAGTTTGAGGGCACGCTCAGACTCCAGGATGCCGAGGCATCCATGTTCCGGCTCTACCACCCTGACGTGGTCAGCTTGATTGAGACTGATCGTAAAGTTATGCCTGGAGACTCCGTCATTGCTGGTGGTAAATTGAAGCACAACCCAGAGAAGTCGGTATCCAACCTCCACGAGCTGAAGCTGGCTCAAGCCTGTCTGCCCGAGAGTGAATGGGGCAACATCAAGCTTACTATGATCACGCCCGCATGGTTCCATATGCGCTACAAGCAGGGCAGGGCTTACACCCCCGATGCCTATGCTAATGATGCCGAGTACTTCAAAGACGTCGCCAAGCTTTACCAGGATGAATTGGCTATGCTGTACAAGGCTGGTCTAAGAAACGTTCAATTTGACGATCCCGGAATGGCCTGTAAGTACTTTCTAATGCCTATTTTGCTTTTATGAGGCAATTGCTTTAGCTATTAACTCTTTCGCGACAGACTTCTGCTCTCAGAAGTTCCGCCAAGGCTGGGAGGAAGACAAGGATAATATTGGCACGGTTGAGGATCTACTGGACGCTTATATTGAGCTTTACAACGATTCCATCAGCAAATTGCCTGAAGATTTCCACACTGGCATCCACCTCTGCCGTGGCAACTTCATTGGTGGCCGACACTTTGCTGAGGGTGCCTATGATATCATTGCTAAGAAACTTTTTGAGAATCTCAATGTAAGCGTCATCTTCCTGACACTATTTAAACCTTACGGCTGAACCGTTACTTAACCCTCGTTTCCTTCCAGGTTAACACTTTCTACCTCGAATACGACACTGAGCGTGCTGGTGGGTTTGAGCCGCTCAAGTACTTGCCCAAGAACAAGAACGTTGTCGTCGGAGTCATCAGCACCAAATTGCGCGAACTGGAGGATAAAGAGGCCATGAAGGAACGCATCTATAAGGCTGCCGAGTTTGTTGCCGAGGGCAGCAGCGAAAGCCGCGAGGAGGCTCTCAAGAGGATCTGCGTCAGCCCTCAATGTGGCTTCAGCACCCACGAGGACGGCTACCCACTAAGCTTGGAGGATGAGAAGAAGAAGCTCGCCTTGGTACGACAGATTGCCGATGAGATCTGGGGCGAGCCGTAAGATAGCTATTGGCGAGGGAAGCTCTGCACACTCTCTCGATGGGTTCAATTGAGATGTCTACTTCTCATTTAGTGTACAGACTTTGGCCGCAATAAAACTATTGGTCAATGTTACAACTGCCATATTTCAGAGCATCTGACACAAATTGGTGGAGTGGAGTTGACTAGTCACCTCTGCCCATGGACGAATTACTAACTACCTATGTTGGAGGTAATACCCCGGTACAGTACTAAGATGCATTTGGATTGGTAAGGAATGCAATTGTCTTTAAGCTCTCAGCAATCTGCCGAATCTGTAATTGCACGAGAATAAACCGAGATTTGCAGGGAATCTGAACATGCGTTTTACCGCGAAGGTATACCTTTTGCAGGCTGTCACTTTGAAATCAACCTTGTCCAGGGCATAGTCAGATCCATTCGAGTAATGCGACAGTTGTGGCATCGATGAACGTGCGGTGGCGGGCTCTGAGCCTTCTCATCCAACCATCCAACCAGCAGTAGTGTCATGGGGGATTGCCGGGGGGATTGCCGGGGGGCGGGGGGGGGGGGGGGGTACGCTTGGGATAGATGACAAGATCCCATCCCATACTACCCCACATTGATTCTACATTTGCCTAGGCATCTTGTGAGCACTCAGGATGCGGAGAGCGTGGGGTTAAGTCCTTGTATACCCGGACATTCCCGGATTCCCATTGAAATACCCCAACTCGTCGACCTCTGAAGCTTCAGCAGCACCTGACGAGCACCGGGTGTTATTTGCCGAGTCTGCTCCTATCATCGCCTGCCTTGACACGCCTGCACTCCCAAGATGACGCACGCCAAACAATATGGCGAGGGTATCACTAAAGCATTGTGCCAGTTTGTAGCTGATGCGGAGTATGGGATGCTGCAGGATGGTCACATAACGAAACTTAAGGACCTGATCATTGACCACATTGGCATATCTGCCGGCGCCGCCGTTGTTGCCGAATCCAGCGATGCGTTTCTCAAGGCTGTCGTAGCCCTCCATGGCAACAGCGGAAACTCAACTGTGTATACCAAGGGTAAGCAGTTCTCTCCGCAGTATGCTGGCTTTCTCAATGCGGCGTTCTCGCACAGCTTCGATTTCGACGACACGCATGCTGGATCCATTCTTCACCCCGGGGCGACTGCCATCCCAGCAGCCCTTACTCAGGCGGAGCTGTCCAAGACTGACGGCAAGACCTTCCTCCTTGGCGCGGCGGTTGGATACGAGATCACGACTCGCATCGGTTGCGGGTTAAACTACGGAGGCTACACTCGCGGTTTCCATAACACTGCCAGCGCTGGTATTTTCGGAGCCGTTGCTGCTATTTCCAAGATCAGGGGCCTCTCTGCCCCTCAGATCGAGGACGCGTTCGGGCTGGCTCTATCGAAGGCGGCGGGATCCATGCAGTTCCTAGACAATGGGTCCTGGAACAAACGACTTCACCCTGGGTTCGCTGTCCATGATGCTTTCATGGTTGTCGCACTGGCAGAGGCCGGTGTGTTGGGATCTTCAAGACCTATCGAGGGGCGCTACGGAATTCTGCACTCCTTTTCAACCACGTCTACAGGTGAAGGCATGATCGAAGGTCTCGGAAAGAATTGGGTCTTTGCTTCTACCGCCATGAAACCATTCCCTGCCTGTCGCATGACGCACTCAGCCATTGAGATTGCTGCTACCGTCGCCCAAGAGTCCAAGGACAAGACGGTGGAGAGCTTCACGGTAGAGCTGTCTCCAGGGTGCTACCCCATTGTAGGAACTGAAGACCCGAACAAACTCCAGCCAAAAACGGTGGTGGACGCGCAATTCAGCATATATTACCAGATTGCCATCGCGTGGCTGTACGGCATGGACATCGGCTGGAAGATGTACGAGAAGCTTGGAGATGAGAGTGTCAATGCCTGGTGTAAGAAGGTTAAAGTGGTCATCAATAGCGAGGTTCGAGACCTCGAGGCGCGCCTGACGTTCAAGTTTGTAGACGCGACTACGCGCAAGGAAGCAGTTGTCTACCCGCTTGGTGAAGATGAACACCCACTCACCAAAGAGCGCATCCATGGGAAGTTCTTGGGCATGACCAAGCCATGCTACAGCAGTGAGACCCAGAAAGCTATCCTGGATGTCATTGAAAATCTGGACTCCCACGAGGTCATGGACCTGCTACAATTACTTTAAACAATTATAGATAGGCCTGGAAAGTTGGACTCTCGATGTAAACTAAATATGATACTGTTTCAATCATATCCAAGTCATGACATATTTTCCTAGTGAATAGCATTGACAAGGAGAGTTTCGAAGAGACTGACCAGCCAAATAATCTCAAAGAGCCCACTTCCTGCTGTGTCACACATATTTGAGTACAACTATATGAAAAGAAAGCAGGATAGACTTTGAGCACTTGAGTTTGCCTTGCATCAATCCGATAATAATTCATGTGGAGGCATATTTGGTGCTATACTACTTTGGATAGAGGTATTTTAGTACTTACCTAGGCTCGGCTACCTTATAGTATATGGCTTTATTCTGTCTGGAGAATTCAGTTTTAACTGTACCTGCCATGATATGAACTTTTGTATGTTTGTTTTTGTAGCGAACATGCGCTAAGAAAAGATGAGAGGCCGGCTCAACACATGTGGGCAGGTAATATCCCAAGGGAATTACTAACTCTCATGGTTTTGGAGGCCGTTCCTACAGGAGTATCCACAGTTTCGAGTTCATGCATCCTAGGTGAGCTGGTTGCGTGCGATTATTCAACCGCACGTGTATTCTCTAGAATCTTGCATAGTTGACACGTGTGAACACTGAAACTGAATCTATAGTGTTGGCAGGCTGGAACCTCCCATTAGCAGAAGATATCGTGTATGATTGGAACAATAAAGATTGACCACGAGATCGCAACACTGGGAAAGCTCCGAGAGATTCGTGAAGTATCGAATTAATTTATTAGGCATTTGGATGCTACCATAAGAGATTAAACCCGAATCTTTCACTATTTTTAATAGAAAGACTAACAAATGCTAGAAAATAGTAAGAAACACGTCCAGTTGAGAATGCAAAATGCTTTGGAGAACATTCGAAAAAAGGCCATAAAGATCATCTGGGTCTATCCGATGAAACATCTCTACAGGAAATGGCTACCATCTATCAAAAGGCATACGATTTCAAGGTACGGCGTTGCAAATGGGAGTCGGAAATAATGCGCAGTGCCAACGAGATATCTGTCATCGTTGGGCCAATAAGTATAGAATAGGCGGCCAGAAAATCTGATGGATTTATTCTAAAAGGAGGTTGTTGAATACTTCCATGCCACCTTTGAGTACCTAACGATAAGACTTATGAAGATCTAATGTTTATTACCTGATGAGCTTGAAGGACGTATCCACTTCGTTACGACTTTAGGGAACCAGCAGATGGAGATTCTATTCGGTAACGTTGTGCAAGTCCAAGGTGCACTGGAGGGTAGATAGATAACAGGCACGATTTTAGTCATGGATACAGAACAAGGCGCGTGATATATCCATCCCACTGAAGCTACTGATGATGTCTTGTCAGAGAAGTAGCGACGATTGAGGCCAGGCTTTTCGGGCTATGGGTGACAGCTCGATGCCGAAGTTGTATCCCGACTCGCACGAGGACGAGGATGTGACCGATATAGGCTCGATAACAATGATAACTACTGCAGAGACCTAGATTCTGAACAAGTTACATTACAGGAAAGATAGGGGCTAGCACTTGAGCGTCTTTAGAGACATCCAGTGTTCCGAGAGTTGTGGGATCTCTATTCACCACGGGCTTTCACACCCACAGTTTTATTCAGTCTAATCTCGACAGCCTCCTCGCTTTTGGAATCAAGTTCACTGTTACGGCAAATCCCCGGCTCTTTTTACCACGTTCAGATTTAAGAGTAACAGAACTTGGACCGACATCAAGCGGTAATCTAAGGCAAGTGTTATTTGTTAAGCTGAACAAAGTGATAAATTTAGTACACCTTTGCTGTGAAGCATTCCTTGAAATTGTGCAGGGGGGACTACACTTGGTCGTATTCTAATTATCACTTTCTTCCACCCATAGCCACGTGGTACTCATAGAACACAACTTGAGTACAATGGACTCAGCAATTTTGTTGATTATGCAAGGTGGTCAACTGACGAACTTCTGTCAATCCGCACATTAACTATGTCAAATCTCTGTCCTATCGGTACCTTAAATTCTTCCGTGGGTGTCGTGGAAGACTTACTCTAATATGTTTGCCGTTTCTCGTATGTCATTTTTAAATTACGGGGTGACGTGATGGAATTAGACTCGAAACCAGCTTCTTCTAGTTCTAGGTCTCGTTGAGATGAGCACAAATATAGAAGTGGTGATAATCAATGCACCAAGGTAGTGACTAATCATTGTTTCATGTCAACATCCCATGAGTCAAGGACAGCACACAATTTTGTTGGTTGTCGTGCAAGTCGACTAAAGGAAGGCGTTACTTAAGTTACAAAAACTAGCAAGCCGGTACAAGTTGCTTCCGACATTCATTTCCACAAAAGAAAACGTGCGGCTACCTCAGCCGCCAGTGTGCTGGTACTGTATCGGTCCAGCAGTGAGAGAGCCTCATCATGTGTCTCGAGGTCGATAGAACCATTCTTGTAGAGTACCTGTAAGAGAACGTCCACAATGTTCTCATCGAACTCTGGATGGCCCTGGTAAGTCAGGACCCTCCCAGGCTCGAACAAACCTTGTACTGCGCATTTTTCGGTCACGCCCATAGAAATCCAGCCGGGGGGCAGTCGGTTGACCACAATCTCCTCACTATGGATGAATTGATACTGCATCAGTTTGCCTTGAACGCAAGGGAAGTGCTTCGTAAACTCGGAATTATGGCGGACGGTGTAAACCCCGATCTCCCATCCGCACCTAGATTGCTCAACGTGGACCTGGAACCGCTCGCTCAAGAGGGCTTTCCCTACCATCTGGTGTCCAAAACAGCTCCCAAATATCTTAACCCGTGGGTGAGTCTTGTAGACGTCTAATTGGTAGTTTTGTCAGTGGTACTTTGCATGTTTGAACAGTTATATAAGCGCAGTTAACATACACTGGAGAAAAGATCTCAACGTTTTGATCCAGGGGATGTCATCATTGACGCTACACAGTGAGCCAGTGATGACTAACGCATCGACCGAGTTCAAGTCCGGCGGATAGCTACCCGTTCGAACCTGCCAACTAGTTGTATGAATCCTGGCCTTAACGTGATATTTTGTCGTACTGTTGAGACGTGTAATACCGGCGTTGAGCCAACGATGGAAGATATCCGTGAAAGTGCCATAGGTCTTGGTGATGGCACTCGGAAAGCTCTCGCATTCGAGCACGGCAATATGCAGTTGACGTATTGGTAAGGACAACGCCATGATCTTAGATTACTTGGACCTGTGTTAATGCCAACTTTTACGTTGCTTTGTTGTACAGAAGAGAAAGCTATTCTCGAGACTGGATCCGCTCAAGTCCCAATATAAAGGAAACTCTCTCGGGAGCTCTTTCAAAGAGGGGAGCCACCGCAACTCCCGGGGGTGTTTTGGATTTCTTTGTCCTTTTTGACATGCCTACTCAGACTATTTTGGCGGGTGGTTATCTACCTATTCGGGAGACCATAGCCTAAATTTTCAAGTCACCCTCTTCCCCCCATCTTTTTCTCAATCCTTTGACTTTGTCAAGGGTGTTGGGTCCCACTATTGGTCAGTGTCAAGGTTGTAGAGTTGATGTATATACACTCAGTGGAAGTGAGAACTCCCGCGACAGAAATCCACTACACTGCACGCACAAAACAGCCACAAGTCTAGTTTTATTGGAGCTGAGGCAACCAGGTGGATGATCCTCTGGTGTCCCGTGTTTTTTCGGCGTGTTTAGTACCAAGGGGTACTTCAAGACGAACTCCAGAAAACTGAATACTTGAGCAGTTTAGTACACCACTTGTCAACGCCAAGCCAAGCGTGGTGATAACTGTTTGAAAAGTCCTTCCCCCCCTGTGCCTCCAAACTACGTAAGGAGTATGGGAGTAGACCCTAAGCGGGCTTAGCACAAGTGCTTCCAGGTTGTTTGTGGGCCGGGGTTCGCAAACTCCTGCCTCAACGCCAGTTCTCCGTCGATGGCCTCCACAAATAGGAATCCCACCCGCCCGGTTCTCAGTCAAAGCGACAAAGCGATACCACTCTTAGGAGGGTCTATACACTGATATTTCACGAACCCTGCACGTGCTATCCAGTGGCTTCATGGGCTTGTCTCCGGGGGCTGCGGCTATGGATCCGTTGCACCTATCAATTATTCTCCAAACCCACTGCATCTTGGCCACGAATCTGGAGGATTCTGACGCCGTGGTGGTGCTAGGATTTATATATCCCCGACCTTTGGGCTGTCATCAAGCCTTCGCTTAGTAGCGACGGGGTTAAATCCTTAGTTCGTGCCATCAAATGTCTACACTCATTGGATGAGCTTATCATCGTTATGTTACAGTCCCGACAGCAGCACAAGAGATGACGTGGTGGGCTATTCCGGTGCTAAATGCCGACAACCCCCAAGGACGAGAAAATGCTATTGGCTAGGACTGGCTAGTATTCATATCAATGACCACTCGGTTTTGGCTCACGTAAAATTTTGCGAAAACTTCTCAGCAGGTGGGAATCAGGACCTTGATTGATTTTAAATCATCTTTATGCAGCCAAACACCAGCTAAAGGATACCCTCCCAAAAAAAAAATAAAAAAAATAAAAAAATAAAAAGAGCGCAGTATATCTTTTTCAAGCCGCCTCAAAACCCTTCATTTTCATCGAAACCTCTTCCGTGTCCGGTGTCATATCCACTGTTTTAGATTCACCAAAGGCAAGAGAAAGAACAGGAGCTATTCTCACTCCCGAACGAACAGACCTGCCATGCCCATGCCAGTACCGACACACATACTGACTACGCCGACCTGGCCCTGGCTGCGGCCCAAGCCGTGGAGCAGCGTAGCCGTCATACGCGCGCCAGTGGCGCCAAGAGGATGGCCGAGGGCGATGGCACCGCCATCGGGATTAACCCGACCTTCCTCCCAATCCTTTTCGATACCGAGCTCGCGTGCACAGTAGATGGCCTGACTGGCAAAGGCCTCGTTGAGCTCCCAGCGGTCGACGTCCTTGTTCTCTAGGCCAACCTGACCCAGAAGCTTAGGGATGGCGAGGGCTGGGCCAATGCCCATTTCGTCCGGCTTGCAGCCCACGGTAACCGCAGAGACGAACTTGCCAATGATGGAACTTGTGAGGCCCAGCTCGGTAGCTGTCGAACGCTTCATGAGCAGGGTGGCAGCAGCGCCGTCCGAGACCTGGCTGGAATTGCCGGCGGTGCTGGCACCATCGGGCTTGAAGGCGGGCTTGAGCTTAGCCAGGCCTTCGAGAGTGGCACTGGCGCGAATTCCGTCGTCCTTTGTCACCTCGATTTGCTTCTCCTCGCCGACCTTGTTGCCCTGCTTGTCTACCTCCTGGAATCTTGTGTTGACTTTGACGATTTCGGCATCGAACCAACCCTCTGCTTGCGCCCGGGCAGCCCTCCGATGAGATTCCACTGCAAACTCGTCCTGCTCCTTACGCCCGACTCCGTACCGTTCGGCAACGTTCTCGCTCGTGAGGCCCATGGGCATGATGCAGTCAAGGGCATCCTTGTTAGGGCTCTCCTTAAGCGCAGGCCACAAGTCGACGGGAATTGCGCGGCTGCCGTAGTTGCGTGTCATGCTCTCCATACCGGCGGCGATACCGGCTCCCTCGATCATGCCGCTCCGGAGCTGGCCCGCCAAGGTGGCGATGCTCTGCAGACTGGAGCTGCAGGCGCGGTTGACTGTGTAGAGCGAGGTGCTGTTGGGGAAGCCGACGTGGTTCATGGCCATGCGGGCGGCCTTGGACCCGCCGAGCTCGGAGAGGACAACGCCAACGGCAACCTCCTCAATAACCTCGGGAGGCAGGTTAGGGTTAGCATCTAGGGTGGCACGGAGCACAACGGAGAGCAGCTCTTCCGGATAGGCATCCTTGAGCTGACCGCGGTAGGAGCGGCAGATGGGCGTCCGCAACGACGAGAGGATGACGATGTCGGTAGGGGCTTTGGCCAGGACCGAGGAGAGTCCTTTGGGGAGAGGAGCCATGGCTGCGATAGTGTAGAGCTGAGGAGACGTCGGTCAAGGTGATTGGCTGAAGCTTAGAAACAGCGAGCTGGGGTATTATGTAGCAAGGATAGCTGCAGGCCCGTGATTGTAGCCAATTGATGTAGGATGACAAGAGAGTTGTGACAGAAGTGAGATTTTATCAATCTTTCCTGATGGAAGCAATCGAGGAAGAACGCGAACCCTAGCGGAATATGGAGTCAGCTGTGTGAATGCTCCCGGGAGAAAACGGAAAAGGGAAAGGAATTGGGTGCGGTGCTAGATCGGAGCCAAAAAAGCCCAGGAGATGAATTATTCCCCGGTTGCCGACCCCAACTGCCATTCCCCTTCCGGGGGGATAAATTCACTTCCGGGGTGTCGGGCGCCCGCTACGGATTAGTCGCCATGGTAAATCCGGGGTTGGCTTTGCATCGAGTCTGAAGGTGGGCCCGTGGCGTTTCCAAGGGTGCTTGCTAGAGGTGGCATGTACATACATATCCGCCATGTCCACTCCAGTGTGCTTTGTATGTACCATATTATAAGCATACGCTGAGAGAGGAAAAGCCAAATCACTGCCTTGCAATGGGTGAGGAATCTTGTAGGAAAATTGACTCGCTAGAGGCTCCTCTTTAAAACCTTGACGGTCTGGCGATCGAATGATGCAGAGAAAATTCACGCACAACGCATGATTTGGTTGGGTTTTCACCATTGTGTTTAATGTTCTTTTTGTCCGTCTCAATATTGATCAGGCAGGGCTTGGGTGAAACAAAGAGAGTATCTGCCAAGAGCACAACAAAATGAATACTGTCCTAGGTGTTCTCTTCATGTAGTTTAGACCATTGTGGTACACCTTGCATTCCTTGTCATTTGCGAGTACCTGCCAATCATAAATGTACCTCAACCCATTCGTGTCCATAATCTGTAGGAATTTATTTTCAAGGGGAGATGGCATCTTTATTTCAATGTTGCGGCAATATGCAAACTTCATGGCCGTTCAGGAAAATATACATGTAGCAATCATTCAACGTTGATCAGACGCCATGTGCTAGCTGGATGCATACCTATGAACAATACAGAATATTTATTATTTCGGCTCCCACCTCATGACAAATTCCCTTGTGACCGCAGTCCTTCTTTTGCTTCAACTTGATAGCTAATGGTATATGACATTGCTAATGTGCATAAAGTAGTGTGGCGATTTGGATATTACACAATCCGAACTCTGCTCCTACGCCTGGAAGAAAGACCAGAAAATTTTGGGTTCACCAAGAGTAAATCCAGAAACTGCCTACCGGCTATACTGAATACCAAGTCCAACACGATCCACACCCGAGGCTCCATACCGCATCTTTTTGGATGGACTCGTGAATGGATCATTTCTGTTCTCTTCTCCCTCTGGTGGACCCCCGTGCTTTCGCTTTTCAATGGCTAAACCGGGTTTATTTAATCCGGCAAAAAGCTTTGCTTGTAGTTTTGCACTCTTTTCGGTTGGTGCTGGTGTCGGATCTCTAGATCCTACCGAGCTTGCTACTTCATCGAAGCTTTCACGGGGATCGCGACGGAGCATGGCAGAGGCTGCTTGGCTGGCCTGACTTTCGTAGACTTCTTCCTCCGTGTCATCTTGTCGCTGCGAGCGAGAAATGGAGCCGCGAGACGCCTGGGAAATGAAGGATTGAGTGCGTGCCACTGATTCAAGCGCAGCTCGAGCCAGTTCTTCATTGTCATCTGCAGATATGGTGCTTTCTCTGCTCTTTCGTCCTCGTTTGATATGTGGAGTTACCGGGGCTTCGGTGATGTAGCGGCCGGGATTGAACCGAGGTGCAGGTTCGGACTGTGGTACCAGGTCGACCGAAGGAAGTAGCAGAGCATGATCGCCGCGAGGTCGAGTAGTTGGCGTGGTAGGCAAAGATGACAGTGACTGCACGCCACGTGTGTGCTTCGGAGGCATACGTGGTGCCGGCCGTGCGACAGTGATCGGGGTGGACGGCGCACTGTTATTATCGTGGCTCAAGGCTTGCAAAAGGGCAGCAAACCCGGCCTGATTGGTATCGTTTTCGACACGATTATTGCGATAGTTAGCAGATCTTGGAGTCTGCCGGGGTGTCGCTCGAGTTTGCTGAGGAGTTGTCACCGCCGGGGTTTTGGGGGTGAGAGCACCATGGAAGGCGTGGCCAGGACTGCAGAGGATCTGGAAATGCTCGCGATTCTCACGAATGCGAGTGAGGAGCATGTCACGCTCTTCAGAGAGGCTGATGATCTCGTCTTCCTTTTGTTGTATAACTTTCTTTGCGAGCTTTGCCCGCTTTCTGAGGCTGTTGTTCTCTTCCAATGTAGTCTCGTGCCGGGCTATGAGCTGAATGTATTTGGCCTGAGTCGACTCAGCGGCTGCGCTAAGTTCACGGCGAGCTTGCCGTGAATTCTCAGCCATGCGAAGGACCTCGACTTCTCGCCGCGTCATCTCGTGCTCCACAGCAGCTCTCTTGGCGTCTTCGTCAGCCTGCATACTAAGTAGACTGTATTGGAGTTTGTGGTGTGCAGTCTCCATCTTCAACCGGGCGTTCTCAGCAAGACAGGATTGGAACAAAATGCGTAGCTCCTCGATGGATGCATCCATGATCTGATCCCCACTCGGCGGGGTGTATTCGGCGATTGGATTAGTGCCGCCATCGCGACGAAGGGGGTTGGTGATGGTAGTTGGAGGCGAGAACATGCTAGACCTGTGTGAACTTATGTAACCGAGTGGTGCTCCTGCCGCTGCACCACCACCGCCGTTGCCGCCGTTGGGTGCCGGAACTTGAGAGGAGGGTGGCGGGGTAAGTGAAGAGGGGATAATTTGCGAAGAGGCGGCACGATCGTCATTGAGCTCGGTCTTGAAGGAAGAAGAAGGGTCCTCAGGAGATGCCGGACCTTCGGTTGAGGGGATAGACTGCTGCGACAAAGAAGGCCTTAGAGCATGATGGACGATGAGCTCATCAGGCGGGGTTGCTGGGCTTTGATCTCTTGAAACCACGCCGTTGGGCTTTACATCGGCGGCCTTCACGTTGGCTGACATGGCTGCAGGATGTGGTGCAGATTCTGTAGCTTCTCGCCTCGAACGATCGAGAAGCCTAATTGCATCCAATGCGTTCGGAACTCTAGAGTGGTGATAACTCTAGGCGGTGGTGGACTAGTGATAGCTCTCACGAAACCCGATACCAGCTGGCAGCGACCGATGCTGCGATTGTCACCTCCAAATGGTCCCGTCAGGCAGATACACGGCGTGAGTAGCCACCAAATAAGTCGAACCAAGCGAATACACCTGTGGGGATAGACAGCATCCAAGGATACTGGAAGTGAGCGATGGTGATCGCAAAGGGAGATCCGTCAACGTTTCGTTGTGGGGGCTGAATCGGGGAAGAATGAAGAAGGGTGGGTATTCTTGGTTGCCCGGAGAGCCTGCCCAACGACGAAATTGGGTGGGCTGGCTGGCTGGCAAGGCTGGCGCTGGTGCAGTAGACCTGTTCCTCACGACCAAAAAAAAAACCCGTGGTTGGGTTAGGGGAAAAAGCAGGAAGCCAAGACCAATGGTATGGTACGCTTAGGCCCGAGACGAGAGGGGCAGGGCAGTATATTGGCTAAGCCATTTGCGGTATAGTGCTGTTTGAATGGGATCATCCAATGCTGAAACATATCGAATAGATTTATGTTTCGACCCCGTGCCCATCATTCACAAAAAAAAGCTTGACTCTTTAATCCCTGCTAACTGGCCGAACATGAGGACAGTCCCATCCCATATACATGGTGCATGCCTGCGGAGATCCCACACTGACAGAGTGAAAAATTCCATGAAGTTATGGAGGGGTAGACAGGTAAATGGACACCATATCCATGCCCGAGTCTCGGGATCCGTCGATCGGTTACTGCACAAATGACGGATTCTGTATACAGAAGCACGCAGTTCCCATAATACACTCATGATTCTCGTCTCGTTGAGTTAACATATCTACTTTGGTCTACTTACCTACCATTCTGTGGCTTGCGCCGTAGCATATGTGCAATTAATGTGCTTTTATTGGTATGTAGGATCTGCCCCAGCTCACCATGATGGGTTTATTTTGCTGTGATGGTTATGGTAAAAATTGGCAGGCTGGCGTGCCGGCCCTGCCGCCGGCCTATGCTTTCGTAAATATTACAACCCCTCGACAACAACAGCATGACGCAGGGAAGGCTTTTGTGTCATGGTGCCCTTCGACCATTGGCCTTCCCCTTGCTACTGTGCAAGTGACCTTTGGAGTTATTTCGTTTCGCTCTCTTCTTGGCTCTTGCTGAGTGCATGTGAACACAGTTGCAGATGATCTGAGACAGAGATCGCGCTTTGAATGTGTTGTCATTGGAAGAGTAGGGAGACGGGATGCATTGATGGGTCTTTCGAAATTTCGCGGCCAGCTAAAGGCTGAAAGTACCCCTTTTTAGTTAAGTATTCCACACCGCAACACGTCTTGAGATCCTCCATCAGGTCATTACTGCAACCTTAAAGTAGAATTGGGTGATCTGGATTTGACCGTGATCTGCGAGAGTTGAGTCGCCGCATAGTAACTCATCCACTTTTAGGGTTCTCCCTCAACCCCCTTACCCCAAACCGGAGGACGCACGACGAATAAGATAAATCTGGCAGCCTTCCCACTATTTGCGTGACGGGATAGCTTGCGGACTTACTCTCGTTCTTCTGTTCAGCTGAAATCCCACCACGACAGCAATCCTGCTTCTTGTAGATGATGGCAATTAGGATTCACCACTCTTTTATTCGGTTTGGTGGCACCTAACTGTAGACTTCTCCAATCACAGAGCTCGAGGTCTGCGGTTCATGCAATCATCCTACCCACCTGCACTCCACTGCCAATCACCTTCCTTGCGAGTCGGGTCCATTCCCGACAGCTTGGCGCGCACCACGCCTCCTAACCAGGGCGCGGTACTTATTACTTACGTCGCTTGTTACCAAGCAACGTAAAAAGAGGTGTTGACAGCGACAGTGCTGGGATCCCATTTCTACCAGCACGACCCGCAAAGCCTTGGGCCACAATTAAAGCTAGCCAGTCCCCCTTTAGCGACCTAAAGCACATTCCTTCCAACGAGCTATTACGTACCCGGGAGGTGGAGGAAAGCGCCCGCGCGCTAGCAGTCCCCTATCTTAGTGCCTGAACTCTGTTCACTTTAGCTCGGACGGAGAGCAATAGCCAAAGCGTGATTGATTCTCTTTGCTGCGCTCGCTTTTCTCTCCGGCTTCCTGTCTGTTCCTCTTGTCCTTGCAACCCACGACCAACCGTGTCTCCAGCAGGCAGTTTAATCAGAGGCACAGAAGCATGGAGGACCGACGGTTGAGCTCTCTCGCCGGTGGCCAGCGGCCCAGTGCACTCCCAAAACCGACGTCGCGTTTACCCCAGCCTCGAGCCTCGAGCATTCCGGCACCATCATCCCACATCAGGCATAGTCCATCGGGCGACACACTGCGCGGCCGTTTCACGCCGACAACTACAACATCGGCTACCAGCAGCCCGCGAGGTGGCCAGCAAGCAAGCCTCGGCCTTCGACCGACTGCATCCCGAGAACAGCTGCGGCCATCCGTCGCGTCTGCACCAAGGAAACCACAAAGGCAGGCGGCTCCACCACTAAGTTCTCAGACTGCTCTTCGTGGCGCAAGGACAAGGGACGGGAGCGTTCCGCGTGAAGCCGGGAAGTATGCCTCTGCTGAAGATGACAGCACCTTCAAGAAGCCGTTAGCTCCGCGAAAGAAACTGTCGGGCCATTTCACTTCTACGTCTATATCGGGTCTCACGAAAGCCGAGTTATCCATAGATGATGCCAGCCCCCCAGATACACCCTTTACTGCTGAAGACTCCGGCTTCGCGGTCGGCAGGGCTCTCTCACAGTCGCAAAGACCGAGGCTTTCTCTTGCCGAGAGAACAATCGAGACTCTGGCCCAGGTCTCTTCATCCCCAGCCATTAAACGGCAGGGGTCTAATTTCTTTGACACTGAGGCTTCTCTGAAGAGGTCTCCCTCTCGAGGCGGTAGCTCGGGATCAAGGCCAAGCTCGAGCTATCAGTCTGATGGCTCTACCATCATCTCACCTAGCTGTCCGGAGTCTGTGACAGGCGGGTTTCCCGCCGCTTCTCGCGTACTATCAGCTGGCTATTCGCAGTCCCTTGTACCTATGCAAGGGACCCCGTCTCGGAAGTCGTCAGGAACTCCAAAGACACCAACCATGAAGCTCGGGTCTACACCCGGACGATCACCAATTCGGACTGACCAGTCTAGTGAGTTAGAAACATCCAGCCAGGATATATTGGTAGAAACACCAGTCGCAAAGAATGGGGCCAAGACCTCTGGAGCACGCGTCCTCAGACCGAAGACTTCTGCTGGTAATCTATTCAAGAAACCGTCTATTCCATCTTTCAACAAGGAATGTTCAGATGCCTCTAAGTTGACTGTTCGCCCTGCACGCAAGGTGTCGGTACCCTCTAGCCGCTCCTCAGCCACAACTTCAGAAGAGCGCAACCTGTCGAGTGCGTCAACGGTATCCACGACGTTGAGCATTGATTCTGCTGAGGAACCATCCGCCGTCAGCACGACTAGAAAATCCTCAGCGGCGCTGCGTGAGCAGATCGCCAAGGCTAAAGCTGCGAAGCGTGCTGCTTCTAGGCAAGTGTCATCTGAGAGCCCTGCCAACACCCCCATCAAATCACCGCTCATCCCGACAGATACAACATTTGATTTTGGTCTCTCGGATGACCCTTTCAATCAGCAGCAGTTTGAAAATTCGAACCGCAAAGTGATGCAATCTCGCATTGAGATGGCACGTACGACAGGAAGGCTCAACATTTCTGCCATGGGTCTCAAAGAAATTCCGCAAGAGGTTCAGAAAATGTATGATTTCGAATCTATTGGTCGTACGGATGGGTCATGGGCCGAAAGTGTAGACCTCACCAGACTGGTCGCTGCTGACAACGACCTCGAGACAATCGATGACTCGATTTTTCCGGACGCTAACCCTTGGGACCATGCTGAGGAGGATGACACCGGGCATTTATTTGGTGGTTTAGAATCGATGGACCTGCATGGCAATAGTCTCATAACTATCCCATTGGGCTTCAGGCGCCTGCAGCAACTCACTGCACTGAATCTTGTAAGATATTATCATTCATCTCCGTCCCCTATTTGACGTTTTACGAGAATAGTCCCGCTGACGCCTTGTAGGCTCAGAACAAGCTCACAAACGGGTGCTTGGAGATCATATCGCAGATTCCATCGCTTCGAGACTTGAAACTCGGAAAAAACCTTTTCTACGGCAAGATCGACTCGTGCTTTTCAGCGCTAGAGAATCTGGAGATTTTGGATCTGCGTGGAAACGAGATCTCAAGTCTTCCTGACGGATTCGAAAATTTATCGCGACTCCGAATTCTCAACGTTAGCGAGAACGCACTCGAGTCGCTGCCACTTCATGCCCTATCCCGCATGCCACTTACGGAATTATATGCTCACAAGAACAAGTTGGCTGGGACCTTGATTGATGTTGAAATCGACACCCTCTCACATTTGCAGACCTTAGATATTTCTGCCAATCAGCTCACTTCTCTATCATCTGGAGTCGTGGCCTTGCCGTCTCTTTTACAATTCACCGTTTCCATGAATCGCTTGAAGTTGTTGCCCGACATAAGCTCGTGGAAGAGTCTTCTCACTCTTATCGCAGAGGAGAATAATCTGGCTGCAATACCAGACGGGTTCACTAGTTTACAGAACTTGAAGCACGCAGATTTTACCAGTAATGATATCAAGGTGATCCCCCCTGAGATTGCACGTATGGATTCTCTAGCTATGTTGCGCATTTCCGGGAATCCGCTCAGGGACAAGAAACTCACTTCCATGTCCACTGAAGAAGTGAAGGATGCCTTAGCTGCGAGATTGGATCCGGAGGAGTCTGCCTTTCACAATCCTATCGCGCCGCTTGGAGATGTATTGGACTGTACAAGCGTCAGAGGCCCTGCCTGGTCCCAGCACGCCACAATGCCACCTTTTGAGGGTCTGGGGATAGTCGCTACAGGGACAGCCAGTGCGTACAGGTCTACGACAGCCGGATCTGAGGATTATGATGATAGCCGTTCTGACTACGACGACTTTGCTACCCCTCCAACCTCGGCTCCACAGACACCAGTGCGAGCCAGGTCTAACACTGCAAGTAGTGCAACCTGGCCGCTTAAGCCTGGTGGTATATTGGATCGGGCAAATACCCAGGCATCATCACTAAACCCGGTAACTTGCTCGAAACTTGCCACGAGCCAAGCGGTCCGCGAGGTCCGCTTGCAACACAATATGTTTACGTCGTTCCCAAGGTCTCTCAACTTCTTTGCTGAGACCCTAACTTCGCTTTCCATCTCCCATAATCAACTTAATAGCGAGGCATACTTGGGAGAAGACCTTGATCTTCCCGTGCTGCAGGAGTTAAATCTACAGCACAATCATATCTCCAGCCTTCAACCATTGGCCACACATCTTCACGCTCCTAGTCTGACCAGATTAGACGTATCGCATAATCGCATTGCTATGATACCGCCGGCTTTCACCTCGGTCTTTCCCGCTCTCACCGTCCTATTAATTTCGAACAATCACATTGAAGAGCTGGACCCAGATGCCGTGGAAGGCTTGAAGGTGCTTGCTGCCGATAACAATGATATAGGCCACCTCAACCCCAGATTAGGCTTACTCAAATTTGAAAGACTAGACGTTATGGGAAACCGATTTCGAGTTCCTAAATGGAATATCCTAGAGCAAGGCACTGATTCCACATTGCGTTGGCTCCGCGGACGAGTCCCGGCAGCGGATATGGCGGAGTGGAAGGCCAAGCATGGTGGGAATAGAAATGAGGACGAGGACGACACTGAGTATTGAGCCGACAGAAGGACGGGCGTACGCACGGGAATAAAAGTTGGATAAATTTGAATTTAGAGTATGCACCACCGGTGCATCCAAGGCGTTGAAATTACTTCAGAGTCTTCGTGGCTGCGAGTTTGGCATGGTTTCGCTTTGCTGTATGGCGCGGGTGTAAAGAATGGGGCCTGGTTGCATGGTGACGAGACATGACATTGCTATCTATTTTAATCATTTACAAAGTCACTTTTCTTTTTCATTAACAAAATGCCAGCTTGGGATATTCCCGTGATCATGTTTTTTTAGTTGTGGAATCCTACGTGGAGGTCAATTGTAATAGGTAAAACTGGCAAGCCATCGACTGTAGATAGACGGCCAAAGATAAGAGCACCTCCACCACTTTCTTGACTATTGGCTTCTGCTACAGCGAAATCGCTAGGTGGATTCTATATATGCCATGGCAAAGTGAGGAAAGTAGAAAGGACGAGTAAGTATTAAGACATCCCTGAAAGAAGTGAAACCGACCACTGCTGTTAATGCAAGTACTCCCATATGTGAAGAGGGCGTGTTTTCTCAGGGGTAAAAGCACAGAGGAAGATATGGTGTAGGGGGCTAGAGAGGGTTTATTGTTAAACTAAAAAAAAGTTTGGAGGGCAAAGGAGGAGAAGGGGCGGGCGAGAGATGGATTCTTCACCAGAAACTACACGAGCAGCTGCCGACCTGTTGTCATGCTGGTATCCTCGACAAAAGAGGCACTTCCATTGTAAGCCGCATTTTCGTGACGCGGCCGTCATAGCCGAAGAAGCAAGCTCTCTATTGCTCCTTCGCCCTGAGCTAGTCAGGGAGGGCTGACGGGGAGTGGCATATTTAGCGGCTGGGCATATGGATTTCCGAGGCAGACAGACGGTAGTTAGGTGGTGGAGCCCTTGCCAACGGGAGCTAGAAATGGGAAGCCCCAAGAGAACTCAAGAGGAGAGATGGGGGCTCGCGAAAAGGGAAAAAGGAAGAGTCTCTGCACCCATCATGAATGGGCTGACTCCCATAGGCTGGACATTTAGTAACGCACTACTGCCTGCTCATTGCAACTGGCCCTCAGTAATACTAATACTTAGGATATATGAGCCTGGCGACTCTCCTTTTCTTGGCCAGCTCTTGTCATTACGTTATTTTCTTCTCTGTTCTTGTAATCTCCCAGTTACATTCGGTACATACGCAGTCATTAGGGCAGAATGCTTTACATGACCAAGAATGTAGTGGCGCATGTGTCACTGGCCATATTCAGCTAATATCATAGTTATTTCGAGAACCTGATGAATTTCTGGATTCGGACGCTTCAGGGGGACACGCCTGGCCCAGACCAAACCCAACTCGAACGATTTGAGCAAAAAAGCCCAGGCAAGATAAGATAAAGATGTGCGAACCTGTTACGGTAATGTAGTACTGTGCTGTTTAAGTATGTATGCGAACATGCGAACCACAACCCTCTTGGTATCGACGATGGTTACCTATCTGCCTATGTATGAGTTAGGTACTACGTACGTGGTATGGCCCACGCCACGTTCTAACTTTTAAGGTAGATGGCTGTAGGTCACGCCAGTAGCCCATTGATGGACGAAACAACCTCTTCGCGCAAATCGGATGGAGACAGCAAAAATAGGCTCAACATGCCAGGCCTGCCTGCACGTCAGCCAACGTGTGTGCGCCCAATACTTTGGTACTGTACCTCCGGATCCACAGAGCAGCTCCGCAGGCGGGGATCCGTTAACGTACCAGCGGATGAGCGCCAGTTTTTGAGGGGTGTCATTTCGATAGATCATCGCACTCTTCCCAATCCTACAGGCAGCGAAGGAGTTGCCAGCCGGATTCGGGCCTGAAGTGGCACTCAGCAAATCTTTCTCACGAGAGTAGCACACCGATGAGCTGTACGCGTGGCTTTGACCCAGGCCCGTAGCCTCGACGGAACGGCCCCATGAATGAAGAGTTGGCCGCCACCATGCGGGTGGCTGAGGTCAACATGGCCATCCAAACATGCAGATGGTATATGCAGGTACGGTACGAGAACAAGATGCTTATTTCGAGCCAATAGGATTAGTTCATTACTCTTGGGGCGAACATGCGGGCTGATGAGCCTACGTACTGCGTAGCAGAAGGTGGCATGTCCCCATCCCGTGCATAACTCACCACTGTATGTACGTTTCGGATGACCAGACCTCGGGAGGTTAGGCAACTTTGTTCCTTGCCGCTGATTGGCTGCAATCCGATACTCTGGAGAGCACTGGGATCATGGGCCACCCATATGTACAGTACTCCGCAATTGTAAGATAGAACCAATAACTCAACATAGAAAGCCCATGGCGTACTATGAGTAGAATCGATTTATGAAAGACATGCTGGGCATAGTCATACGCAGTGCACGCATGGTAACCTAGGCTTCCTGTTTGGTATCCTTTAACCCCTTTTCTTCCGGGGGGCCCTGCCTTGGCCATTTCCGGTGCGAGTAACCTCGATTCCGGCATTCTCCCTCATGCTGCTGCTCGTTTCAGTCACGTACCGTCTTTCGATCTGAGCTACGGGTCGTATTACTCTAGTCCGCATATGGCTCATAAGGTTATAGTAGTGTGTCGTCGGCTTGTGTCTTTTTGAGCAGGGTATGTCTAGGCGAAGTTACACTTGGACTCGATTGAATAAATATACACGCTTCAATTTTACATACCTGCTAGCTCTGCTGACTGCCGGACTCCTCTCTAGATGGCTCAGAGGCACTTATGCAGATGGTCAGCCCCGGACTGGTGATCCCCATCTCCGCCCTGACCATAGACACAGTCGTTGGAATGGCGCTTGCATTGGTTAAAACTAACCTTGGCAACCTAGGCAGCCTACCTATGTATGTAATTCTACAGTGGCACATGGGCTAACATGTGGGTTTCTGTCAACGCTAGCGCTAGCTTGTGTAGGGGAAGCACTACGTACTACAACCATCCCATCAATTGATAGCACTAGATGTAACAAAGTAGCACTACGAAAATAGCCAATTCAGTACGATGCTAATAAGTTTTGCCAAAGGTGCAAGAGGAAGCGAGGAAGAGAGAAAACGAAGCTTGGTTATGCAGACGCAGATGGATAGGGGGCATGGCGTACGAAGTACCTAGGTACCGTGAGTGTGCACCCGCCTTGCGATTGATAAGCCCTGTTTGCTGATGAAAGACTTGCTTGGCATCTGGAAACCTGCGATGACGTTGAGTCAAGCCAAAGCGATTAGCTTATGACCGTTCTGCTGTGGCTCATTTTACGACGTCGTCGTAGAATTACGCTCTCTGTAATGTGTACGCCACTCCTCCTGAAAATCAAAATGTTTGCTGTGTGCCGAGATCCCTGGCAGGATTAACCAGTCTGACTAACGTTAGGAACACATCCTAAAGTTAGCCCACAGAATGACCCCACAGAAACCACGTTAAGGATCCAAAGCGGCGCAGACAGCTTTCCCCTTCTGGAAGCTCTCTAGTAGGAAGCTGGAAGTGATCTGCATATACCTTGTTTCAGTACCACGCTTCTCGACGGCGATCTGAATTACCGCCCCATGATAGCCTCCAAGTCTACTGGTTCTAAATCACTGACCGCATCCCAGTGGGAAGGCAGCAGGTCCGCCAATGCTGAACCATACGGCATCTCATGATCGTCCATAGTGCCCACTCCATGGTCGTGCAGATGCGAGAACATCACTATTAAAAAGAGCGACTGGTCCATCACCCGCCATCATGAATTCCTGCTCAGTCTTTCTTTTCAACCCTTCAAACCCTACTATACGCCGGATCATCGGTGTAGTGCTTCTTCAAGCATAGTCCTTCCTTGTACACTTAGGAGTAACACTCCAGTCCATTCTTTAATTTCAAATCACAGTCACTCCTTGATATATAATGTATTTCGCATCCAGCGGCGCTGCGGCCGTGGCCCTAGCTGCTACGCTCGCCAGCGCAACTCCTTTTGAGGCGCCTGCCCCTGTGTCCGAGAGAGCTCCCTTGGGCCTCGACCTCTCCCTTCCTACTCTCTCCGACCTCAGCAAGCCTATCAGCCTGTCCGTTGACCTGGGCCTGGACCTGAGCGGCACTGTCCTGGCTGCCGGTGTCGAGGTCAATGTCGATGTCGACCCCCTCCTTGAGGTTGGCGACTACGAGGACCTCTCCATCACTTGCGAGAGCTGCTACACCAAGGGTGATATCAATGTTACTGCCAGTCTGGAGGAACTTGTACCCTCCCTAAGCATCACTCTGCAGGATATCGAGGCCAAGCTAGACCTTGATGTGCACTTTGCTGCAGGCGCTCTCGTCGAACTCAACCTGTGGGCTGCCCCTGAGCCTCTCCTGCTTCCAATTGCTGGTCTCAACATCACTGCTGGCGTATACCTCGACCTCATCATCGGTGCCGAGACCGAGATCGACTTCAGCGGTGGAATCTTTGTGCGTCTCGTCGAGGATGCCGTTATCAAGACTGACATCCTGTCCGGCGACCTGCTCACCGCCACCATCGATGGGTTGGAGGTTGCTGTCCTCCCCATCGAGGTCACCATCGGTTGCACTCAGGTCCGTGCCGCCCTTCGCCTCCGTGTTCAGCTCGGCGTTGTCGCCGACCTCGATATCTCCCATATCCTCGGCCTGGGCATCCAGCTTCCCGAGATCGGTACCGGTCTTGAGCTGAGCGTCTTTGCTAACATCGCCGACTACATCGGTCTCTTCTGCTCTGCCCCTGGCTGCCCCATTGTGTACGACTCCTGGACCCTTGACGTCGGTGCCGCCATCGAGCTAGACGTTGATGTCAGCCACCTGCTCGATCTCCACCTGGCTCCTACCGTGTCCGTTGTCCTCCAGTCCGTGCCCGCCTCTACCTACTGCAGTGCTACCAGCTGGATCACTGCTACTGCCACCACTGCCACTCCTGCTACTGTTACTCCTGGTACCCCCAACGAGGGCCTCGGCGGCGGTTCTAACGGAGGCAGCGGCTCTAGCACTGCCACGCCCACTGGTGGTCCCGGTTCTGGCCCCGGTCCTTCTGGCGCTGGTCCTTCTGGTTCTGGCTCTGGTCCTTCTGGTTCTGGCGCTGGTCCTTCTGGTTCTGGCTCCGGTCCTTCTGGCTCTGGCTCTGGTATCATTACCTCGGGTGGTGCTGGTGCTTCTGCTGGCTCCATCTACCCTCAGAGCACTGCCACTGGCATTGCCGGTGTCACTACGTCCCCCGCTACAGCTGCTGCCACTGGCATGACTACTTCCACTGTGCAGTACATCACCACCTACACCATCACCAGCTGCGCCGCCTCCGTGCCCAACTGCCCGGCCGCCTACCAGTCCACTGAATACCTTGTTGTCACCACCGAGTACACCACCTACTGCCCTGTCACCGCCACCATGACCGGTGCTCCCAGCACCACTCCCTCCGTCTCGGCCACCTACAGCAGCGTGACCGCTGTGACCACCGGCTCTTCCTGCTCCGAGGTCCAGACTTTCACTGCTCCTTCTTCCGTCACCCCGTACTCCACCGTCGCCACTTCCCCTGCTGCCAGCAGCTATCCTGCTAGCGGCTACCCCAGCGGTTACCCCAGCGGTTACCCCAGCGGCTCTCCCAGTGGCTCTCCCAGTGAATACCCTAGCGGCTCTCCCAGCGGCTACCCTTCTGGTGCCGCTCCTTCCACTGGTGCTTCTTACCCCACGTACCCCATTGGCGGTAACGGTACCTACTCCTCCGTTCCTTACACTTCCTCCCCCTCCGCCGCCATCCCCACCTACACTCCCAGCGTCTCTCTCTACCTCCCGACTTCGAGCTACCCCGTCACTGGCTACCCGACCTCGACCCCGCCCGTCGCCACGGCTGGTGCCGGCAAGGTCGGTGCTGGCTTCCTGGGTGCCGCTGCCGCCGCTGCCGTCGTTGTTCTGATGTAAGGAGTGGAACAATTTGTGGAAGAAAAAGGTGTGAAGAGCATATACCAAGTGATTCCTTTCCCCAATCACCCCAGCCTAATATGCGCTGGAAAATGACGGTTCTTATGTAGAGCAAGCGGGCCTAGTCGTCATAGACCAGTCAAGAACAGCATGGGACGAGTATCCCGTGTCACGCGGGTCATGGGTAGTTTTATGTGTTGTTTGCTGGGATATTTCTAGACAAACTTGGAAGGAAGGGGGATTTGGTTCAGGGTGGAAGAATCATGTCTTGAGCTGAGATAGGAAAGGAAGGAGCTGCATTTTTTGCTTTTCTAATCTATAATGTAATTTATACCGATATATATACACTACATGCCAGCGTCGATGAACTCATTTCTATGTAAGATAAAAAAAAACATCAAAGTACCAATTATGTGTTGACATTGATGACTAACTGGGTCCCTCATTGCAACATGCTTCTTACACGGGTCTCAATTTTCACTACGGATGATGGCATCGACTGGACGGATTTGCCAAACGGCTTTCGTGCTTTCTTATTCTTATTTATCTATCGTACTACTGTAGTTTCGGCTCCCCTCCTAAAAGCAAACATTGGGGTATCTCTTGTTTTTCTTCCTGGTATTTTTCGGGGGTTTGAGTAGAAGGCGTGTGAATGCTACATTTTCCCTTCTTCTCTTTTTGACTCCATGCAGTCATTATTCGTTGATTAATAAACAAAGCATATAATCTGCTATTTATTCGGACTTGACAACCTCATCATCTTCCACTGCAGCAGCAGCCTCATGCTTTTGTATGACCGCTTCCGTGTCGGCACCAGCAGGGCGGCTTGCGTCTCCCGAGATGCTCAACTCGCTCCATCGTCCCATGAAGAAGTTACCAAACGCCCGAGTCGTGTTCTTGATGTTCTCGGCCACAATCTCGCTGGTCGGGCGCTCAAAAAGCAGGTCGATCTCCTCGAGAGTCTTGTCCTTGGTTTCGGGCATAAACAGAAGCTGGTAGAACCAACCGATAACGGCGATGCCACCGTAGAAGCCAAGCATCAAGCCCTCGGGCTTCATGGCCGTCTGCATAGCGGAGAAGTTGTACGTGACCACAAAGGACGCCAGGAAGAGGAGGGCATCGGAAGTGGTCATACCGTAAGATCGCAAGTATGTGGGGTAGACCTCAGAAGGCACAACCCAGGTCAGACATGCGTAACAGCCGAAGAAACCCATGTAGAGAATCAGACCGATCAGATAACAAGCGGTGGCACCGGTGGGGTTGGTGTCAATGTTGATCTGGTAACTAACTCCAATGATGACGAGGCCAATGAAGAACCCAGGAAGCATAGTCAGGGCCCAGAATCGACGACCAAACTTCTCCATGAGGAAGACAGCGGGGATCGTTCCAAGCAGGAGAGAGCCACCACCAACCAAGGACATGTAGTTTGCCTGCTCATCATTGAAGCCAATCTGGCTCATCAAAACCGACATATAGTACATGATAGCGTTCACACCAGTCAGCTGGCCGAGGAGAATCATGATATTTGCGTAGACCAAGGCACGACGTGCGCGGGGCACGGTGAAGAAGTCCATCCAGGGGAAGCGCTTGTTCTTGGCACCTTCGGCAACGGTCTGCTGCTCGTCGAGCACGGAAACCTTCATGACAAAGAATTCCTCCTTAGCATCCTCGGTGGTGACGCCGCGAATGCGCTTCCAGACCTTGTAGGCGTCGAGAGTGCGGCCCTTGTGCATGAGGAATCGGGGGCTCTCGGGCAGGAAAAGCATACCGGCGAACATGATGGTGGAGAAGACGAGCGAGGATCCGAGAATGTAGCGCCAGTTACCGGGAACGCGCAGGAACATAGCAGCGACAGCATAGCCGAGCACCTCTCCCAGGGCGATGTTGAACTGGTACAAGGAGACAAGGTTACCACGAACCCTACGCTCGACGGTCTCGGCAACGTAGACGGGAACGGTACCACCCTCGAGACCGACTCCAAAACCAAGAATCACACGGGCGGCCACAATCATGCCTAGAAGTGGTGTTAGTCAGGAAAGTCAAGGTTTGTGGCACAAATTCGTGGCTTCAAGTCGGGCAGAACCAAGAGAGGGAAAACTAACCAAAGCTAATGGATCCAGCCTCCAGCGCAGCGCCAATGGTGTACAGGATGGTAGAGATGATAATAGACCAGCGGCGACCAAAGTACTCGTTGCAGGGTGCAAGGATCAAGGCGCCACCGACGGCACCTAACGGCATGGCGGAGTTGACGAGACTGTTCTGACTTGTGGAGAGACCGAGGTCGCCAGGAAGGTAGAGGTTGGCGCCCGAGATGAGCGACTGGTCCAGGCCAGAGAGCAGGCCGCCCATAGACGCGAAGGCGACGATGACCCAAGTAAAGTGGCGCGGGTCCGAGAACTCGAGGTCGAAAAAGCCCCTGCGCAGGCCGCCCGCGGCAGTGAGCTCCTGCTCCATCTCATAGATGAGCGAGTCAACGACGCCACTGCCGGCTTGGGCGACTGCCATAGCATCCTTCTCTTTCATGGGCGGCATAGTAGCGGCGGGATACTCAACCTGGTCGACGGCTCTCTTGGCCGCAACCGGGTTGACGCCTTCAGAACCTCCAGCCATGTTGGACTTTTTTCTGATAAATTTTATTTTGGCGTGTCTTCTGTGAATGAATCAAGGATCAAAGAAAGCATACAGAGCCTTCGAGTCCCTTTAAGCGCCGACAAATCCTAAATAAGGTTTTACGGACTGTGTTGTGGCTTGGAGAGGTCCACTGGTGTCGAGGATAAGAGAAGAGAGCCAAGACAGCGGGCTTTGGTACGGTCGAGGCACGGGAAGCAAACGGGAAGCAAGCGTCTTTTGTAATCGAAGATCAACGCCGTACATGCACCAAAACCTGTGCACCAAGTGCCCTTCTTCTTTTCCACTCCAGATTGTCACCCGTACCCCAGAGGAGAACAATATGTCACTGTGGATAATGCAGGACCGGTCACACGATTCGTGCCGCGACACCAGCGACTCTCGAGGGCCCAGAATACGGCCGAGGTAGGAGCGGCTCTCCCACTGGGGCCCCGGCGGAGGAACTCCAACATCTCCAGGTAAATGCATGTTTTCCCATGCGCCCCAAATTTCGCACATCTGGAGCACACCCCTGGAGACGCCAGCCAACACGGACTCCAGAGCCACCTCCAGATTGGAGAGGACTAGAAGTTTGGGGTGGGTTGACCCCCACAGGCCGTTCGATCATCATAACTCTTATTCCGATCTCACCCGTTTGATATCGTCCGGCCTCGTGTGGCTTTCGTAGACGGGTACTTCATTAGCTGGGATGTTCGAACTATAGACATCTCACCTCCACAGTACTTGGAGCTTCCTACTAAATGTTTTGTCCATGCTTCTTTAGTCATCATCCTAAATGGTGGTACCAACCCTGTATTCAATTTTTGGTATGTTCTACATTGGCAGAGAGGTTTTTTTTCCAAGTAGCGGAAAAAAGAGCAAAGGTCAATTAGGTTTGCCCGTTTTGCCACATTTGCCTTCAGAACGTTTTCCAACAGATTGAGACTGATCAGCGGCTTGAGCGACACCTTCACCACACAGCACGTGACCTTATGGTCAGGGCAAAATACAGACAGACGGTAACTAGTAACGTGAGCTACGCTCCATCCAGTTCATCAGACAAGTTCCATATCAGACGCTGCCTCCACCTAACGAAATGAAGGGAACCCAAAGAGAGCGGACGCGAAAAGTGAAGAGGAGAAAGACTCCAATCGATTCACCCGATGTCAATGCATAGGAAACCGCATGCACTTACCCAATTCTGACTCAAGTACATCATCTGTGCTTAGTATTCTCCTCCGGTCCCCACCGACTGGCCGAGAAGCCCCCGGTACTAATGCCGGACCATCGGGTGGCGGGCTCTGAATTTCAGCGAGCAATTCTCATTTGCAACGGCGGACAAGCTCGATCTGCCCTCGAGACGGAACCGCATGAAAAGGAAACCAAAGCAAATAAATACGCTAGAATGAATAATGCCTATTTTGCCCTTCCTGAGTTTGGGCTACGGACCTTGACAATATATCAATGGATGTAAGACTGACCAAGATAGATTGCTTTGCTCGTTTTTCTCATGTTACCAATGTTCGCACCACTGGGTGCATTGCGAACCAATAGAAAACAGTTCAAGTGATATAAAATTACCAAATAAAACTAAACCACCTCTTCCATCACTTCTAATAACCACCAGGGCAAAGATCCACCTGAAGCGGTCGAGATTGGCGTGGAACGCCGACAGACGCCATCACCACTCCGGCGCGTTCTCCTAGTGGTGCTCTCCGGATGCTAGACCGCATGTGTAGTACTGTCACATTGGGGGGGAAGGGGGGGAGAGCCCCCAATTAAGGTCTTCTTGGAGAGAAGTCGCTCGCATCGCATCTGGGGGCCTTATTTTTGAGCCTCACCTTTTACTAGCATTTGATTCGCCCGGCAGTCGAGCGAGGGTCAGGTTTAGCGCCATCAATGAGCAGGGCATGCATTTACGAATGCCGAGAAGCTCTATTCATGGCAGCATGGGTGTACCAAAGCATTGGCATGTCCCTCCATCAGCCATCATACTTTGGCTGAACGTCGTACCTAAATCTTCAAAACCACTGCTGCGCATAACAGCATTAATGCATGACCTGATTCGAGGGAGCCGCGATTTTGCATTCCGCGCTCCACTCTATACTGGTCACATACGATATTTTATCCTGCGAAACGAAAGGCTGGCCCTGCTCTTTACTGTAGCATTGCCTAGGCGGAAAACTAGAGCTTGGTCATGTACCTCTGCCAGGGTTTCAGGCTTTACGTACAACCCACGATGGTGCTCGCTTAGACCCTGCCTTGTATTCATGATGCGGTGCTGTGCCGCGGACCCACGCACACGTCACTCACTTACTGGACTGGGTCAGATGGCCCGGACACAGCGAAAAGTGGTAGAGAAGGCAGCAATAGTTGAACCATCTAGGGGGATAATTCTCCCTGATCACCTCTTTTGGCTCACGCCAGCTCCTGACTAAAGACATCTCAATACACTCCACCATAACATGCCTCTTTTTCCCAATTGCCCGTAGCCCACTTCCGACGACATCCGATTAAACCCCCCCCTTACCCGTAATGTTTTAAGTAGATTTACCGCCATCGTTTGTGAATAACCATATATGCCATATGGATTTCACGCTCATCCTGGGTTATTCTTAGACGCACTAATGCGCGATGTAATTGGTAATTGGTGCTGTCTATACTGTTCCCATAATCTTTTACGTTCCAATATTGAATTTGAAGGTTACATTATACTAGATAGAGATTTTCATGGGTCTACCTCTTTCACCTAATTTAAACAAGGTTTGAGTGATGACTCGTGATAGCACCTCGCCGCTGGCAACCGTTGAAGCCTGGCGGCATGTCCCAGGGTGCAAAGGTAGAAGGTTCACAACGAGTCTACTAGGCCTTTATTGGAAGACCAAAATCTATCATGTTTTCCAGGATCTTGATTTTTTTTGGTTGAAGAATTTCCGAATTTGCAAAGAGTGTCTATTATCGTTGTGCTGAGGGCTGCCCTGTGTCATCAGGTGAATGTGTGCGCCTCCTTGGCAATCATTTCAATCATGTGAAGTTGAATCTTCCCCTTAGTGCACACCGAACATTGATTTATACCACCAAGGATGTGGCTGAAGCAGCAGCCATAAAACATTTGGGTGCACTCTTGCCATCGTGAGATCCCAGCTTAGTTCAAGATCGGTCCATGCCACCTGCTATGACGTAAGCATAGAGCCTCCACCATATCACCCTAGTTAGGCACCGAATGTACCGTTCACTACACCAGCACACCATCCCCTTCCCCAGGATGGAAGTTTCAAGGGAGCTCCACATTGTTCCCGAGCTCCTAATAGACCATGGTATCTAAATTATTGTTTGTATTTGCCACGCCGCGTCGAAATCGGAATGGATTCGCTTCTAATCCAGAAATCGCATAACCGCCAATTCCAACTTTGTCTATGGCCTTCTCTTTAATCCGTGTCCAGTTAGCACGCCTGTGCAAGTATCGTCCCCTCAACCAGAGCCGGATACAAGGGTCGAGGGGCTTTATTTGCTTAGACTCAAACGGCACAAGCTTGGAAAAGTCTTTATCCAGGGGAGTAGTCGTGCACCCACAAGCAAGGCCAGGGATCTGGCGCTTCTTGTCAAAATCCCTTGTAATCAAATTGTGTCGGCGCTGATGGTGGTCGAGCTCAACCGTCAATTCTGTATAACTCGCTCGGCCACGATCAGCGTCAGGACCCATTGTCAATGTGGAGCTGTGCGGCGGACAGGTCTCACATAATCCGTGGGAGTAACCTATGTCGCGAAAAAACCAGACGCGGTTCTTGGGTAGGAACATGCTGACGCTCAAGGTGTGAACTGGAGCGTCACCATAACGCTCGTAAAAGAATCCGCCTGCTCTATCCAGATGCCTGAAGTAGGTTTGATGCTCCTTACCCCGAAAAAAATCTAGTGATCCGATTTCAAAGTTGGAGTAAAATTGACAGTTGTTGTACTCTGCAGATAAGGATTCCTGAAAACCAAAGCCAGAGCGTATCATCCTCATGGGTTCATCTGTATCGTGAAGCAGCCATCGCATATCGGCCTGGGGATTAACCATGTCTTTGTTGGTCCTACTGAATGCTTGCGTTCGTTCCCAAAGGGATGGAAATGATCTCGCATCATCAAGGATGGCCATATTGAAACCATATGCCATTTTGTTATCTTGCATGAACCGAAAGACGTCATAATTGATGTTACACGTGTATTGCACCTGAATTATATACTATTGTCAGTTAAATTGATCGAATTTATGTGGTGAGGAGATTCTAACATGGAATCAAGCTTGCAATGGTGTTAAATCACTCAGATGCCGGTCCGGCGTCCAGGAATTCTGATGCAAGAATCAAGAGCATCCAATATATAGCATGATCAAGCAAATATAAATAGAAAACAGGAATGTGAAAGTAATAAATATCCTTGTTCTATCCAACAAAGGCTATGCGAGACAAAAAATGTCACAGTATTGCACAAAATAAAGAACAGAACTTACGTCAGGCTCAACACGCCAGTACCAATCAAATTGTTGGAGTCGGTCTTCCAGGGCAAATAGACCAGCGTTCCATCGACACATGAGATGATAGCTCTCAAGCCAAGCCTTACCCACACCAATACTGCCTTGATACTGGCGACCGACATCGAATCGGCCTTTGTCAATCCACTCTGGGACTTTCCAGTGGTTGCGATTAATGATCTCAAAGTAGACCGTGGAGCTGGTGGCGTTCGAGATAGAAGCCATGAAGGAGTTGGTGAAAGGTTCATCATTGAAGAAGACCCATGGATAACGGTGGATCTTGCGACTATTGAATCGAGCTTCAATTTGCAGAATGGAATGGACCATACCAGCTTCTTCAGAGTTACGAACCAATGCGACAAAGGCAGCCTTAGGTCTATTCTCAATGAGAGCTTCGAGCTGGGATCGGGCTAGGTTGTATGTTGGTTGGTGGTAAGTGTTATTGCGGAGCCATTCAAGAGGAGACACCTTGTCAGTAATCGGAGTTGAGGGAGATAATACAGGAAGCACTGCGGGGCGATGTGCAGGCATGGGAGGAAGATACTCGTCTAGACCGAAGTCTACAAAGCTAGCCACAGCTGGAGTATCCGGAGTGTAGTCGTCTTCGTAACTTCCACCGATGAGCAACCAGTGGTTGACAATAGCCCAGCACATGGCGGCTACCATGGCGGCTATCATCAGCTGAAACACAATATGCGTGTAGAAGCACCGAAATCTATACTCAGAATTACACTATTAATAGCGGAGATGGGGGTGGAAAACATGGACGCGTACCTGAGATATGGGTGATACCGATGACGAAGTCCCATCCACGGGTAACGGAGAGGAACATGAAGTTTGTGGGACGTACGGGTGCCATCTGAATCTTGTGAGTTGCTGAGTGGAATGACAAGGCCAACATCACCATAATTGTGTACATCAGAGCTCATTGGGTCTGCTTGCGAGCGTGACAAATTGTCAAGCTGCTGATAAGGTATCTTGATAGGAAGCTCCATGTCTCTGGTTGATGAGTCCTCAGGTATGTTAATGTTGCTTCACGTTTGAAAGGGATGAGTTAACAGTTTGGGTGAAGGACTAGGGAATCGAAAGCAACAACCTCAGATGTCAATCTAAGAGCGCTGCTAGAACGGTTAACACCCAGGCGTTATCCAGGTTTGTGTAAAGAGAGGTACTTAGACAAGATAAACGGACTGTGATGGTGCGAGATGGAGAAAAAGCCGCAAAACGAAATGATGACGGGATTTGTGAAAACAATATTGGAATCAAAGAAGTTGGAAGAATTTGGGAAAGTGTTTACCTTGTTCCTCCTAACCTCACTCAATGACTGTGAAGAAACGATAAAATGGGGGGCAATCTGTTCACACCTCTTAAGCTTGACTAACGATAAATCGAAAGCACGATGAGGCTTCCGAGGATTGACAGGAACGATGGGTGCGAAAACGATAGCAGGGATACGTTAGAAGAAGTGATGTTGGCGTGAATGGTACTACGAAGCCCCAGTGGTAGGAGTGGCGATGCCCTTCCACAAACGCATGAGCCTAAGAAAGCAGAATGAGACTTGGAGGAATCAAATGGGAAGGTTAGAGGGTGGGCAGCTTCTCCCCTAAGGCAGTAGTAGCCCTGCTCGTGGTGGTGGAATAGCGACGTTCGCGACTTCTTCATGCATCATTCACCCAGAATTTGCCCCATGAGGATTTACACACGCCCTGCTGGGATTACTACATGTTCATACCAGACTGCACACTCCCTGTATCAACATGGACCAAATGCTTGATTGAAGGCAATATCATTGCCCGATGTTACTTACATACAATTCAGACGGAGAAGTAATTCATTTGGAAACCCATGCCATTGTCGTCCTTTTGGGAGCAAATACATAATAGCTACAAAGTGTAATGACGTGTCCCTTGGCCTACAAAGTGCACATTGGTATCGCCAGTTCTCCACCGCCCAAAACCCCAACGCCAAGGTGCCCCAATATAAACTGGTGTAGAAACACATATGACCAGAGGGTGTCGTTATGCTTCCACCGACATGGCATCCCCACCATCCTCATCATCCTCATCAGTAAGGTTAAGCACGCGGGCATACTGTACAGTGAGGCGTTGCAGTTCTCTGAATTTTCCTGCATCGATGGGGTCAGTACCAGATACAAAAGTGTGCAGTAACGGGGAAAACTTACCTAAAATCATAACCACTCCCTTGAGCAATTCTTTCCGATCCCATCCGCATATTTCTCCATCCTTGCTGAACCAGCCCTGACCTTCTTCGGCCTTCGCATCTTGAAGGATACCGCCAAGAAGACTATTGAGTAGCTCCTCGACTTTCCCCCTTAACCCTTCTGCACCAATACGCTTAGCGTACATGAATAGGTATAACCGGAATTCATCTTTGGCGCCTAGCTGCAATGCTCCGGCGATTCTGTTTTCCAGATGAGCAATGCTGACGCTAGATTCAAATGCCTCGAAGCCATCTTTGGATAGAAGTGCTTTGACGATCCGCTGTAATGTATAAGCTCTGCCCTTGAGCAAAAACTCGTTTGTGGTGTGCCTCTCCAGGAAAGGAATGATACCAGCAGAGACTGTGGCTTCACTAGGTTTGACGTCCTTGGCCGTTATTGGCCCAACGGCGGTTGACTGTAGAGCGCTGATAGAAGAGTCATTGCTATTCCAATATTGACTGCCTACAGCCCACCATGCCTCAGACAAGCGCTGCCAAGAGTACATATTCGGCGAGTAGTAAAATCCATCACCATTGGTCAGTGTGACAACGATGTGGCCATTTGAATTTAGATGCGCTGAGGTGACTCCAGGAGCAGGCATAGCCGCATGTGGTTGAAGTGAGTGTATAGCCATCTCGAGAATAGGGGCGAGAGAAATAGGAGGGTGAGGAGAGGTAAGTGTTTTGATATTCCAAACATAACACTGCCCTACTGCCGTGATGCAAAGAAGCCACCAATCTCGGCACTCGAGAATGACAGGCTGGGATTCAAGGATCATAGCATTAATCAATCGCCGACCAGCCGGTGTCCACGTATAAATACTGCCATCCTCGCATGCCGCTGCCCAGAAATGCTTATTCCCTGTGACGAGGATGATCGCGCGAGGCAGGTAGTCGTGCCACAGAACAGTCCCTCGTTTAGATGCCGTAATATGGGAGGGGTCTCGGAGCGATACTGGGTTTTTGGCCTCGAGTACAATGTTTTCTGGAATTTTGGAGGCTTCTTCCAAGGAACTGTTTCCGAGCAAAACACCCTTCTCGAGCGGTCGAAGGATATGTGATCGAATTTTCGGCACAGCGAGACGAACTTGAGCAATCGCGATCGAGGGATTCAAGACTGCTGGTCGAAGATATTCAGGCGTTGAAACCAGACCATGTTTGGGAGGCTCTAGAGTGGCAGCTTCCAGACCATCCACGCCGTTCTTAAGAATTGCCCGAGGGCCGGTGCTTGGCTTCTTGGCTGAACCCTCCTCGTCCTCTTCATCGGATGCTGGTGCCTTCCGCTTGTTGCCAAGCAGCATCGATGCCAGACCACCTTCTGGAAGTCCATCATACGGTTTAGAAAGGTCAAGGATTGTCTGTGGTGTATCATTCTGAGCAGCCTTGGTTGAGCTTGACCCTACAAGCTGCGTCTGGGGAAGTGAAGACTGGCCTGTGCCAGAAGAGGAGATGAGCATAGGCGCTACGCGCTTCTTACCATCCTTGGTAATAGTTACCCTAGACTTGAGCTCGTTTATTCTTTGCGCCGACTTGTCCGCGGACTCAGTTTCCGCTTCAGGAACCGGCGCATCTTTTGCCTTTTCTGTCTCTTTCGAAGCCTCCGCCTCCAGCTGACCGTTAGGAGTGGGTGCATTATTCGGCGTTGCTGTCCCAGTTTTGATGCCATTGGTTGCCGGTGTGAGATCTTTGGACACTGGGTGGTGGTCACCCATCAAGGCACCCATTCTGGATTCGGCGCCACGCTTCTCTCCCTCTTTACTATGGGTTTCCAGGAGCAGCCCGTCGACGTCTTCTGCGATGCCCATGGCTTTTCTCGAGGCCCCATATTTGGACAGTGCCTTGTCGGTCTCCTCCAAGTTGGCTACCCAGCCAAGCTCGCCTGTCTCAAATTTGGTGCAGACAATGCTCCCATCGAGACTCGCCGCAAACAGGATCTGGCCGTCTGGGGCCCAGGCGAGGTCAGATATGGATTTTGCGGCAAGGTCCTGCAGAATTACGACCGGCCGTGAGCTATTGGTGTTCCAGATGCTGAGGGTCTTATCCTGGCCAGCAGACGCTATCACGGTAACCAGGGAGCCAGCTGAGTGACCATTCGTTGTGCCGTTCTCGACTGGTTTCACGGTATGGAACAGTCTGGGTGAGAACATGCAGACCTCAGTAGGCCCTTCGTGACCAATGAGGTTGATTTCACTATCCCATCTCGAACGCTCAATGATTGCTACCGAGCTAACTGGACCATTAACGGCGTTCGCAGCTGCGATATGGTTACCATCAGGCGACCATGAACATCGCCGAAAGTACGTAGTCAAGGGGGAAGACTTAAATGGAGCGGCTATGGTTGTCTCTAGCTGGAAGTTATTGACCATGTCGTGCTGGGTTGCGTTCGGGGCAGGCGAGGTGAACCTCCATATCTTGATGGTCCGGTCGTCGCTAGCAGTAGCGAAAAACTTGTTGGCTGGGTCGAAAGTGATACCCTTTACGTGACTCTGGTGGCCCGAGAGCACCTTAAGCTTCTCAAACGAATGACCGGACCAGACGACAATCTTCGAATCTAAGCCGACCGAGACGAGAATAGAGCCGTCGTGGGACCAGGCCAGGTCTTGTACATCGTTCTCGTGGCCGACCAGACGCCGCGAGGTCTTCCAATTCTCGACGGGAGGGGGCTCGTTGGTGCCGAAGGTGGCGATGGGCGGAGGACCACTCTCCAGCTGATAGATGCATATGATTTTATCGTCGGCGCCAGATGCAAGGTAGCGGCCGTTTGGGGAGAAGCGCACGGAATGGATGGTACCAAGATGATGGCTCATATGGCATAGCTGTCGCGGCTTGGAGAAGGATTTGTCTTCGGCATTGTAGACGGCTTCGGTCGACCATATCCGTACGTTGCCATCTGTCATCGTGTTCGCGTGAGCATTAGCATCAACCTAAGCACGCACAACCGTCAAGTGGATTACTGTGTCGTGCGAAACCTACCTCCGCCAGCGGTAGCCAGTCTCTTGCCGTCAGGGGAAACATGGCAGCTGTAGACTTCAAAGTCCTTCTGTTCGCCTACATTGCATCAACGGGGTCAGCCCAAGCACGAATCAACCATCGAAAGGTGTAGCGCAGATACCTTGATGGCTCAGCCATGATGGCTTAATTATATGCATGTTGTCGCGGGGACGTCAGGAACCTGTCGCATGTCGCCCGTCCTCGGAGAAGGGTGGATTGGCCGTTGTTCTGGGGAGCGCTCATTCAGGCGCGTGCACCATTGGAAAAAAAGTCGCGACGCGGAGCTGCAGTTGAGAGGTAGCAGGGCCCAAAGCTGCAAATAAGTGGGGATAGCGTGCCAAGCTCAATTAAAGGTCGCTGTCACTGAAGTGGCCCGGCTAAGTCAGTTAGTTAGCCTTACATGCTGAAATTTGAAAGCAGGTGGCGTCCCATCCCAGCTGTACAACCCATAGCATCGCCTCATCAGGACATTTCAGAACACGGAAAGGCGGGAATTCGAAGAGGTTCTCTATGGAGGTGATGGCGCCTTGGAATAGTTCCTTTGAGGATCGGTTTATCAAGGAATCAGTTTGTTGCCATCAGGAGGGATCTTTCTTCAACTCTCCCAATATTCCTTCGAGCTGTACACAGCTCTTATTAATACACCATTATTAGGGCAACTGCCGATTATTAAGATACTTCAATGGAGTTTAAAAGAACTTATATATATATCTGCAATCCGTATCATTGATCATAGTATCGAGTTAAGTAATTCCACGATAATCCCGGATTCCTCTCTAATAGAAGTCTCGTTTAACTCAACTGCACATCCTCCCGCTCATCCACCTTCCTCCATTCATCCCACCACAAGCCTTCAATGACTGCCTGAGCTTCACGAATCTTAACCTCCTCCACGCCTCCCATTCGCAGCCCCAGTTCCCTCCACACATCCACCGGCAGATCAGGAACGTCGAAGGCAGGTGGGTCCGCCTTCACCCCAGTCGCCCCGGACTGGGTGTGCAAGAACCGCCGCTCGTCAGGGGCGATAAACTCGGCAAAGTACGCGTGGTCGTTCGAGGATCCGAACGGGCGCAAGGTCCCATCTTTTGCCGGGGCGTACAGGCCGCGCACGACGGCGATGCCGTCAGCTTGGCGGAGGATCTCCTCCGCCAACTTCATCGTGGGCTCGGCGATTGCATCTTCCTCGTGCTGCTGCCGTTGAGGAAGATCATCATTGGGCAGTGGCGTCTCCGGAAGGTGAATCTGTATGTACTCCACAACGCAATACCGCAGAAACCAAGGCGAGACAAGCTGAGCGTGGCGGCGCCAAGCTTTGCTGAAATCCTGATGGGTTGTGCCTGGGCGGCGAAACAACGGTCCACCGGCCGAGAATGTTGATGTAGTTTGAGACATTACTTCCTCGTCTGGACAATGTATTCCATATTCGTGGATTTGATGATGGACGAGAAACTACACGAGGATTTATGCTTTTTAACTGCTGCTGGGTGCTTACATCAGCGCGATGAGTTTTCCGCCAATGAGGCGCTTGAGTTCGTGTAGATTCGGAGTATATAAACCCAGCTGTACAGGGGGCATGAACGGGATAGCAATTTGGCATTTTAGTCCTATCTGCTAACCCGATGGGCGAAGAATTACCCAACTTATTTCATTAATCAACGTTGAAATGATTGGTTAGGAAATCTACACGTTGGAATTGAGATAGGCTTTTTCAACGAGACCTTCCTGGTCAGGAGACACGAAAACACAAGGTCATAGTAAGATTTCCATAACGTATCCCACTATTAACGATGATGTTACCCCCCATACCTATGTATGCTTCAGGGGATTTGCCAAATATTGCGTACTAGTGTCACCATAGTCTTCGGCATAGACTGATAATAGTTGCCTTGAGAATGTATAAATGTACCTCTAAAGTTATTCCAGATTACACGAGTAGTGCGTACAGAAAAATGGTAGAAATGATGCCACTCGCTCAAATTCGAAGTTGTGTGTGTTATAATTTCTTGGTATTGCATTTCACTCAATATACAGACAAGTAGTAAGCTGGACCTTTTATTTAAAGTCAATAATGCATATAGAGTGCGTAGATTTGCAAGCAGGGTGAGGTCCGAGGCTCCCACCACCATAATGTGGCTGGCGGCCAGGATCAAGCTAACTGCCATAATGTGTGGAAACTTGAACGCGTCGCGCCAGACTTGCTTGGAAAGGTACACGGACCAAAACTGTAAGTCTGAATATGCAACAGTTTTCCTTCGTAACAGTCTATGGATGGGAAAGACATAAGTCGTGTGTATTGTCAAAACGAATTTCTTTGGTCTTGTATGGGCGGGCCAGGCCCACGTAACAACCTATCTGCAAATACTCAGTGCGACGATGTACAGGCAGCTCCCAAGAGCATACAAGATAATGACTAGATGAAACAGTTTAGTAGAAGTAAAGTATTAGCTATGTAGATGTTTTAAGAAGGTGAACATCATAGGTGTCAAAATATAGCCTGTTAGTAAGTGCATTAACTTGTCCGCGAAGAATGACGAGGGAAAGCGGAATACAATGAGGCCATGTGCCAAGAACAATTAAGCAGGCGGGATACATGACGAGGCAATTATACCTTCCAATCATTTCCTGATTTTGTATTGATTAACGAGGAATGGATGCTTTCCGTGAATTTTCAAGTAAAGAGTCTTGCCGCAAGATTCGGTAAGCTAACCCGATTACTACACGCCGTAGCTGCCTGAGGCTCTCAACACCTACATGGCTCATACAGTTCGCCGACCATGTCATTCGCCGCCTGCTTATCTTTGAGTAATATAATACAGCGTAGCAAAGTCGAGGATGGAAGTTCCATTTCACATTCAGCACAGGTTCATAATTTGTTGTTATCGCTGGTAGCCTCACTGGGTTAACAGCTCGTTCAAGCTACCGCTTCGACATCAGATCGTCTCCCATAAATTTCGTTGTCTTAAGTCAAACTACTTTGAGCGAGCTAAAATCATGTCGATATTGCCTTCCAAGTTGTCTGCATGGGAAGACTTTATTTCCCTGCCATCTGATATTGATGTGCATGACTACACGGATGCCCCCGATTACGACCCCGACAACTCCGACAATTCTGACGACTCCTGGTTTATCGTGATGCCATACATGTCTAAAAAGAACCGGTCTACCTCTTCCGCTGGCTTCACCAAGAAAAATGTGCACGATAGGCCATGTGATCATTGGATGGCTAGGCAGTGTTCAGTAGCAACTTTTCAAAGGTGCTGTGCCTGTGCCGACGAGCGACCCACCACCGATTCCGGTCTATATCCGATGTACGCTGACGGTCGAGGTTGGATTGAAGGCGCAACAAGGTGGGCATACTATTGTCCAGGCTGCAAGCAGCACCATGCGGCTGAATACCAGCAGCAGATAATGGAGAATTTACGCCTGTTGGTGAAGCAGAAGATTCTAAAGAGGCAGCGCGAGGCCAAGTTGAAGTGTCAGCATTGGTTAGAGAGAGATTGCTCAATGACAATGAGTTCAGGGAACTGCTGTTCATGTGCCGATAGCCGCCCTGTTTTGGAATATGAACTATATCCCGCCTATGTGGACGGAGTCGGTTGGGTGGCAAACGCGACCAGATGGGCGTACTACTGTCCGGGTTGCAAAGCCAAAGAAGAGGCTGATCACGATGTGTGCGAACATTTTTACCTAAGAGATTGTGCCTTGGGCGGTACAGATGGCAGATGCTGCTCATGTGCCGACCAGCGACCGATCACACAGTCTGGCTTATACTCGATGTACGTGGACGGCCAAGGCTTCGTAGAAAACGCACCGAGATGGAACTATTACTGTCCTGCCTGTCGCGAAGCCCACAAAGAAGCTGTCCCGAAACAAGTCCTTCCTGACAATGACATTTCGACAAAACAGATTGACTGATATTCGGAAAGCCTTGCATCAAAGCAGCCGCAAAATGGAGAAGGCCAAACACTAAATCCAATCATAGCGCCCGGGGAGTCATGTACTCACAAGGCTGAAAGAGCTTGCCAATTAACAATGAACCCCGAACGCTGCTGCTTGTGTTCTGACACTCGAAAATAATCTAAGTTATATCGTGTATATGTAGATGGCTCAGGTTGGATGTTTGGTGCCCAAAGACGGGGCAGTTACTGCTGCGGCTGCACAGTTAACAGAGTCATCATGTCTGTTGCTCCAGAAACTACAGTAATAGGATAGAAAACCATGCAAGCTGTACCTCGTATTCATTAGCACCGGCTATCACTCGAGAAGCTCCCTCCACTTAATCTAGTCTCAAGCTCAATGATGTGGATACAACGCAAATCGATCTCGTGAGGAAAACTCCGGACATTCTAAGTTTTCCGATCCATACAACGAACGACAAAACTTGACCATTCAAAACAGTAGTATAACCCCCCAATACCGGCACTAACGGATTAAGTGCCGTTATCTCCGCCTTTTCAGCAAGCACTTTCAATAACTCCAACTTCAGGCTACTTTTTAACTTAAGGAGTATAACTGGCTTCCAAGTCGCTATATATATAAAGCTGTGTGTTTACTACATACACAGAGCCGTAGTATTCTGGTGGCCACGAGTGAACTTGTTCTATCTGCTTAGTATACCTCATTTTCAACTACACCAACCAATCTAATTATCTAGATACGTGGCTTCCAAAACAATGCATTTATCCAACCATGCCCACATCGGTTCCGCTGACCAGATCCCTGTCAGCGAACCTACATCCATCATTTCAATCAGTCCGGTGGTGCTTCACTATGCCGACCGCCTCGTTCCAAGCCTGCAGTTGCGCGTGACGGTTCCCTTTCCCGTAACTCCCACCGGCGACAGCCGGAATAGCCAGCCGCTGCCCATTATTCTGCTCTCGCACGGACACGGTGCGAGCAACTGGCTCTCCTCTCTCGAGGGGTACGCGCCGCTGGCCGAGTTCTGGGCGAGCCACGGCTTCGCCGTCATCCAGCCGACGCACTTAAGCTCCAAGTCGTTGGGCATCGATCGCACGCCCGAGAACTACACCGATCTGTTCATGGCGTCCCGCGCCGGCGACATGACGCGTATCCTAGATTCCCTCGACACCGTCGAGGCCGCCATCGGTCCGGGTGTCCTGCAGGGCCGGGCCCTTGACCGCGACCGGATCGCCGTGGCAGGTCACTCGCTGGGCGGGTGGACCGCCAGCGTGCTGCTCGGAGCTACCAACACAGATCCCCGCGAGAAGCCGGCGGCGAGAGCCCAGAGCTTCCTCGACCCTCGAATCAAGGTCGGCGTGATTATTGGCGGCACCGGCGCCGGGGGCGCAGACCTGTCGGATAATGGTCGGCAACTACTACCCTTTTACCAACCAGACTTCAGCCAGATGCGGACGCCGACCCTCATCGTCTGGGGCGAGGACGATATCAGCCCACACCTGACCTTGCGTGGGGCGGACTGGCACGCCGATCCGTTCTCCTTGAGCCCTGGGCCCAAAGATTCTTTCATGGTAAAGGGTGGAAAGCACGGGTTTGGCGGGATCAGTGGCTGGGATGCGGGTGAGACTCAGGATGAGAGCCCTGAGCGGTTGGCAGCTGTGCAACGACTAACTTGGGCGTATATTCAGAGCCAATTATATAAAGGAGACCTTGCTTGGTCACAGGCTTGTGAATCTCTGAAAGTTGTTCCAGAGTTGGGGAAGATTGAGAGCAAAATTGCGTAAAACAGGAGCAAAGCTGAAACACAACATATGTACAATCCAAGAGATATCAACGATCAAATGCGCCAAATGCTAAGAAATGATGTTAGCTGCTTAGTAGACAGCGAACAAATATCGAATCTACGGTACTGTCAGATCTGACTTGGTGGCCAGGATACACATACTGTTGGCTTCTCCTTCTTGGGGGTTTGGCAATGTTTAGCAGATCCTGTCCAAACTAGTAGGGTCATTTATTTGCACAACATTATCATCGAGTAACTAATGACATATCCTGCCATACAAAATAGCTAATGCTATACCCCCAGCCCCCGAACATAGTATTACGTACAATATATAGGGAAAATCGAAGAATGTAAAACATTGAACCAGTGTGAAAGACAAGGATCCATGAAACCTTGGTAATACGATGCCGCAACCTCGCTGACCGACAGAAAGTTTAGTCTTTATGTTCAGGCGTGTAGATTGGTTTGTTAAAAGTCATCTGAAACATGATTGACTGCTTATATAAATGGTATTATACTGCTTAGTGTGTGCAAGCCAGTTGGATCATGCCATTGAGTGGTAATAGGACAAGGCCAGTTTCAATTTTCTGCATTGTGAATTTCATGATTACTAACTTTCTGCAGTTATGAAATGAAAACGAGTAGATGCTCAAGTTAAGATCAATTTGATTCTGAATTTTTGTGGCCTGCTCATTCGTCACTGCTGCTGCCTTTGTCTAAACGTATGTCGCGCTGGAGGCATGTAATCGTGAAAGCAAAGAGCCCCAGCGCCCCGGCGAATATCCAGAGGACCTTCAGACTATCGCAAATTAGGTCTTGGTAGAAAGCGATGGTACTGCTCGGCCACTGGTTGGCATTGATGATCTGCAAACTGCTCTCCAGCGAACTCGATGGGATTTGGAATCCCACAGGTGCTGCGGATACAAGCTTGTCCCATCGGTTCTGAACTATTGTGCTCCCGAGGCCCACGCCGAAGGCATTTCCAATCGAGGTGAATACAGACACAAGCGTAGTAGCTACTGAAACAAGTTCCTCTGTGTTCTTGAAAGTGTATTGCATGGATTTTCTTGTGCCATCCGTCCCTTGCAATGGAGCCTGAACTGCCAGGATGCGCCCGGGATAAAGGCCACCACTGCCCACGGCTAGGAGCAGTTGGAACCCATACGAGGCACCTAATGGCGAGTCAGGCCTTAAAGATGCCAGCGCACCAACTCCCGCGGACAGAAACAGCCACGAAACCAAGTTGAACGGCTTGAATCTGGACGTGTAAGCCATCCCATAACCTATTACAGCTGCCCAGAATGGAATGCACGCCAATCCCGGCGTTATATCTACGCTAGATCGCAGAAGCGAGTGTAATCTAGCGATGAGGAACTACATTGAAATTCGTCAACAGCAGATCTAGCGTGGCAAGTGGGAAGATAGCCACTCACATATAAAATGAGGTAATATGCCAAAGCAATATCAATCACGCCATGTGCCCATGCGGTGAAGAACCCCGAGGACACGGTGCGATCGGTGAACAAGCGAATTTCAATCATAGGGCGTTGAGCAACTCGAGTTTCGTAAACAGCGAACACACCGGTGCCGACTACCCCTATCACGAGCGATGAGATTATCTGTGCCGACGCCCATGGCCATAACGTGCCGCCTGCAGTGACGCCATACAAAAGAGCCAGGAGGGAGCCCGCAAGAATGATGACGCCACCCAAGTCGAATGATTTAATACTCTGGCGAAGGGGTGTTTTATCATCGAGACTCCTCGGTTTCGGAATAAAGATGAAAATACCGAGAGCAGAGAGGACACAAATGGGAAGGTTGACCCAAAATATCAAACGCCAAGTCGACAAAGTTGATAGAGCCGCACCCATGACGATCCCTGCGACTAGACCGACGGCAGCAGTTAGCTGTGTGATGCCTAGATAGGCTCCTCGGACTGCGATGGGCGTAAGGTCCGCGACGAGGACATTGACCATCGCATTGCAACCTCCGATACCCATACCCTGTAGCTGTTATCTCTGTAAGAATGAACGATCTGGCATATAATGGATGTAGGTTGGGCCGTGAATAAATACCACTCGTCCTGCGATCAACCACACGATGTCCTGCGCTGTCGCACATAGGATGCTAGCCACCCCAAAGATACAGATGGCCACAATCATGCACTCCTTGTGTCCGACTATGTTCTGGAACGCGCAGTAGACGGGCTGCGATATCGCTTGGGAGAGGAGCAGACCTGTGCCGCACCAGTATGCCTGCGTGCTTGTGGCGCCCATACTGCTCGCGACAACCGGCAGTGCTGAGGCGAGTATAACAAGATCGATAGTCGAGGCCAGGCAGACAAGACAGATGCTGACGATGGCGAGGTGGAAGCCGAGATTTCGTTGGGGATATGGGTTGTAATTGCCGTCATGTTGTATTGCCGTAGAAAGACTTGACTGTTGAGCCTGTGGCTCTACCATCTCGGTTCTTCCCATTTCTTCTTCCCTGTCCACGTTGGATGGATCATCGTCTTCAGGGTGAAAATAGCATATTATAGCATTGGAAAAATCATGATTATCAATACACTGAACGAAAAAAGGGTCCACGGCAAATTCTTATCTAAAGCAAAGCAGCTTACGTGATGATTTACGGAGAACTATTGGTCTTGGCTAATAGCCTACATTTGCGGACCGCGCAAGGATAGCTGCATGATGCTGACCTGCATTAGACCAATGGTAAAGGAAAGGTGCTCGTGATGGCAAAAGCTATTGAGACATACGAGTGGAAGTAGCTCGGGATACGGCAAGGATAGCTGCATAATGCTGACTAAAAATGCTGCAAAGCGGGATCCAGACGCAGCAGGTGGGATGAGAGCTCGGGGCAAATAAAGCAGGAAGGCTTCCCCGGACGACAATTTTGCATGTTTCATCCAAACCTCACGCGACGAACGTCACAGTTGGTCTCCAAGAAATGTTCGAAAAGCAGACTGGCAGGTTCGCCAGGGCGGCGCTCTTCTCCATGCTGGAGAAAATCGAATATGGCCGCCTCCACATCAAAGTTGTTAGGGACGACGACATGGATGGAAAGAATTCAGAGCTTTTCACCTTCGGCAAGGAAGAGAAGCCTTCGCACGAGCCCGAAGCGACCCTGGTCGTCAAAAGTCCGTCCGTGTGGCTGAGGTTGTGTTCGAATCTGGACGCGGTATGTGGAAAAGATAATGCCGTGCCGACGTAGAAAAGATTTCCTGCTCACAGATGCCAATAGGGCTTTGCTGAGTCGTATATGCTCCGTGAAATTGAGACTGACTCTCTATTAGATCTCTTCTTGGTATGTGTAGTAGTCATCTTTGCGCGATCTATACATATTACTAACTTGGGAGGAAACAGATATACATCAACAGCTCTACAGTGCTGGGAAATGGGAACTTCATATTTCAACTTTTGCCAGCGCTATTCCGTCTGATAAAGCCGACGAATGACCCCGCACGCGCCCTCCGTAATGCCTCGTTCCACTATGATACCTCCAACGACCTCTTTGCTGGGTTTCTGTCTCCAGACATGAACTACTCCTCACCGATCTGGCTTGCCAGCGAGCCGGAGGAGTCGCTCGAGTCCGCGCAGATGCGAAAGATCCACCACCTTATTGATAAGCTCGAGCTGTCTCCTGAACATCATCTTCTGGACATCGGGGGCGGTTGGGGCAGCCTGGCCATCACCGCGGCCCAGAGTAAAGGCTGCCGGGTGACTACGACGACTCTATCAAAGGAGCAGAAAGAACTCTGCGACTTGCGTATCAAGAACGCTGGAGTGCAAGATCGAGTCGATTGTGTCATCCGCGACTACCGCAAGTCGCCACTCCAAAAAGGGGGATATGATCGTATCGTGTCAGTGGAGATGGTTGAGCATGTGGGCAAGGAGCACATGAATGAATATTTTGGTGCCATCTCGCGGCTTCTGAAGCCCACTGGAGGCATTATGGTAGTACAAGGCATCACAATCATCAACCAGGTATATATACTCCCAGGAACTCCCTGTAGTCCAAAGTGGTGAAAACCGAACTTATCGTTTTATTAGTTTTATAAACTCCATGCCAACGTTGATAATTTCATCGAGCGGTACATTTTCCCCGGTGGATATCTACCAACTGCTGCGAAGCTTCTCAATGCCGTGGATGTTGGATCGAATGGCGAACTCGAGGTCGAGTCGGTTGAAAGCATCGGACACCACTACTGCAAGGCTCTACGCTTGTGGAGGGAGAACTTTGTAGTGAATTGGCCGCAGATTTGCGCCAGCTATAAAAAATCGCACCCTCTCAGCGAGGTTGAGACGGAGGCTTTCCGTCGCAGATGGATTGTAAGTTTCCTTAGGTCGTATGTTGTTGTCTCTTCAGATTACTTTAAGCTAATCTTTGGTGCAAGTACTATTTCACCTACTGCGAGGCCGGGTTCAGATCCGGTATCCTCACTGACCATATTATCAAAGCGGTGCGACGCCCTGTCGATTCTTCGTCTTTCGGAACACCTTTGTGAGAGTTAGTTATCGCCTATGGATACCCTATGGATATTCTATGGAGGGCAAATAGTTCACGGACAAATATTCGAGCGTCTTTTGGTCACATGAATTAACACGCCCATTTTAGCCCATGGCTTGTAAATATTTCTATATTGACCAATAGTTGTGAATTGGGTTCAAAGGGGTTGCATATGATACGGAACATGCAGGCTTTAAGCCATGAGCGCTGTCATCAACGGGCACCTCAAAGGTTGTAAGATGATTTAGCAATCAAGCAATTTGTCACTACCTACCCTACCTATCCGGCATTGGTGCAAGCATCTTCAGCAAAGATGACTTAATCTAAATCTCTGTGTACCATGAGATATAAAATTTGGGGTATCTCATGACCCAAAGCATCGCCGAGTTTAGCTGGTGGTTTCAGCACTGATAAATCAGAATATATGGTTGGTCACAGTTATCAGTCATGTCACTGATATTCAATCAGTAAGATATTTATAGTAAGAGTATTCAAATTACATGGCTTTTCAAAAGCGGGAGACTGAAGAACTTCGTGTGGCCCACACTTGTCATTTACGGTTCACGTTTATATCAAGGTCAAATTCCGCACTCAGAATGTCTCTCCACGATTTAGAAAAAATCCGGACACATTATCCTAGTTACACGTGCAAATTACATGTATCCATGAATCATGTTTGTCCACCAAACTCAAATATAAACCGTTTCCGTCCCATACAACAGTACAAGATGTGTGCCAAACGCAATGTAGCGTCATATACAAGTTCCTAACTCAAGAGGTATCCTTCAACAAAAGAGAAATCAAATAGCCGTACCCAGCAGTGGAACCAGTTAAATCTGAAGATAAAATCTTGCTATTAGAACAACGGAATCAGAATGCCTCCTCCAGCAATCTCGAATCGGGCGCCTATAGCTGAACTCTGTTTGACTTTTTCGAGCCAAAAGGCGGGCACAAATAGACTTGCCGTGACTATTTGGCAGTGGTCTTGGGCTTCACGGCTTTCTTTGTCTTGGTCTCTTCACCCTTGACCTTGCTTGCAGCCTTGCTAACGGCGGCTTTAACCTATTGTTGATTTGTCAGTAAAGGATCCTCTCTGATATGACTTCGACTTGTCGCTTGTCCCCGTCTGTGCTACTGAGCAACGATCCCAATATGACCATGATATCAATCTACCTTTGAACCCAAACAGCTCTTCATTTTTTTCTCTTAAAGCGCGATCATCATGGCCAGAGATATGTAGCCTTTGGCGAACAAATAGACGCCGAGTAAGCAACAGGAATGGGAAAGGCACAACATACCTTGGCACCGACGCCCTCCTTCTTCGTAGTGGATTTCTTCACACCAACCGGCTTTGCGGCTTTCACCTTGGTCTCAGTCTTCTCCTTGGTGCTTGTCTTCTTCGTCTTGGGCTTGGGGGTCCGCTTGATGACCGGGGAAGTGTCGATGGTTTGCAAAACGCGCGGCTTGGAGTTGCCGGTCGCGGAGCGGGTACCTTCGCGCGCCATGTTTTATGGGGTGAGTGGTTGGATCAGATAAAAAAATCTTTTAGACTGCGCAGTCAGCACATGGTGTCACAAACGGGATGCGATGACAGACAATCCGACGCGACAGAAGTTGTGGGTGGTAGCTCGAATGCGACCGAGCCAGAAGGGGAGGGGAAAAGGGCCTTCGAGGTTGCCTTTAGCTCCGGGGTGATATCACCACTTCACCCCCCGAATACGTCGCGTGTGGAAAGTGGATTAAAAAAAATTTCCAGTCGCGATGGGCACAGATCACTCGCGCTTGGTTTTAAGATAGATGAGAACATTAGGACTTACTGCAGCTTTGAAAGTTGTATTTGAGCAAAAGGACACACTTGGGTTGAAGAAGGAGTAAATGCCAGAAGGATGGGAGAGGTGAGGAGGTGTGTTGTTGACATTTGCTCATCCACCTCCCCCCCAGAGCGTCGCAGATTAAACCAGGCCAGTCATACAGCTCCAGTCAAAACAAGGCGACATTGAAAAAGAAGGGGTCGAAAAGCGAGAGGCTGGGCTGGGGGGGTGTGGCCGCTCAAAGCTGCCTATCAAAAGCACCTCATTAATATTTCCCCCTCTAATCCCTAACCTAACGATCGCAGACCTGGACATGTAGCTCATCTTCTGCCGTTGCCACTACTACCCTCCGCTCCCATCTTTGCGTTATTCTGCATCCCAAGTGATGCTGAGCGCTGTTACGGTGGCCGCTGCAGCAGATGGTGCAGCGGCACGCAGCATCCCATGCGATCGGGCATTCCCTTGCAGATAAGCATACAAAGAGATAGAGAGAATGCAGAAAGAGGGAGTGAGGGAGGGAGGGAGGAGTGCTCGTAGCCGCGGTCAATCGCGATATCACAGACCCTGCCGCTTGCCCCCCTCTCATTCCATTGTTTACTTCGTATTTTGTCTATTGTGCCCCCAATTGATGGCGGTCTAGATCCGGCAGTCTCCTCCCCTCGTATTTACCACCCTGGGGTTTGTTTTCTTAGGCCAGAAGTATCTGCGCGCGTCTGTCGCAAGAGATGGACGGCACAGCATGTAAACTCGGAATGCAATTTTCGGACTCTTGCCCTAGATTTCCTACCCTCATCGCATGGTACCGGTGGGTCTGGAATATATGCTAAGTTAAAGAAATAGAGAAGAGACATATTCCACAAGGGTTAGGAATTGAAAAGACCGTCATGGCCAAATAGAAAAGTCTCTTTGCTTTTAGGTTTTAAGCGCAGCGATTATTAAGACAAGGGGAACCGCCGCGCCGGGCGCCACCGCAGATTCCAGAACTGCACGAACCCGTTTTTTTAGTCCCTGAACCCCGCGCTAAATTAGTCTTGCTTCCTGCCTTATCATATGAGGCCATTCGGAGGGCCCAGTTTATTGTGTTTTGCCTACTTGCAAAGATGACCCTTTAAGAGCCGGGGGGAATGTTCGCATTGTGTTTCTTTTACGAGGGATACTTCCCCGTATGATGGTCTAGATGACTTCTAGTATCACCATTTATCCTTTCTTTCCTAATTTTGAGCCTCCGATTAGTTTCCGTTTCACCCATTTCAGAGAGGGTCACAACACAACGTAGAAGGTTTTGAATTATCTTCAATCTAGTTTATTTGTATGTCGGGGTATCAAAATTCTATAAAGTCTAGTGACCTCAGCATCTGGAAGCACATTTCTTCGTCTATGCTGTAAAATAAAACCCACCTATCTGGCCACAGCCGAATAGGTGAGGTAGTCATGAGAATGTAGCGGTTAATCGTCGAGTCGTACGTCTGAACAAAGAGTAATGCCGTGATTCAACCAGGGCATTTCCAACCTCTATATCTTTTTCTTCTCCTTTTCTCATTTCTTCCCATCATTTATGCCGCGGGTCCAGCGAGAACGCCACCCCTCGCGCTCTCAACATCGCTAGAGGAGTTAGAGTCATCGCTGTCCTTGTTCTCGCGGTGCTGCGACACGCCGTGTGTCTTCTTCTCCGCCTCGTCGTACTCGATGAGCAGCTCACCGTTGCGGCCGTACCGGTGTGGCATTTCGCGGGCGGCCTTGACGATGGTGAAGTATCCCTTCCAGCCGGTGCCGACGCTTTGGAAGATCTCGTCCATCTCTTCCAAGGAGCGGCACGCGGTCTCCGGGTAGAAGAAGTAGACAGAGGGCACCATGAAGGCGTTGATGACGGCGAAGATGATATAAGTCTTGTAGCCGATGGACGAAAATGCAACGGGCGTGATCATGACGACGAGGAAGTTGAAGATCCAGTTGGCCGAGGTAGACAGCGCGTTGGCCGGGGCGCGGATTCGTAGCGGCACGATCTCGGCCGGGTACAGCCAGGTCATGCCAAGCCAGCCGAAGGCGAAGAAGGAGTTGAAGACAAAGAGGAAAACGATGGCGGCGATTTGTGTCGCGGTCGATGTTTGTGAGTTCACGCCCGCCAGCACCGCCATCGTTGCCGCCTGGCCTGCGGCGCCCACCAGCATGAGCTTGCGTCGTCCCACCCGCTCCACGATGAACACTACAGGCCACGAGATGGCAAAGTACTCAGTGGCGATGCAGGACGCGAGCACGAGAGACATGGTGTTGCTCATTCCGAGGCCCTGGCAGATCACTGGCGCGTAATACGTGATCAGGTTGCAGCCACTGATCTGTTGGAAAACTTGGTTCATGTATCCTAGTAGAGATCGATGGAGATTTCTGAATTACGATATCAGTTAGCCGAATGATATATATATATATGAGAAGGAGGGAGAGGACGAAATCTTGTCAACGTACCGGTTTTTATCCATTGTAAACAAGTCCTTGAACGATCCCTTGGACATCTCAATGACAGTCTCCTTAATAAGAGCGTACTCCGTCACGACTGTCTTGTCCTCGAGAGGAACATCCTGCAGGGCGGCGATGATCTCTTTGGCCTCTTCGTCCCTGCCCTTAAGAATAAGCCACCGGGGCGACTCCGGCAGCCCGCCGACAAATATCAGAATGAAGATGCAGAAGAATATCTGAAACGCGATAGGGAATCTCCAGGCGACGGATCCAGGTGCGAAAGACAGGCCGAGATCGATCCAGTTGCTAATCATGATGCCGCCCGAGATGAGGGCGCCCTCAATCATGACAAGTTTGCCTCGCTTGTGCGCTTTGGATGTTTCTGACTGCCACGTCGGGACGGTGGACGTGTTGCCACCGTTACCGATACCTGTGATGATACGGCCGATGATGAGCTGCTCTAGGGTGGTAGCGGATGCCTGCAGTATGGCACCGATGATCATGATGCTGGTGCCGAGCATGATCATGCGACGTCTGCCCAGGGGGTTACCGATGAAGATCGTCAAGATAGCACCGATGAAACAGCCAAGGTTGTAACTGGCAACGGCGATGCCTGTCGTGGAGAATTATCGTTAGTTTATGCCATGGGGAAATAATTAAGTATAGTCATGTAGTGGGACAGTATTATCATTTACCTTGGTTAGTAGACCTAGCCGAAGACTCGCTATCCGTGATGTCCGCAGCATCGGGGTTGATCACGGGGAACTGGTCTAGAAAATTAGGCATCGTTAAGATACCTCCCATGACTCCCTGGTCTGTGAATGGTTAGTCCTAAGTTCGAACTATCCATATTCATGTATTAGGAGGATATTGGAGAATAGGTGCAGAGCCAGTATCCCTATATCAGGCTGCTCGACCGCTCCTTTCTCAGCTAGGAATACGTACCATAGCCAAATAATAAAAAGTCACATCCTGCGATGATTCCGATGGCATAGTTGAGGGCCTGGCCCCTAAGTCCGTAGAACTTTTTCATTTTGAACTGAAATAAGGAAGAAAGTAATGGCATGCACGAAAGTCAAGGAAGCTTTCCTGAAGATCCCTGGAGGTCGTGATTATGTTGATCTATCACTTGTATATCTTCAGGGCTGGGCTTACTTCTTATATATACATCGACCACATGAGAATGGCGAGCTTTGTTAATGTGAGAACACCACCGAACAGATACCCTTCGGTACAACAAACCGGTAACTACCCCGAGGCATTGCCCTTTACTTTGGTACGTCATTGGCAACGAACATGTAGTCCGGAATACCCACATAGAGTGGGTTGGACGGAGCTACAGATAACGAAGTGGACCCCCCAAGCCTCGTCCGGTTCTGCCCTTCGCACTGAAAGTCGTGGGGATTCGACAAGGCTTTACGCAGAATTGCCAGTATCCCTCCGCACTAATATCCCAACGTGCTGCGAGGGCCCCGGTCTCCATTTCCCCCATATGGAGGTGGTGGGATCCTGCTGAGTTGGATGGGTCTGAGGAGTGCATTTGTGGGCTACATTTGTGGATTGCATGTGTGGGATGATGCCATCAGGTGGACTAGGGACTGAATCGCGGATAAAGCCAAAGAGATTAGCTGCAGTATTGACCCGCAAGTTGCGGAAGGAGACGGGTATAAGCAGAGAGGACTGGAATGAGATTTAAGGGTCCTATGGATTCTTGACAAGCTCCCCTCCCCTTCCTCAGGATAGCGGCAAGCCTCAGTTTCTATTATCCTTAGGCCGGCCTTGAGCATGTCGACACAAAAAAAAGAAGATAATCTCTTGAAGTCTTCAGGACCGGCTGAAGCTTAGCCCGCTAGACTCGAGAGTTCTTTTTGGGCAGGTAGTCCGTCAGCGTCAGATTCTTTGACGCGATGTGTTTCGATGACCCCCACCGGTAACAACGCGGTCGGGTTCTCAACGTTGAAGTGGATAGGATCGTCACGGAACGGGCGTCTAAGCTCAAGGCACTTCCCTATAATTGTAAGCGCTATCTACGCATGCGTGTATCTTAGCTCCACGGACCGAGCAGTTGTCTATGCCATGTCGGGAGGATAGGGAAACCCGGGGTCTTGGCCTGACGTCACTGTGGAAATGGATTTAAGCCGGTGGAGCCCGCACATGGATGTCGAGGACCATCAGCCCAGAAAATCGGTCTGCTCTGTATTGTGTTTTGCTAACGTCTCTTCATATGGGTCTGTTACGGGCTTTCGTCGGCGGTTCTTTTTCGAACCACCAGTTTTTGGGAAGCCCACCAGGAATAAACCCTGGGGAAAGGTCTGTTCATGGAAAAAGGAAAACCCGCAGGTTACATACACTTAGAGTGGCCTCTGTTTGTCAACAAGTAGGACCCTTGAACCAGAGACATGATATTTTGATTAGAGAAACATGTGAAGATGGGGGGAGGCAGGCAGCTGAAGATTACCCTGCCGCGTTGCCGCGTCAGTAGAGGTTCAAAAGGGCATAGCTATTAGCACTATGCCCCTCGTTGATGTACCACGAACGCTAAACTTGACCGCTTTTGTTTTGCATATCGAAATGTTGCCGGAGAAAGTCTCGCAAAATGAGCCGATATAACATCACGGCAAGACGGCACGAAAAGTCCCCTTCTCTTCTTGGCTAACCACAAGTAAATGTAATGGGATGATGTAGGTGGCACAAGCGAATGGTAGTCTGCCGGAGCCAACCGGCAAACTGATTAGCAGCCCAACCAATACATCTTGAAATTTAGGGGGGGATAGATGGCACTATAGGCTACCAATATCTAGTCCCTCCACTCTGCCCAAGAAGTCACCCTTGGCTCCCCTGAGCAGCTCATCCACGTCGACTAGCCCGGTTGCGATATACTTCTCGCTGATACCGGTGTTAACACGCTTGGACAGGAGTTCCCTGAGCTCAGCTCTCATGACACCAAGTTCTGCCTTTGTCACCTCTCTCGCTTGTTTTTGCTTCTCCTTTCTGCCACCACCACGGCCACCCCATTTGCCGGCCTTCTCGAGCTCCTCGCTATCGTACTCGACTCCTAGCTCCTCGGCCGCATTTTTTAACCAGTCATCTTCCTTGGTACCCTTCTCTTTAGCCAATGTAGAATCAGCAATCTTCTTGGCGAGTGTGACACGAGGCTTGACGCGGCTGGCCAACTTGTGGTCCATATCCAAGGTTTGAACGAAGAAGTTCTTTCCTACCCCTTTGTTCTCAGCGTGAACCTTAGAAATCAAACGCCGAGTAGGAATGACCTCTTCTGGCGCACAGAGCAGAATACTCAAACCAGTCCTTTCGGCTCGGGCTGTGCGGCCCGACCTGTGTACATAGGCATCGGCGGCACGTGGGACATGGTAATGAATAACTAGGTCGACGTTGGGGATATCTAAACCACGTGCAGCTACATCGGTAGCGATCAAAATCGATGATTTGCCTTGGACAGTAGCTGTGAACCGCTCTACGGATCTCAAGCGCGCCTTCTGGGGCATCTGAGAGTGCAAAGGGTGTGCCGCAAGGTTCAAATTCTGCAGCATTGGAGTGATTCTACGAGCAGCACTAATTGAATTGGTGAAGACAAGAGTGCGCGCGTTCGGATAAAGCAGAAGGAGCATGTAGAGATAGAGATCCTGTAGACCCCATTAGCAAGACGATTCCAACTTTAACAAGCATGTCAAACATACCTTCTCCATGGCACCACATTCGACCAAGCCCTCCTTCAGCCCTGCTGCCATCTGGGAGATCGGGTTCACATCAATAAATTTGGGTTGCTCCTCGCGGAAGTTCAACTTCTTCAGCAGATATTCCATCGAGTCTGCCTGATTCATCAAGCCGAACTTGCCCTTCCCAGCCAGCTTCTGCTGAAGTCCTTTGTGAAATGTCGCCGAAAACACTAAAGTCTGTCTTGGGGTCTTTTGTTGTTCGTCTTGATCCTCATCCACCTCATAGCGATCCAAGGCATTAAACATCTCTTCCGCTTCCTTGAAGTGACCCTCACTCAGGAGCCGATCTGCTTCATCGACAACTAGGAAGCTGATCTTCTTGAATTTATCAAGTAATTCAGGGCTGGAGCTCAGTACTTCCCACAATCTGCCTGGTGTTCCCACCACGATATCTGCTTTGGCTAGCTGACGCTGCTGCTTCTGTACTGCTAAACCGCCAGTAACAGAGCAGACGAAGGGCGAGTTGGGCAGGCCCTTGCATAGTTCCTTGATATGGTCTGTAAGCTGATGTGCCAGCTCTCGAGTTGGTGACAATATCAGCGCAATTGGGCTATGAGAAGCATCAGACTGTCCGGCCTTTTCTTCTGATATCTCCAGCCACTTTTCCACAATGGGGATGCCAAATGCGAGCGTCTTTCCAGAACCAGTCGAAGCTTTGCCAATGACATCGTGTCCGGCCAATACATGCGGTATAGCTGTGGCTTGAATTGCAGTTGGTTTGGAAAACTTGAGCTTCCCGATGGAGGACAGCAAGCGAGGAGAGAGGTCTAGCGAAATCCAAGCAGATAGATCGAAATCATCTTCTTCGTCGGCTCCGCCCAGAGCCGAAAAGACATTGCTTTCGAGTTCAGTATCCTTGAGAGCTCCATTCGATTTCTTTGGGGCTTTCTTCGCCTGCTCTTTCTTTTCCTTGTTCTTCTCCTTCTTGCTTTGGTTCTTTTCAGACTTGGCCTCCGTCACTGGAGGCTCCGCCGCTCCTGCTCCTGCATCACCGGCGGGTTCGGCCGTACTGACCGGCTCATCATCGAAGCCTTCAAACTCGTCGCTGTCGTCATGAGCGCCGTCGGTTTCCGGTTGCGAGTCTGCAGCATCGGCAGCTTTCTACACGCGAGAATGGTAAGCAACAATCAACACAGCTGTTTGCACAATAGACATACAAAGTAGACAGTGTTGTCAGCATTCTTGACAACTTCTACATCATCCACTTCTTCAAGCCCGTAGAAGCCTTCGGCATCATGGGTCATGTCAGGGAGCTTCGCAGACTGCCATCGTAAAGAATCAATACCGACAATGCGGCGGCTCTTGGCAGATATTTTCTTGGCCTGGGATCGCAGTTTCTGCTTCTTCGTGGCCACCTTTGAGTCGCCAGGGGTCGCTCCCGCAAGCTTCCTCTTCTTTTTAGTGTGCTCCATCGTGAACAGGGTGTCGTTGGGTAGGCGGAATGGCAACTACGTTGACAGTCTCAGATGTAAAAATGCCCGATAGAAAAATGACGGGCAAAAAAAAAAAGTTTCCCAGCAGCTTTGGCAGGGTCCCCCACTAAAACGCCACTAAAGCGCACTGACCACAGCTTAATTTTTTTCCCTCCTTTGGCTCCTCAGGCGCCCACGAGCAAAATCATTCGCCCAACTAAATTCGTTCCACGCAAGGGTAGCAGGGACTTCGCCTGATATAACCAAGGAGAGAGAGCTTTTAAGATGGGCAAATCCTCCAAAGACAAGCGTGACGCCTATTACAGGCTCGCCAAGGAGCAAGGTTGGCGAGCACGGAGCGCTTTCAAATTGCTTCAACTAGATGAAGGTGAGTAGGGCAAGAAGCTTGCAGTACATGGAGGTTCTTGCTCACCACGACCGCCTAGAATTTGACTTGTTCTCCGATGTCACTCGGGTTGTTGATCTTTGTGCTGCTCCCGGGAGTTGGTCTCAGGTTCTCTCACGAGTCCTGATTAATGGAGAGAAGTTTGGGCGCGCGGCATGGCACGACCGTGAAGCCAAGTTGCGACAGCAGATGCTCAATGTCTTTGGGCCTTTCAAGCCAGCCCTACAAGAGGATTCAGAGGCTGTAATGAGCCTGGAAGAACCCAAGCCGAGGAAGAATGTCAAAATCGTGGCTATTGACCTGCAGCCTATCAGTCCGTTGCCTGGGATCATCACGTTGCGCGCGGATATTACTCATCCCGCAACTGTTCCTTTGCTGCTGAATGCTCTAGACCCGGATTACGACCCAACTTCTGCAAACAGCAAACAGGCAGCACATCCTGTTGATCTAGTCATCAGCGATGGTGCCCCAGACGTTACCGGTCTGCATGATTTGGATATTTATGTCCAATCTCAACTACTGTTCGCCGCTCTCAACTTGGCGCTTTGTGTTCTCAAGCCCGGTGGCAAATTTGTAGCCAAGATATTTAGGGGCAAAAACATCGATGTGCTCTTTGCGCAACTCAAACTCTTCTTTGAGCGTGTACATGTTGCCAAGCCTCGGTCCTCCCGGGCAAGTAGTGTGGAAGCATTCATTGTATGCTTAAACTTTCAACCTCCTAAAGGGTTCTCAGCAAGTCTTGAGGAACCTCTCGGAGTGGGATATCGACTACCAAAGATGACAGAGGAGAAGGCGGCTGGCCTCCCTACCATCGCCCCTACGATCTTGCAGGATCCGACAAGCAGTGCATGGAGTGCTGCGCCGGCTGAAATGTATCATTCTGACCTGGATGAGATCGTGGATCTGGAGGTAGAGGACCTGACGAGTTCAACAGGTGACGATGTGAGGTGGATAGCTCCCTTTATTGCCTGTGGAGATCTATCTGCATTTGACTCTGATGCCTCATATAAGTTGCCTCCAGGCCACGTTTCTCTCGATCCAGTCCAGCCCCCTACAGCACCTCCCTACAAACGGGCCCTTGAACTGCGCAAAGTAAAAGGCGGCGCTTACGGGAAAACGTCTAAAGAATGAACTAGAAATGATAAAGGTTGAGGGGCGATCTTCAGTTGTGGTCTGCATGCTGTGCCGCTGGTCCTTCCACCATCGCGACAATCTTGCCACGGGTTTCAAACTCGTCCCATCCCTTTGCACCGATTGTTTTGCGATAAAGCTCCAACGCATCGGTTGTGAGGAACATGAACCTCCTCAAATGTGGCCAGCTTTTGATGACCTCATTCAAACACTCCAATAGCCACCGGCCGAGTCCCTTACCCTGGTGCTCTTTCAGGACGTACACATCAGTGAGGTACGCAAATGTCACATTATCCGTGACAACTCTTGCTAGCCCAATCTGTTGCGGACCACTTTGACCTATATTTGAGTACATAGTTAGCAGCGGCTGGGTGTTAGTTCTAACAAAAAGTCTCACCAGCAATAGTTGATGTTGACTGTGGAAGGACATAGAGACCAAGACACAGAGAGTTATGCAGAGCCATCTTCATTGTGTCACGGGGGAGGCTGTGCGCCCACCAGGCAAGATCAGAGCCGAGGGCAGCATTGACTGAGTCAATCTGGACGAGCGAAGGCTCCGTGGAGACCAAATACTCATCCCTATACCAGTTCTTGGTTTCAATATCGAGCATGATGGATGGAATTGATAAGGTAATATTTTATCAAATTCTGTTCTTCCAAATGAATCATAGAATGTTTGTATATCCGATAGAGTAAAACATGCTCGACACTTTGGATGGTCGTGATGTGATGTCAACCAGCTCCTCTTGACTCAGCCAGTTCTCCACTTCAGTTCTGACTCTTCCGCCGACTCGGAATCTTTAGCTCATCCACGTGATCCAGCTACTTTGACCAAAATTAACCTCATCAGTGGCAGAATCAAGAACACCTCCAGTTTCATTGTATAGTCCCTTAGTATAAAGATATCGATTGCCATTCGCTTCCCATGCCTTTTTTTATTTTTGGGGGTATCATAAACCGTAAATCAATATAAAACAAAACAATGAACATAAGTTGTTCACCTCTATCAGTCTCAACCCATGGTATTTGATGTAAGCTTTTCTCCAATTTACGCACGAGATTCCTGCACAGATAGATCAGTCTGAACCACAATACCAAAAGTATTGAGAAACTCGACACCCGACCCGGAAAGCGAGTTCTCATGCCCCGTAGTAATCTGAGTTGAAACCCCGGTGCCCTTCGCCAATTTGTCGACTCCGAAGTGAAGAGGCTGGGTCGTGTGCCTCAGGTCCAGGTCGCTGGCCTTGAAATCGCCCTCCGCACCGGTGTCTGGGTCTGCTAGCCAGCTGCCCTGCTCGATGCGATACCTGCTGCCTCCCTTCTGCCAGTCCATGCTGTGGTTGGGTGTACGATCCTGCAGCTCGCATTCTACGCCGTGCACAAGATCACTTTGGCTTCCGGTAGACCCATGCGTGCCGCCACCCTGAAATTTCCGGGTGCTGTCTGCGAAGGATAGCGATCCCAGCCTGTGTGGGTATTCAGCATGGCGCAGGTTGTCACTGCTCGTGTCTCTTCCGAATGCGGGTATCTTGCGGCTCCGGCGGATGCGGATGGTAGCCAGAGCAGCCGTGATGATGCCCATGCACAGCTCGGCAATCGACCAGCAGCCCGACGAGACAAAGTCGTTCGAATACATGGCGTATATACTCGTAACACGGCCAATGGAGACAAGAGGAACACTAAGGACAAGAGAGAGGTCTCAGATGTCTGTTTGGATGACACGCAGTCCAGGTAATATAATTAAAGGAGATGAGTACTTACATGCCTCCAGTCGCAAATATTCCGAATATTGCCCATTTTTGGGCTCGACTTGTTCTCAGATTCCATATCGCTGGTACGGGTATAAGTAGTACGATAAGATCGGTCAAGATAGTTCCTCCAGCATTAACATCTGCAGAAGCTGTCAGCATCTGGTGGATCATACATTGGTAGCTGAAACGATGAGAAAGCATGCGTGTAGTTAAGTATAAAGTAGAGTAATAGGGGCGCAACTGACATAAGAAACCCATTGAGTATATGCAATGAGCATTTGGACGTAGACTCAGATCCCAGTATGCTTGAACTGGAACGCAAAGACAAATTACTGTAAGTATCTGCCCAAGACACCATAGACCTACAAATGCCATTGCCACAATGTACGCTATTTTCATTGGTCTGTAGTATTGGAAGACTCGATAATATTGAAGCAGGAAGGTCATTTTGATGAAAAGCCACGCTGTGTTGTAGAACACTTCGTTAATCCAGAACAACTACAGAGCGAGTTCGTTAGTCGTGGAAGAGAAGCTCAAGGAGCAATGCAAAAACACACAAATAGCGCGTTCTCCACGTCGAATAGAGTGAAGTCTTCTTTCGGTATCCTTCCGCTCACGTACCAGTAGATGAACACACTCATTGTTATGCTCATCCCCATAGTACAGATCTATATGCTCAGGGTAAGTACACGATCGTCATTGCTGTGTATTTGACAGGTTGAACGGACGAGAGATAGTATCGCAGCGTGGTCATCTAATCCCAATCTTCGGGTGCTGTGCCAGCGGTTGTAGACACGAATAGCCACCATAATTAGGCATACGAAGGCCAGCGTCGAGCCCAAGGCCAACGGGGCCTGCCACGCGGTCCCTTCCATTTTGATCTCCCTTCATAAGTAAGCTGACTTGTCGATGTGGTATCGCACACAATTCGTCGATCTCAACAAAAGGTTGCCGGTTCGGTGGACTGAAAGTGTCCATGGGCGATAGGCCAAGCGAATGGAAAGTGAGGCAGGGCAAGTGAAGGGCTCATCCAAACTGCAGTGCTTCGAAAGCCTGTTATGGGCCAGGGTTTCTTTTTGAATGTCTCTTTCTTCCCCCTTCAGCCGAAGCGCAGTTTGACCATCCACGCACCTGGTCTTAAGAGAAGCTCTTAAGTTATTCCTGATTTCTTACGGCAAAGCAAGCCCCATATCTTATGCGAATGCAGCTTCCCATGCGAGCGCACTGACCTCATACGGCGCGAGCACTCGAAGTTGGACCCCTGCAGCCCGGTGTGTGTACCTGACTTTACGCCCCATTGGCCATGGCCGAGCAGACCCCGGAACGGGTTGCCAGAAGTGGGCCAGGCCCGTCATGTTTGTAAGATGCCACCCCGACCAGGTCTGCACGCGTGATTTGCGGAAGATCCATCCGGAGGAGGCATGTTAGGCAGAGACAGGCCCATTGGCCCCCTCCTCGCCCTTCCGTGTTACCGCTTGCCAACATCCTAATTAAAAGAAAGGGGTACCGAAATAAAAATACAATGTTGGTATGCACAAAGTTGGCTTTTGCTCCTTGGCGTTGTCACCTCCAGGTACAGGTGAGGCACTGCTCTTTCGACTCCATCGAGATTCCGGGCGGAATACCACCCTTCCCCCTTCTATGATGGTTACCTTTCGTTAGTCCCACTCGATGCTTGCGCTCTGGCCTTGTCAGATCTCAACCACGCCTGTTGGTGTCGAGCTGATGGGCAGGCTAGCTTGGTATTGACAGCGGCGATCACTAGTCCTCTACGGTCCATGGCTCCATGCACCCTGGCTGTTCAGGCCTCCTCGGCCCCGGCAGCGCTTTGCTAGGGGTTGCTTTTGCAAGGGCTACTATTGGTGCGGCATCATCGGCTAAAGCTAAACCCCACGACACACACAACTTGCCCACTTGCCATATATGCATGGCCGTCCGTATTAATCCTCCGGACTCACAGTGGTGGTGCTCTTGATGGCACAGGCCATTTTCTGATAGGGCAATATTTCCCCGTACTCCGATCTGAGCGTTGACTGACTGTGGATGACAATGGCAGAGGTTCACGCAAATATATAGTATAACACCTGAACCTCTGCCATTAGTCAGAGGGAAAGAGTAGAACACAACCCGCACTGACTTCCACTGGCTAAACCAAGCTGCCTATTTCCACAGAATTAACTCTAATGGTCAATGTTTCGGCCGAGAGTCCCCTATGCACGTCAAATTAGACGCCATGAGCACTCAGCAAGCAGGGGGTCAGCGAGAGCCAAAGCACCTGCATATACAACCCTGGACTAAACACCACATAACTTAGTTGGTTCCGGAGTATCCCAAAATCTCAGATGAATGCTCTGGAAAGAAAAACTCACCGCTAACGGCTTTAGTGGCTGGCTGCGGATATTTATCAGTCCAGATGATTTCCGTTTGACAGTACAGTAGCTAGCCTGCCCCAACTACACATCTCCGTCTGGTATTGTGTACAGGTTCTTGAAACCGGACCTGAAACTGAGTTAAGGACACGTCGAGATATCGACCTGCACACGAATGTCCGCGCATGAGGCATGAGAGTAGCCGCTCCGCAGTATCAACCCAGCGTGGCTTAACTGCCCAATTAGTTAAGGAATACATACTTACAGGCCCATAGTGTTTTAAGACGTCAACCGCGACTAGACTGGTTTTCAAAGCCTTTTGTCACCATGTGCGTGCTAGTATAAGGACTCGTACTTTGTTTTCTTTCCTTTTCCTTGTTTTTCTCCACCGCCGTAAGAACTCGGAGGACGTCCTGCGGTCTGCAAATATTCCCATGACGTACTGTTGTCCTGTTAAATTACTGAGTTTCCACGCCTCGTATGTATCAATTCAGATTTTTCATTGCAAAAATTATGAAATATGGGTTTTCTTATTTTAACTTTTTATTGTTATGGCACAAGGGGTAATGGAAAAAAGAAGCGATGGTAGACATGAGAGCTCCATGATGGTTGGTTAGATACAACTGCACACTACGAATCAGCCCCGTAAGCATCGCAATTAGCTTTTCCTCTCATTCATCCAAGCGTGTGAGAGCTTCCGTATGAGTTATTACGAGGGGAAGCGCTCTTTTGAGTGCCCCAGCAGGGTTTCTGATGGGTATCACTTACATGTTCTGCGTTGTCAACCCCGATAATCCTCTGGACCCGATCGGTGGCCAACCCGTTGGCCAACTTCTTCTCGATGCGCTCGACTCCGAAGCTTTAGTGATCATCAGCCCTCCTCATCTACATATGCGCGATGGCTACCGCTGGTGTGTGTTGTTTGACGGGGTTCTCTCGCACGATTTGGGCCGTCTCGAAACAGTGAGCTTTCCCTTTCTCTGACTATATCTCGGCGGTAAATACGTATTACAGCCTCCCAGTCAATTCTGTCATCGTGGGATGCGTGCTGATCGTGGCCATCGGCAATACTGCGAACGGCCCAGCCTGTACTGTGACGCGAGCGTGCGATATATCATCAAGCTTTCCAAGAGCAAGATGGAGTTCCCTGGAGCCCAACGCAAGCTGCCTGTCATTGTGAGCTGCCAAGAAGGTTCGACGGGTGACAGGCTTTCTGTCGACTCCGCCCTCTCCCTCCCAAACTAGTTTTATGCCATAGCCCTCACAGCAAACACCCGATAGTAAGCACTTTTCTCAGGACGGCCTTATCTCGTCGCACTTGACTCCACGCGCCCGGCACGTCTAGCAGCCAGTGTAATTCTTTGAGCGCTTGACCCGGATTTTAGACGTTGGAGGACGAGCCAAGGTGAAAGACCGACATTGATGTACCCTGCTTATGACTTCTATTCTCTTGGTCCAGGAAACAGTGACTCGGATGCAGAAACAATGCGTATCAACCCCACTTTTTTATATCTATTATTATTACACAAAAAAGGGAAGAAACTCTTTTGGATGTTTGCAAGAGGAAGATGACCGAGAGCGGACACAAGTGAATGCGAGCAATTGGTTCACCCAAGAAACATTTACATTTCATGTGGAGCATAACTGGGGTGCGCTGGCAACGCCACCGCGAACTAACTTAAAGCTGCACCTGAGGAGCTTCCCTTATCTCATTCAGCAAGCTGTAATCGGGAGTTATTACCGCGATCGTAAGATATAGATCCGGGTCGGGTCAGGTTAGAACCGGTCAGATTAACAGCGCACGTTAACCAACTCACGAAGTCACCAGGGTTTGCATGACAATACTGGAGGATAAGGGGGCAGATCCAAAAACTGTGTCCTCTAAACCCACCCGGCACAGTGGAATGCGCATCAATAGGCACCAATGTGATATGGAATTGACTTTAGTAACAGTATAATCAGTCGCCTTTTTCTTTCTTCACTATTGCTTAATTTCCTCAAGAACAGCACTGATCATACGCTGATATTCTATCATGGCTTGTCACTGGCGCTCGCCCTGACATTAAGGTGGCTTCCCTAGAATTAATCATATATTTCTTACAAAATCTTTACACAATGACTTGTAATGCGTAACCATCGCCACATATCAACTGGTGCTTTATAAACCTTACGGGAGTATATGAACCAAGTAATAGGGCTCATAAGCAATACCTCAACATGTACTGACTGCTTCACTGGAGACGCTTGCCCGTCTCTTTTACCGACTCCGAAATCGAGACAATTGTTCTGTTATTCTTTTGATGTAGACACAGACCCAATGCAGAGGAATTCTAAAGGGTTTGCCGTTGGTTATTCTGGGTAAGTTAAGGGAAATAGCTCTAAATAATTAGGTTGTGGAAACTGAAACTGCTCAACAATAATATGTCGAAAACTGGACTAGTCGTTCTCAACACTCGCAAGCAGGATAGAACATCCCTAAAATCCTATCACACCTACCACCTACGATGACTAGCTAGTTTGCATTTTTGATCCGATAGGTCCATCCCAAGCTCGCCTCAGCCTCCTAATATTGATTAACAGTCGAGATAGTTTAGCTCTTCGCGTAATACTTCAGTGGAACTCGGGCTTCTCGGAAGCTCGGAGGCACTAAGATACACTCCTAGTGCAGTTTCATTTGATCACGCTAGAATCCCTAGGTAGGTATGAAGGCCAGCTCAGTAAAAGAGGGAAAAAAAGGGGAGGAAAATAAATAAGATAATTTTTGCCATTTAGAACATGAGTACTCAAGGTAACAAGGATATCGACTTCGGAATATAACCCGTCTACAGTTGATATCATTGCCATCCGATTTCTCATCTCTCACATTCGATATGAAAAACAATAGAGCAGCGTGGCAGATGTTTTCATATACCGAGTTCTACCTTAATCAGAGAGTCAAATTGCAATGCCTTCCATGCAATTAACTTTCGAATCTGTAGTTTGTATTTCAAAAAAAAAATTTTTTTTATAAGAATATAATAAAAGACAACAAATTGCATCAGACCCCTGCATTTTTCTAATTGTACACCTCCTCTCGAGATGATATCACAAATTCCCCTCTTCCATTACCCTTCGCCGCTGACATCGTAATTTCAATCCTTGCAGCTCCAGAGAACCCTACGACCGAGACCCCACACCATGCTGGCCTGTTGACCCCGAGATACTTTGAAATTGCGACCCCAAGCCCTTCCTCGGCATCTTCCAGGGAACCGACATGATATGTCGTCATCTTATACACTCCTTGCCATCCGTTGGGGGTACTCGCTGCCAGCAGGGCAATTTCAACGTTTTGAAATGCCTGCAAGGTCTCGTCTTTCAAAGACGCTGGGTACTCAATGTCGAGATTGCAACCTGTACGACCGCATGTCTCAAACAAGGTGGCATTTGGTGGGATTATGGTGACGCTGGAGATGCCATACAGAGGAGCAAGCTTCTCACCCAAACCCGGAGTTTTGATACATTGCAGGCCGAGTTTGGTAAGGGGTCTGTTATATTACATTGTGATGAATCGAAGCGTCAGTGTATATTGGTCAGAAATGTGACTAGACAGATGTTATGATAAATAAATATCGAATATGTGAAGTATTTCAAATGTTTGTCCAGTCTTGCTAATCCAAGATGGAAGAGTAATTGGTGAGAGGTGTTTTTCGTATTAATTCAAGTATTTGTAAATGTCTGGAATCCTCTGGAAACTGATAAGTAACGATAGGATGCCAGATTTGGACTAAGGTGTTCGAAAATACTTATCCTATAAAAAAAGGTCTCCAATACAGTGACATTTCGGCAGTAATGATTAGATAACATTTATAATTGAAGTTATCAACTCATAAGATCTTACATGAGTTCTTATGCTGGAAGATGACAGCCAGAAAATCCCTGATTGGCGGTATTGATATGTACGGTGTTGCCCCTAAGGAACGCGGTAAACCAAAAGTCGGTTTCAGATGACCTAATCGTTACACTTCTATGATACATTAAGCGATTCTTATATTGCTATCCGCATATTGCGGTGAAGTCGATCTCGGGTTCTGTAAAGACAGTCTTATTTTGGAAGTTGATAACGAAAACCTCCAGACTATGTTGTCGACATGCACCATTCCAGCGCCAAGAAACTGGATAAACTAAACGTCTGGTTCAGACGACCTAATCCCTCCACGCCAGTGATACATTAGGACATTCCCAGAACTATCCTCAGCATGTAGCTTGTCAGATAAGAATATTCTGGGCGTTTGGTATGCTCGATTACACATATTTTGAAAGCAAGACCAAGCAACCTAAAGAAAAGTGTAGAGGCGATAGTCTCTACCTAGAACTGTTTGGTTTACCTCCAGGTTGCACCCTGGTGTTTCCACGACTTGATGAGAATCAATGAAGTGATACTATATTAAGTCACTCGGTATAAAGCACGAACTCCGTTTTAGCACTGAATTTCTTAAACCACTGCATGCAGATCGCCCATAGCAAAATATAGATAAAGAACCACAAGTCAAGAAATGAGACAATCAGCCATAAAGCGATACTCCCTCGCCACTTGGTCTGATCTTATACCGCACCAACAGAATTACAACACATGGAACGAGTCTTTAGTCCATTAATTCGTGAAACCCATGAAGAAACCCGAGCCTCGTACTTCACTTAGATCTACTATGAAGAGCTTAAGTGGCCTCAGGACTAGACTTGCATTCTACCTAGTTGAGCAAACAGCCCACCCCCAGTCACATTATGGAATCTGGATCATTTTTGGAATGAGATACTCCGCAAGCAATACAACTATGAGCTATAATTCTGACAGCATTACTTATCACCGACATTGTGAGTAGAGGCCCGGTTGTCGTCAACTGGGGTCAGCTCATGGTCCTCGCCTTCTCTATTTGCGTGGCATATTCTCTCGCAAAACTTGTATCTGCGCTTCCACTCCCCGCGGCCAATACTTTTGGACGTCTCAACCCGCCCAAAGTTCAACCGTATCGCTTAACTCTTTCATTGGTGGTGCAACTGTGTTTCCTTATCTTTGTACGGCCTCGTGTAAAAGCTAGCTTGGCACACTCAACAATTCTTAAACATAAAACCGTTTACATCTGACAACTGGATTGGCATCATCACCGTGGACGAAAAGACCTGGGAAGAAAAGATGTTTACTTCGTGTGGTGATTACTCGAAGAACAACTTATAACGGTCTGCATTGTGGCATTGGCAGGGTTGGTTACTTCTCAGATATCCGAGCCCCTATCGACCTTGGTGTCCCGTTCACGTATGCGAGAGGGGACTTCTGTTATGAAAAGAGACCGCAAAAAACACCCCTACATCACTATCACCCTCATCCTCCATTGATGTTACATATTCTGCTCAGCAATACTATTTGTATATTGATTGAAAATATAGTTGTGAAGCTATAAAAAGGTATCATGAAAGCTGTCGAGATATTTTCGTTAACAACAATTTGGTGTGTCTTTATGAAGTCTTGTCAAGCTGGGCAGCATGTTGGACATAATTCTCGATACCTATGCCTGTGAGAACCAGGAAATACCACACAAATCTTTTTGATTGAGCTGTGAATAGCGTACTGATTGATAACGGTGGGGATTTGATCACTCATCATTTAACACTGATGATTGGACGAAAACTAAACAGATAAAGTGGTACAACTGGGAAGTACGTGGGCATTGTCTTAAGCAATTTCTGGCCCGAATTTCCTTCATTCCATGTCGTTGGTAGTGGATATTGGGCAAGTTTGCTGGGGATGTCTAATTTTTTATGAAGACCTTACAAACGCCAAGAGGCGGTAAAAAGGATACTATACCAGTCAGTCGGGCGAATCTCATGTTGCTATCCTTGACTGCCTACCAAAAGCTATTTGGCTTCATTATGCGGTTGCCTTGTGACAGCCAGGCATCCATCCGATAATATTCCTGCTATTGTAGGATGACTAGTTAAATCACGTGGCATTTAACGTTGCATCAATATTTCAAGCTCTCTCTTAAATAACAGACGCGCTTTGGTCCGTACCATCAGGGTTAGGTGGGGTAGCTCACCATATTGAAATTATTCTTTTTCCCTAGCACATCCAAGATTGGCATCCTTGCACATGCGACAAGAAGCCAGAGTGTGCATCGGTTTGGCCGGGTTGGTTGCCTGCTCCAGCCTACGCAATTGGAGGCCAAACTGGTACGCAGCCTGCTCCGTTCCTAGATGGCTACAATCTAATAGTTTGAATATCTACGTAGTGGGACTTGGCATCTTTTGGCTACTCCTGCATTCTATTTTGAAAAAGTGGGATGATAGACGCGAATTCGAAGCTCTGTACTTGGCGCAACCCGCGTCTCAATAAGGGGGGTCTTTTTCTGTGGAGGGACTTGCCCCCATGCAGATCGCATTGCAAGGATCAGTCAGGGGTTCTCGGCGAGATCGTTCCAAAACAACCCCTGTATAAATTATACATCTCATCTCGTTCCTTATTTTGCTTTTGAGTCGCGTGTGGAGAAGATTGGGAAAAAAAACACACGCACACACACACACAGAGTTGTTGGCAACTGCTATCGATTCTTCCGGATATTCCTACCGAGAGACAACGCTTTGGGGGGGGGGATTTGTTGACATACAAGACACTGCGTCATTTTGTTAGACCAGTCCTGTTGGTGGGGAAGCAATGCCGGCAAGGGAGCTTGTGTTTAGGCTGAGGACGGAATTGCACGATTGATTGATTGATTGACCCGCCTTCATTGTCAAACCATCGAGTGGTGGGGGCTTTATACGGTACCATCAGTACAAGGCTGTGGCAGACACTAGGCACGAGCATAGATTTTGTGAGCAATAGGTTATTGGGCAATCCATTGTACTGTGTAAACCCTCCAATGAGAAAAATTTGCTAAAATAGGAAATGCGACGGAATAGCAGAGAAGGCTATAAAGAGAACACCGATTGCGAAAAACGTTTCGCTCTATTTTCCTTGCCCTGTCGTGCATGTGAACAGGCCACACACAAACCCGTTGCCGTCGGCCCCCGATCGCAGGGCTCGTAATGTCCAGTCTCGGTCTTCCGGGGTGTCGGACTATTGGAGGACCCCGACGCACGCTTCATCAAGTCCGTGGGTGCCAAATCTGTCAGCACTCAATACCCCGTACGTGATTTAGCGGCAGCGCCCAGGACGGGGTCCACTTTAGTTCGGGAACGTGGGGCGCCGAATGCAAGTGAGCCAGTAGTTCATTCTCTGCCGCTGTAGCGCGTGCTGTACATGCGTCTGACAATCGACCATCCATAGCCGTTTTACACCCATCGTATCCCGAGCCGGCGAATGAAAGCTGGATCGCACCAGGTCACTCACTGTGCTGTATCGAATTATGTCATGCAGATGTTTGATAATACGCGGAACCGGTCTGTGAAAGTATCCGTAATAGCCTTCCTCTCGTTACAGAGAGTGGTAGTTCTAAGTGTTTCTGAAACATAGCTCCATTCCTCCTCAGCCTCCAGTCTGAGTACCTCCCACACACAAACGGTGGCTTCTGACGTAATTCCAGCTTATGAGCTACAGGCAGCATCCCTCCTGATCATCTCTTACACATCTCAAAGTCCGGAGACCCGGGATAGCGTTATGATCGGCAGTGTGATTCTGGTCGGACCATGATTACGGACACGGGAAGGATTAAGATATTAAGACATCAAATAGCGGGCTCACCCACTGCGGAGACAAAGACCAACGTCTCACGTGGTCTGGAGCTTCTAGAAAGACCTTGCGCAGCAAAAAAATACCTTTGGGAACTGCTTATTATTAAGTGATCGAGGGCCCCGCCTTGGTGGGCATGCAGACATTGGTTTGCACGTGTCTTACATCTGTGAATATAATACAGTATATGAACGTTCACTCTCAGTAAGGAGGTGATGGGTCGGGAATGAGAGAACATGGTCGGCGTTGAAGGCTGTATAAGAAGGGATCGGGCGCAGATCCGGCGGCAAAGCATTTACTTCACACGGCTAACCGAGCAAAGTAATACTTGCTCGCACCAGAAACCCGCCTGCAGTAGTGCCCTGCGCTGTTCCCGGAGACGGGACCCAATAACAACACTTTGATGCCATCCATTTGACAGATGTATGACGCGAGCCACCTTGAAGGGGGAAAAAATTGAAGAATGGGCCGGCCACTTACCTGTGCAAAAATCCCTCTTTGCGTTAATCTCAGTCAGCTCTGCGCGCGGTCTCTAAGATCTACCAAGAGAACCGGACAACTAGGTCAGACTGAATGTGAGGGGCGGGGTGAGGCCGAGCTGGGGCGAACCGGCGGGCGGATCTGTTTTGTGCACCATCAATCAGTACGGGAATTGTAACTTATACTTGGAGAGCTGAATGGAAGCTCTCCAAAATGCGACATCCCATGCTATTAGCAGTGCAATGCGGCGCAATGCAGCTGCTATTTGTAGAGCTGCGAGACCCCTTCCACGCCCCCGCCGTATTTAGTAGCAATGCAGCACCTATACGTATCGCAGCTCACCAAATAAGCGAGCGTCCTTTCACGCATTCAATGTTATGTGTCTATTCAATGGGTTGTTGCTGAGAACGGTTTTGAGAGATCGGGGCTCACCCGTCCAACGAGGAGTACCCGAATACGCGGAGTAACTTTAGTTACTGTGTACATTACACGCTGCTAGTAATGTGCACTAAGTAGTATGTACCACGTAGGCCAAGGAGAGTAGGAGGGGCAGGGGGGATTGATTTGGCTCCACCAATGCAGTCAATAGAAGCCCGAGCTTCGTCGGGTCCAGCAGCTGCGCCGCCTGTGAGAAATTGGAGGTACCTCACAAAAAAAAAGTCTCCGGCGACGACTCGGCTAGTCTAGCTAGGATACGAAAACGAGACTCATCGGGGGTTGCGGGACTTCCATCTTAAAAACAAAATGCGCCGTCAGGTTGCCACCCACGTCCTTGGGAAGATCTCGCTTCTATGTAACCCTGCTGTGGTTTTCATCTTCACTCCTTTTCCCCTGTAATACCTTTTCTCTGTTGTTTTCTCTTCTGCTTAGAGGTAGAGGGTTTAGAGTCCAGCTTCGGACCTTTTCCGTTCCTCCTACCCGGACCACGGTGCGATATTTGTAGATCTACTACGATCGCCCTCGCCCCTCCAACGAGTAGATTTTTTTCCCCCTCTCAGATTCTCTCCCCGACGCGTGTGTATACGTCGCGACTCGAACCTCCCCAGGTCGGCAAGGAATTGTCCACATTCACGAATACCACCAACTGGTTCCACGATAGATAGCAACAACAAACACCAGACGACCTAGTTGGCCTAGTGGATAATTAGTCACCATGTCCCTCGTGGGCAGCACCGCGTTCAGCAACTACGACCGGACGGCGCAATCCGCCGGCGCTCCTCGTGCTCGTCGTCGGGACTCCCACGCCGAAGAGGACATGCCACCCATGGAGAAGACCATCTCCGCCGGCCGGTCCCTCAGATCACGCAGAGCATCGGACGCCGCCGTTGCAAAGGACTCCACACCGGATTCTGGCACTACTCCCGAGGCGGAGGATTCAGAGTTGGAAAGGAGGGAGTCCATTGTCCAAGCTCTGGCCCGCCGGTACACCACTCGATCCCAACATGGCGCAACCGAGGGGAACCCATTCTTGGACGCTGGCGAAGAATCGCCGCTGAACCCCCATTCGCCAAACTTCAGTGCGCGCGCATGGGCAAAGGCGGTGGTCGAATTGGATAGCTCGAGCGCGAGAACTGCCGGAGTATGTTTCCAGAATCTCAACGTTCACGGTTTCGGCGCTGCCACAGATTACCAGAAGGACGTCGCCAATGTCTGGTTGGGAGTATTTGGCATGCTCCGCAAGGCCGTGGGACTAAGCAAGCCACGAAAAATTGATATTCTTCAAAACTTCGATGGACTGGTGCGCAAGGGCGAAATGCTCGTCGTACTTGGTCCCCCGGGTTCTGGTTGTTCGACCTTCTTGAAGACCATCGCCGGTGAGACGTCGGGTATCTATGTCGACGGCGACTCCTACTTCAATTACCAGGGAATTCCTGCCAAGGAAATGCACAGTCAGCACCGTGGTGAAGCCATTTACACTGCTGAAGTCGATGTTCACTTCCCAATGCTTACGGTCGGTGACACCTTGACGTTTGCCGCCCAAGCTCGTGCACCCAGAGAGCTTCCTCCGGGCGTCAACAAGAAGACGTATGCCAACCACTTGCGAGACGTTACGATGGCTATGTTCGGCATTTCACACACCATTAACACTCGCGTTGGTAATGAATACGTCCGTGGTGTTTCTGGAGGTGAACGTAAGCGTGTCACGATCTCCGAGGCAGCCTTGAGCCGTGCCCCGCTGCAGTGCTGGGATAACAGTACTCGAGGTCTTGATAGTGCTAACGCCGTGGAGTTCTGCAAGACTCTTCGCCTTCAGACTGAGATTTTTGGCAACACCGCCTGTGTTTCTATCTACCAAGCACCACAGAGTGCCTATGATCTGTTTGACAAAGCTTTGGTCCTTTACGAGGGTCGCCAGATCTTCTTTGGCTACTCTGGAGAAGCCCGCCAGTACTTTATCAACCTCGGATTCGAATGCCCTGCTCGTCAGACCACCCCGGATTTCCTGACTTCTATGACTAGTCCGCAGGAACGTATCGTCCGCGCTGGCTATGAAGGAAAGGCCCCACGAACCCCCGACGAATTTGCGGCTGCGTGGAAGGAGAGTGCCGAGTACCAGAAATTGCAAACGGAAATCGAGCAATACAAAACCGAGCATCCTCTCAACGGACCCGACGCTGAGATTTTCCGAGCCAACAAGCGGCAAGCTCAAGCTAAGGCCCAGCGTGCCAAGTCCCCTTACACCCTCTCGTACTTGCAACAGGTTAACCTATGTCTGTGGCGTGGGTTCCGCAGACTCATTGGCGACCCTAGTTTGACCGTCGGTTCTCTGATTGGAAATATTGTGATGGGTCTGATCATCTCCAGTGTTTACTACAACTTGCAACCAACCACTGCTAGCTTCTTCCAGAGAGGAGCGCTGCTCTTCTTCGCCTGTCTGACCAACGCCTTTGCCTCCGCCTTAGAAATCCTGACCCTGTATGCCCAACGCCCGATCGTTGAAAAGCAGAGTCGTTACGCCATGTACCACCCGTCGGCAGAAGCAGTGGCTTCTATGCTCACTGATTTGCCGTATAAAGTCGCCAATACCATTGTCTACAATCTTGTTTTGTACTTTATGACGAACCTACGCCGCGAACCCGGTGCATTCTTCTTCTATCTGCTTATCTCCTTCTCGGTTGTTCTCGCCATGAGTATGATCTTCCGGACTATCGCCTCTGCTTCCCGAACTCTGTCGCAGGCCATGGTACCGGCGGCCCTTCTTATTCTCGGCCTAGTCATCTTCACCGGATTTGTCATTCCTATCGACTACATGTTACCCTGGTGCCGATGGATGAATTATATTGATCCCATGGCATACGCCTTTGAGGCGCTCATGGCTAACGAGTTTCACGGCCGCCAATTCCTCTGCACCTCGTATATTCCAAGTCCAAGCATATCCGAGTATGCGAATGTGGGAGATGCGAACCATGTCTGCAGCGCCGTGGCAGCCGTTGCGGGTAGCGCCTACGTGGACGGCGATGCTTACATCGAGAGCGCATTCCAATACTACAACGGACACCGTTGGCGCAACTTCGGCATTGTCATTTGTTTCGTTCTCTTCTTCCTGTTCACCTACATGGTTGCCGCCGAACTTGTTTCCGAGAAGAAGTCCAAGGGTGAGGTACTCGTCTTCCGCCGTGGACACAGACCTGCCCAATTCAAGGAGAAGAAGGGCGATGCTGAGGAGGGTATGATGCGCGTGGGTCCGACTGCCACCAATGAGCGATCTATTGCTGCTGGCGCGAATACTGCGAACATTCTCGAGTCAAGCAGTGTTTTCCACTGGTCCAACGTGTGCTACGACATCAAGATCAAGAATGAACCGCGCCGTATCTTGGACAATGTGGACGGTTGGGTCAAGCCTGGTACTCTCACAGCACTCATGGGTGTTTCTGGAGCGGGTAAGACTACTCTGCTGGATGCACTCGCCAGTCGAATTACCATGGGCGTGATTACTGGTGAGATGCTTGTTGATGGTCGCCTCCGAGATACCTCCTTCCAGCGCAAGACTGGTTACGTTCAGCAGCAGGATCTGCACCTTGCTACTACCACTGTCCGAGAAGCGCTCAATTTCTCTGCAATTCTTCGTCAACCCGCCGAGGTACCTCGTGCTGAAAAGCTTGCCTATGTCGACGAAGTTATCAAGTTGCTTGATATGGAGGAGTACGCTGATGCCGTTGTCGGTGTTCTGGGCGAGGGTCTAAACGTTGAACAGCGAAAGCGCCTGACGATTGGTGTTGAGCTTGCTGCTAAGCCACCTTTGTTGCTCTTCGTCGATGAACCCACTTCTGGTCTTGATTCCCAAACTTCGTGGGCCATCCTGGATCTGCTTGAAAAACTCACGAAGGCGGGCCAAGCGATTCTCTGTACCATTCACCAACCGTCCGCCATGCTCTTCCAGCGTTTTGACCGTCTCCTCTTCCTCCAAAAGGGTGGTAGGACCGTCTATTTCGGTGATATCGGCGAGAACTCCAAGACAATGACCTCCTACTTTGAACGCCACGGGGCCCACTCTTGTCCCCCGGATGCCAACCCCGCGGAATGGATGTTGGAAGCTATCGGTGCAGCTCCGGGCAGCCATAGCGATATTGATTGGTTCCAGACCTGGCGTGACAGCTCCGAGTATGCCGCTGTTCAGGATGAACTGCAACGACTGAAGGATGACGCACCAGATCTTTTGTCATCGTCTGAGAAGAACACTTCATATCGCGAATTCGCCGCTCCTTTCTTCGTCCAGCTCCACGAGAATGTCCACCGTGTTTTCCAGCAGTACTGGCGTACACCTTCATACATATATTCGAAGACCGCGCTCTGCGTTTTGGTTGCTCTGTATGTCGGTTTCGTCTTCTACAAAGCGCCTAACACCATTCAGGGTCTCCAGAACCAGATGTTCGCCATCTTCCAACTGCTCACTGTGTTTGGTCAAATGGTTCAGCAAACTATGCCCCACTTTGTCATTCAACGAGACCTGTACGAGGTCCGTGAACGGCCGTCTAAAGCCTACAGCTGGAAGGTCTTCATGCTCTCTCAGATCATTGTGGAGCTTCCTTGGAACACGTTGATGGCACTTTTGATGTTTGTCTGTTGGTACTACCCCGTCGGTCTGGAGGCGAACACGATTGCTGCTGGGCAAACGGCAGAGCGTGGTGCTCTCATGTTCCTCCTCCTCTGGGTTTTCATGCTTTTCACCTCGACCTTCACTGACATGGTCATCTCTGCGTTTGAAACTGCTGAGGCCGGTGGTAACATGGCTAACCTGCTGTTCATGCTGTGCCTGATCTTCTGCGGTGTTCTTGCCAACCCGGATACTCTACCCCGCTTCTGGATCTTCATGTATCGCCTCAGCCCATTTACATACCTGATCTCAGCCATGCTGTCCGTAGCTGTGGCAAACACCGAAGTACAATGTGCCTCGAACGAGTTCGTCACCTTCCAACCAGCGGATGGGAAAACTTGTGGTGAATACATGGCGGCTTACATTGCCCTTGAGGGTGGTTATCTCGAGGATAAAAATGCCACCAGCGACTGCAGCTTCTGCACCATCTCCGACACCAATGTATTCTTGGCTGGCGTGCAGTCCGAATATGGTAAGTTCTCACAGCGACCCTGTCCTTTCGTGATATGCACAGTAGCAGTAAGCTAACCTCGATCTTTCTTCCTTTAGGTGACCGATGGCGCAACTTCGGCATCCTGTTCGCCTACATCATCTTCAACATCTTTGCCGCCTTGTTCCTATACTGGCTCACTCGTGTGCCCAAGAAGGCAAAGAAGACCGAGGAGCCTAAGAAGTCAGCACCGGCCACGGAGGCTGCTCCTTCGACACCGGCTGATGGTGAGACCATTGTGGGCGCCCAGAGCGTAAACAGCAAGGCAACTGAATCGACGCCAAGCAAGCAGAACGTTGTTGAGACAAACGTGGGCGAAAAGGGGGTCGAGGGTGGACTCAGTGAGAAGCCTGCGGACACCCGCGTTGAGAAGGACGAACCAGTCGCAGTGACCAAGGAGGAATAATGCGCCGGACCAGCCTTCCAATCTTTTTTTGACCTATTATACCAATAATATCTTCTCATAATTCTCTCCTCTTGCTTAGTACAATCAGTACAGGGCTGCGCGGTAGAAGATGTACACCGGGTCCGTAATACATAGAAATAGAAACCTAGAATCCAATTTAAACCATGCGGAACTTAAAGTGAGCGACTCGACAGCGCAGCTTAATGGCAGCGCCTAGCCATGATACCCAAACTATAACTGCATTTTAGACATGACGCACAGTAATCTCTCTATGTAAATATACTACTATATATATGTATGTTCTATACCTCATCGATGCCTACACAATCCCCTGAGCATTCGCGGTTTCTATAAATATATCTAGGTGCTTCACAACATGATCTTGTTCTGGGAGTTGTTTTGCTTGATGAATTCTTTTCAGAGGTGGGAAAGTTTCTTTTTTTCTAGGGCAAGTAGTGCGACAGCAAGATAAGATGAGAGATCAGAGTAGGCACATGAATAGGCTCTAAGGTAAGTCTATTCAAAATCATCATTGCCGCATTTGCGGCTGAGATATAGCCATGCTGCCATCACTAGGCTCAAGTTTGGGCTCTTTGTTGCGTTCTGTCTATTTTACTTGGTAAGGAAGCACCTGGGCAGTACGACTAGCAGACACGGCAGGAGGGGTTTTTTTTTTTCTTTTGGAGGTTTCTGGAGTATTTTTTTGAGCGGCCTTCACTTGAGTCTGGGATTGCGAAAACTAGGGGCGAGGATGGAGACCGGACTTCGACGAAAGTTCCGGAGGGGCCAAATGGATGGCAAAGGTGCGGGGACTCGTGGGGATGCAGCAGGAACGGCAGCCGGCGCTGTGTGGAAACAAACGGCTTTGCTTACTCACAGCGGTGCGTCGCTCCGTCGGCATTTTCGGCCGCATGAGTGGGTGGGGCCCTGTTCTCGGTTTGCGCACTTGGTGTCAATTCGCAAAAGTCCGAAGCGAATCTAAACTAGCCTGACGGTGAAAACTGTCTGGATATTTAAGCAACATGGACGGCTGTCTCTCAATGCTAAGTTCATGCTGGACAGTTTCATACGCTCTGCTGCAACACGAATACTACTGAAGAAACTCACATTATTATCATCACCAGCGACTCTTCTACGTCTCAAGTTCCCGCCCTTCTTATCACCCCCAAATTCACCCATCAGAATCATCATCATTGTCATTTATCAGCACCGAAACCCGAAAGTTCCATGTACGTCGCCGAGGTTAGAGACTGGGCTGAGGCCCCCCGCCTTGTCACCGTGGACAGGCCCACCGTCGAAGAAGGTCAACGCCAGTTCCGCGTCCTCGCCACGGGAGCGCACCAGGTCGTCCGCACGCGGGCCGCCGGCAAGCACTACTCGGCCAAGACGCTGCCGCACGTGCCGGGTGTCGATGCCGTTGTCCAGGACGAGGCCACCGGGAAGCTGTACTACGTGATGGGCTTCGGCGAGAAGTTCGGCACGTTTACCGAGTACATCACCCTCTCGGACCGCGACATGTGCATCCCCGTGCCCGACGGCGTCGACCCCACCAGCTTCGCCGCGAGCGTCAACCCGGCCATGTCGAGCTGGATGGCCATCACGCAGCGCACGCGCGACCTGCCGGCGGGCTGGACCGCGCTCGTCATCGGCGCCACCAGCGCGAGCGGCCAGCTCGCCGTGCACGCGGCCAAGTCGCTCGGCGCCGCGCGGGTGATCGGCGTGGCGCGCAGCGAGGCCGCCCTGCGGGCCCAGCCCGCCCTCGACGGCTACGTGGTGCAACGCGAGGTCGTCGAGGAGACCGACTTCTCCTCCGTCGCCGCCGACGTCGATGTCATCCTCGACTACGTCTACGGCGACGTCGCGCTCCACCTGCTCAGCAGCCTCCGCACCCGGAAGCCCGTGCAGTATGTGCAGATCGGCACGCTCGGCGGCGAGCCCACCCTCGCCCTCCCCGGTCCCCTCCTGAGATCCACCGATCTCACCATCCGCGGTGCGGGCCCCGGCAGCTGGAGCCCCGCAGCGCTAGGCGCCGAGCTCAAGACCCTGGTGCCCATCATGGCGAAGTGGCCTACGCTGGAGACCGTCAAGGTGCCTCTGAGCGAAATTGAGACCAAGTGGAACGATAAGTCGGCCAAGGGTCGCGTAGTCTTCATCCCCTGATTTATTCGTTTGCCTTTGGGGAAAGGAAAAAAAAAAAAAGGGAGATTACGGCTTTGTTTTTTTCTGCTTAGATCTTGTTCTGTTATATTCCCAGGGTGATTGATAGATATCATAACCAGCATAGATGGCGTGATTTAATATAAGTTTTATTTTTCTCGAAGGCTTTATAGATTGTGCCCGCGTGTCTACTTGTCTACATTTCTGATGCCAAAAGCCTCCTAGGCTACGAGTTGCTGTGTTGTCGGGATCCACAACGGATGGGTCCGGGGTCAGGGGATAGAACGCCGTAATCTTACTGCCTAGCAAAGTCGGACCAGGGTGCCCAGAGGAGCCCCGAGGAGTTGGATGAGGGGTTGCGATTCCCTGGAACGACGTCGCGTGCTTACTCGATATACATCTTGAGCGCATCTCGAAATGACATAAGCCGCTATTCTAGACTGGTAAGAGGAAAGTCAGCTGCGGCAACGCATTATTCCATTGCACCGTAGCTCTAACAGAGACGTTATTGGCAAAATTGTCCGCCCGTCATGGCCGAGGAAGAACAATCACTAAAATGCGTCCTGTACGTCTTTCCCTTCTCCCTGTATTCAATCATGGCAAGATTGACCGCAGTTCTCGGGGAGGCGACAAACCAGCGCACCCGGTCCATCGAAATCGAGAAGCGTCTTGTGAACATACACCGAAATGAAAATATTGCGGAGTGGTACCTGAAGATCAACTCAAAGGGACAGGTATGTTTTTCACATGTCCGAAGTTCATATGCCGCAAGAGCTTCCTTTGACGGGTAGTGAAAATACGCTGACCGTCTGGGATCGTTGTTACCAAGCTCCCGTCCATGACTGTTGACGGGCTCCCAGCGCCGCTGACCGATAGTCTCGACATCTCGTACTGGTTCTGCGAGGTCTATCCACGTTTACTGCCAGAGGAGCGCAAGACGCAGATCCAGGGTTACCTATCAAGGATCCACGCCATCGAGGGTTTGTCACTATCGGCTGCGAAACCAGATGATCCTGAGGAGGACATAGAAGAAAATCCTGCTATCTCTGAGATCCTGGCTCGGACTGATATCAGCGATGAGTATCGAAAGGCTTTGGAACACAAAAGGATTGTGTTAGTTTCCCAACTCATCTTCACCAACAATCCCCCTTCCCACTCGCTCTCCCCCCTGAGGTTGTGCCATTCTGACAGATTATCATCATAGTGACCATAGCCATATGACAAAAGCGCTGCACCATAAATCCATCACCCTAGCCGAGAAGCAAGCGGGCGACCTCTTCGAGGACATCGCCGCCGAGCTGGCGCTCCATCAGGACCAGAGCCTGTGGATCTTCGGCAGCGAGGTAGGCCCCACCGTGCTCGACGCCCACCTGGTTGCCTTCATCGCCCGCGTGGCCGAGGGTGGCCGGGCAGCTACGATCCCGCCGGACCTCCTGCAGTGGGCCCGGGGCATCAGAGATTCGCCGCATTGGCAGCAGGTGACGCACGGGCGAAAGACCATGTGGGAGATTTCCTACGGTCACGTCCATCTGTTGCAGAATTTCTAGTCGGCGACATGATCATTTCGGATGGTCGAGCTATCTGGTTGAAGTACGGCGGTGGATCAAGCTACCTTTTATCGGTTCCTGGGCTATCCAATATCCTTTGGCCAGTAAACCAAAATAAGTTAAAGATGAACAAGATGTGACGTGACTTATATATTTGTTTATACGAAATTAATGCTCTCCTTTGGCTTGACTTCCCATCTCACACGAAAGCTATATATATCAAAATTTATTTGCTACTGAAAGCTTCGGAAACACTCCTCTGTTGTTCATGTATTCAAGTTTAGGAATGGTCATCCAGAACAGTCAGGTTCAATGAATTAGCTTCATAGAACTTATGTCTGCTCATGATCTCAATACAGTACCGCATATTTGGACCTTTACCGTAGGGTATATAACCGGATATAACACTTATTGGTATGCCGGAATCAACCAAGGTTTGGCAGAAAACCACAGAGGTAAGCACGGTACGGTACCATTTGCGTCTCAGATTCTGTTAGAGAATCTTATCTACGGCCCTCATGTGGCGCAATATACTTCACGCAGTCGTTGCAACCTAGTAGTCTAGCCAAACTATCTAAGATGATATTCAAGGTTTATAGACCAATATCTATCTAAAGGCAATCAACTTATGCCTTATGCGCATGACTCTTGGCGAGAGCGTAAGGCCTATGTTATTTACACTTGGGCATTTTGCACAGCAACTGGGTCTTTCTTTATTCCTGAGTTGTGGGAATGACAACCAGGTCTGTTGAACTTTCCGCCAAATTGCCCCCCAGCCAACCAAGATTAAATGTGGACTTATCAACGTAATTTGTTGAAACTGTATTACCCCAAGATAAAATATGCAACTAATGATCAGTCACTTCTTCTGGTAAGACACCAGAAGATGCAGCTATATCACTGAGCGGTGAATATCAAACACGAGATGTAGAGTAAAGGGGAACCATAGGCAAATCATGAGCGGCATCTTTCCCTGCGTGTTGAATGCCAGAATCGTGCCCACACATCCAACCAATGCCCAAGAGGTGGCGACAAACAACCAACCGCGAGGCTGTGCGGTGAGACCTGATTCAAGGGCGCCTCGAGCTCCTAGACATTTTAAGGGCACTGAGACACCACTCAAATTCGGGGATCAAGGTGAAAAGAAATAAGGGTCAGCACGGGCGAATAAGAGCCGCGGGTACAGTATTGGTATCGTCTATCTGCCCTGTATTGTGATCCTATCTAGTCCTGTAGAGAGAACTTTGTATGGCACACGTCCGAATGCCCAGAACAAGCAAGGTGGCAGCCAGTAGACAACCCCCTTTCCCAAAAAAGAATGAAGGCCCTGTAGAAACTCCTATACAGCCACAGAGCACATCGTAAGAAAAAGCTGCTTTTTTCGCCACGATACTCCCATCATTCCTCACCGCCCAAGATCACATCCCGATCCGTAAGTTTTCAAATTGATTCAGCCCCAAACATCCAAATAGGAGGAGCTCGCGCCTGCGCCCTTGCAAAACCCGCAATCCGTACGCCGCCAAGATCTCATGCCTGTCGCTTCTCCCCCTTTGTTACGACCCACAAAAACGATACAGAGGGGTACAAAAAGTAAGAGCGAAAGTTAAGAGGAGGGAGATATTCCAAGAAAAAAAAACCAAATCCCATATGGCTTCGATGACTAACGGGGTAATACCGTGAACGCCTCGCAAGAAAGAAGTAAAAGAAAGGAATATAGAAAGACACAAGGTGAAAGTCGTCAATGAGAACTCTGAGTTTTGAGATCAGCTTCGTGGGTCTAAGGCAGGACAGGCAATCACCACACAGTGGCGACATGGTTAAAATATAGAGATATATATCTCTTACCTGTTTGTATCAACTTTCACAGTTGTCCCTAGAACCCCAAGTTACATGCACGAGGAGCACTCTTCATGTTGGCAAGAGGAGCACTTGTTGCTGATGACGAGCATGCCGCCACATTTGCAGCAGTACTTTGAATACGGCGACATCTTGTGGCAGGGTGGTTGTTAGTTGCTGCTGTACTTGTAGTCTGGGGGCTGTGGCTGTTTAATTTTTTGGTTGTTGCTGTATCGCCCAAAGTATTTTGATGGTTGATTGTAAAATTATTTGAATTTATGTGAGAATAACAGTTGTTTTCAGTTGATAGTAGTAGAAAGAGGGAAAGTGCTAAGAACGGACACGATAGTGTCGGGTGAAGGGCTGGGGACGCCCCCCATGATAGTTTATATATGTTCTGGTCCCTCTAGGCCCCCTCAGGTCTCCCATCCCACCCTCCATGGGAATTTGCACCACGCACGCGCCATCCACCCATCCGTACAGAGAGCGCGGGATACCTTTGGGGGATCCTTGGTAGGGTTTGCTCAACCCCCCCGGACAAGACCCTATACGCATACGATCCAAAGTCAATGGGGCTCCACACCCACCAACCACACGACGCGCCCATAGGGGGGGGCAGCCTAACTAGGTTTACCCCGCATTGAGGCACCGAATCACAGCCCGCCGTACTGAAGCTTCAACGACAAAAGTCCGGGTTGAAAACTGTGGGATGAGAGACCTTGGGGTGGCTCAGAGAGTGGACGAGTTTGCCCAGCCAGTGAGACCAGCTCGGGGACTGGGATGGCTGTGAGACGTCCACCCCACGCCGCGAGACGCCCAGCCCAGCCCAGGGCCACCTTTCCCAGGCACCTGTGACTGGCGGGCGTAAATCCATTAGAACATGCCAACTTCTAATGACAAAGGGGACGCAACAGCCTGTTGGCTGCAAATTGGTCGGACTGGGGGCGGCGGGTAGACAGACATCCCTTTGACCTCCAGCTAGCTAGCTCGCTCTTTCGCACCTTCGAACATGCTCTCTCGCTCGATGTGTGTCTGCCTACTTTTCCCGCTTGCTGCTTGCTTGCCAAGATCTTCCGTATCCTTACCTTGCCTGGTCTGCTCACCGGACCACCCAGCCATCGCCACTACCGGTACCCTCCGAGGTCTGCCCCAGCATTTTGCCTGCGTTTGACTCATCTTGCTTTCGCAGATCAACGGTTTGTGGGGTTGAGGAGCAGGTTTCGTTGGATCGCCAGATATGCTCAAGAAGGGTTTTTTTATTCCCACTGCACCTGGCAAGACACTCTGGGTGGGATTCCCTTTCCCCCGCCATCTTTCGCTCCAGCCAATAGCACCTCCTAGCTCTCCGAAAGCATGTGCGACCTTTTTCTTTTCCAATTCCCCCCTTCTTCCCGCGTCTTGGCGACAAGAGGTTGAACTGCCCCAGTCATTGGCGAAACACACGTCATCCCTCTCGCCTGAACGGAAGTGATGCTTCCCATGGGCGGTGATGGTGTGTGGAGAGTACACTAAACTGCCAGACTGCGTAGGTAGGGTTTAAAACTACCATCTTGACCTCGCATCCCATCCTGCACTCTAAGCGGCAGATCGGCAACGTGTCTTGCCTCTTGAGATATCGGAAACAGCAGCAAGAAAAAGTTGCCCCCTCATCGAATCTCTCACTCACTATCCAAGACTGAATGTCTCTGGTATACCCACATATACGTACTCCCTGCGCATTTCTTGACGTGGCATGTAGGTGCTGCTTTTGTACTGCGTATCAACTAGTGTATACCACAGCGATGTTTCCCTCCAGAACGGAAGTATCGTTAACTCTGTCTGAGCTATGCATGTGTGCCTCAAAGCTAATTCCGTGCCAACCTCGCCTGAGTCAGGGCATGTGTGCTTTGTTTCAACGATGACGTGGATGCCGTCTTAGCACCACCCTGCGCACGTGGTTGGGGGGTGATGTGTAAGAGCTGTTGCCCAAATTAGCCTGTGTAGAACAGCAGGCGCGAACTCAAACGATACAAGTCAACTTTCGAACATCTGATAGGCTGTTTTTTTTAAATGTAGTTAAGAAGGCTGCTGTGCTCCTGTATGAAATCCGTGGCCCTCGTACAGAAGTAGTTACCTTGAAGTTAATCCAGCTGGCATCTTTATTGAGTGCTTTTGCCTTTTACGATCAGCGAGTCTCTGGGAGTTGTCATCCTTTGTTCTTATAATGAAACTTGGCTATGTCCTGGATCTGTTCACTAGGAAATATGCTGTATGGTAATTTTATAATGGAAGAACGGTCAAGGTAATGGCAAGGAGGAACATAATGAGCACTGGAAGTCTTTGATGCCACAAACACATTTGGAACAGTGCAACTCTGGCTTAACATTGACTGCTGAAGACTGATACGGAATAGACGATTTCAGACTTGCAACATTATCTATATAGTTTAGGTGCGGCGCTCTGGTACAACTGCTATGTCGTATGCCATGAACTAGTTCAAATTGAATTATAGTGGTTTGAGTCTTCCTTGATATGAAAACTAAATGCCAGGCTATGAAGACGGTTTATTGAACCCCAAACGCAATTTTGTATACTGAGTTCTATACCATGTATCTTGTCCGTAGGGCTCTTATCTGCCATATCTCGAAAAGTAAATGACAGTTGTCTACTTTACACTAGAAGACACAGTTGACTTAGAAGCAAGCAGCCATGGATGTTAAGCGTAGCCAGACAAGTACCATAGTCGTCTGATATTTTATAGTTATACTGCACCATTATGCCCTATGCAAATTATTTTAACTATGGTAGCCTCATTTGTCGCCAGATTAGTCTTCGGATTGAATTCATTGTTTTATGCAGCAAGCTTATACTCAATTTCCATGAAATGCTGTAAATATAATGCTCGTAATTTCCGTTATTGCGACCCTCACCAAAAGGACTAACGTTATTGATTCCACTGATGGTTGCGGAGCAATCATGAGCGGCCAATGTTATGCCCCAATATTGTTTATCCACAATAGAAAAAGGTTTGTCAATAGGAAAACCCTCAATATCTGTTGCTGTGGTCTAAAAGTGATCATAGCCTCCGCCGCAATCATAATGCTTGCAAGGGTAAGTTATAGTTTAATGGGAAAATCCCTGCAGAATGTTCCCTGGAACTTTTGAGCGCACATGGCTGCCAGGATCATTCTCCATATCGTATTTCTGTGATCGGGGCTATTGTTTACTGAGGATCAATGCCATTTAATCAAATGTCGGCTGTCGTCGAAGACAGCAACGTACGTAATAGCCCCAGTATGAGGTAACATAGGCAATTGCGGTTTTAATTCTATAGCACGTCTATGCATATGCCGAGAGGATAGCCTGCGTTAAGGACTCAATTCCGTTTCCACTTAAAAGGAGTAGCTAACCTTGAAATCATCTCTAACATAGGCTTGCACGAGGAAGCTGCTCAGACATATTCTACCAGCCGGAGGCGCCCATTGGACCAGTCAGCCAGACTTTCACAGAAAATAGGGGTTAATGAGCCTTTCTGGCAGAGCTCGGTGGTGAAGATGCCCATAGCTTTTCTTTTACCCAGGCTGCGTATTTGCCACGCACCCCCCAAGGCCTCCCCCACGTCCCATTTCAATACGGTGGAACAACGCAACCCAGGGCTTTCTCTCTCAGCACGCGACCGGTGGACTAGAATCGTCGGCGGGATTACCGATCATTCAGGGGTTAAGCTAAATACTAGCAGGGGTGCTGTTTAGGAGCCAGACGGTTGGGCTTCTCCTGTCAAGACACAGGAGATCTCATCAAATTTCGTGGTAGTAGCCTGCTACATTGCCGAAATGTACCTGTCATCAACCTATCTTGCTTGGTGACGTAGGCCGGTGGGATTTTAGAACTGATCCTCGTCCGTGCTGTACTATGTGTGAGCCTCCTCAGGCCATTTTACCTTCAGCTATCGGACATGAGACTGGCGCTAGGGTAAACCGTTAATCGCGTCGCGGCTCCCGGACGCAAAAGAAATGCGGGCAGTAACTAGCCAAGGACTGGACGTGTTGGAGAGAGCCGCAAAAGGGCTCACTGGTAATGAGTGCTTGCCGGGAGACGTGGGGGGCGTAAGCAAGTTGCAGAAGCATTTCAGCCGTGAATTTGCCCCCCCGGTCCTTTCTGAGGCGCATCGCATGGCCACTGATCTCATACGCGGGCTGACTCCCATCGTTCGTTCATTGCTCAAGCACGTTTTGTGTCCTCACCCGCCCTACCGCAGGTACTTTCACTCCGGGCTTTCTCAAACCGGGATAACAAGTAATCAAAAGAGTCAGCAAAGGACTACCCAGGCGCCTGGTCCGAGCAGCGCCATCTTTGAGCTCTGATGCGGTGGCGTCCAACCCGGTTGTAGCTTTGGCGTTCTCGCAATTTTAAACAAGCGGCCAGTTCAAGATTGGATAAACCGGGCAGCACCTGGGGGGATCACTCTATTTGGTCCTGCTACCCCGCGAAAGTGGCTTGAGGAGTTGAGACGCGTCGCGTGGTGGTTTTTTATACCCTAATCATTTTTGGTGCGGCATGCATGCACTTTGTTTACTTTGGGAATGTGCTCCGATCTGCATAGATGTGGCAGATGCACGATTATCTGCCCATAAATAAACTTGGAATTAAGGGACATTAGGTATGGGCTTCGATAAAGATCTCCATCCCGAATTGCGTACAAGATGGAAAGATCGCGATGGTTTATTTTATCGATCTATCTCTTCGGGGAAGCAAAGATACACCGGTTTCTAAAACATTGGAAAGGAGAGCGATGTTTGGCAAAAAGAACAGAAAACAACAACAAAATAACAAAGCGATTGTAGTTGTTGCGACAACTTGAGTGGGCTGCGTGGAGACTTTGCGCCTTACTACCATATACCATAGTATGTGAGTTCTACCTAGGCGGATAAAACAACCAAATCTCTGGCCGCCCCACGCTCTGGTCTAGCATGACAGGAGAAAGGAAACGGTGCACCATGGCTAGAATCCCGAACGAAGCCATTAGATCAAGCTAACAGAAGAATGCGTCTGATTGCGCATCTCGCGCTGTAGGCCTTCTCCCCCCCCCCATCTGAGTAGGGCGGTCTTTTTTTGTTTTATTCTGAGTACCTTTCCATGCCGAAGACACTGGGTAATGTATTTGGCCTCATTAGCAGGTGGTAGACAATTTGCTGCAATCTCACAAGCGGACTTGCAAACGGGAGGCACCCGGCAGTTGTGTACCGGCATTACCAAGGCCAAACACAACGCGGAGAAACAGTCCAAGAAAAGCAGCTCGACCTTCCTCTTGCCTGCCTCTAGCCCTTCGATGTCGGTGCTGGTCGTGTGCAAGACGCTGGGAGAGCGATCCTGGTCTCAGCTCATCTCCGCAATTCTACCAGGATAAGAGTGGGGGGGGGGGTGTGTAGTAGGGAAAAGAATCCAACTCCGCGATACTGGAACAGCAGGGGGCCGTCACCTGTTCAGCGGATAAGAGACAGGGGTTTGCGTTCGTTCGCTTCGATCATCAACGGCACCGCGAACTCTACCCGCTAACGTAGGTGCACTGCAGCAGGAACCGCTGAAGATAGCCCAGCATGCAAGTTCGCGCATGGTTCGATGGTGCACTGAGCGCCAGTGGTGCCAGGCGAGGAAGCCAACCACGGAGACGCGTAGTGACAACTCGCATGGAGATAACACCACTGCAGACTGCAAACTGCATATGCTGCACCATGCCCACTGCTACAGTGCGCTGTGCTTGCAACGCAATTGGACATCGAAGTCTTTAGCGCTTCAGTCCGAGCGTCTTGAACTGGATTCCCCCCTCTCCCCTCCCCATGTGAAAGACCTGGGCTTTGGGCCAGTGTCATTTCCAGCGTAGGCAGGCCTCACTGGTGCATACGACTGAACAATTTCTGGCCCATTCCGCTCACCAAGGGGCCCCCCTCGATCACAATAGTTGTTGCTTACTTTTAATAACCAAACAATAAGACACAGTAATATAATGACACTTCGATGACGTTTACTTTCACTTAAGTTTCGTGCATGGGGTAGCTGCTGCAACATGACTGACAACCCACCAAAACCGGCTCTCCAATGATCTGTTCCCCCTACCAGAGGGTCAACGCGCTCGGATATCTAGTGCCGGCCTTTCTTTTTTTTCTAATCTTTGGAATCTTATCGACCACGAAAGCAGCAGTGGTGGAAAGATGTTAATAAGTTTTTGCACCACATAATTAGGTAGCATGCTCTCTGAGGATCCGTGCCCGATACTGCTTGGTATACGATGCATATCTTTCTGCCGATTCCAACTACCACCTACATAACATGTACCATAGTACGTAAGAATCTTCTAAATAGAAGTTTTTTTTTTTGGGAGAAAAAGCTGAAAAAAAGTTCGAGAAATTTCTGTGGATGTTACCCGAGAATTCGAGCCGCACTGTACGACCAACTATTGACCATGACAGCTTGGAACGAAAAAGTTTTGCCACAAAGAAAACTTGGTGGAAAAATTCCTAAGGTCGGGTGGAACCAGCTCCACAATGGGCAGTTGGGAGAATGAAGCCTCCTCACGCTAAAAAACATATCAGATGAACTAGCCCATCTAAGCGGTCGGATGGTCTCGCGCGATGGTTTTGGATAGACCATTTCCGCAGCGGCGCCAGGGATGGATAGGTTGGGAGGCCGGATGGAGGGGAGGGATAGTAGTTCAAGACCAGGTCTCATCAGTCTCAGAGCGGAGAGCACTGGGGATAGGCTGCCACGAAGTGACTCTTCCTGAGCACCGCAATCGCCTGGACACTTTGTCCCGCGCTGCCATCTGGTGGGGTCTCCATTGGGCGGAGTGATAGCGCCGCCACAAATTAAAGGGACATGGTTATGGCTGTGCTATAAAGCAAAGCAAGAGCTGGGGGGCCCTACAAGGGGGGAACAGCTAGCCTGCCATTCGCTGTTGGTACTTCTGCATTCCATGTGCTCGGTGCATATGTAGTCTACGAGTGAGGGTCGGCATCCGCCTAAACCAATAGTTACGATGCAAAAGTACGGAACTCCTCTCTTTTTGGATGTTCCCTACTCTACGTCGACATCCTCAAAGCTTGGCCTCTTGTGGTGCCTTAAGTTGAAACTGAAATGTGTAAGACACCGGGGAACAACCCACTTTTTTTCGTCGCCCCTTACAAGATACCTGCTGTGCTGTAAACTCTCATTCGTGGCCACGCATGTGTTGGTCTCGGAGGCTGTGGGACTCCTCGAACGAATGTAAGTATTCAGCCTTCCATGTCTGGGAATAGGAGCCCAGAGTCTGGAGGTCTTGTGCCGTGGGCCCGCACTGATGAGCGATAGCTAGTCTAGCCACTCCCGATTCCCTGGCTTTCCATGCTGCCATTGGAAAGCTAGATTCAGGGGAAGAAACTTTGGGCGGATTGTAACCGGACGAATTTGGTTAAGCGTCAGGCACAGAAATCTGATTGGGCCGCGGAAGGTGAGGGGTGAGGGGCCCGGAGCTTGAAAAACCTTGCCTTGGACGTGGTGCATGGATCTGACCCTGCAGCAAGGTACGTAACGTCGTCGGGCAGCTACAGTCTGAGAACCTTGCTCTGCACCGTGTGCCTGAATCATCTGTTTTCTGGCCTCTCTCCCCTTTTGAAGACTTTTGCGGGGGGAGGGGAGAGGTTTTACTTTCTCATTCTCAAGTCTCTCCACTCCCTATGATTCTCAATCAAACCCTTGTGTAGTTGCTTGGTATACGTCACCGGTAGCTCCGTAACATAGCATGAGCAGGCGGATATCATATAATGTCCCTGACACCAAGTTGTGCAGTGCAAATTTAGGTTCGAATCACTAAACATTTGTTGTTCGATTCGAGGCGTGGCTAGGAGTTGGGATTCGTAGTTCCCGGGCGCTGTTCGACCCCAGCCGTTGCGAGATAGGCGGCGATAACGGAGGCGCGGACTAGCTTGTGCCTAACGTCCCAGCAATAAGGTGGTGGTGGTAGCTTGTGCGTGAACTTCGGGCCTAGCCAATAGTGATAGCAATGAGTCAACAAACTCGACAATACCACCCATAAGAAAGGATATTAATGGTCAAGTTGATTCTACGAATCTACAATGTAACACTGGTGAATGATGGTAGGGCATAATGTACAGCGGCCTGTTTATTATCTGCAAGCTCTTACGAACCCTGTAACACTACCATTAATCGAGCGCGGTATTACAAGCATAGCTGCGTAGAACAGTTCCCGATATTGGCTGATTTCGCCTATTGTTTCGATTGATCGACCAACCAATGACATTCATGTCCTTCCAACTTGTAATGGGATGAGAGACAGAACAATGCACATCTATTCCTCCTCACCTCAGAGCAATCCATTTGATGTAAGACACGCCCAATGCTTTCTGACGCAGATCACGCAGTAGTGCCACTGTGCTCAGTTCAGCGGGCCGACGAGTCATAAACACACATTTAGGTCAAAACGAAACCCCGTCTGAAGTACGTGGTTAGCTATTCCCCGTTTCTTTTTATATTTTCTTATCTTCTTTTGTCCATGGTGCCGCACATGAAAATAAGGTTGCAAGCCTTGAGCTCTAATCTTGAGTGTGGGAGAGGGCAGAGGGGGAAACAACCCCCCACGAATTAAAAAAACGTACATCATCAATCACGGTTTGATGGTGGTCACACCATGGTTTTTTCAGACAGGACAAGAAGCAACTCACGCAGCCACGCCAGCCGGTAGGATTCGAGTGGTCTACAGGGAGTGAGGGAGACGGTCTCATTCGCGTGGCTCTAAGCCGAAAAACAAAACGTTGGAAAGCGCTTTGCTTATTTGTTCCAGAGTTTACACGCTAAGCTTTAGTGCACCCTAAAGGCTCACTGGGGACATGCTTGAATTGTGGCTCTATCGTTACACCCCCTTTACTCACTCCCTTTCTCGGGGGGCGTTGCCAACTGTTCGGCGTCGTACCCGCGCAGCTCCAATCCACTGTCCTAGCACTTCAGGCGGTGGTGTCCCAATCCCCCTACTACACAGTACCCCAAAGGCGGGCCTGAGTAGAATAACCTGGCCAGTGCAGGTACCTCTGCCTGACGCACGCAGTATTGCCACTTAGGGAACACAAAAGCACGCATGCTTTGCTGATTGTCAGCGGTGATGGCGCGATGTTGCTGGATTAGTCGCTGCTTTTTAAGTGGCTAGATGCGAGTGGGCAGACATGCGCTCAGCGTCTCGGGTGGAAATGTCAGTAACAACTCGACAGCTAGTTAAACGCTGCTCTCCGCGTCGGTTAGCAAGGGGTCACACCTACATTCTACATACTACATTATTTCCGAGTCGTTTTTTGGCAGGATAAAAGTAACAGTATTAGCAAATATGGCCGAACTGGGGAGAGTCACCTTTGCACACTCATCGCATGAGGGGGCTATTGCCGAAAACGAGAGACTGGCTCGTTATTGTAACTCTCATTCCCGGAGTAATAAGTTTATCTGCCCTCCGAGGGTTCGGAGAGAGTTGGGTGGTACAGTGTCCTACCACCTCAGGATACTGGCTGCCGGTTGTGTGCTCAATCCTTAGTAACAACCAGGCTTGACAGTATTTACTGCGGACACCCCCCCTTTACCCCTGGCTTGCATCCCCCATTATCCGAACCGCCTTGAGTCCACCCAACCAGGGTCTCATTTCCACAGCATCGAGTCTGGTTGGACAGGCCCTTTCTCATACGGGTTCCTGGGTCGTGCAGTCTCCTAATAGCTCGACCAAATTTCTCGTCCTCACGATACCCCGTTCCATCCCTCTCCTCCCATCCAGCAACGACCTCACCTCCAGTCACTCTTTACCCAAAAAGCAACGAACGCTGCATCGGATGACAGTACGGACGACAAAGGAACATCGAGACGGCACCACTCTGATCGACCGCGTCCTACCCACCACTCATTAAAATAGAACCGTGTTTTGGTGTAGGAAAGCGAAAAGGCGCTTCCCAAATTGGAAGAGTTTAGAGACAGCCAACGCACCTCTGGCATTCAACTCCGACTGGCAATTAAAACTTCGCCCGACATTACTTTGATCATATTCATTCCAGCACCGATCTAAATCACCAGTCACGGGGTTTTCATCTTATTCCCTCGTGCTACCACCAGTGCAATTTCCTTGCGGCTGTTTGATATTCGTGGAACAAGGATAGCTGCACTTTCTCGTCAGCCCGGAAAATCTTCCAACAACACCACGAACGCCGCCCAGGACAAATCGTCTTCACGTTCGGGATTTTCTTCTTCTGCGGATATCAGCTTTACGTAGTGCTTGTGCGTGCAGCTCGAGTTTCCATCCGACCTGGAATCTTCTGTTGTATGATCAGCGACAGGCATTAACCACCACTTTTCCAGGTTTGCTCGTGAGAACTAAGCTTTGTACATCAGAGTGAAACGCACTCGATACAACAGGCTCAAAAATAAGGTATGGCCAACACAGCATCCCCCTGTTCCATATCTCCGTTTGTACTATCCCTGTATTTCACATTGCTTGTTTGCAGATTTGTTCTCGTCGCTTCTGACAACCCCAGATCGGGTTGTGGGCGACCCATTTACCATCGTTCATTTCTCCTTGGGAACAAGATATGACGAACATCGCTAATCCTTTCAACACCAGAATCTGCGGACAAGAGTTGAAGATTTGCGTTGCGGTGCCATCAACTATTATTCGATTTTAGCACCCTTTTCCAAATAATCGATTTTTCTTCTCTGACACCGATTGATAACTCTGTGGCTCGCTGTTTTCGTCGACGCCGCTGCCGATGTTCGATGGAACACGGAGAGTGATTACTAGGTGCTAGGCTTGTTTTCAGCACAACTTGTTTCGTTTACCACACCAACAAGCTTTGATAATTTTCATTTTCCACCCCTTCGATTAGCAATCTCAACCCAACAATATGAATCGATTCAAGACCAAGAAGAAGGCGAAGGAGGAGGTCCAGGATACGGATTCCCACTCTGGCTTCCGTTTCAGGAAAGCGAAGAAGTCGCACGAGGAGCAAAAGCCTGAGTTCGATTTGAATAGCGCTCTTCCGTCTACCGATGACTTCCGAACCAGCTTGCTCATGACCGGTCTATCGGCACGTTTCTCTATGCTACGCGAGCAGGATGACCCAAACACCAAGATAGGAAAGGCTAGCGATGATAGTGTGCTCTTTCCCAAACGCCAATCTCGCCTTATGGACCTTGGAGGATTTGGTGGTCTCTCGGATATTGCCGAAGTCGAGTCGATTAAAGCTCCTTTCGCACGTATGGATTCTTATTCTTCTGATGCCGACTCAATCAATGGAAGCGTCATGACTCGATCAAAGCCGACTGAAGGCAATAACTTGTTCGGCGGAAGACAGAAAATATACAAGATTGCTGCCGGAACAGGACAAAAGGGTCTAGGTAGCAGAGCGCTCTACGACGACGATGTTGCTTTGTCGGCTTTCCAGAAGTGGCGGAAAGAGGAGAGAGACAGGAAATCTTTTGAAGATGAAGCTGAGGTCAGTTCGCAACGTCCGTCGCTGGATGAGCCCGAAACTCGTCCAGAGTCACCCTTCTCGAATAGCTATAATCGCAAGCGCGAGACATCGTCGACAACCTCATCAGTTCCCTCTATGGCGCGCAACTCGACAGCCGCCACATCAGTCACATCTCAGCAGCACGCCGCATCTATCAAGGACTGGCAAGCTCCATCTGCCACCCCTAGCACTGCGAACTCTACTCCAGCCCTGGAGAGAAATGTCACTAGAACACGCCGTTTGTACGAAACCGGTTTGAACACCGATCTTCACGAACAGCAATCGACCGCAGTGTCAAGGATGGACACTCTAGCGAAACAACGAGGTTTTGGAGCTCTCACTCCTGAAATCGGCCAGTCACCCTCACCGACTTCTATTGGCTTCACAGACCGCTTTGGAGAGCGCAGACTCCTCGCCAAGGGTAGCGCTCCCAATCTTCGCTCCATGAGCCCTACAACTACCCGCTCCCCGACTGCAACGCCGGACCTTGGAATCAGAATCCCGAGCGGCTCCGAATCAAAAACCAATTTCCTCGGCTCCCCACCGCTGAGTCCCCCGATCAGCGAGGCCGATGAGTTTTCAGTTTTGCCCATTCAACCTAATGATCGGGGAAAAGCCACTGCTCTTGGTGTTTTCCAGAGACCATCTCAACCGTATGATGAGTCCCGGTTTGCCCAAAGACAACTACAACTTCAACAGGGGCGAGAAACACCCACTCAGCGATTCCGAACCGAGTCTAATGCCTCGTTTGTCACCGGGCGATCACGATCATCATCAATTGCACAATCCACCATGCAGGATTCCAAGGCAGAGGCAGCTTCCCCCACCCAGCCATCCTTTCAAAACATAGGCTCCGGTACATTCTTCAATAATGACGACTCGGAGTCCCCAGTGATCCCCTCTCAGGCGACGTTGAATCCGCTCCCAACGCTGCAACGTCCATCTGACCGAGAGCATCCAGCATTCCGAGACTCGGCTGTACCCACACCTCTGTCTGTCGCATCTAAGATGAGTGGTGAACCATCTCCCATAGGTGAACTGCCTCGAACTCTCGAGATGGACACTCAAACATCACCAGCAGACTCGCCAACATTGGGCCCCACTACGGGTTCTGCAGGACTGAGCGGGATGGTTCGCCAACATCTGCGAGCGGATAGCGGTGCATCTTCTATGTATGGTGGTTCGGTATCGGCGGTGTTAGACTCGGGATTTCCTGTTGATGACGAAGATCTTCATGATTTGTCGGAATCCTTGCCTCCTGTCAATCCTGTCAATGGCTGGCGACCACCGATTCCTGGCCGGGTGACTTCGTCTCCTTACTTTGAAAACCCGACCAGTTTTGACTTTGGTAGTCGTTCTGCGACATTGCCCAATCTCGATTCTTACTCTCGTGAGCCGGCAATGCCTGCACCACAGGAAAGCGAGGAGGTGGATGAATTCGCTAGCCAGTTGGCGAGCGGCGCTCGCCGCGTTCGAGAGCGACTTACCACTTATGTTGAGTCTGACAGCCGCTCGGCCTCTCCTCACCCCACCATAGAACCTGCAAACAACCCAACGGCACGACCTAATGCGTTTGAGTTACTTAAGTCCAAGTCCAGCAGAGGGTCCCTTGTTGACCGCAGCCGTGACATCAACTCCCAGTCCAAAGCTATGAAGATGCTTGGCTTGAGTGATCCCGGATCGACCCCTCCCAAGCGACCGTCTGAGGCTCAGATTCCCGAAGTGCCGGTTGAGGAAAGCATGGGCGACCGAAGACCATCATCGAGTGAAGATGAGAACAAGGGCAATGCTCCTGGGGAGCAACATGCTGGTCTTCGGGCATTTAGACAAGCAAGGCGCGAATTGCAGAGACTCAAGGAGATTGAGACTCAGCAGAGGCGCCAGCAAACCCAGCAGGAATCTGCCCCTCAGGCGTCCAACCAAACAGACTATAGAGGCGCCCCGAGATCTCCTAGCAGAGAGCGCCGGCCACCACCTGTTCTGTACCGACAACGTGCCCCTAGTACGGAGCCTGCAGGGCCCGGCTTCTATCCTGAATCGCGATCCCAGTCGAGGGCGGACCGTGATAGAAGTGGATCCCAATCCAGTGGCGAGAGATCGCAGAGTCGACCGCCTGTGCGCCTCGGGAACGGCTCCTCGCCCCCCGGTGATGGGTCTCAAAATGGCCGCAACAGTCCTATGCTCCGCTCGCCTGTCGGCCTTCCTGGAACCAACATTCGACGATCGCCAATTGTACCACCTCAGGCATATCGCAATGTCTCTCCTGGTATGACCCAGCAGAACAACCTCCCCGTGTACTCTAATCGCGGGCCCGACTATGGTCAGCCATCGCCCATCTCACCCATACCCTCGCCATACATGTCTTCGGGTCCGTCTACGCCGAGTGCAGTTCTCCCTATCCAACGTCCTCCCATGATGCCAACACCTGGTTTCAATCCGGACGGAAGTGAGGTTCCAAGCTTGAACGACTCCATGAAACGACAGGTTAGGAAGAGGGACATTTCTGAGCCTACATTTGTCATGACAACTTCTCGCGTGCCCACGGTTGAGCTTCCTCCTGAGGCCACTACCAACCGTTCGCGCAGCAATAGCCGCTCTCGATCCAACAGCAAGTCCGAGGTGTACGCTACTCCTCCAGTACCGCCTATCAATCCAAGACGCCGACAGGATAGTTCCAAAACTCGCACCGTGTTTGAATCCGTCGTTGGTCGAAGAAGCGATTTCGAGGAGATGGCGAGCGCAAGCACTCCTAACTTGCCTCGGTCAGGCACCATGCCGCTACACTTGACTGGCTCTGAGGGTCGTAGTGCCTTCCCAGGGAATGATGATGAAGAGAGCAGATCTGAACGCCGAAGACTGCGCAAGGGGCCCATGGACGCGCCGCCTGTAGGGCCCATGATGCCGATCCCCAGCCATCAAGCTTCCCCGTACAACGTTGGCCCTCCTGCATCAAGAATGGTGGTGACACAAAACCCCAATGGTCGTGGGCTGCCTGGTGGCATGATCTAAAGCACCCAGATCAGCAAACAGTCTCGAGTTGACGACCTTGATGACAACCCAGTGTACTTGCTTCCTCTTTTTTTTTTTCTTAACTACTACTACTGACGACTATTATTGTATATTGTTCTTTTGTCTAAATCCTATTATCTATCTATCTGCATGCCGGTTGGTGTTTGGCTTTATACCGTTGATGGGTTTGCGAGTGAGTGCCTCATTTCGGGCTGGACTCGGAGTCGGCGTGCAATGGGACAAAAAATAGCTTTATGGTAGCCGGATCTTGCGCAAGAAGGGAGAAACATACAACGGCGAAATCGGATATCCGGCTAATACACGTCATTTCTTCGATGGTCCCATCCTCCAGTAATTATATCAAGGCGAGGCCGAATGTGGGGGCACGGCGAACAGAGAGATATATAACCTAGATCATGGGACGGCCTCGTGGCTGACGATCTCCTTTTTGTGTTATTTTGGCTCTGGTTTTCAGACAAATATAGTGGACAATGAAGTATACCAATTTACTACTACTGCCAGACCTTCCTGCCTTAATTTTACATGTTGACTGAGGTGTTGTGGTGTTATGGTGTTTCGTCAGCGACTGGGTGTGTTCACTTACGCTGCCATATCCTATACATCTCGAACCATAGGAATCGTATGTCCATCTTCCAAGGCGTTGAGCTCCTTATCCAACAATCGAAAGCCAACTTTTTCGTAGAAGGGAACGACCTTGTCGTTCTCTCCGGAGATACGAATCCATATACCACGGCCACTATCTTGCTGCTGCTCTTGCTGATGATGATGATCCAGGCCAATCTGTGTTGACAGCGGGTCTGGGCGCAGCGCCGACGACGAGGATGACGCTGTCGAACGGGCGTGCACGCTCTCAACGAAGCGGTCGATGAGCGCCCGCCCCCAACCGCGGCCTTGGAAGGGCTCTAAGAGGTCGATGTGCATGGTTCCGCGCCAGCGTGCGGTCAGGTGATCGTTGCCGTCGAGGAGAAGCAGGGCAGGGTTCCAGGCGATCTGGGCCATGGCGCCCGGATTCACGGCCCCGGCGCCGTCTCTTCCCTCCGGGATGACCCAGGGCTCCCTGGCCTCCGTTTCCTTGCCCTCGCCTCCTCCTGCTCCTGCTCCTGCTCCTCCACCATTGTCGTCGTCGCCGTCATGCGGCGGGGCGGCGGCGGGGGTGGGGATGTCGATATCTCGCGCGAGCACCGCCTCGGCGTACGAGGCGTACGCCGCGGCCATGGCGAAGACGTCCGGGCAGCCGATGCAGTAGCCCACCGCGCGGCCGGTGCCGTCATCCAGGACGTGGCAGGTCGCGGGCGAGAGGTGCGTGTAAGGGTGGGTCCAGAGGTAAGGGGCCAGCTTGGCGGTCAAGGGGGAGGCGGAGAGCGAGGCCGGGAGGGTCTCGCGGCACTTGTGTGTGTTTCTTTCGTGTTATTTACTTTTTTCTCGGCCTCTATATATATATATATATATATCTTCCTCTTGTGGGAAGTTGGCTGTCATGAGACAAGTCTTGTGGAAGAGAGAAGAGTGTGTGTGTATGACTTTGGGAGAGGTCTCAAGAGCAAGCCTACACTGTCGACAGAAAGGGAGAAGGAGAAGGAGAAAAAAAAGCAACAACGTACGATGTGCCCGCAGTCCTCGAAGTCCGAATCTCTGTATAGGCGTATGAAAGCCATGCTTGACTAATTGGAGATGAGATGCAAAAGGTACCACTCGAAACTGTAGCAACTACGAGACGGAGGCTGATGGCAGAGATGTATTTATGCCAAAATGGTAATACATGTGGAACCATGAGTATGCATCCGCGATGCGAGATACTACATCAATATATAAATATGACTATCAAGTCACGGGCCGGTTGTAGGTTGGTGGCTGTCATGTGCATGTCTGCGTGGGCTTGAGGCCGTTAAGCTGAGCCGGTATCCATGGCCGAAGATCCGGTGGGCTAACCTCCCCTACTCTGTCCCTTAGGCGGAAGGTTTCCACTCCGTAGATTCAAAGTGATATCCTTGTAGCTTGGCATTCCCGGGAATGCGATACACGCAGCCAATGGTGGTTGGTTATTGCTGCCTCGTAGCGCATCTTTGGTAAGGTTGCGGGTTACGTGGCGGATGCACCAGCTCATCCTCACAATGGCTGCCTGTCAAGGGCCGAAGTTTAACCCCTCGAATATTCCAATCTGATCATCATATCACTACTGTTTGTTACCAGTACCGTTGCGATCTGCTCTACGGCTGATGCCACTTCAGTGACGCAGGACAAAGTTACTAGAAGCGAGTTCAGGCAACGGAATGACAAGAAAAAGGTAGATTATCATCCCAGTTGAAGGTCCTCTATCATACCCTATCTTGTAAGCGATGGAATCGCTACGATTTTCTGATGTCCTATTCGATATGTAAAACACCCAAACAGGAGGAAACGCCACAGCAGTATCGCCGGGTGACACACCCACCCACACCACCGTCGCCTACTCGTTCCAACCAAGACCATTTGCCCTACCTTTTACAAGAAAGGAATAACATAATTGGAACATAGAAGAGCAGGGCGGTAAATAACAGACCCTATGCCGCCCGTAGATTTTGACCTTGACTACTTATCTGGCAGCTTTTAACACACCAGCTGTTAGCCAGGATGCCGTTGACCTTAAGCGCTGTGTGCCAGAGCTCAACCGTGACACAACGCATCGTTTTCACTCTATTGTCAACCAAGGATCAAATCATGAGGGTATTGAACGGCACTTATGGCAGCGCCCTCTTTATCATGAATCGCTTCGCGCTTCCACTTCCCCTAACAGAGATGCTTGCCGCGACTGCGGTGCAAATTAGACAAGCTATTGTAGACGATACAGCGAACGTAGCAGCGGGTGCTCTCGGCACGGCAGCAGATATCCCTGGGAACAGGGATCGCTGCTGCAACCTGGATTGCATTCCGAGGCGGCTTTAGACAAGTCACAACGCGACCATGAACTAGATGTTCTAAACCGCATCGTGCTACATTATCATATCAGTATCAGGCAGAATAAGGTCCTGCTTCAAAATTAACGGATAAGGTCGGGAGCAGGCGTCCAATAGAGGAGGCCGGATTTGGAAACAGCATTAGAAAGGAGAAGGCTCAAGATGGAGAGGCAGATTCCAGAGCCAAGGGGGAACAAACTCTTGGCCGGACGAAAGTTGGGATGGGAAACGTCCTAGAAGGGAGACGGTTGGAGTTGGAAGCGTAATATATGGAGGAAAGAAGGAAGATCTGAGGAACATCGAGGCATTGGAGCGGCAGGTACCAGGAACTGAAGGTCGATTTGGTGAAGAAATCGCAGGTTGTACGAGAGACTGAAGAAGACAAGCGGAGGGCTGATGCATCCTTGGTCGAAAAGGTCAAGTGAGCTCGACCTTCAGCCGAAACACTCCAGAAACGGTATGTCAGAGCTGAAAGAAAAGAGATGGTGTGTTGACAAGACGAGTCGCCTGTTCGAAGGGCTTTGTGAGACAAGTAAAAAGCAGCACAGAGAACCTTTTCGTAAGAGTTGGTGAGCTTATTCGTGGCACAGCAGGATGCCAAGAGGAGGGAGCAAGTTTGTCGGTCATGAGTAGAGGCGCAGAAGACATCCCATTAAAGTAGCATCACTAGATTTTTTAATTCTAATCATTTTGGTTCTGGTCTTATGTTGCAGTAAGTGGGTAGCGAGCGCGGGGCAAAGCCACTGGCATGAGCGATAAGTTATTACACATTTCAACTGGAAGGTACTAAAACACTGCTATGAAGAAATACAAAAAAGAATCTTCATTATTGTACCAGCCAGCGACCACTTTGTGATTGGAAAGTATTCATCCAGTATTACGTAGGATTCTCTTGTGTACGGAACTCATCAGGCGCGGATTGGTATGTGCCGTCCTGTAAACAGTGTTCTAGCAGTGATAGCGATAGTCTAAGCTGGGACAATGAATGTCCGGGCACTTTACCTTGCGACAATTACGAGAATTGAAATTGATACAGGGGAAAAAGAAACGAACACATCTCCCCGCCCTAATTCCCTTACCCCAAAATTCGATGTTGAGCACACAGTGAGACTGGAGAATGAGCAAAAAGTTAGAAAGAATTGCAAAAACATACAACACTGAGGATTCGCTGGTGGTCACCCACCCAACTACTAATTCAGCGCTTTCCAGCTTATCTATGGGGGAGCGGACGGGACCCCGAGTTCTCTGGAAGCTATGGTCGTATGTGCTTGTCATTGGAAATAATTTAACTTATATACATGGAATCTGGAGTCTGATGCCGAAGTGGTGAGCAGACATGGAATTGATTGGTTCAGCTCGATTTTACATCTCATTGGCCGCCAAACCTTCCGTGTTCAGCCTTTATCCTCCTCTTAGATAACCACACAACGACAGTCCCGGAAATTGTGTAATGACAGTATTACACAGCATAAACTTTTGAGTCATCTAGTCAATCCTGGGTTGTTCTTTCAACGCGATGCGAGGGTCTAGGAATAGCTCGAAGAGCGGGTTTTATTCTCCTTCAGCTTCGGCCAAGAAATGATTGTCGACGTGAGAAAATAGCCAGCCATTTCATGTTTATTTACAGCTTAGTTTTTCTCTTTCCGATGCACGAAATGATAGTCCCAGCTATGTACCATTGGATAATGTACTCCCAAGCTGAACCTTTTTCATGATAGTGTGAAGAACAGCCCCGATCGCTCAACATTCAGCCCAGGCCAGAAGAGAAGTATCGAGGTCTGCCTCGATAGCTATCGAAGCTCTGCTCCCGCCAACGGCTCTCATCCAAAGGTAGCTCATTAGAAATATCATGAAACAGGCTTTTGACCTGAAGAAGGGGCATTCATCTCTCGGATCGAAACTTGTTACTTTGATGGCATATGCCCTCTTCGCATTTCAGCTCACTTTTATTTTCTTTTACGAGTCGCTCTTGGGCTGAGGTTTTCCCTTTTTAGGCTGGTTCTTCGACCCAGCTTCATTCTCATAATCACCTCCATGCTTTTCGTACTCTTTCGCGAGCTTGTTGGCCTGCACACGCAATATCAAATTAGTAGCCGCACAAGAGTAACAAGACGGACGCTCTCCCCCCTCTCTATGTGAGACGGATCATCGTCAAGAGGTTTTCCATATTCGCACCTTCCATGCCGACCATTGGCCCTCTCCTCCGCCAGATTTATTCGGCTCCTGTTTGATTTCTGGACGTAAAAATATTAGAATGATTTTTGATTAAAGCTCAGTCAGAGAGCGTAACCAAAGCTGGATCACTTGCCTTCCTTGAGCTGCTCTCGCAATTCAGGGTCAGTGGGTTTTCCTGCCAGAGACATCAGCAACGCTCTTCTCAAGCATCCTGGCGGCCCTGGTGTTATTATGTTCCCTACCTTTAGTGGAAGGCATGATTGATAGTAGGTAGCAGAAGTAGTATGATAAAATTATGATAAAGTTGGTGGTCTCTGTACCATTCCGGTCAAGGAGGGTAGGTGTGAGCAGAATCAATTCACTTCGAAGCAGCTTCTGCAATGGGTTCATAAATATGTTCAAGTATCCCATGTGTGTACCGACGACTTTTCTATGACGAGCATAATAATATGTATGTATTCGGCGAGGCTCCCCCAAAGCTCCTCGAAGGGCGCTAAGCAGGACGGTCGTGCGTCAATTACATCATGGTTGACTCACGATTGACTGAGCACATTCGGACTTTAGCCGATTCCACGCTAGCCCAACCAGAGCTCGGAACTGGGAACGAGAGATCACCGTCGAACATGCTGTGTACATAATCTTATTGTTCCTCAGATAGGCCACCTATCTGATCTCTCATGTAACCATATGTCGCTAACTCATGAATCGCTCGAGGATATCTGTAGTTTGAAAACCCACACCCGCCGTGGGACCAAAGTTCGTTTAAAACAGCCTCTTTTTCTCGACAATAGGTGACAGTACATTGATGGGTGCATTCTTTTTGAATGCCACAGGTATCAGCTGAAGTATACAATCTTCGCTGGTTAATGATCTCAAGTAGACTTGCGTCGTCGTCAGGCTGCATCAGAGCAGACCTTGTCTATATGTGCAATCAGGTCATCAATGCGGTATGGTTTGGTTGTCACGCCGTCCTAGCCGTCTATGATTAGTTTCGTGATCTCTTCACACGGGTTTGATTTGGATTGGAAATTACCATGCCGGCCTCAATTGCAGCGGTGACCTGCTGGCTGCGCACATTCGCCGTTACCCCTATTATTGAATGGTGGGGAAGTTCACTCTTGCTCTCCATAGCGCGAACCTCCTTGGTAAACTCGATTCCATCCATCACTGGCATCTCAATATCGCACAAGACAACTTCGAAGCTGCGCCCTTCATGGGTTTTCCGGAACTCGCCAATAACGTCGAAGGCTTCCTTGCCATGATTTGCCGATTGCACCATGAATCCCCGTGATCGAAGTAACTTGCACAATACCTTTTGGTTTACAAGGTTGTCTTCAACCACGAGAACATAACGGTCCTCGTGTTTTGGCTCCGACCTCTCATCAGGTGGTGTGATGAGCATCAGGTCCACTGTAGTATCGCTCTCCTGACCAGGAGGGACAACGAGAGGGGCAGCCGTGCTCGTCAAGCTCAACGTCCTTGTGAGTTGCAAAATCGGCTCGATGCTTACTGACGACCGGCGACGTGGTGAAATCTTGAATGCCTTAACGTAAAATGCGAACGTGCAACCGCAATCGGTACTGCTCATGCCAATTTCGCCTCCCATCATCTCGGTGATCTGCCGAGATATAAACAAACCAAGGCCAGATCCTCCGTATTCAATATGCGTTTTAGGAGATGCTTGTGCAAACCGGTTAAAAAGGTTCGTCATTTCGGATTGTGTTAGGCCTTTCCCTGTGTCTTGGACACTAAAGCTCAAGTAAACCTCTTCCAATATTTCAATATCCTCCTCAGGGTCCTCCGCGTCTGAGGACCTAGGCGTAACTGGCGTATACCGCCTGGGGACGTACTCGACACCCAAGGCTTCACCAGCTGGAGGATTTGGAAATACAGAAACTCTTATATTGATCTCTCGGGTGGACGACGTCCTCGTGAACTTGATCGCATTAGTGACCAGGTTGATGACAACCTGAAGGAATCGGTTGGGGTCGAGAAGAATCCATTCGACACCCATGGCCGAGAGTGAGTCTTCTTCGACGACTGAGAGAGCGATGTCTGCCATTTTCATCTCAGGCTGGAACACTTTCAAAGCAGATTGCACCAGGTTCTGGCCGGTCAGGCATACGGGCACGGGTGAAACCAATAGGAGGTCGGCATCGAGCTTCGATAGGGTTAGAACATCGTCCACGATCTGTTTCTGGTGTTGGACGCAATACATGACTGTATTGGCAGCGTCTAGGGTAGCATACACTTGCTGGCGAAGGGTAGCGTTTGTGGTTTGCGATGAGGCCGAGGTGTTGAAATGTGATGCATCGAGGGCAGTTAAGCATTTCTTCATCGACTCCACAATCTCTTCACCGCAATGCAGCACTGCAGAGAGAGGATTCCGTATTTCGTGGCTGATCATATCGATGAAGCGTTCTTGGTGCACCTTCAGCCTCAAGGCCTCGTCCATCTTCTCAGCCAGAGTCTTGGTCTGCACGCGTAGCTGCTCCTCTACCCACTTGAGTTCGCTCACGTCGAACACGATCCCCATTACACTCTCAACAGATCCTGACTCACTCCAGTCGGGATAAACAGCGCAAATTAGTGTTTTGTGCTCCGAATGCATGCTGCCTTGGTGAAAAGGCTGCTTGCATCGATACTGAAACTGACCCCCCTTCTGCCCGTTGAGCACACGATCCCACCACTCTTGCACTAAAGGGACGTCATCTGGGTGCACAGTCTCGAGCCACCCCTCGTAGTCTTTCCTACTCGGATCTATACCCGCTATTCTATGCCACGCGTCGTTCGCATACAACAACTCTCGGTTCGTCCCAGCAACCGCTAGCCCGACAATCGACCGCTCGGCAAAGCGACTGAATCTAGCTTCGCTTTTTTCGAACGCCAACTTCGCCTTCCTGGCAATCTCGGACCGACGGCGTACTTCCTCGGACAGCCGGATCTTGGCAATCTGGGGTCGTAACACTTCCCCTATTAGTGATAGAAAGTCGTCGTATAGCTTGTTGAAACGCCTATAAGGGTTTATCCCAGCAATCAATAATGCCGAGATCTCGTTGTCGGCGCGCAATGGCACGATGACAAATTGATGGCACGGAAGGCCAAACCCCTGCCAATTGATGCCGCTGAGAAGACCTTGCAAGTTTGGGTTGTCGGCATCCAGAACAACCAAGCCCTCGTTCATCAAAGCCTCCAGGACTGTGGGGGAGAAGCCGTCGACCTCGTGTTGCGCATCCATGTACTCCTTCGCTATTGCATGGTCTGCTGGAACCCCAATAGTTCCCTCTAGCTTGCATGTGAACGTGAGCTGCGATGGAGGAGCCACAAGAGTAGTTTGCTGCTCCACGGAGTAGAGTAGAGCAAATGGAATATCTTTATCGTCAATCGTAAGCGCGGAAAGCGCTGCGTCCCAAAGATCCTTCATGTTGCTGGTCTGTGAGATCTGCTGCGCCAAGTGCTGGATACAATGACGCCTCCTTGCACTAATAACCTCCCAGGTGAGGTCCGTAGGGCTTCCGTACGAACCTTTGAATTCTCCATCGTCGCCTATGATAGGGATGAGCCTCCAGTTAAAATATGTCTCCTCGAGAAAGCCATGTCTCTCCATAAGTAGCATGGACGCCTCTCCGACGGCCGGCTTGCCCGTGAAGCGCTGTTCGTTGAGAATTCCGTCAAAATAAGGCCAAAAATCTGGGAAAGCGTCGGGTGCGTCCTTGCCCTGAATGTCCGGGTGCTTTTCGCCGATCATCGGTATGTAAGCCTCATTGTAAATAAGGGTAAAACTATCACCCCAGTACAGGATCGAAGGGTTACTATCGGCCATTATCAGCCGGACCATCTGCTTCAGCTCGCGAGGCCAGGTCGACATGGGGCCCAATTTCGTATTCTGCCAGTCCAAGCCCTTCACAAAATGCTGGAACTCAGTCATGCCCGGCGGTGGAGGGTCTTGCATCCAGTCAAGGTTCACCTTTGGATGGCCCGCCGCTGCTGGCACCGCCAATTGGTTGGCATTTCTTGCTGTCCCATGACCATGGTCTACAGCATTAGATTCAGGCACCATGGAGGACGACCAAAAGACCTTCGCAGTGCTCGAGACACGCTCTCTGAACTCTGAGACGTGCCTCATCAGTCATGCACTCCGTGGCTGCTACAACGAGCGCTGAGAAAGCGAACGGTGCAGCAGCATTCAGAGCCTTTTCGTGACCTTGGTGGCAATGACTGGATATTGTACCGTCACAGACAATGCCTTAAAAGAGAGGGTGGGCTGCGATTTAGGCGGCAGCTGCCGACGGGAGCGTATTTCCCGTATTTCCCCGGGGGTAGTATCGCTCGATAAACGACAGAAGTGTCCGAGAGCTGGAGAAGAAACGCTTCAGAGCAAGATCGGCCTCCATCATCCCGGGTTGAAGGATAACAGAGTGTTCTTCGAGGGGAGCACGAGTGGGGGTTCCGGTCCTTCCTTGAAACCAAACGTTGGGTGGACCAGGCCATACGACTCCGCCCATGTCCCGCAGGCCACCCCACCACCCCCGTATATGACGGGGCGACACTGCTAAGGCTTGATAGCGCGTCTCGCTGCAACTTTTAGCTCCCTTCAGGAGCGCCATCCAGCAACTAATGCCTTATGTGCGCACCTGCTCGGGGGAGCCAGCTGGGAAAACTAGATGTGCCTTTCTGGGCGCTATTTCGATGTCTCGCGCCGCCAGACGACCTTCGCCCGCTGCGGTCCACATTCGCAACTTTAGTTACTGAAAGTTTGAACGTTTTGTGAGCCCAGACCTGCGAGTCATTCGCAAAGGTTGACTTTCGGTCCAATCTAGGTGACGACTGCCTCAGGCCCAAGCCGACAGCCGTGGCCGGGGAAGTGTAGTTCCGGCGTGGTGTTGGCAAACTCCCCGCTCTATCGAGATCGGCCAAAATCCGATTCGAACGAAGAGATTCTCGATCTTCCACCCACTTCTGCATTACGAGCATGATCCACTCGGCCCCAATCTCGGCAGCGGCGCTTGTCATTACCAATGGAACCCCAATTTACTTCTTTCAATCTTGAATCGTGATGCATGAATGTTTTGCATGCTGCATGGACGATTGCTTGTGTGGCGAGCAGTATTGGTTTTTATTTATTTGTTTATCTCTCGCAATCCCCGCCCCTCCGGCCCGGTCCCACGGCTGGAGTCAGGTCCCTCCGGCTGTTTGCAAGCGTTGTTCATCGTTGCCTAGTGTCAGTTCACAGTAAATATCATATGACCTTGCATCATTCATTCATAGGGCAGATCAGGCGCCGATAAAAGCTGATCCGCTGTCGTCCACATTGTTTCTAAGGCTTGCTCAAATCGGCCGTGGCCTCAGCTGTTAAAGTGGAGGAGATATTTGAATTGCTGGCGCAAGTTACTTTTAACTAGGTCATGTCTCTGAGACCGGTCTAGATTTTGCGAACTCTGTCGATCGCACGCCAGGACCTAAATAAGTCGCAATCGCGGGACCTAGCTTGCCATTAGTTCTATCGGATATCCAAAAGACTAAGTAACTAACTTGATAGTCAGCATGTCTAGTCTCAAGTCATGTTGCTACTAACTTCCCATATTATGTGCTGCTGAGTCACCTATTCCAAAATCAACCACCAAGTCAGATACACGCCACTGCGTACTTCAGCCATTCTCTAAATTCATCCGAGACGGATGCTTTCTTTTTTTAATTTTAAGGCATGTTCCATATTCACGTTATAATATTGTACACAAAACGAAAATGCCAAAAACTAAATATGATATTCTACCAAATCTAAACTTTCGCGCGTTGACTCAACTTTTTGAAACCACACATGCGTCCAGTTGTAGCTGAGCGTTTGACGCCTGATGCTCGTGCCACGCCGTTTGAACTGATATCTAGCTGCATCATAGCCTTTGTGACTTGTATATAGTCGCCAAAGAACTCATGTGCCCTGACGTCCGACCCGCTGATAATGCCGTGGCCCATGGTGACCCCCCAAACTCCATCAACGCAGATGGCGTGCGCATTTATATCCGAGTCTCGTTGAAGGAGGACCGAGTAGACGCACCCTGAGTACCTTACGGCACCGACTTGGGCTGCGTCGACCGGGAACAGCCACTCCTCATTGCTATCCATCTTGATGGGATGCCACGGCGTGACTAGCAGTCTTCCGACCTTGCACAGGAGCACGTCCGTGACACTGGTTTTCAGGACCGCGGAGACGCGGCGGGGACCAGCGGGTGTCTGAACCGCAGCGCCCTTCCGCAGCCGGCGGATCGGGATCTTGCGGCCACCGGCGAGGGACACCAGTGCCGAAGCGGCGAAGCACGACGAATCCCTGTTGTTGTAGCTCGCCCAGTGGATGTGCTGGACCGTCCCGTTCTCCCGCCGCTTGTACTCGGGCTCGCTGTACTGGTCGCTCAGCCGGGTGTAGCAGCGAAGGAAGAGCGGGCTTCGCTTGTTGTACTGCTGGACCCCGGGGTCCTTGAAGCTGTTCCTGATCTGCTTGGCGTGCGCCGTCCACAGGCTCGGGAAGAAGTGCCTGCCCCACCGTTCAAACTCTATGTTGTTGCTCCCGATCCTGATCTGGCCGGCGACGTCGTCAATCAGGGACTGGTTGGCTTCGTCGTCATGGTGCCGGGCGGGCAAGCCCGCGAGCAGGGCGTTGAAGGCCACTTCGAGGTCCGCGTACGGATCCGTAACCCGCTTCCCACCGGGTTGGATCCGCATCAGCGAGGATAGGTACTCGCAAATGAGGGATCTGCTGATGTGGTAGTCAATGATGGAAGGGGGCAGATTAGTGGCATGGCCAAGGTCCGCTTCGGCGAAAATATCGTAATCGACTTCTCCCAGGAGAGAGAACGTAAACTGGGCCTCTATCGAACCGACCTTGATGGTGCCGGCTTTGAGCTGCTCCAAGCATTCCTTGCTATATCGGAAGTATATGTCTTGAGACTGCCCGTAGTGTAGATTTCCAACTTGTAATACGATCGTTTTCGTTGGCTCTGAATCGTTCCCGAATGCATAACCCACGCTTTCTTCGTAGTACTCGAGCGTCTTTCCGGTTGTCTTCTCGAGAGTTAGTGATGCCGGGAAGGTCAATTTGAGAAAACATTTATTTGCAAAGGTTGACTGGAGATTCGCCACGGCGTGGGAGAAGATGGTCCCCTAAGGCTTCGATATTAGTAGACAAAATTTTGAGTATCAATATTACTTGTGAGGATGGACTTACAACAAGCCCAGCGTCTGAAATAAATGAGTAGTTGCCATTTCCAACCTCAGCAACTGACTTAAGCACACCAGAATCGGCCTGATTTCCAAATCCAAAGGTGTGTATGCTTGCTTTAAGGGCTCCCATGCTCCGGATGGCGTTCACCCAGTGATCATCTGGAGGGTTGCTATAGTTCGCGTTAGCATCCTGGCCCCTCCTGTGCAAAATCGTATGCAAACACTCAAAACTTACCCGGTATTGGAGTGGCCATCAGTGAGGACCAGTATTACAGGCACTTTCCCTTGGCTTGACGCCGATCGATCGTTGAAGAGGTCCAGACCACTCTTGATACCACCCCACATATTTGTCGTTCCCGCTGTCTTTATCTTATCTATAGCTTCCACTGACAACGTTTTGTTGTATTTCGTCATGGGGGTGAGTTTTTGAAGGACCTGCATTGGCAGTGTTAGCTTTGTCTTGATTTTTCTTCCGGGGACACCTGCAAGGGGGTATCTGCTGCTACCTACGTCTGCGCGATCACCAAATGTCACAATTCCGAGCCGATCGGTCTCGTCAAGGCTTTTGGTTATGGTGGAGGCGGCATGTTTTGCGATTTCCATAATTGACGGCCTCTGTTCGTGCTGCCTTTCTCGCCCTTCTGTATCCGGCCACGGGGGTCTGAATGACATGGACCCAGAGATATCTATTACAAGGACAATGTCACACGGTACATGATCCAGAGAGACATCCTGCGGGTTTATCGGGGGCTCAACCGAAACGAGAACACCGTTTTGTGAGGAGAGAGGGTGTATCGCAATAGTTGGATCGTTGCTCGCAATCGTGGTGACGGAGTAATCAGACGCGGCTTCATGAGTAGCTTTCGAAGAGGTTGCACGATTCAAGGTGCGGGTAACCTATTGCAAGTCATTAACGCGGTGCTGTATTTAATGGCACCCGTGTACTACCTACCATCTCGGAAATATTTGAGATTTCCCAGCGGGAACCTGTACCCTGCGATAAGGGTGATGATTCCGTGATTGGCAACTTTTTGATGGTCATGGTGACTCTGTTCAGTAGTGTCTCAGCAAACTACGCGATGAATCAAATGAACCATATATAAAAATTTGGTGATGGTGGTTTTAAAGGGCGGGTACTGCAGCGAGTCTGAGAAGTCAAGTGCTATATGACAAAGAATGCTGTCAGTTCCTTTCTCTTTATTCAGGACTTCAAAGACAAACTCAAGGCTAGCCCGAGGCAACCACGAGGCTAACTCTTGATCATCAGATATTCTCACGTAATGAGTAATAAAGAAGTATACTTCCCCCCCCCCTCACCTGTGTTGGTGCAGGCCCTGCATCAAGACAGGGATGGAGAGCTATCTTAGACCGCTTCTTTAAAGCTTCATGCCCTTGAATCATCCCCAAAGTTGACCTCATCTACACTAGTCGTGTGGCTGATAAATCCTCTCTACCGTTAGTTTTGGCTTAAAAAACGGGCCATCTCCAGATATTAAGCAAACCAGAGGCCAACTTCCAAGTTAGATACATAAGTAGTAAGAATATCCTACCCCACTCCACCAAAGTGGAAAAAGGTGTGGAACACTGGGTTGGTTCCTGAGAGGGCTTGTACGGGTAGTAGTTAGGCCTGTGGGCGGGCTTGTGCTGCGCCCGATACAACACAGCCACATCCCATGGATTTATGGATCACTCTAGTTAATCAGCCAATCGAAAATTGGTGGAGCTAAGGTTATACCTAACCTATACCTGGTTTTGGGGCGCTCAAATTAAGTCCACTACCCCCAAATCATCTATAGGCAAATAGCTGGCAGCGGCAAGGCATTCTCATCCAGCCGCTGAAGTGTGTCAAGTAAGATCTACCACAAGTGCATATGTTCATCATGGACTTTAAGGGTCCACTTCTCTGACATGACGCCAAGAATTTTGTTCAAGAGCCTCATTAATCTCAGTTCTCACCGTAGGACTCAAACAATTGCACAGAGCTTACGCAGGCTTTCTCCCCTTGCCTGCGATGCTAGTAATAAACGACCCAAGGCTGATTTTGTTTTCTTTAGTGATGTGCCCTGAAACTTGTATCAATTTTTCCTTTGCCGACATTACGCGAGTGAAAGTCCTAATTAATATTGACGGCATTATGTCCCTGTTGCTTAGGCAATACCATTACAGAGCGTTCGAGGGTGATAGGTAGAGCTGATTCAATAACACAGTCGATAATGCAACCATAAGCATCATATGCCCCTCAATCTCAACTTCTCTGAGCGTTATCTTGGTAACTGATGGTAGCAATATGACCGCTGGCTTTTCCAGGCAACAGATGTTCGAGGGCAGGAATGAAATGGAGAGGAGACAATATTGTACAGGGCTTCGGCTTTGTAGAAATTGAGCCTCTTGGAACAAGCACCTGGAATTAGTAGCGTACTCGGCTACATAGCTTTCATTTTAGTAACCTTCGACATCGAATTTGTTGCCACTTCAATATTAGTCTAGCTCTTGATGACATGTTGCCTCTCACAATAGTGAGTCATACTGCCAAGGTCAGTTTTGAGCGATGGATGTGTGCCTGGGCAGATATACGTGTTCGACTGAATTTCTATCACCGGGTTTGGTCATTATGAGTCACTTTTCCTCACATGTGTAACACATGAATGTTAGCTTTTTCATTTACAATGCTGTCTAATCACTATCATAACAGCAAGAGAGCATCTTAGCCCAGGGGGAGAGCGCCGGGCTCATATTGCATGACACCCGGAGGTCGCTGGATCGAAACCAGCAGATGCTATATATAGTCAATTCTTTTTGCTCTTTTTGGGTCGAGGGAATTTCTTTTGTCATGGCGCCAAATGTCGTTCATATTCCGCTTCTGATGCTCACTGTTTTATGCATTTTCATTTCTGGCCTTGCGGTGTTCACATCATTACGGTTTCTTTGTTTACAACAAAGCTTTCAGGCTTACTAGGAAGGTGTGTCAAATCGCTCCGAACAATGACACAAAGCCTGATATTGTGGTCAAAAGGTGCTTCGATATTCAAGGATATAGAGCATTGCAATCAGGGATACCGGACCAGTCTACTGGCTGCCCGCACATCCACATCCCCTTTAATACAAAAGCGGTAGCATCGCCCGACAAAATCACGGTCACAAGCGTACAAAAGTACAAAAAAAATGACCAAGAGGAGGTTCGAACTCCTGCCCTTCAGTGTGTGAGACTGACGTGATAACCACTACACCACTCGGCCCTTATCTGTATTTGGATGGTAATGCATTTCTTGAAGCTGGCCGAGGGCCGCTGAGGGGGGCGACGAGAGGGGACAGCTCATTGTGGATACTATCAGCAAGCTACTGAGATAACGGATCTCATGAAATGATGGCCGCAATCAAGTTGGGAGAATGACTTCTAGAACATAATATGCGTTCTTCCACAGGCTAATTACAGGGCGGTGACCACCCAATGTCTACAAAGCATAGGAATACCCTCATTCCACCCGACTGCGGAATTCACCTTCGCAACCAGACTAATCATATGTAAGTGCTCATCGAGTATTGCACATGTGTGCTGAAGGTGAAGAGACTGCGATAGAGGATGTGGAAAAGAGGAGACTACGTAAGAGGCAATGGAAAACTATACCTAGGTAAACATTAAACACCAAGAAACATAAATCTGAGCCTCCAACACATGCAAATTCCATGCTAAGCATCGAGCAGTTGGACAGGTTTACCGAGCCAATGATGTCGGTGTGGCTATTGTCATGTCGACCCATGGGCGGCGCTCTAAAAACGTGGGGTCTCACTTTGGGGCAAGTCCTAGGTGGCGAAGGCCCGAAAGTCCAGTGGCATGGGATGGGAGTATGGGAATGCAGGGGGGAGGGGATGAGAAATCCTTCCTACTCAGCAGCCCCCTGGGAGCTGTGGGCGTGCTCCCGTGCCTCCGCAGACGCCTGCAAGTGGGGGACCCTTGTCCGAGTTAGGGGGCGGCTCCCGTGTCCCCTAGCTCCGTTAGTGTTTCGTGTTCAATTCCAGCTTGGAGTCGATGGTGCCGACTTTTGGACAGCTTGCTGACAACTTCGCAAGTTGCAACCACCTTTTTGTCCCGACACACGCGATAATCGTCAAGATGCGGCAATTGCAGGCCCTTATAATCCTGGGCACTGCCGCCAACACTGGACTCGTGGCTGCGGGCTCAGTTCCACGAGGCGTTGGTCCCGAATGTAAGTTATGTGCTGCTACTCCCTTGCCTGTGAGGTCATCTCATTCCCGAATTCCAGGCCCGCTTGCACTTTGGACAGGCTGGACTTGCTATTCATTGATGTCACACATGTTGTGCTTGGGGGTTCCAGCTCTCGCTTCTCCTTTGAATGTTAACGCCCATCCTGTGTTACAAATTGTAAATTGGAGAAATGCTAATCCTTTCTCTCTCCCCTCCCTCTAGTTGCCAAGTTTTACGATCTGAAGGATACATTCACTTGTATCGGCCACCCATCCATCTCCATACCCGCCTCCAGGGTGAACGACAACACCTGCGATTGCCCCGACGGCTCTGATGAGCCTGGTACTGCAGCATGTGCCTCGATTGACCACCTTTCGCCTTCTCAGCCTCTTGCTGGGTCCCTCTCCGGTACGACCAATACCACCAACGGCTTGCCTGGCTTCTGGTGTGCCAATGAGGGCCACATTGGCAACTATGTTCCATTCATGTTTGTCAACGATGGTATCTGCGACTACGACCTTTGCTGTGATGGTAGTGAGGAGTTCGCCGGTGTTGGTAGCGTCAAGTGTCCTAATCGCTGCGCCGAGATTGGCAAGGAGTGGCGGAGAGTTGAGAAAGAGCGCTTAGATAACCTTGAGAGGGCCAACAAGAAGAGGAGGACCATGGCGAAAGAGTCTAGAGAACTTCGGCGACAGGTCGAGGCCAAGATCAAGACACTGACCGACGAGATCAAAGCACTCGAGGTCAAGCGCGACGAGCTCAAAGCTAAGCACGATGAGGTGGAGAAGTCGGAGCGTTTCAAGGTCACCAAGAGTGAAGGCCCAGGAAAGTTGGGAGTCTTGGTTGGCCAAGCCAAGGATAGAATCAGCGAGCTTCGGGATGCTTTAACCATTGTTCTCTCCAACCGGATGGAGCTGCAGACCAAGGTCAGTGAGCTTGAGGCCATCCTTGCCGCCTTCAAGGAGGAGTACAACCCAAACTTCAACGATGAGGGTGTCAAGAAGGCTGTTCGAGCTTGGGAGGATTACATCGGCAAGAAAAACGACGAAGGTGAAACTCCGGTGAACGAAGAGGATGTATACTCTATCCTCAAGGAGGACAGTGAGACCAATGGCATCAATTGGAATGAGTTTGCCGAGGCAGAAATGACAGATACGGATATACGTAAGTTGCTTTCTCACAGCAGTTCACCCATTACTCCGCATCCAGTTGGAAGGTAACTGACAAATATCACAGTGTACACCTTTGAGGCGTACTTACCTGGTCCTGTCCGCGGCTTCATCCACGACAAGCTTAACCTATTGCGTATCTGGATGATTGAGAACGGTATTATGGCCGATAACCCCACGGAGAAGGGCGAATCCCGACTGGTTACTGCTGCTCGCGAAGCGTATCAAGCCGTGGAGAAGGATATCAAGTCTAAGGAGAAGGAGCTTGGCGAGAAGGAGACGGATCTTGAAAAGGACTACGGTGCCGACGATATCTTCCGTGCCCTGCGTGACAAGTGCATCAGTACGGATGCCGGCGAGTACACCTACGAGCTCTGCTGGCTCGGCCGAACCAGCCAGAAATCCAAGAAAGGTGGTGGTGCTACCACAATGGGGAACTTTGAGCGAATTGAGTGGGATGAAAGTGACGAAGACCCGAGACATGATGGTAAAGGGCTAGGCAGAGGAAAAAGAATGGTGTTGAAATATGAGCGTGGGCAGGGCTGCTGGAACGGGCCCAACAGACGTACCGATGTCTGGCTCGCGTGCTCTGAGACTGAGGAGTTGTGGCGAGTTAGTGAGTTGGAAAAGTGTGTGTATAAGATGGAGGTTGGGTCGCCGGTGGCTTGCCAGGAGGTCGTCCAGCCTGGCACAAGGGAGCGCGATGAGCTATAAAGCCCCATTGTATCGTATCACTTGCTCTTTTTTTTTTCAGTCAATAGAAGGTAGGAGATCAAAATGAGGCTCCCTGGAGCCTGGAATGATAGATATGCCATATACATACGGCTCTAACTGGGGAAGGCTGGAACATAGCGTCTTGCACAGAAACTGCGAGATGTTGGTAAAGAGATTGCGCACCAATATAACGTCTTGATTCTATAGCATTCATCAACTTTTTTCAAGTAACACGATGAAACGATGTTTATGGTATCAGATTGCGCTTGGTATTGCAATTTTTGCAAGTGGTTATTATGTACAATTCATCCTTCCAACGAGAAACGGCCCCTTCATCGGACTGCTTCACTCTTTTTGTAACCTTCAATCATCTTGCGGCGCTTATTATTTTCCTCCTGCTCGGCAAGTACTTTGGCTGTTAATGATGCGGTCATCGCATTGTTGATCCTACTCTCTATGCCCGACTCTTTGACTTTCTTCTTCTCCTTCTTGCCACTGCCAGTCTCTCCGTCGCCATTTGTCGCATCAGCATCGCCCGCTTTGCGCTTCTTTTTGCCGTTAACGCCATTCTTGTCTTTCTTTAGAGTGTGCGTGAGGCCCTTGGCCTTTAAGTCTTCTATCCGCGCCTCCAGCCTTTTGGCGACTTCGGGGTCTGAGGCACCCAGGATCGGGATCACATTACTGCTCTCAAACGCCTCGCTGCACTCGGGACAGCGGCTCTCCGCCTCCTCCTCGCCGGCCGATGACGCCGCGGACTGGATCTCCTTGAGAGCGACCTCGGCGAAGACGTGGCCGCACGGCACCAGGTACGCCGCTTTGGTGGCGGCGCCGAGCTCCTTCTGGGACACGAAGCACGCGCGGAACTCGCGGCCCTTGTCGTCCTTGCGCGTGCAGAACTTCAGCTTCAGGACGTCGCGGAGGCTCCGGATGCCCGTGGCGCGGAAGGCCTCCTCCTGCGCCTCGGCCGCGGCCTCGCCGGTGTCCGGCGACGGCAGCAAGCACTGCAGGATGGACTCGTAGCTGTACAGGCGGCCGAGGTGGTCGGAGACGGTGCTGGCTGGGTCGAGCGGGGCGCCGGTGATGGGGCAGAAGGTCCAGGCGTGCGTGAGGGACTCGAGGTGCGACTCCTTGAGCTCGGTGGTGGTACGCGCGCGGGCCGCTGACTTGACCAGCTCGCGCCGCTTGGGGATCGAGCCGCCGTCGTTACCCATGGTAAATCGATGGGAGGCTAGATAATGTTGTTTGCGGTGCTTCGAGAGAAAAGGCGATAGCGAAAATAATTAGAAGGGGTTATTCGACGCCGCTAGCCTCTTCTTGTAACTTGTTTCAGCGCTATTTGGAAGTAGCAAGGCTGCAGACCGAGGGTATCTGTGATGGGCAGGTTATCGCGTGTCTCAACCGTCCGTGGTTGTGTTGTGGCTGGGTGGTCAGTAGTATTTATTTTGTCCAAATGGCTGTTCACGATGAAAGTATTGGAGTTCAGTGGGATTAGTAAAATATATTTACTAGAAATTGGCGACGTTACTGGGCTGTGAATAGAATAGAAATGAATTCCCTTCGCATCAAAGATCAACTTGAAGTCTAGGTGCATCTACGAGTTAGTGACTGTCGCTTCTTGGCGCCCCCAGGCTCAAGATAACGATAAGCCCGTAAGCGGGCATTCAAATGTTGCATACTAGGATATTCAGGGACAAAGAAACTGTGACATTCTCGTGTTCTACCTTGCGCTGACTTTGAGGATTTGGTGAAGTGATAGGTGTATTATTGACGTGAGAACCATCATACAGTGACAATATCCTATGGGATGCCTCTCTCTCACACAGTTTGCAGTGGATTCACTCACGTCCATCTATCACCACTCGGGCATTTATTACACTTTCATTCACTCACCACGAAGACCCCTCCATAGTACTCTAGTCAAGAATCGGTTAGTGTCGGAACCGGGCCAATTTCCCAAGCCCATAAACTTCACAGGAGGTAAGACGGCCGTTCCCCATAGTCTTGCATTGGCACTGTATCAACCCTCACTAAAGATCAGCTATTATACAGTGCCTATTTCTCCCTGAGTGCGAAAGAGGTACTAAGCAATACCACACGTGAGTCGGCGGAAAGACAAGTAGCTACACTGTTTAATGGTACCTCGCATGGGCGCCAGTGACTAAACCGTTTAGGACTTGCAGCTTGTCCAGTCTCACCCCCGTGTGCTGCGGGTGCTGGGGAACCTTTTGACGCTAGTGTGCTCGTGAGCTTGAGCACCAGGCGTAGCAATCAACCTCACTTGACGCAATTGATCAAAAGTTCCTCCTGCTTCACCACTCAACACCTTTCGACACAACCAACCCCCATACCCGTGTCATCGCCTACCAACGACTGACGCATATCTATCACATGTTGCATTGTGATTTGGATGTGCGCCACCCTTTTCTTCGCGACCTTGGCCGGACAACAAAAGTTCCACTGCGCATGAAGCTGCGTACCAGCAACGGTCTGTCTGTCGCCCTCTGCTGAAGCTGTAGAGCGCGGCTGAGGGCACAGAAGATCTGGGGACGCTGGGGGTTTCGCTGCGCCCACAGGCGACTCAGCAGCTGTGAACACACGAGCCGTTCCTGCTATCCTTCGTGCTGCGACCAGCGCGATCCGTCCGCGACTGTACGACCAAACGAACCACACGACAGGCAGACGAGCGCTGCCCATTTCCCGCACTTGTCATTCTACAAACACTGCTTCGACGCCGAAATATACTGTCACATAGCACTGGTAGTTTCGGGCAAACAAGGTTTTCAAAATGGCACAACAATATAGCCAGCAGCTGGCGCTGGATGCGCTGGACAATATCACGAAGGACCTTCGTGCTAAGTAAGAACCCTCAAAACCATCTACGCGCTGAGCAAACTCTACGCTTTTGATGTTGTCGACGATCTTCGAAGAGGAAACTGTGGTGCTAATTATTCTTCGTGTTGCAGGGTCAGCGACGAAACCCGAAAACATGCTGCATTACGGCTGAGAGAATTGGTTGCCACAACCAGTCGAGGTACGTCTATGTTTCGAATTGGTGCTTGGATTGGGCAGGGAGTGAGGGCTACTCGACGCCGTTACGAGGACAATATCTGTTGCTTCTGCCGGTGTTTTCCCCGAAACGCATTTTCAACCTGCCCAAGAGGAGAAATTCCCGATCTCTGCCCGCGGATGACGGGCTATTGCGAGGTTCCGCACACATAAACGAGAGTACCTCGCTGTTCCTGTTCCATTACCTCTTCAGATAGTGCTTCCCTACAATTCTGATAACCTGCTAACTGTCCTCGATTCAGATCAACCAAGCGACACATTCAACGCATTCTATAATGCTGTTAATGCTAAGATAACGAATCTCGTTCATAGTAGTGTACCCGCAGATCGCCTGGGTGGTGTTTATGCGATGGACGCCCTGGCAGACTTTGATGGGGTGGACGTGACCCTCAAATACACTCGTTTCACCACGAATCTGAAGAGCATTCTCCGTGGTCAAGACACATTACCGATGCAGCCTGCTGCCATAGCCCTCGGTAAGCTATGCAGACCTGGTGGCTCTTTGATTTCGGAGCTCGTTGAGTCCGAGGTGAAGACGTCACTAGAATGGCTCCAGTCAGAGCGCGTAGAGGAAAAGAGATATAGTGCCGTCCTTGTCCTCCGCGAGCTGGCTAGGAATGCACCTACGTTGATGTACTCTTATGTGGGGCTCATCTTCGACCTCATCTGGGTTGGTCTTCGCGATTCACGACAGCTCATCCGTGCCACCTCTGGCGAAACAGTTAGCGCTTGTTTCCGCATCATTCGGGAGCGAGATCAAGAAATGAAGCAGGCTTGGATGACCAAGATGTACAACGAGATGATTGTGGGCCTCAAGATTAGCACTGTTGACTCGATACACGGGTCGTTACTTGTGCTCAAGGAGCTTCTGGAGCAGGGTGGCATGTTCATGCAGGAGCACTACCAAGAGGCATGCGAGATTGTATTCCGTCACAAGGATCACAAAGATGTTGTCATCAGGAAGACTGTTGTCTTGCTTGTCCCAGATCTTGCGAACTACGCACCCGCCGAGTTCGCGCACTCCTACCTCCATAAGTTCATGCTGTACCTCTCTGGCATGCTGAAGAAGGACCGGGAGCGAAATGACGCGTTCTTGGCCATAGGCAACATTGCCAATTCCGTCAAGAGTGCTATTGCACCATACCTAGACGGTGTCCTTATCTACGTGCGAGAGGGGCTAAGTGTTCAGTCCAGGAAGAGAGGATCGGTAGACCCTGTCTTCGACTGTATCAGCAGGCTGGCCGTTGCGGTTGGCCAGACGCTGAGCAAGTATATGGAGGCATTGCTCGACCCCATCTTCGCTTGCGAATTGACGCCTAAACTGACACAGGCGTTGGTGGATATGGCTTTCTACATCCCTCCGGTGAAGGCCACTATACAAGAGCGCTTGCTCGATATGCTCAGCAAGGTTCTGTGTGGTGAGCCCTTCAAACCGCTAGGTGCACCTACTCCAAACACACTGTCTTCAATGCCCATCATTCCAAAGGATGCGAAAGATACGCACGCCTTTGAGCAGCGCAAGGCTGAGGTTAAGCTTGCGCTCAACACCTTGGGTAGTTTCGACTTTTCAGGTAAATGGCTCCTGCAAATAATGAAATCCCGACTCAAAACTCGAGACAAGTGCCTCGGGGGAAAGTATCGACTAGTTACGGATCAAGAACTAACTAAAAATGAAGGCCACGTGCTAAATGAATTCGTTCGCGATGTCGCTATCAAGTATGTCGAAGACGACGACCCTCAGATTCGAGAAGCTGCAGCTCTCACCTGCTGTCAGCTCTACGTCCGCGATCCGATTGTCAATCAGACCAGCTACCACGCTATGCAAGTGGTTGGTGATGTTATTGAGAAGCTGCTAACCGTAGGTGTTTCCGATCCGGAGGCGGATATCCGACGAACCGTTCTGGCGGCCCTGGACGAGCGATTCGATCATCATCTCGCCAAGGCAGAGAACATCCGGACGCTGTTCTTCGCGCTTAATGATGAGGACTTCTCTATCAGGGAGGTGGCTATATCCATTATTGGCCGACTTGCTAGATATAATCCCGCCTACGTTATCCCTTCGTTGCGCAAAACTCTAATCCAAATGCTCACGGAACTTGAGTATACTGACGTGGCACGAAACAAAGAGGAAAGTGCCAAACTCCTCAGCCTCCTGGTGCAAAATGCTCAAGGCTTGATAAAGCCCTACGTCGAGCCTATGATGGCAGTTCTCCTACCAAAAGCACGCGACCCTAGCTCAGCTGTAGCTGCCACCATACTAAAAGCCATAGGAGAGTTGTGTACGGTTGGAGGCGAGGCTATGCTTGTCCACAAGGATAAGATGATGCCAATCATTATTGATGCCTTGCAAGACCAAAGTTCAACTGCGAAGCGCCTGGCGGCGCTGCACACTCTTGGCCAACTGGCGAGTAACAGCGGCTATGTTATTGATCCATACTTGGAATTCCCGCAACTGCTCGAAATATTGCAGATCATCATTCGTGCTGAACCGCAACGCAGCCCACTGCGTCAAGAGACAATTAAATTGATGGGTATATTGGGAGCTTTAGATCCTTATAGGCATCAGGTAAGCAGGCATTTTCCCAATACTAAACGGCTCTTGGGCATTCACTGACACCGCTGCAGCAAGTTGAGGAGCGTACACCCGAAGCCAACAAAAGTGTCGACTCAACGCGCATGACGGATATTTCTCTCATGATGACTGGCCTGACTCCCTCCAACAAGGAATACTTTCCAACTGTTGTGATTAACGCTCTGCTCAATATCTTAAAGGACCACTCCCTGCAGCAACACCATGCTGCAGTTATTGAGGCTATCATGAGTATATTCAGAACTCTGGGCCTAGAATGTGTGTCTTTCTTGGATCGCATCATCCCTGCATTCCTGCAGGTTATCAAGACTTCGCCTTTGAACAGGCTGGAGTCGTATTTCAACCAACTGGCAACGCTAGTGAGCATCGTTCGGCAGCACATTCGCAACTTCCTTCCACAGATTGTAGAAACTCTTCGAGAGTACTGGGGTAGAGCATCTGGTTCTCTGCAGTCTACAATCTTGTCCTTAGTTGAGGCTATCTCAAGGTCGTTAGAAGGAGAGTTCAAAGTCTACCTTGCCGGATTCCTGCCTATGATGCTAGGGGTTCTAGACAAGGATTCTTCGACCAAACGCACACCGTCGGAAAAGGTTTTGCACGCATTCCTTGTGTTTGGAGCCAGTGCTGAGGAGTACATGCACCTCATTATTCCTGTCATTGTTCAGACTTTCGAAAAGCCTGGGCAGCCAACTTTCCTTCGGAAATCAGCCATCGAAACAATCGGCAAGATTTCGCGCCAAGTCAACCTAAACGACTTCGCGTCCAAGATTATCCATCCATTAGCAAGAGTTCTTGCAACCAGCGGAGAGCTGTCCCTCCGTGTGGCTGCTTTGGATACACTATGCGCCCTGATTCAGCAGCTCGGAAAAGATTATCTTCACTTTATGCACACAGTCAACAAAGTGATCCAGGCCAACCCGATTCAGCATCAAAACTATGATCTCCTCGTTGCTAAATTACAGAAGGGCGAGGTCCTGCCCCAGGATCTCAGCTCTGAGACTAGATTTATCGACCAAGCTGATGAGCCGTCCATCGCCGAGCTTGGTAGCAAGAAGCTCGAGATGAACGCAATACATCTAAAGAGCGCATGGGATACCAAGGGAAAATCAACCAAGGAAGATTGGCAAGAGTGGCTCCGAAGATTCAGCACAACCTTACTCTCGGAGTCCCCCAACCATGCTCTCCGCGCTTGTGCCCTTCTGGCAAGTGTTTACCTTCCACTGGCCCGAGAGCTTTTCAATTCTGCCTTCGTCTCTTGCTGGAGCGAGTTGTATGAGCAGTTTCAGGATGAGTTAATCGCAAATATCGAAAATGCCATAAGATCTGAAAACGTCCCCCCAGATTTGCTTGGCCTCTTGCTCAACCTCGCAGAATTCATGGAGCACGATGACAAAGCACTTCCCATCGATATTAGGGTATTAGGACGCGAGGCTGCACGTTGTCATGCGTACGCAAAGGCTCTGCATTACAAGGAGCTAGAATTCTTGCAAGATCAGAGTGGACCTGCTGTCGAGGCTCTGATTGTCATCAATAATCAACTTCAGCAATACGATGCTGCTATAGGTATCCTTCGCAAAGCACAGTTGTACAAGGATGGCATTCAGCTCCGTGAGACTTGGTTTGAGAAGTTAGAGAGGTGGGATGAAGCATTGGCTTTCTACAACAAGCGTGAGAAAGAGATTCCTGCGGACCAGCCAGTGCCTATCGATATTGTCATGGGTAAAATGCGATGTCTTCATGCTCTGGGAGAATGGGATGCTCTGGCAAGCTTGACGGGTAATGCCTGGTCGAACTCGGCTCCAGAGGTGCAGCGCCGCATCGCCCCCTTGGCGACAGCCGCTGCATGGGGTCTCGGCAAGTGGGATTCGATGGATAACTACCTCCAGTCCATGAAGAGGCATTCACCTGATCGTTCCTTCTTTGCAGCAATTCTAGCGCTGCACCGGAATCAGTTCCGCGAGGCAGCGGCCTGCATCCAACAGACTCGCGAAGGTCTCGATACAGAGCTTAGCGCCCTTGTGAGCGAGTCTTACAACCGGGCGTACCAGGTCATCGTTCGCGTGCAGATGCTGGCTGAACTCGAAGAGATTATTACTTACAAGCAAGCTGATAACGCGAAGAAGGAAACAATTCGGCGTACTTGGGAAGTCCGAGTTAAAGGATGTCAACGCAATGTTGATGTTTGGCAGAGGATGCTGAGACTCCGTGGCTTGGTCATGACACCGCAAGAGAACATGAACATGTGGATTAAGTTTGCCAACTTATGCAGGAAGTCTGCACGCATGGGTCTTGCTGAGAAATCCCTGCAGCAGCTCATCGGCATTGATCGGCCGCTCGAGTCGGTTATTCCGTATTGGTCTGATCCCGAGCTTCCACCCACAAGGCAACCGTCTTCTCGATCTGCCCTTGGAATCCCTCCCCAGGTCGTGTATGCTGTACTGAAATACCAGTGGGAGTATGGGCAGCAGGCCGGCTTCCGCAACACTGGATACCCAGAGAAGACGCTGGCGTGCCTGCGGCAATTCACCGAAGACACCGCATTAGCATTTGAGATGAGCCGAAACGGCATCTCCGAGCTACCGGATAATATCCAAGGCGGACAGAACATGGACATGCACCTCGCCATGCACCCTCGAAAGCCGCCCCAGCACGCTCTGGAAGAGTTCAAGGAGCAGACTGAGCTCCTCGCCAAGTGTTACCTCCGTCAGGGAGAATGGCAAATTGCGTTGAATAAGAACGACTGGCAATATAATAACGTTCAAGATATCCTGACGGCATATTCTCACGCGACGAAGTACAGTCCCAAGTCTTACAAGGCTTGGCATGCCTGGGCGCTCGCCAACTTCGAGATCGTGCAGGCATTAACGACGCCGGGTGAGAGAAACACCGCGCGACCCGACTCTGCAATGGTTATAAACCACGTGGTTCCAGCTGTGCAAGGCTTCTTCAAGTCAATCGCGCTCTCCTCTGGGAGCTCGCTTCAAGATACTCTGCGCCTTCTCACGCTATGGTTCGCTCACGGTGGCAGCAATGAAGTTAATGCTGCTGTCACTCAAGGTTTTGCTTCCGTGAGCGTCGATACTTGGCTCGAAGTCATCCCCCAACTGATTGCTCGAATCAACCAGCCCAATGCTCGAGTTCGGCAGTCTATCCATAATCTCTTGGCAGATGTCGGACGCAACCATCCCCAGGCACTGGTGTACCCGCTCACCGTTGCGATGAAGTCCTCTCAGAGTTCTCGCAGGTCGAAATCGGCAGCTCTGATCATGGACAGCATGAGGCAGCACAGCCCTAAGTTGGTTGAGCAGGCCGATATTGTCAGTCACGAGCTTATCCGTGTTGCCGTGTTGTGGCACGAGCAGTGGCATGAAGGCCTGGAGGAAGCATCCCGTTTGTACTTTGGCGACCACAACATTCAGGGCATGTTCGCCACTCTTGGGCCTTTGCACGATCAGCTCGAACGCGGCCCACAGACCCTCAGAGAGATCAGCTTCGCGCAGACATTTGGTAGGGACTTGTCGGAAGCGCGTGAGTGGTGTCGCCAATACGAACAGAGCCAGGATGTCAATGATCTCAATCAAGCATGGGATCTGTACTACCAGGTGTTCCGTAGAATTGGTCGCCAACTACCTCAGATGACATCACTCGAACTCGCCTACTGCTCACCCAAGCTCCTGCACTCCAGAGATCTCGATTTAGCCGTTCCTGGTACCTACAAGAGCGACCAGTCGGTCGTGCGAATTGTCGCATTCGACAGCACGTTCAGCGTCATCAATTCGAAACAACGGCCAAGGAAGATGAACACGACGGGAAGTGACGGCAACTCGTATGCCTTCTTGCTCAAGGGTCACGAGGATATCCGCCAGGATGAGCGTTGCATGCAGCTGTTTGGGCTTTGCAACACGCTCCTGGCGAACGACTCGGAATGTTATAAGCGCCACCTCGGTATCCAACGTTACCCAGCTATTCCACTCAGCCAGAACTCTGGTCTACTGGGTTGGGTTCCCAATAGTGACACCCTGCATGTACTCATCCGGGAATACCGTGAGAGCAGGAAGATTCTCCTTAACATCGAGCATCGTATCATGCTTCAGATGGCTCCAGATTATGACAATCTGACCCTGATGCAGAAGGTGGAAGTCTTTGGATACGCCCTTGACAACACCACTGGGCAAGACCTTTACCGTGTGCTCTGGCTGAAGAGCAAGTCTTCCGAGGCTTGGCTTGAGCGTCGCACAAACTACACACGTTCGTTGGGTGTCATGAGCATCGTGGGCTACATTCTAGGTCTAGGTGATCGCCATCCAAGCAACCTGATGCTTGACCGAATCACGGGCAAGATCATCCACATCGACTTTGGTGACTGTTTCGAAGTGGCCTGCAAGCGTGACAAATACCCCGAGCAGGTGCCTTTCCGTCTCACACGCATGCTTACGTATGCTATGGAGGTTAGCAACATCGAAGGCAGCTTCCGCATCACGTGTGAGCACGTCATGAGAGTTCTGCGAGAGAACAGAGAGAGTGTTATGGCTGTCCTTGAAGCTGTGAGTCCAATTCGTCCTTGACTGACCTCTCTTATTCCCTTCTGTATTGTTGAATTTTTTCCATCAACAACTCCCTGCCTGGTGATATACTAATGGTTTCGATGTTTTAGTTCATTCACGATCCACTCTTGACCTGGCGTCTAACCAAAGCGGCTTCGCCGGCCGGTCCCAACTTTGCCACAACCAATACGCATGGTGCTCCTCGTGCTCGACGGCCTTCAATCCTGGATTCAGAGCACCCACCCTCTGAGTATTTGGCTGCGCAACCACAACAAGCTGCCGAACCTTCCATGCCTCGGACGCGTGCCAGGACAAACTCCAGCTTGGTTAACGGCAACACGGACGGTCCCATGGAAGCAGAATCACAAAATGCCCGTGCTCTGGAAGTGTTAGATCGCGTGAACCAAAAACTGACTGGTCGTGATTTCAAGCCTAGTGAGGAATTGGATGTGGTTACCCAGGTTAACAAGTTGATCATGGAGGCGACACGTTTGGAGAACCTCTGCCAGCACTACATTGGTTGGTGTAGTTTCTGGTAATCCTTCACAGATCTGTGGAGAGAGTACATCTGTAGGAATATGATAAGCTTTGGCAATGCAGGTAACGGCGTTCAGGGCGATGAAACAAGTTAGACGTTGGTGGTGTAGCTGAGGAGAAGACATGGTTTGCTATTTTTTGGGAGGAGCAACTAATCTTGTTCCAAGATTTTCACACTGTATTTTATTGGCATGGGGTCGGTCTTTCAAGATGGTATGTTTAAGGGGGGAAAGCAGTTGCTAGGATTGTGACGTGCATTCAAGCACCTCCAATCCTGCATCCTGCATCCAGTACTAGCAGAAGACCATTACGCAATGAAAGGCCATCCACCACGTACATCGATTCCTCGATATGCTCTTGAACATGCAGTCCAAAGTATGTATGACCTGTGACTCTGTCAGGCAAGACAGTTATCTTCTCCAAATGCTGAGACTGAGTGACCAAGCTCTTAACGGCCGATGCAGTGATACCCCGCTAGTGTGGGAAGCAAACCCTTCTTACACGGCAGGCCAACTGACAGGCCTGTCACCGCATTAGGCCTCGTAAGTTTGCTATCGGATCTCCATGAATGGGGTCAGAGGCAGAGAAATACCCATTGAGACATTAACTGGACCAGCAACATACCTTTGCAAACAATTAAGGAGAAAAGAAACTGTGGTTGTTCAAGTCACACCATATGCCGGTGCCCGCTGATTTACCGTCTGCGCCATCTCATAATTACAACATCAGATGGTGTTGTGGAAGCGCAGACATGTTGTGAAAAAGAAGTTGACCTTCACTGCAGCATAGTTACACATAGGTAACTTGAAGCCTGCCAAGTCTAGATGGTTCTAGATAACAGTATTGTATGATAATTCTCTAGACTATTGTTAGCTAAAAGGTTTTCTTTTGTGTTCTTATTATGTCGTATGACAACCTCGCAGAAAAAGAGCTAATGCCGTGACGACAGGGCGACAGTTTCTCCCAAGGCCTAGATTTATTGACGTGGTTATGGACTGAATAGAAGTGTTTGGCTCGTCCAGCAATTTTCCATACGATGAAGGCAGCGTCGCATTGTATGTCTCTATGCATGGATGAATAGAGGTGCCGCTGCAGAGGACGATGCTGTGCTCTTGATGGGAGCTACATGACAGGGCTTAAAACTCATGAGAAGGGTCTAAAAAGAGAACATGAAAAGGCACCATAAACGATTTCAGAGAAACGCTCATATCTAGCAAAAAGTCACGGCACCGGAACGGATCAATGTCTGCAGAGTAAAGATACTCTTCCATCAGTTTCGTTATGGCTACGCGACGAGACTTCATATGGGTTGTGAGTTAGGCGCCGAAGTCATCAAGGAGTACCCTTCCCGGCCAATGGTAATCAAATATACGCCGTGAAACAGTGCCTTACACGACCATCATAAACCATTAGCTATTATTTCTCGTGATGTCAAGTGCGATGTATTCCCGAGCAGCATATATCAGAAAGGGTTCACCATTTGTGATGCTTCTTGGTTCCTGGTTCAAGGTTGTTGTTTCCTATAGTGTATTATGCCTCTTGATGAAAGTCACACATAATAAAACACTGAGCCACGGTCGATATTCTTCATTATCATTATTCTTTTAACATACGTGAGCTACTCCCTTGGCGACATCTTGTCCTTCTCTCTAGGTCTGATTCTTCTGGTATCACAGGTATTTATTGGTGTCCATTGTGTGTGCTACGTCCATCCCCTTAACCCTCGGGTCTTTACTCCAGCCAACTGACATGTGAAATAACCTCTGGAAAGGGGTAGAACCTTGATAGTCTATGGTCGGCCACCTTGGAGCGGACACCTTCACTTTCCAAGTCTGGTCCCTTTTTAATTTCTGTTTGCAAGGTTATTTGTTTGCAGAGGGAAGGGTCAGCGTTCAGTCAGACGAGCTCTCTCCCCCACATGTGCCATAGCATCAAGACGCAGTCCTTCTGCCCGACGTGCGGCGACCGCATATCCGAGAGCACGGACAGACGCTGGTGCCGAGACGCGCGGCGCAAGGGTACGTTTGGGCGATGCGCCGCCGGGGTGCGCCGGGCCGAGGAAGAGATCTGCGGCTGGGAATGTGAGGGCTGCTCGGACCTCCGTGAGGCGCAAGCCGGTGACCTCGAGATGAGCGACTTCAAGGTTCGGGGCCTGGGATGGCCGGCGGCGACGGCAGCGGCACGGGGGAGGAGAGCGGGCCGTAGTGGGAGGCAACAACAGCAACAACAACTCGTGGTGGTTGGTGGAAGAGGGGGGGATGGAGGGGTAATGAGTGGTAATGCCAACGATGATGAGGATGATGATGGTTTTTACGATAACAATGACGACTACGCGAACTACGGCGGTAATGATGACGACGATGGTGTTCCTTACACATGGTGATTGTAGGAAAGTTAGACTGTATCTAGGTAGGTGGTAAAGGGGCCAATAGCCAATACTAAGGAGATTGATCTTCTGGCTGTTTATGATATGTTAGCGTCAACAGCACTGTCCGGTTGAGAAACATATGAGCGTTGATTCATTGAATCTACATCGAAGTTTGGCGAGCGTGTAAAGAATCTCTTGGAAACGGAAAGACTAACTACACTCTCAGGCTGGTATCTGGTTTATTAACAGGGACATGTCAATCATATGAAATCGGGTTGAGCAGACTGCAGGCTGCAACTGACTGCTGTCACCCCCTCTACTCCTCTCCTCTTACGGACTGATGCATAAGCTGTGTGACGTGGTGAGGACTGAGTTGTGCCGCAACCTTACGTGGCTGTCAAAAAAAGCAACACATCATATCATTTGTGCCCACATGGAACTCTATCCTGGACCAATTGGCGCACCATCATTGGCTCCCAAGGCTGAAGCGAGCGATGGGCTCTATGCAGCGCCAAACACAATAGCACCCCCAGAGCCAATCGATTTGACCGGAGATTGGCGACAGGTATGGATTGTTTGTGAAAAAGCAGGTTCGTAACAAATTCTCAAGATACAGATGAGTCTATGGGAGGGGAGACTCTCAAGTTTCGTGGAGAAAATTCGCTGAGACCGAGATGAGATGAGACGGCCTCCCATTGTTCCCAGGACCGGGCCGCTTTCTAGCACTGGACGAATGTGGGAAACTAGTGCGCCTAATCCCCCCTCCCCCAGGGCACTGCTTGGTGCTAATATTCAGGGGAGCGCGCTGACTTGCTAATTGTTCCTAACGCAGTGGCTTGAGACCAGAAAAAGCAAAGCAACCTATGGTCCGTGGTGGTAGGCACACTTGATGACTCTCCATCGAAACCATCCATGTCTGTATGTTTTACGTAGTTTATTAGCGCCCGCCATTGTTACCGAACGAGCTAGCTGGGAGTTCCAGCTCTGCCGTTTCCCCATGTCCACATGGAACAAAAGAGAGAACTGAACGGGTTGTATGGCTGGGGTGGGTAATTACCTAACTTACCTAAGTTACATTCTGAAGTATGTATGTATTAACCTTCTATGTGACTGCTCTGAGCAGCTGCACCTTCAGCTGTATTTTCGGGACAACTACCTAGTTAAACCGTTCTTTGCTCGTGTGGAAAATCCCCCATCGCCAACCACCCTGGTCACTGTCCAGGATCCTTCCCGTGACACTGCAAGCACTTGCATTTCTTAGGGCCAAACCGTGTGTTTTCCTCTTCATGGTTCCGCTGTCATTTCCTCTTTCTCTCGTGAAGCTGAGAAGTTTGTTCTTTCTAGAGAGCATAAATTCACAGCTTGGATGCCTTCAGGATCAGTTATTTCCACTCAACGGGCCATATTCTATCGCTTTCCAATTTGAGTTTTGAAGCATTAGATGAGCGCTTCCCCCCACCCAGCCATTTGCTTCTCCAAACGACTTCATCAAACTTATCCTTTCTCTTCAATCAATGCGTTTCAACGTTAATTTTTGGGCTGTTCCCAGAAAGAAACAAATAACAAACAACAAAACTGTTCATAGATGCGGTGGTTAATGCCACCACCACTAACTCACCGACAAGAAGGTAATCAAACCAAACCCGTCTGCCTTCTGGCTGCTACTCAGGTGGCTTCGAGTGTACTGCAGCACACCCTTTCCCTGCCCCTAATCCGTTTGATTCTTCTGGTTTGGTTCAATCCCTTCACCGCCGCCCCTATCCTGGGTAAACCAAACAAACAGTCGAAAACCCTTATGGTGTACAGTGGTTTTCAAACAATCCGCCAGTTGGTAACTGCGCCCCGTACGAACAGGGTAGTAAACAAAGGCTATCGGTCTTAGGGGAGTGATTAAGACACACCCGACGACAAGGCAAGCTCAGGCAATCTCAGGCAGTATGAGTCTTATTGGCGGGAAAGCTGCACATCCAGCGGCTGCGGCCTGGGCCCAGGAGAGAATGTACTTGCAAGAGCAGTGCAAAGAGATCGCAAGGGCTGAGGAGAACTCTTCAGAGAACAATGCGTCAGGACAAAGCATGGATGAGGCAAACGAAGACAACATTCCTAACGAAACTCCGGAGGACTGGTTACAACTGTGGGCACAACAGAGCAAGCAGATCCAGGACCTTATGGTAAAGTATAAGGAAGAACTGGAGACTCTAAAGGCTCGCCACCAGCTTGAAAAGAACCAGTTCCTACGAAAGTACTTGGATAACGCGTTGCCAAAAACATCCAGGTGCTTAGAAAAGCATTTGGTCGACAGGCTAGACCCTGTTCAGGCCCCGGGTGGCAGCCCGCTGAGGAAGGCACAGCCCATCACAACTAATGACAATCCACCGATAGAATCCCGCAACCCAACCGCGCCTGCTCCTACAGTGGAAGATGGTGGTGGAGTTCCTGACAAGCCGGTGCAAGGTATTTCGACTATATCCACCACCCTCACAGAGGCACAATCCCCGCCTGGGTCGAGAGAAGTCCTGTACGGTTTCATACAACGGCGGCATATAGATGGGAAAGTCCGACTGATGTTTTGTGTCCGGGGAAGGATGGCGCAGGCAAAGCGCCAGGCTGCAGAGCTCTGCCACACTACAAAACGGCCACGGCTGGGCGACAAGCAGACAGACAACAATGTTATCCCCGACCGTATTACACAAAGCATTTTGACCACTGGTGCAGAGCGTCCGATGCCTCAACTACCCCAAGGACTCAACACTCAAGCCAGTTCTCAAAGTCAGCCGGGACTGACTTTACAACCAGAAGGGCCGACGCATGAGCGTAGTCTAACTTACGCACAAGTTCGCGATAATGCAATCAAACATGGCCATTGGGACACGATAATCGAGCATCCCCAAGACAGCAAGAAATGGTATGTCTTGTTCTGTGAGGAGCACGGAGTCCATTTCAAACCCATGGCTCTTGGTGGCGCTGCCAAACATCTGCATTCGAAGTATCATACTGGCTTTGACAACCGTAACAGAGATAACGCGTTGAAGCACCTTGGCTACCGTATAATCGACTGTACAACAGCACTTCAAGCGTCACACAACGCCCAAGTAGAGCAAGCGTACATGAATGGCTATAAGCCAGCAGATATTAAGTCATTCCGTTCATCTAGGAATAAATCATCACCTACGAAGTCTTTACAAGTTAATTCAACTCGCAACTCACTTTTAATTATTACCCATCCACAACAATTTTATCTCTACTACGGAGAGTATAAAGAGAAAGGAGTTGTGAGGTACTGGCCTGTGCTTATTCTTGGCTGGGATGACCAGCGGCCAGGAGGCTTGAAGGGTCGTCTTGCTTCTTTGGATACGAGTGGGTTGCTCAGAGACGAAGCAGAGCTACCTGAATGTTATGTCTACAGTAATGATAAAAAACGGATCACCGGCTGGGCGCCAGGTTATGAGGATAATGGGTCATACGTACAGATGCGGGAGTTTCCTGTCGTATTCTTCGACGAAACCATGTCCACTGGTTGGATACCAGCCTCGGAGCTTTCCGAACTGGACTTACATCGACCGGAGACCGGCCCAGCCTACCCAGCTTGGGCGCTCCATGATGCCCGCCGATTTATTGCTAACCGTGAAGGATTTCCCTCGTGGGAGAAACGTGAGGAAAAGAAGACCAAAGGTAGACCGAATATGAGTGGTAAGTTCCCCAATGGCCATATATAGCAGTTTAAGCACCAACACTCTGACGATGAGTAGCGCGCCGGTCGACCCCAGGCAAGATCAATGGCCAGGACCCTGTGCCATCTGTTCCACCCGTAAATCACCTCTCGGATGGTAACGACAAGCCTCATAGTGAACCCAGAGGATCTACACTACCCGGTACTACAGGGTTCTCTGACGCTCACCTGATCCACAGCAATAACTCCATCTCGCACATCACGGGGCCAAACGCAAATGCGCCCCCCAAATCACCCAATAGCACAGAAGAAATACATGACCAGAACGTGTCACGTACTACCTCCAAGTCCCCCTTAAATTCTACTGAACGACCATCCACCACCGAATCTGAAGGCGTGGTCGGAGCTGTTGGCGCGACTGAAGCAGTTCAATGTCTTCCTGCTCAACTTGTCACAAATCAACCTCTTCATATATCAGCCATTCGGGAATGCCCCATACCAGGGAAAGAAAGCCAACAAAGGATAAGTCATATCATTCCACGAACACCTTCTACTACGCCACCGGTTCTAAACGCCATTACGGCCCAGGTTAGAGGCAATGTTCGTATACAATCGTCTCCACTAGATCGATCTAGATCAACTTCAGATGAGCAATATTCTCCTAAGCTGGCCGAGCTACCGAAAATGGAAACGGAAACGCTTTCAGAAAACTCATATACATTTGAGCCAAGTATCGATCTCGCTGTGTTGGCTGAGAGGGATAACTGCGAACTGGATCCATTCAAGCGGGACTACTTTGAGGTTTTAAAGTACGACGACGATCAGATCTCGTGGGCGCAAAATTCCGATTATGACAGCCTTTTGTTCTTCAAAACAGATGGGGATAAGTTACTCCGGACAGAGGGTCCCATGAGCATCGTCTTCGACCCGTTGCGTTGTACAGAATTGCGACTGAAAACGCTGTCCGGACTACCACGTCGGAGCTTGGTTACAGCGACAATGATTGATGGTAATGTTGTAAGGATGATCCTCGACCGAAGACCTAACAAGGAGAAGAAGAAACGTCTGCAAGTAACGATGCTGTTTCCGTGGGTTCGCAAACAGAACCCGCTGGTGCAAACCGACTACGATGCCGACGCGTGAAACGAGATAAAAAAGATGTGGGCTGATGGAAGATTGTACGAGTTCGAAGTCCGGAGTGTGCAATAATTAACTACGGAGATACCCCCTGATTTGTCGATAGAGCATGCACCCAATATTGATTTTAGCAGAAAGCGGAACTACGAGGATTGAGAAATAAGCGTGGGAGCAGAGGAGGACAGGAAGATGACGGGCGATGTAATGTGTAGCTTTAAATTTATCCAGACCGGTAACTTGATGCACGCCTACATGTGCAAGTGCTAACTGTGCCGCCCAAATTGCTGAAATATCCCAAACGAGAGTACATACGCACGGAAGCCCCCGCGAGATGACCGCTGACATCGCGGTGGGATATGGTGCAGGTGCTTACAGGACATGGGAACCAGACTAACGTTAAGATCTTGGAGCTCGGAGCTTGGAGCTTGGAGCTTGGGGCTCGGCATGTGAAATGCGCGCCGAGGTGCAACTTTTATCGCACCTTTGTTACCTTACCTGAGTTAAAGTTGCCCAAGACCCTGGACTAGCCCCGCCCCCCGGTCGACGAACCCACTGCCTGACACCCATTGTCCCACCTCGGAAGTGACGGACACCCGTCGCTGTTTTCTCCCAGCTCCCTCTTCCCGGTGCGAAAATATCATATCGCAATTCACTCTCTTTCCGCCTCTAGTCTGAGAGGGCGTCATATTTCTTGCCCAGCGATTTTCCGAGAACAGCTGCGCGGCCTTCACCATTTACGCCACGAGCCTCCCATCCAGCTGGGAAAGTCCCCGAACACCAAAGTGGGCCTCAGCTGCCAATGACGTCGTGACGTTTCCCACAGCTCGCTGAGTGGTCCGCCCTGCCTTTAAGCCGCGCGCAACCACTCGTGCCCTCTGTTAAATGGCTGCTCTGGTAAGTAATAGAGGCGAATGGCCTACTCCGGTTTCCCTTTGTACTCCGCATACAAACAAAACCGAGCGAGTGGACCTCGTCAGATATTACATCCATATGATCGTTTATTTTATTTTATTTTCTTTTTTCCCAAGCCGTGTACTGTTGCGATACTGCTCTTTGGTGGTTTGGGGGGGGGCGTCACGGCAAATTGATTGCTGCGCATCAACGTCAGCCGTGGTCTCAGCTTAGGCACCATTCCCCGAGACGCACACGTTCCATCCGTGCTTCTGCCTCTTCTGCCGAGACCTGGCGCCTTTCTCCTTTTTCTTGCCATCTCAATCTCCCTCCTCTTATCCATGGGTGATTATATGTTTCCGCGCAGAACGATCTCGTGAAGATGCCATTTGCATACCATTGAGAGCTCACATTCTGCCCCACCACAGGAGACTCCTTGGCTTTCCCACATGTCGACACCGAAATCCGCCACCCGCGGCGTCAGCAACGGCGATGCTGGGGGCCTCGGGTCGCCCTCTACCACCGAGAGCAATCCGATATACGGCGCCGCACCGCCGCAGACCTATGCCGCATTCTCGTCGTCGAACATCTCGACGGCAGCTACCGCCGCCAAACGGCGGTCCACCATCCTCGTCCACCAGAAGTCTCCACTGTTACTGGCCACCCCGCCCCAGGTCACACGAGCACTCGCCTACAGCCACCCTTTCCTCTTGCCTTTAAATAAACTCGTGGGCCTGCTGAGCTGGACGACCGGCGACCCCTGGGAGAGTTTCCTGCTAGTTGTGGTCTTCTGGGCCACGGTGCAGTATGGCGATGTGGTTGTGCGCTGGGCGGGGCCTATCATTACTGTGCTTGGCATAATAGCCGGCATGTACGCCCGTCGCTACAGCCCCCTAAGCAGCAGTGGGTGGTCAGAGTATCCCAGCTGGTCGACGGGCAAAGGCAGCAAGGCTAAGAGCAACAGCAACAGCACAACCTCGTCGTCTGGCGGTGGGGGAGGGGCCGGAGGAGGCGGCACTGGGTCGCAGCACCAGAGGAATAACAGCGAAGTCACAAACACGCGCCATCAAAAAACCCTGGACGAGATTGTCGAGACGGTGAAAGTCTTCACCACCAGGTGCAATATCCTATTAGAGCCCATGCTGGAGATGACAGATTTCCTAAGCACCCAGCGCACCGCCACCAGCGCCACCACGCGGCCAGCACTCACGACGCTATTCGTACGGATTCTGGCCATCACGCCTTTTTGGGTCGCCCTCACATTGCCACCTCTGCGCATCATCACCACGAAGCGGGTGGTCCTGGTTTTTGGTACCCTCGTGCTCACATGGCACTCGCGGGTGTGTCGGGTTTCGAGGGCTCTCATCTGGAGAAGCGCAGCTGTCCGTCGGGTTGCGAGATGGGTTACCGGATTAGAATTTGAAGGGCCGACCAAGCCTACACCAAAGAAGCCGGATGACGACATTGTGACTACGAGCAAAGACAAAGACCAGATCAAGAAGACCCAGCCCAGTTCGGCACTCACCGCCGCATTGAGGACGACCAAATCCAGTAAAGATGCCGGGGTCAGGTTTACATTCATTATCTACGAGAATCAGAGGCGGTGGGTAGGATTGGGTTGGACAAGCAGTCTATTTGCCTACGAAAGGTCTGCCTGGACTGACGAACATAATAATCCTGTTCCGCCCAGGGATGAGTTCGAGCTGCCCGAAGTTGAGGATGGGCCAGCAAAGTGGAGATGGGTGAAGGGGAGCAATTGGCGTGTCGATGGTGCCGGCGATGTACAGGATGAGAGCGAGTATGATGGCGAAGCCGGTAAGAACGGTTGGATCTACTATGACAACAAGGTACGAATATCATTGCAGGACTTGCTGCACATCTACTATAGTTGCGATCATCGCTGACAAACATGCCCAGTGGAATAATGGTCGTCGTGGCCAAGATGGATGGGGTCGATGGACACGTCGAAGGAAATGGTACCGCGATGCTGAACTTGTTGAAGTCGACGACGACGAGAATCTGGCAACTCCCGTAACCGAGGGCTATACTTCACCTCCACCTCCCGAACTTCCTCCGCGCATTCCTGCAGAGTCATCTCAATTGCCCCCAGCCTCAGAACCCCCTGGATTGTCAACCTCGCTCCCTTCGAACCCATCATCTGACACTAAGGAAGATGAATTCCCTGACAATGCCTCGCTGGTATCGACATCATCCAAAAGCACTAGGTTTTGGCTTCCCGGGCCACCGTCTCTTCGGCGTAGAGCGACCGGCGACACTACCAAAAGAAGCCGCCGGACTAGTGAAGTAGGCAGCCTGCACGATGCCGATCGGGATGCGGACAGCAACCTAACGCCCGCGCTTGAGCTCGCCATCCAAGGGTCCCGTAAGGAGCAAGACAGCTGGGGAGTGGGTGACGAAGTTACGATGGGCTTGGAGTAGAATAACAGCGGGGACACCGAGGATCATATTGCACTTTTTGGGATGGAATTTGGGAGTTATGAAAACAGGATACGGCCACACGGTAAAAGGCACACAGATCAAAATACTTGCGGCGCGCGTGCGTCTTAATGCATAGTATGGCGTCTGGAAAGGTTATACCATTAATCAAGTATATGATGAAATGTCTCTCGGCCTTCTTTCGACTTCACGGGGGCCTCACTGCAAGGACTGTAGCATGACGATATGAAGCATCAGAGTATATTACAATCTTGGGGAGGAGGGAGGGGGTCAAATAGGAAAGCGAGAGTGTATCACCACGTCTAATCTAGACTATTCTACAAACATGAGAAGAAAAGCTAACTCACTTCGCGAACTTTACTACACGAAGTTTTAGTGAGCAGGTGCTACCACCGTACATGAATACAGACAAGTCAAAAGATGTGCAACTTCGTGTGCTCAGATATGTAGAGAAGCTGCGACCTAAGTTTCCTTCCTCTCTCTCTCTCTCTCTTCCTCTTTTTCTTCTTCTTTTCTTTGCTCTTCTGATTACCATATCGCTCGATACCCATGTCACACTCAGTAGTCGCTATCGCTGTCCATGAAGATCTTCCGGTAATCGTCGAGGCCCGTCTTGCTAGCCTGCGCCTTGAGGTGCCGCCTCATTCCCAGGGGCTGTCGGATATCCTGGGGCTTGTTCTCTTGCTCGCGAAAGATGTAATTGTAGTAGTTGCGGACGGCCTTGGTGCAGAGCACGTGGTACGACTTGACGGTCTTACCGAGGCCGGCGAGCTCCGCGCGTAGCTCGTGCGGTGTCAGTTTGGCCAGCTTCTCCATCGCGGCCTCCTTCTGCTTCTCCTCGGGGCTCTTCGCCTTTCGCCTCGGCTTCTTCCAGTTTGCTTGCTGCTGTGGCGGCTGTGGTTGCTGCTGCTGCTGCTGCTGATGGTGGTTCTCCTCCGTGAGACCCGGAGTCAAAGCGCCTCCTTCCTGCTCCTGTTGGAGCCCTGGATGGTGTTGGTGGTGGGGTTGGCAAGGTCCCTCGCCGCCATCCTTCTTGTCCACCTCCCCTACATCCGCCGCGAGGTCGGGCACAGGCCAGAGCTTCATAGTCTTGAGAGCAGCGATCAGGGTACGGTGCAGGCGCGTCTGGCACTCGGCTTCCCGGGCGGGCCGGGCGCTGGACACTGAGCATTTCAGTCCTAGGCTTTGAGGTTCGAGAATTCCCCGCACCTGATCTAGCTGCGCCCGGATCTTGTCCTTACGGAGACTGACAATGAACTCTGCGGATGGAAAACCCCCATAATAGAGGTCCCTCTATGTCAGCGTCGGTGCCTTCTCCATTTTTCTTGGTATGTTCTCCTTCCGTCGCAGAAGTAGGTGTGTTATTCACTAGAGGTTGAAAAGAAATGTAATAATATTGTATGGACTTGACAGGAAATGATAGGAGAAACCTCTGTGCTTAGTATTGACTTACCACGAATACCAGGGACTTCCAGGATATCAGAGCAAAGGATCCGCTCGCTGAAGTTAGGATTGTGGAGACGGACCAGCACCTCGCCGCTGTCCCCGTCGACGACGACGTGGTTCGCCAAGTTGCCGACCAGCTTGCGGAAGAAGTCGCCGTCCCCCAGGTGCCACGAGAGCCACAGCTGGCGCTCGACGGTGCGGATCCCCCCGACGGCCCTGTACGCCTCAGGCCCGACGGCCACGCCCCTGAACATCTTCCGCCACGTCGGCCCCCACGGCCGCAGCAGGTGCGCGAGGTCGTATTTGTCCACGAGCAAGCCGACCTCGTACAGCAGCGGCCAGTCGCTGCAGATGTTTTCGCGCACGCAGTCGAAGTGGCCGTGGGCTACGTCCAGGATGACGCGCATGCCGCGCGGCGGGTCCTCGGGCAGCGTGATGACCCACTGATGGCCGCTGTTGTCTTGTTTACCTGTTTGATTTTCTGCTCCTTTTTCTTCATCTTTATCGCCGGCCAGGGGGGAGCCGAGGAGGAGGGGCAGGTCAGAGCTACCGTCATCGCTCACGTCGAGCTTCTTGCTGCGCTGGCAGTTCTCGGCCATGGGCCCGTTGATGAGCATCTGGAAGAAGCGTCCGCTGCGGGCAAGGGTGCGGGAGCAGACGCGGAAGGTTACGGACTCCTGGGTGACCTTGCGCTTGGAGGGCAGGATCGGCATCTCTGTCATCTTCTTCTCGGGTTGCACTGTGTTTAACTTGCCGAGAAATATGCCACTCAGTCTCTGCTTCTGCTGGCCGTGTGTGATATCTCCGGGGTTGGCCGCTGCTCTCTGGTCGTTGACATCGCCGTAGACTACCTGGCCCACCTGCAGCAGCAGGTCGCCGGCCGGATCGATCTCGATGACAGCTCTAGGCTGGAAGGGAGCAGGGACAGGGAGAGCAAAGTCCTGTTTGTAAGCTGGGAAAAGGTTGAATTCAGCAACTTGAGAGATCTTAAACCGCGGTGGTGTATACGTAGAGAGTGGAACCCGGGTTGCCAGGGAGAATTTTGCTACTAGGGTTGGGCATTCTGACTTACTATTCTCTATGGGGGCCAACAGCCGGTTTTGGTTATTGTAAGGGGGTTTAGACACTGAGGATCGCTGGGCTGATCTAGGTGTGCTCGGCCTTCCGGACATCCATGAGTATGCCTTCCCCTTCTTCTTCTCCATGAACACTAAGACAGTTTGATTTCCTGTGGTTGCCATGGCTGTTTGAGAATTAGACGAGAACTGGTGAAGTAGCTACACAGTTGGGTGAAGCTACTGAGATGGAGGAGTTGGTAGGTGTTGAGAGATTGTGAAAAGAATGGATTTGAAGTAGGCCGTCGTCTTTTTAGCTGCCTTGCGTGTTTGGATATGCCATGTGCCACCACACGAGTCCAATAGGCTTTAAGTGAATGAAGGAGGGTTGCTGGGTCAGGTAGTGAATAACGGCGCATGCAAGAGGTAGGTAAATAAGCCATGGAAAGGGTTAAGCAAGGAGTGATTCCTTTCTATGCTGTGGCACATTGGACGTTCTTGAATAAAGCCATGCAAAGGGTCAAGCGTGTTATATTAAGTTGAAATATGGTAATATTGTGGACTTGATAGTTAAGTCAACATGAGAGCGAACCGCAACTTACCCTACCAAATAAATACTACTTTCAACACATTTCAATCTATTAATTACTTCTTGACCTCTCGAGATTGTGATCCATTATTTGTACCACAGAACGGTAGCTTAGGCACATACTATGTCGGATAGCATGTGATACACCTCTATCGTATTCCGGATGTAACAAACCGAACAAACCCGTCACAGAAACCTGCCTTTGAAGGTATCGAGATCTGCCTGGTCCTAAGACACTTTAGTGGCCCGCTGGGCTCCCAAGGGTTGCTCCTATCGCAAAATCGGAACTGCTAACTAAGTTAGTCAAGCTGTTAGAAGATCTTATTGGACTCAGTTGGCAAGATCTACCACCAGGTTTCCCCATACAAAATGCCATACGAGGTCGTCCTACACTAAAACTATAGCCTTCTTGGCAGCGGGGAATCTAGGTTCAAGTGAATATTTGTTGTTTGTTTCCGCCCGGCCAGCGACAATGGTAGCTTCCTAGGCACCGTCAATGCAGTATATAGTCCACCATGATCTTTATGCAAGTAGTCCGGAATTTCTTTTACAGGCCCTCGTGTTTTTTGTTTTATTTTATTTTTTGAGAAAGTGAGAGAGAGGTTTCATCCACTGAGAAGTGACTGTAGTTGCATGATTTAAACGCAGTGAAGCTGTTTGAATGCAAGCCTCCATTATGGGATATTGTTAACGCGGAAGTTCACACTAGCACCAACAAGTTATGATATTTTCGCCTTCTCCTCCCACTCGTGTATCGGTACAGAAATGAAGAAAGAATGAAAACAATGTTTCTGATCCCGGGCCATTCAACCAAAAGTTTCGGCCAGTTTAGTTTCTTCTGCAGCAAACATGTAAAGATGATCAAGTTCGGAGAAATACTAGCTACCTTGGTACCTACTTACCTATGTAGTTTCTATTTTAAAAGACAGCATCCACACTGGGTCAGTGAGCAGAAACGAAGAGTGAGGGTGTGGCTTTCTCTCCGACTTTCTTGTCTGGAAGGGATAATGTCTCAGAGTTCATGATCCGGCGAGATATTGTGTCGCTGCGTGCACGAGATCTGTTGATGGTGTAGGCGACGTGCAAAACCAAATGGTTGACGAGAGAGAATGGCACCTTGTCTAAGTAATGTACTGAGGCCTGCAAATTTCCAGTGCAGGAAAGACATGTCCAACAACGGTATGTATTCCCATAATGGCCGACCTAGTTAATATTAATGACCAAGTAGGGCTGACCTAATGTTCCTGATAGGTCGGATTCTGAGCAGCAACCCCGTTCCTCCCCCTGTTTAATTGGCCGGTTTCATGTGATGGTGTGGCGCTCGCGATGTAAGTCTCCATATCACGGCCGCGGAGCCCGCGGGCCCCGCAAGCAGCATAGTAGCGTAGCGGGAACAGATATAAGATGAAAACCTGATGTCAAAACGCCCCTTTGGGGGATATTCGGTTTCCAATCGCTGGTCTCGGAGGATGGAACTGCCAGATATACATATATCTTCATCTCCAGTATTTTAGAAATCAAGAGACAGAAGTCATTTGTCGGCGCGATTGGTCTAAGTTAGCATGTCCTGTTTCCGCAACAGCGATGCGGCCGCGGCCAAGCCAGCCATACTTCGGCCGCTTGGTCCCATGTAAGTATAAAAAAAACATTACATTCAGACACCTTTGAACCCTTAAAGGAGGGGGAAATTACGTTTGTCATGAGAAATCATCACAATGGTAATCCATCCTCGACACGAACTGAGTTAGCTGATCCGGATTATTTGTACCCACAGGGAGCGGTTTCAATCTGGACTTCAAGCAGTTAAGCACTATGCCGCATGCATCGTAACATGTCGTTACAACGTGCCTGCTGCAAGTAGCACGAAAGTGATGACCCAAGCTGCGCTCCAGGACGTGTTCGAGCAGGCCCTGACACTCGCCGTCTTGGAGCACCCGATGCTGCACGTCGGCATTGCGGATGCGGATGGTAAGAAGCCGCAGTGGGTGCGCATCGACCAGATCGACCTGCGCCAACACGTAGAGTGGCTGCACGTGAGTGGTGGCGTGGAGGATTTTGACAAGGCGCTCATCGAGGCTCAGGAGACGCAGCATGACACCTTCTTCGCTCCCGAGACTTTGCGCCCGCAGTGGCGCGTGACGGTATTGCAGCCAGAAGGAGGAAGAGTGATGCCCGCCTTCATCGAGGTCATCTTTGCCTACAACCACACCATCGCCGACGGTATGAGTGGCAAGATCTTTCACGAAACCCTACTCGAGAAGCTCGACGAGGTGACGTTGGGCGAGGCGCGAGTTGACCTGAAGAACCGCACCTTCAACATACCGCCCCCCGCATCGTTCCCGCCACCGCTGGAGGACATGCTCAAGTACCTGCTGACGGCACGCTTCCTGGCACTCGTGACCTGGCAGGAGGTCATTCGGCCGCCCTTCCTGACGCCCAAGGTGAATCACCAGGCGCTGTGGTCGCCGATCGCCGAGACGCCTTACAAGACACGGCTGGCGCTCATCTCGGTGCCGCGCGACACCCTGAAGGCCGTGCTCGCAGCATGCCGCAAGCACAAGACCACGCTGACCGGCCTGCTGCAGACCCTGGGCTTGCTCTCCCTGAGCGCCCGGGTGCCCGAGGACCAGGCGAAGGCGTTCACCTGCAACACGCCCTTCTCGCTGCGGCCCTTCCTACGGGCCGACTGCCCCGTGGCCACGATCGCCAAGTACCCGGACCTCAAGCCGGAGCGCCTGATCGGCAACAACGTCAGCATGTGGAACTACGTGTTCAACGAGGACGAGGTCCGCCTCGTGCGCGCGCAGCTCCTCGCTGCCGGCGCCGAGAAAGACTCCGCCGACCTCGAGCGGACCCTGTGGCGCCTCGCGTTCGAGTTCCGGCAGGGGCTCGCCAAGCGGCTCGAGCTGCCGACCACCAACGACGCCGCGGGTTTGTGCAACCTGGTGGGCGACTTCCGGACGTACCATCGCGACCAGACCAAGAAACCGCGGGTATGCTCGTGGGAGGTCAGCAACCTCGGGGTGATAGAGCCATCTTCACGCGCTGCCGCCGAAGCAGAAAAGTCTGAGAAAGGGAGCCGGTGCTGGTCGATCGAGAGGGCCGCTTTCACCCAGAGCGTGGCGGTCTGCGCCGCTCCGGTCCTCATCAACCCGATAGCGGTCAAGGGGAAGGACTTGGTGATAACCTTGACGTGGCAGGCAGAGGTGGTGCCCGACGAATTCGCTCAGGGTGTCGCGGCAGATCTCGACACTTGGCTGCGCAGGATAGCACAGAACAGTGACACGGGCGCCTATAAGGGGAGTCCATAAACATACTGAAGGTCTACAAATCACGAATGATAGACCTTCGGTCTGATTATAGCTAAAGTGTTATCTAATTGCGGAGTTTCGACACGGATTCCGCGGGATTCAATGAGCTGGCACTTTTCCCGGATTGATTATGCTCATTAATTGGTTGGAAATTTTTGAATTGGGTCGTCAGCAGACAAGTGGTGCCATATGCAGGACATTTTCAGTATCATCTACAGGACGTTCTTAAACTAGGACATTTTATGTTACGATCTTCGAAATTGGCTAGGTGGTGGCTCGTAGGCTACCACGGCCAGTGAAGCTGTACTGTTAGAAATCGAGATTCGGAATTATTCAAATTTCCGTATATCTAGCTGTCAGGTTGTGTGTTGATTGGCCTCTGGCCAACCCAACCTGATCAGCGTCTTTTTTGTTAAGAAGTAGATAAAACGACCGGTCTCTTTCTTAAGATTGTGGAATAAGTTCAGCGTTAAGTATACTGGTCAGTGGAGACATGCATTTATCCGAACGATCTATCCTGTCACAGTAGCTACATCTTGCCGGTAGTGGTATAGTATCCAGATGCCTACCAATATTATATTCATTGAAATCAAGGAAGCACAAAACATCTTCATCCGGCAGGGACCCTAATATCGAGAATTTGGTCCAACGTAAGAGGGGTATAAAACACTACGAAAATTTGTTGAGCTAATCTGATAAAGACTTATCATGGGTATGACTGTGAAGGTTGGGGAATAAAGCACACCCTACACGCTAACGTCATGTGTAACTTTTAGTCAGACATCTGGCATTTATCTAGTTGTACTTCAACGAATAGCGGTGCTATCTAAGTCAAGGGAGTGTTACCAGTCCGGAGTCTTGCGAGACTACGAAGTATGTCCACGTTACGTGCAGTCTGCATCCAGCTGGCAGAGTCAGATGACGAATGTCGCATAACTAGTGGAGGAATATTCCAGATGCATTCGGCAAAAAGCTCCGTGGGCACAGTGTCGTGCATGCACAAACGGTACGTGTCGGTTTGGGCGAGCTATGAAGTAATGCAGATAAGTGTGTTGACGCTAAGTGGGCCAACCGGTGAGACACATCCTGCGCTTTCGGACTCATAAAGTTGGAGCTGGACCGGGACAGGGACGATTATCTCAATAGACCCTTCGGCGGTGCAACCATGGAGGGGGGGTTTTTGGTAACATTGGAGAAAGTCCCAGATCATTTTGGGTCGAGCATATTTCCATGTCTTGGGCTGCAAGAGAGAGGGAAACTCGGAGAAGCCCAATACGTGATGTACACAGCCCTGGAAACTAGAATGCAAGGCGATGTATCACAAACAGCTATCGTTGCTCTAAGGTAGAAGTAGAAGCACTTCCCATGTACTTGTAGACGATATAGCTCGGCACGCGGCCGGATATCAGAAATGATAAGCGGGAAGGGTAGCGAACCAAGGAATTTACACGGATATTCTTTGGAGCTGTGAGAACCCAGCGTCGTAGCATATATCGAATCAGCATGTACCAAGTCACAGAGGGTTGCCAACATTGATTACTTTTTCGCGTCCATCTTGTGCAACGTTGGCGAGCCACAGGGTGTCAAACCGGGGAATCACGGATGCGGGATTCATTGGTGATCTGGAATGGGGAAGGTCTTGCAGGAAGATCGATCTCTGTTTACAGTCTCCGGATTTCGGCAATGAGTGATTCAAGTAAACGATTCGCAGTTTTGACCAGCAACTGGTGAGCCTCCGTTGGTTAGAGAATAGAGGGGCAAGGTCACGGCAGCAGTGGGAATCTTTGTCTCAGGGCCCCAAACTAAACCGTTCAGGTCGCAGCGATTACGTCGCGGAGACCTGACCGACTACCGATCAATCCCCACCGACAAGTTGGGGGAAAAGGAAGCCTTTGACGGCTTGGAGGGTCGAGCGGGGGCTTGATTCGCCGCCTTGAGCTGCCCCTCCATAGACTAGCTCGCGCAGGCTCACAAGACCTGGTCTGCCAGGCAGACTGGTAGGTAGGCTGGCGGACTGGCAGGCTGGCAGGTTGCCTGCCAGTGCCCCTTGGCCGTTCGCTATTGTGCTTGTGCTTCGATCCTAGAAAAACGGCTATGATTGCTGATCCTTCCTGGCTTTCCCGTTGAGTCGACGCCACAAGGTCATCTGGTTCGGATTACCAAGGGAACCTTGTTATTTGCCATCTTGGGACGATAACGAAGAAGGAAGTGTAGGGATCTCGAAGCTTGGCCCGGACATCCCTTGCTACCGAGTACTTAGTCACTAGGTGTAGACTACGAGAAGTCCCGTGGTTAAACCATACCCAACAGCCTCTAGCCGTCGCTAATGATAACCCTGTCAAAAATCCATGGACCATAGTGCGGCTTATTAGTGTCAAAGCTTCACTCGCAGACTCGCTGCAGGTAAACATTCCAGGCCTGGTGAGCGGAGCTGAGCAGAAGGCGAGGGTTCTCGAGCGCCGCGCTACCAGCCCGCCGTCAGTGGTCTTGCATGCATCCAAGTACTGTATCCTGCACAGTGGCGTGCCTTGTTTCCACCGTAGATCGCTAATCAAGGGAGGAGGGTCTGATCACCGGGGCCAGGCGGGCGCAAGCTTGGCTGCATGAAACAGACGGCGAATTCTTCCACGCACAAAAGACGCACCACGGCACAAACCACGCAGTCCAAGACGTCCCGCGATTGGCCAAAGGCTAAATTGCCCCAAATGCAGAGGGGCGGCTTTTCGCCTATATAAGGGTCGAGGTCGCTGTGTTCAAACGAAGGAAATTCCCTGTCCATCATTATGAACAAAGCCTCTGAAAGTCAAACAAGATCCTTCAAATTTCTACTCTTTATCTCTTCACCTACCACCAAACCACACAAACTCATTCAAGATGAAGGGCGAATGCGGATGCTCTGGCACCTCTAGCTGTAAGCGCACCTGCCCTATGAACCCCTCCCCTGCTACCCCGCCTTTATCACTACGTCAGTTGCTAATCCGTCCCCCTGTAGGCAACTGCGGCTCCAACTGCTCCTGCACTTCTTGCGGCAAATAAGTCCATCCATTACTGGCACTTATCCGCTGAAATAAAACGAAAAAAATAATTAAAATAAAAACTTCCGATAAAAATCAACCTACATCAAATTCCTTCAGTAGTTTGGACGTTTTACAATTTCGCCCCATGATGGTAATTCAACCATGGATCGGATTGGTGGGATGTTAGCTTGGGTAATTTGAATGTTAGGACAGGAGGAGGATGGGTGTGCTACTACGCAATGTTTAGTTGACACGCACTTTCTGATGACATAACGGAATAATAAACATGACTATTTCTAGTTTACATTGGAGTGTTTCTCATGCATTACTACTCGTCTCTACCGTGATGTCGATTAGTGAAATGTTGTCCGGTATTTGCAAGCAGTACAACGCACGATATAAACATTACTGTTTTTTACAACCAAGGATTAGATGATCCATAAACCTGGTAAGCCCAAAATGGTGTTGACCTTTAGGTATTCGTGGTACCACCAAACCTATAACCTTGAACACCACACGGGACCAGTTCAAGCGTTATTATATTAGGTAGAACACGGCACAATAATTGTGCCCTATTATTCCAGTAATTGAAAGTATCATTGAACCTTGCTTGCAACTTCTACCGACCTTTTAACCGTGGCAAAGGTTGCTGCTCTTGTCACAATTATCGGATTTAACTGACACGGCAACAGGTATCTACAAGGTACGCGAATGAAAATTACTGGTTAATGTTAGGCATTATTTAATTTTATTTGCTACTCAATACCCAAAAACGGCCACCGATAATTTCTAAAACAGGTCGGAAAGTCCCATTATCGGGTACATATGTAACGTGAAGCCCTCTGACAACAAATGATCTTTGACGCGTGTATATATACTCTACTACGCTATTCAACGCATGGTGGTTGTACAAGCTACACACATGGGAATAACCAAAAAAAAAAAACTGAAAAAAGGCGCAGGCGAACCGTAGCGCGATGTATGGACCAAAACAGAATTCCATACGACTTCAAGCCAAATAGTTCTTCATTGGACAGGATTAGTCTGCCTGTAAGGAAACACAATTGTAACCAAATTGATAAACAGTCACTTGCTTGGCGAGTGCTCCGACAGAAGTTATTCTATTCTAGAATTCGTCCCAATTCCACGGTAAATCTATGCAGTTTAATCGACATCGTCCAAACTGGTACCCTCCGGAGGTGTGTACGGCTCTCCAGTCTGCGACTTCCAAGCTTGGGTAACGTATCTATCATATTATAGTCAGCAAACGTATCGTTGCAAGGGCAAGGGCTTTACATAGAGCCGACTCAATCATACTTAGTATGGCTGCCCCGTGCCGCAAGTTCGCCTTTGGTATTCCTAAATGTGATTGATGTATAGGCCAGTGTTTTCCCAACTAGAATGACGTGAGCTATTGAAACAGACTCAGAAAGTGGGAGCTCTGGAAGATCTCACTCTTATCGCATACTGCAGTAGCTAAGATCTTGTCGCCCACCTTTCCACCGCTGCTGAGGTACGTCACTAAGCACGTATTAGAGTAGAAGTTCCATGCACTCTGTTCTACTGAGCATGCTCACCATTGAGGTCCGTCGAGACACCAGTAGCGTAAAGTCCCATAGACGCAACAGCTAACGAACCTCCGAGGTCCACCATGCTGGCAATGGTGCCGCCATGGAGGATTTTTAGGCGGTTCTATACTGATGTTAGACATGCTTAAGCCTGTCATCGGGGCCACAAAGGATCTTACCGTATGGTCTTTGGTGATATCTAGCTCAAAATCCACCTTTCCGGGGACAGCATTTACGACACGTAGCTGCGACACCCTATTAGCCAATACGCTCCAGATCGAAGATTTCAGAGCAATGGGCAGCCTACATGAGGTCCGAACAGTCTACCAGTTTTGAGAACAAGTCAATATCGATAATTGTGCCAGAGCAAAGCATTACGTGGAAAGGCGAACTGCTCTGGGGCGCCCGGGATCCAACTAACCTCGGCTCGAGGCCGGACTCGGCCATAAAGGACTTGAGAACCTAGAAGCAAACGCATTCATTAGAACGGTGGCCGCAGAAGCCGTACCAATTGGATGGGTGACCTTACCCCTTTGACAAACTTCGCAGGAGACGCCTTTGCAGCCATGTTTGCGGGTTGAAATGAGTACAAAATCGAGCGATTCCAATCCAATCCACTGCGAGCTACAGGTGACGAAGGGGTGTCGTCAGAAGGTGGTTATGGAGCGCTAGGACAAGATTGGATCGATAATTGATCCCACTGAAACCACTAAAACGGGGGTGATTTGGCCTCCCGACTGGCCGCAATGCGGGAGCCGCAAAGCCAGGACTTTGGGGCGGTCAGGCGTCCCAGAGGCGCTAACGGCAGAGCCCGTGCACCAGGACAGTAAAAAGTGGATCGGCAGAAAAAAAGTTGGGATCGAGGACCCCGAGAGGGAAAAGTAAATGCGACTCTAGAAAGGCGACATTTCACATGCATTCAACGTGCCATCCAGACGTTCGCTCGCCATGGAATAAACGAATGGCTAATCCGCTGATACATTAGCGAAAGAAAACAAAGCTCATCAACATCATGGCATCCACCCCTTCCAAACCTAAACCATCATCCAAGGCTTTGCAACCAAACAGCGACGGCTATACGCGCCTCCACGTCACACCATTAGACGCCGAGCTCCTGCCTGTTGTGATCTCCGAGAGTATCCTGCCCAGGGCTAAAAATATCTCCTTTCACACCCTCGAAGCGTTCCCCGAGAACCGATACGGCTTCGTTGAATTGCCGATTGAGGACGCGGAGAAGCTGAAGAAGAAGTTCCACGGTGCCGTACTGAGGGGCTCAAAGATGCGGATCGAACAGGCGAGGCCGGACGCGACACCAAAGCCCGGTGATCCCAGCGAGGCCGAGAAGGTCGTGGTTGATAGCGAGAAGAAAAAGAAGAAGAAGGAGAAGAAATCAAAGGAGAAGAGCGATAAGTCCTCCAAGCGCAAGCCTGGCGGCGAGGTTATCGAGGGTGTAAAACTCGAAGATCGCAAGATTAAGCGCGGCTGGACTGTCACCGAAGCAGACATGATCAAGGAGAAGCGCAAGGACAAAGGGAAGGATAAGAGTCTGAAGTCCAAGGAAAAAGCCGACAAGAAGAAGCAGAAGCGCGAAGTCAAGTCCAAGTACACCAACGCCCCCGAGTGTCTCTTCAAACAGAAGATGCCCGAGGTTCCAAGCCAGGAAAAGGCGGATGATGATGATGACGATGCTCCGAAGCGCAAGAAGAGGAAGAGCGATAGACAGGTCGTGGTTCACGAGTTTGAGAAGACGGTTAAACACCCCAGTTTCTTGAAAGAAACCGTGACAACATCCGCCTCTGAGCCCCTTACCTTCGAGGAAGGCAAGGGCTGGGTGAATGCTGAAGGAAATGTAGTAGAGGCTGCCATCAGCAAAAGACCTTCATTCGCACCTTCATCGCAACCTAGCAAGAAGAGAACACGCCAAACCCCCCCACCGCCGGTTGAGGAAGACGATGAAACCAGCAGCAGCGGAACATCGTCGTCCGAGGAAGAGGAAGCTGCCGATACCTCAAGCGACGACGATTCGGACGAGGAGCAAGAGGAACAAGAGGAACATGACAGCAGTGCTGGGAAAACCAAGGTAAAAGAGACTACAACGCCGGTAAAGAAGCTCAAGGTCGACACCCGGGCTCCCAGCAGCCCCGTATCTGCCCTTCGCCCTGACTCCTCACGCCCCAAGTCGTCCGGGTCCGCTACGAGTCTCACCATCAAGATCCCGCCTGTCACTCCTGCCTCAGCCAAGGTCCACCCTCTTGAGGCGCTGTACAAGCGCGTTGACGGAGAGCCCAGCGGCGCCGCTGCCGACTCCAAGCCTTTCAGCTTCTTCAACGAGGATGATGACGACATCGAGCAGGAGGAGGACGCCGGCAGCAAGCCGGTGCCCTCTCAGACCTTCCCCCTGACGCCGTTCACCAAACAGGATTTCGACTTCAGAAACATCCGCAGCGCAGCCCCCACTCCAGACACGGCGCACCCAAACCGTACCTTTAACTTTTGGCCACGGGATGAAGAGGATGACGTTATTGATGAGGAGGACGAAGAGGCAGAGCAGGAGGACCAGGAGATGGGCGAAGCCGGTCAGCCCAGCGACAGTACCGGCGGCGGTGATGGAAAGGACGCCTCTCAAAGCAGTGAGTTCCAGAAGTGGTTCTGGGAGCATCGCGGCGATCTGAATCGCTCGTGGAAGAAGCGGAGGAAGACAGCTTCCAAGGAGAAGCGGAATCGGGAGAACCGCGCCCGGGCTGCCAGAGCCATATGACAGACATAGACGCTTATATTTATACAACTTGAGACTTCCTAAGCGCGAATCAGTACTTAGACTAATTCATGTTCAGTATTCTAAGGAACTATATACAATTGGCATACATCACAATAATCACTGGAGCAATTGTACTTGGTTTTTTTATTCATCCTTTTTTTTTCTTTTTAAGAAAGGATTCGTATGAGTCCTTTCTTGTGACTAACTATCTTATTGAATGGCCCGGACCGTAATGGGTGGGCATGGAACCGAGCCATCTCTCCTTTCTTTCCTTGCAGGACGGACAAACATTCCGTAGCGTTGGCCAGCTCGTAAAGGAGCAGACCATCGAAGTAACAAGCTATGTGCCTCTATATGGACACAGAGACTCTGAAAGGAGGCTATATACTGACAGGATTTATTTTACATTTTATTCAAACTTTTTTGTTTTTTGTTTCATGGTGGAAAAGCCGCCCCCCGCCCATGCTAACCTTCTTTTGCGAAGCCACTCCCCCGTAGTTCGTTCGCGAAATCCTTTCTCTTATTGCGTCGGAAGGAGAAAAGGAACAAAGGAAGGCAGGCGACAGGTAGTTGGACTCGGACTCGATACGATGACCGAAAGGCAAAGGAGAAAGCTCCCCGTGACAGAGGCTAGATGGTAGGCTTTAGCAGATTCTACCGCACCGAGGGAATTCCATGACTAGAACCATTGTGTGAGGGAACATAGAGTGCGTCTTCAGGGGCAGTCAGCCCGAAGCAGATCCATCAGCAGCTTCCAAAGCAGCAGCAGCTTTGGCGGCGAGGATGCGCCGTCGGCCGAGGCTGGACCCCAGTATCAAGACGCGCTCAGTGCTCTCGGCAGCTGAGCCCTCGTTCAAACACGGCAGAGCTGTGCCGAGGCCAGAAAGCCCGTCATTGGTGCTGACATCTCCCCGGACATAGCAGCGAGGCATGGCTTGCGAAATACTGCCAGACGAGGCTCTGCTGCGTTCCCCAACTCCCATAGATTCCAGAGGCGAGCACGAGGGACCACTTAGGACTGGGCAAACTAGGATCAAAGTCTGTTCAACGTCTTCGTCGAACGCGAGCACGGGAGTACATGGACCGATCGCAGCAGCAAGCCCTGTGAATTCGGCAAGCAGGGAGAGATTAACCGAGGTCAAAGATTGAGGACGCATTATAGGGCTTTCTGGTTCCGAGACGAACGACAATTGCGACGAGAACTGTGAAGCGGTGTCTAAGATCGGAGCCCGAGGGCGACGACCGAGGACTTCAATGGGGATGCTTCGATCCAAGTATTGCAGCAGGAGCGATGCGGAACCAGATAGGTAGATCTCTGGCCCCTGGGCGCCTAGTTCTTCCAACTCTAGGCCAACAGCAAGGTCTTCAAGGTCCTGAGAACTGGGACCCGCGCAGCCTTTATGGTTGGTAGAGTATTGGTACCAGAGGGCGACGATAGAGAAAACCAAGACTACAAACAAGGAACCCCAAGAGCCATACCAATATACCATAAGGAGGGTTATTGTTGTTGCTCTTTGCCCAGCCTACCAGAGTGACGATCGCGACGCACGTGAAGTAGCTGATCTCCAAGACAAAGAGTAAGGCCCAGCCGTGCATATCTGTACAACATGAAACTGTACACGATCGCAGGCTATGTGCACCATAATTTGGCTGATATCTGGCGATGCAAACCTTGGGTCGACGGGTAGATAAGATGCTCCAGAAACCGAGGCAGACGGTGAGGCCAATAGCTGAGTAGCCAAGAAGTTTCACGACGTCAGGCTGGACCACACCAAACAAATCAATGCTGCACACAAGCACGGCGAAGGCGCCTACGAATAAGCTGCCGAATATGTGAGAGAGGACAGTAGCAGCCCAGATCGAGAGGGAACAACCGTAGAGTAATGGCAAGAGATGCTGCCACTATGCTTGCATCGTTTCGAAGCGGAAACTAGGACGGTTGGACGGATTAGAAGCTCGCTGGAAAAGAGGCTGCTCCGGAACAGGGAACCAGGGAAGATCGACCAGGACGATGCGTTTGGCAGTTAGACCAGAAACAAGCACTTCATGTTCAACGGGGTCCTCCCGGACACTAGCAGCAACAGCAGATCCAGGTGAGCCACACTGAGCGCTCTCCCAAGAAGCAGCGACTTCGGCAGGGTTGTAGCCATTGGCACCGCCCAAAACAGCAGCATGGGTAGAAGGACCAGAAGGCAGACCAACATGAACGGGATCAGGATTGCCTGCAAATTTGGCGTGGTTGACCATACTAGCGACGCCATTTTGTCGACCCTGGACAGAATTAATATCTCCAGCATTGATAGTTAGAGCCATTCGGGTGTGTAGGTCATGAAGGACATCCTTGAAATCCACAACGACTCCCACTACTGCGCGAGGCCTACATTCGTCACCCCCGTTGACCAGATTTCGGCTCGCGTCGTGGCACATAGGCCAAGAGAAGGGCCGCCGGCGGAGGTAAGCAGCAGGATGGAACTGGAAGGCAGGGGCGCCAACAAACGATTGGTAGAAGCCATGACTTTGAAGAGAACCAGTCATGCCGACAGTATCGCCCTCAAACATCATATCTCGTGCAGTGGCGTCGTTCCCGGCGACCCAAGTTCCTTGCACACGAGGATCCGCTGGTCGGACGAGGACGAGCTCGGGGCGGTGAACAGTGTTGACGGCGGGAGACCAGCGCTCAGGGTCGCAAATTGCTCCTGAAGAAGAGCTGTACGCATCCCAACTCGCAATGGGGAACTCAGATACCTGCGGACCCAGTCCACGACGGGCATAGATCACGGGCGGAGGAGTAGAGGGCAGGGGGTGGCACCATGGGTGAGTTTCAAAGCAAGCGCTATAGGGAGTCCTATAGGCAGTAGCACTATTGTTGGGTCCATCACCAACAACGGCGACAGACGACACGTCTTCTTTGCGTTCGTCGACAGCCTCTCGCATGACGGACAAGCTGCTGCGTCTGTGCAGAGAAGGAGGCTCGCACATAATGAGAGATGTCGATGTAGCCGAGCTGCCCGTCTGAATGTTAGTTACTGGCCCCCTTTTCTGAGATTTATCCCCCTTGGATGATAATCTGGGCTATGATGACTTACGAAGACGGATTATAATGAAAAATACAAATTGAAAAGGAATAAGAGCGACCGGTGTTGTAGGGCCGCGCTGAAGTTTCGAGAGAGGAGAGGAGAGAAGACAATTGACAGCGGGAACAGTAAAGTTGAAGAGGACAATTGACAAGAGGACCAGTGGAGTTTAGAGCCCCTTGAAGTTTCGAGAGAGGACCGAAGAGAAGACAATCGGCGATGGAAGTAGTATGGTGCACGGCAGGCGGCTTTCGGATGATCTATTTGTAGAGGAGAAGCCACAAGCCCGAATTTTGCTTGAACGGTAAACTGTGTTTGTCAGCATTATGGAGCTTCAAAACCGAGGGAGATCTAGTGAGAGAGAATCCTACCTCTTTAGAAAATGGCGACAAGCGAGCACCGAGTCTTCAGGAAGGGTCAAGACGAGGGACTAAACTTGTGGTTAGTGACCGCAGAGGATGATCTGGCAGATGGGTTGTGGGAGGTATGAGGTCGATGACAAACAGAAGATAGTACAGCAAGGCTAAGAAGACTTTGCCGAGCAGTAAGGAACAGGGTACTAGGACGACTACGTACTTCGCGTCTGTGAAAAAGTGAAAATGGAGAGGATTGAGAAGACTTGAGGAAGGTTTAGGGTCAAATTTTATCGTAGCAGGAGCAGATAATGATGATGACAGGGTACGAGAGGAAGAAAGATTGAGTGTATGTAAAGTATAAGAGGGACAGCGGAGTTGGTCGCAAAGTAGGAAGCAGAAAACCTTCCTGACAAACGATCGAGTCGCCGCGGGTGAGACTTTCGAGATGACACTGTTCCTTGCGGAGGAGGAAATGGAAAGAATGAAAACTAAGAAGATAGAGAACGATTTCGCTTCTCGTCTTGAAACTTACATATTTGATCCGATATGATCCGCTGCAGCTTGTGTTGACGGCTGCAGTGTGGATTTCTCCAAACCAGGGGTGGTTCGTAGAAGCCAAGCCGGAAACAGATAGATGCTTGATTGGCGAGGTCTTCCCTATTCAATAGTCCGGAGAAAAGAAAGACAGGTGTGACGCGGGTGATTAAAAGCTATTGCTTGCGTCCTGTAATCATCTTCACAGAGAGAATTGGAGAAGGAGATGGGTAATGGGAGGGGGCGGAGAAGATAGTTATCCTTGACCAACAGTCAAGAATTGCAGAAGAGGAAGAGAGGGGCATAGTTGAGGTTGCTCGGACGCCGGGGGGAGGCATCGTGGTTAGGATTGCGGTTGGGGCACCAACATGTGGTAGACCAGAGTCTAGGCAACAGAATGTGGTAAACCAGAGTCTGGACACAGAATGTGGTAAACCAGAGTCTGGACACAGAATGTGGTAAACCAGAGTCTGGACACAGAATGTGGTAAACCAGAGTCTGGCCAGCAACATGTGGTAAACCAGAGTCTGGACACAGAATGTGGTAAACCAGAGTCTGGCCAGCAACATGTGGTAAACCAGAGTCTGGACACAGAATGTGGTAAACCAGAGTCTGGCCAGCAACATGTGGTAAACCAGAGTCTGGACACAGAATGTGGTAAACCAGAGTCTGGCCAGCAACATGTGGTAAACCAGAGTCTGGACACAGAATGTGGTAAACCAGAGTCTGGCCAGCAACATGTGGTAAACCAGAGTCTGGACAGTAACATGTGGTAGACCAGAGTCTGGACACAGAATGTGGTAGACCAGAGTCGAGGTTGGAGGTCCCGGGTCCCGGATGCCGGCTCCGGGGTCGGCGCCGTCATACACCGGGGCTCAGTCCGTTCCGGCGGTGCAACTACCGGATAGCGGTGTGGTAGGGGCCGGGCAGCTCAATTGAGCTGCCCGGCCCAAGCTGTTATCGACTCGATTACCAGACGATTTTGCTCTTGCCTCGTCTGACCTAAAATTCACCCAGATCACCACAATCAGAACACTGAGTAGGAAGTATCGGATCTGAAGCTGTTGTTGTGATGATGAGTGAAAAAAAGAGACAGTCTTGGGTGCAGATATTTTGGGTTTATATAGACAAGTTGGAGGCAATCGGGTACACACAATGAGGCTGAGGTCTCCCATATCAGCTGTGGCAAACAGGCTGCGCATTCTTTCTGATCTTGGTTTTGCTTGGCCATTCACGAGTGTAAATAGCTATTTTCGAATGTCAGTTAATGTCAGTCGTGAGCAAACTCTGCAATAACCAAGCGATATCCTTGAGCAAACAAAAGAATGCATGCACTGGAACAATGTTACAAACAGTATGACAATGAATAGGAAGACACAGTCCTTGCCAGGCGGGATGGACTGGAATGTCTATGATCTTGCAGTACTGTTTTCGGAAGAGACTACTCTTTGGTGCAATTGCCTTTCTCCTTGGTTCCAATCTTTCGGGATTATACTTAGTTTGGCTTATATCCTTGATAAAGGGAAAGTATCCAAACATTAATAGTAGTGGTGTGGAGTAGAATCACCCCAAACATTAATCTCAAGGCATCAATAATCCCCGTTGTCATTGCTACTTTGTTGTGAATGGAGGAAAACTTGAACCTGAACATTCTAAATATAAGCTCGTATTTGCTTGAGAAATAATACTCGAACCTGTACATCATGCTCTCTCTATACTCAGGTTCTTGTACGACGTTATACAGGCATCACTGTGATGTGTTATGCATTTAATATTTATTGGCGGTTGATATGCAGCCATCATAATTCAACCTTATTTTTACACTTTCATTTATCGTGACGAGTAGGCTAATGAGTTTCTGATACTCTGCAACGCTCGCATGATCAGTAGCCAAGATCCGTATTCAGTGCAACGGATGTCTCAAAGAAACAGTTTACAATCTCTTGACACCTCAATGGGATCTAAATATTTTACAACAATCCTGAGTCTCTCATATTCCCATATCAAGCTATCGATGTTAAGGTGATCTTTCGAAACATGACAGTCCCGAGATTGTAGTGAGTTGTTGCCATCGAGGTGCGAGCTAACGATGGATGACCCATCTACAAGCACTTCATGGTAGTCAATACATATGAATAGATGTGCACCAACAAAAAAGGATTACGTAGAAGGGGATTGTATTTGGAATCTAGCCCCGATGGCCAAAAGCTATATCAGCTCTGCAGGTCATGACGCACTGCTTGATGTTGAACCAGGCGTGATGGCCGTCACTTAGGAATTATTAGACTTCAGTCCTAAGATCGATCACTTCCATAGAAAGACTCTGTGGCATTGCCGTATCCATGGTATCAAGATCTCTACCCCCTCTTCATGGGGCTTGATTAGAGACTCTTTGACTGCTTGGCCGAGGGGCCGAGCGGATTCATGCTTACGGTCGACTGACCCTCTGAGTCTCACGACAAGAGTGTGGATGCGACAGGATCAAATCGTCGGATGCAGGATTGTTCGTATTCATCTTGCTCCTCGTTACCTTGTAGCATATCCTCTCATAATTTTTGACCCCCTTGAGAGTGCAGAGCAGAGTGGGGTGAGTTCTCCGAGGTGCAGCACTAGCTGCGTATAGGATCCTAGATCTTCGAGCCATTCTGCGCTCGATATCCCTCAGATTTGTACGAGTTGGTGACGATCTTTGCCTAATTAACACTGGACAAAAAGGCAAAAGACAAGGTTGACTCTCTCCCGACTACCAGAGATCCTCGCAGGGTCTCCAGAAGCATCCAGGTTTTACGAGCAGTGAGGGTCGGCCGAGTCGGAGGGATGCCGAGAGGCTGATAGACTTATCATTTTCCTTCACGATGATCACGATGATCATCAGGAGGTCGGGCGACCTCTAGGATACTATTGTGGGACGACGGTGTGCTTCCAAAACTTGGGAGATTTTGAATAGAATCTTCACCTACCACCTCCTGCTCTCCTATTTCCCCCCATGACCAGAGAATAAACCATCCAGTCTATAGTAGAGTTGCGGTTATCAGTACCTGACTATGGTTCCCAGAAAAGTTAATTTGATCCTACAATATTCTTTCCACCGCTTAGTGCTTGGGACCATTTCGCCCTTGTTAAACCAAGCACTGCCGCGACAAATGGGCTGTTTTTTTGTTCCACTATATATTGGAAAGAGATGCATGGCATACAATAAGACCACTTACTGGGGATTCTGCCAATCACACGGGGATGGTGACGCGCGTCCTCAAGAGTGAGCGCTATAGCCCGCAGGGTGGTGTGTATGTTATGGGGGGGGGGGGGGGGGGGGAGGATGGGCGGAAAGGCACACCCGCAAGTGGACCTGCGCAGTCGAAATGGGCCAGCGTCATTTAACTCTAGTCGTCCAGGGTTATTTAGCCTCCATCTCCAGTTTCTTCTCTCCAAAAGGGTTAGCCATGATCCACGCAGACTGCATAGGTAGTTAGTCTCCACGGCAGTGGATAGAATAGTGGCATGGCCTGATCCTTCAGCAACAGGGCGACCGCAATGGCTTTTTGTTTCAAAGAAAGTTGCATCGTTCGCAAAAGTACGTGTGGTCGTGGTACTCTAGAAATCCCCTGCTTGATGAGAGAGTGGCTCGAGTTGCTGGAAAACAGGGGCTGCCCAGCACTGTTCTCTGAAATTGCCGATCCTTCCCAATTGTACGAGGATTGCAGACCTGTAAAATGCAGCCAGTTAAGCATAGAAGCTAATTATTGTATTGAGTTTTCCGCTAGACACGGCCGATTTGCTCATGCGCCCTTAAGCTAAAATACTGTCTAGGGGAGCTTAACCTAGTCACCATGGAGGTTGCTGTCTACTGCATACTTGCATGAGCATACGAGCTTGATACCGCATAGAGAGTGATTGATCTTTGTAAGTGCAATTGCAGGTCGTTGTTCTTTCCCACCATGCATTTCATGGTACCGATTATACAGAATACATTTTCGGGGAAAAAAAAGCAAGACCGGTGCAATGATAACGGCTCCGATGGATTTTCCACATTTGCAATGTCTGCTCGCCTCACTTATCGTCCCGAGTACGAAAATGTTTGACATGATGCGGATCCAACCTGCTCGGATTGACGACCAGGTGCAGTTCTCAAGTTACAGACCCAATTCGGATACGCCTTGGGATGTTAAGCCAGGATTGAGAGCAGCGTCAGCTAACGAGGTTCACATCGGAGGAATTTGCCTGGCCGGCACTCGTTTACCCGAGCTGCAGAACAACAACAACAACTACCACGCAAAGGATGCACAGATGTTACTGTGTTGAGTGTTGATGGTGAACCTATCCGTTTTCGCATGCAATTGCCCACCGCGCCGCAATGAAAAATTTGAAAGGCCACGCGTCAGGGTGACATTACGGCAAGCTTGTGCCTGGGACCAAGCAGCATGTGGGGGGTGGGGCGATGCGACTATAGCCAGTATGCTGCTTATTTTGGAGGGTTCGGGATTGTGTCGTAGCGCTGCGTAGTGTCCCGCAGCCCACATACGCACGTGCAGGGTGAGGGTGGGTGACAAGAGCGCTTGTAGTCCCGTGGAGTGGCGCCTACAGCAGGTCTGAGTGCTCATTCCGTGCGTTGTGGCCCTCTGATCTCAATGTTGATGGCTGCAAGTTGCGATTGGCGAAGCGCTTGGCGGTTTGCTATTCTGATCGGCATGCGCTCTCAGTATCAACTCACCAGTAACCGAGGTCTCTTGGCACAGACATAACAATCTTCGGTATTGCTGCTCATGGCGCTGACCTGCATTAGCCTACACTGTTGCTCGCCACCTAATGCACAACGGCAATTGATTTCTCGCCGGTACGGAAACCACAAGAAAGATAACTTAGAGGTTGTGAATGGGTTGAGGAGCGGCAATGGATATGGTGGAGCGGCAGTGCGCCCAATGGGATAATATCCTTTGCGTTTGTACATAGAGGGGAACTATTAGCCTTGGCAGTGAACCCCCTAAGCAGCGCGAAGTAACGATGATGGGTTGGGGTAGGATAGCGCAAAGTACAACTTCAAACTTCGAAGTTGGGATAATGCGCTGCACTGGTACGTGAAGGTAGACCCCATTTCCAATACCTCCGCCCTTATTCTCCGATGTCTCAGGGCCAACGCTGACGTTAAGCACCTAACGTAGTATCTGGGATGCAGGCTTATGGATACACGAACTGAGCCAGAGGCTTCTTCCCTCTGGCTCTGGATCCACGGGGGGAATCGCTGCCGGCCCAGAGAGCCAGCAATCATCGGGAGGCGTGGACCGTGTGGGAAATGGAACCCGATGGATTACGTATACCGCTGCACGCCCTGTCCACCGTTTCGTACTGCATGGGACAGCGCATGCATGTGTAGTTAGCTGGAGCAGGGCATTTTAGCTTCGAGAAAGGAGCTGGACCATGACAGATCCTCCCAGTCAGCCGGCAAAAGCAATACTACTTTCGTGCTGTACCATCCGGTCAGTGCGTTTGCGCGCACAGCTAAAGCGGAGATTGACTCTGACCCAACAGACCAATCCCAGCTCGACACAGGCGGTTTTAAGGTTACATTGTATAAGCTTCACTCTCGGTTTGTGCCGTGGCCAGTATACAACCGCCAGCTCGTTGGTATCGCCGAGGCCGTAGTTCCCCGAGCCCGTATCCCCAGGAATTTTATGCCGTGGCACAATGCATGCATGACAGACTGAACTGAAGGGCATGCCATTCGGGCATTAACACCTTGGGGTCACCTCAAGTGTGGGCAACGTCGTGAAGTGCCGGCGCGCCACGATCTTGCACCCCACCTCTGGCTTGCGATTCCCGCTGGATTGCCGCTGGTGGTGTAGAGCATATAGCCATTCCGTATGTTGTTAATCTGCTATGTGTGCTGTACCACGGACAGAGGCGTTTCCTGATCGGATCGGAGTAGACCGGGGATTGTACCCATAAGATGGGATGGGATGTGGTCAAGCTTTTCCGCCGGAAGAACCCCAGTTTGGTCTTGGCATGCACAGACTGGTGGCTGTTGACGACGGCATGACAAGGGACCGGATGATGTGTCTTATCTGGAGAGCCCCGTGCAGTATTTTGGACTACAGGCAGTAATAAGCAATCGTAGTGACAGCCGTTAGAAGGGGCTGCAGTAGATTTAGAGGCCAGGCCTCGCCTAGCTTACCGCTGAACCCGCCGATGTTATCGAATGCCGGTCTGTTTTTAGCGCTTTTACCGGTTCCCGTAGCTGAGCTCTGACCCTTCCCTACCCCCCCTTTCTCAAATTTGATCGTCTCAGGCTTACACGCGACCTCAACATGCAGGTCAAGCCTCGTTCGCTTGCATCTGCATGGTCTAGATACCCTCAGACCTCGAGTCTTCGCCGCTAGAGAAATTTGAAATTATTGGCAACCCGTATGTGCCTCTCTCAGATGTATCTCAGCCGCTCACTTCAGAGTGGCTGCTTTGCCGAATGCTGTACCTGCATCGTCCTGCGAAAGCGGTCGTGGTGCAGAGTACATAGGCCGCCAGGTGCAGAGACACAGGCCTTGTTGTGTATTGCGATGGACTTGCTACCAATAATTCTCGTAGATCTAAACTTCAGCAAGTTCGGTTGCTTTTTTTTCTGATGATACTGACTCTGGCTTCTAGAGATGACATGTCGTGAAGCTTAACATTCTTAGAATCCACATATGCATCTAGTATCCAACACGTGTAGCGGAGCTCTTCTTTCAAGGATTCAGTAGTTAGTGTTTATCCGGCTCACCATGCATGCATATCTACCCCTGAGCAGGACCTTGGTTGGCAGCAGCCGAAGCCTACGTATGATGTGTGCTCGTAGGCCACCGTCTCGGTCAATACGCCAACTGAATAGGAGGCGTATCACGACAGCGTGCCGAAGCTTATTTGCGTAGTTAAGCAAGAACTGGAAAAGTTACCGTCTTGCGCAATACCGTCCTCTTTTGGTCGGGATATTAGCAATCTCGTTCGCCGTTTGCTGCTACTGTGTATGTCCAGACTAGGGAACCTTGCATTGACCCAACGGGCCCTTGTCGTCTCCACACTGGAGCCTCAACCGACAATCATACCATGCCTCTGGTCCGCCTCACAGCCCCTCTCCATATCCAAATACCCGGCAACCCTATACGCGGTGTCTTTTAAGTATAGACCAGGGGCTCGATATTTCTCTCTCTTCTTGTTGCTGCTGTTATGGTCACTGCCTTTGGATTGTAACCTGCCACAACTTAGCCTTGCATTAGACTGGGCGCATGCGGTCCACCCATCTGCAGGCCTCGTCATATATCGGTCCTCTCAGTCGGTCCTCTCTGACTACGACCTGCAAGCCAGAATAGGAATATTGAAAGCTGAAACTCAAAATGGCCAATGCAAAGACTCTTTGTTGTACTTTTTATTATTTTATTTAGTCGCTGTTCCTGGGCCCACACTCCGCGTGGTGACTTGGATACGTCCTTTCATTTCAGGACAGGGCATGGATGTCTGTGGTCGATGCTAAGCTTCGTGAGCGGCTACAACCCTGATGATAATGATGGCGACTATGTTCGTTCAGTATTCCACTCGTAAAACAACCCCCTCTCTCTGCAGCGGGGGGGTTTGTATCCTCCCCGTTTTCTGCAGGCATCTACGAACTATCGGTTCAATAGGATACATTGATATCGATTGTTAATGTACCGTTGCTCCTGTCATCTAATGGATGTAACTTTCATCCGTGCAACTCGGTATCCATCATCACTCCTCCACCCTTGCTGAATATCCTTTCGATCACCTGCAAGGGGACTTGCCGCCACGAGGAGCTGTCATTGGAGACGCCATGACCAAAGGCCACGAGTCTTGGCAGGACATACCGACCTGATCTCGTGGACCCTGGACCGAGGTAGTACCCTGCTGGTGGTCTCGCCGGTATTACACGAGATATATTCTGTGCTCTTGAGTGAGATGTTGTGTATATATACCATCACATCGACCCGAGCTATCAAGTCATGTTCATCACCACCATCGCCAACAGTCTTGCACTGCTCAGCTCAGGGGAGTCTTAAGGTCTCTGTCTCTCGTTCATTCTTTACACTTTTGGTGCTCGAACCAAGCAAACTCTCGTTTAATCTTGTAATCTTGTTCTCCATCGGTTCACGATGCCTTCCCTCCTCTCTGCCTTGGTCCTCGCAGGCCTTGCTGTGGCGGCCCCTAAAGTCACTAGCACCAAACGTCAGTCTTCCTGCAACTCGGCCACTGACCGTGCTTGCTGGGTCACCGGCTTTGATGTGACTACCGACTATGAGGATGTAACTCCCACTGGTGAAGATGTATTCTACAACTTCACCATCAGCGAGGAGTTCAACTGGGTCGGCCCTGACGGTGTTGAGAAGCCTTACGTGCAGCTCATCAACGGCCAGTTCCCTGGCCCGACCCTGCTTGCGAACTGGGGTGACAATATCACTGTCTCTATTACGAACAACTTGGGTGTCAACGGGTATGTGAATCTGCCGATGGCAAAACTATAATGGTTCATGGGAGATAGCATCCACTAATACGGGTTCTTAGCACGTCATTCCACTGGCACGGTCTCCGCCAGTTCGGTTCTAATATCATGGATGGTGTTAACGGTGTCACTGAGTGTCCTCTTGCACCTGGCAAGACCAAGACCTACAACTTCCTGGCTACCCAGTACGGTACTAGCTGGTACCACTCGCACCACTCGGCTCAGTACGGTAACGGTGCTTGGGGTGGCATCCAGATCGAGGGTCCCGCCTCTAGCGACTACGATGTGGATCTCGGCATATTCCCTATCGGTGACTGGTACTACAAGACTGCAGATGAGCTCAGCATCGAGCTCGAGACTCAAGTCCCCCCGTCCAGTGACAACATTCTGTTCAACGGTACCAACATCAACCCTGCCGACCCTACTCTGGGCGAGTACGCTGTGCTCAACCTGACTCCGGGTTTGAAGCACCGTCTCCGCCTCCTGAACCCCTCTGTCGACAACTCTTTCCAGATTTCCATCGTTAACCACACATTCGAAGTCATTGCTACTGACTTCGTCCCGGTCGCTCCTACCACCGTTGATACCTTGTTCATCGGTATTGGCCAGCGATACGACATCATCATTGATGCTACGGAGTCTGTGGACAACTACTGGTTCAACGTGACTCTTCCTGGTTGCGGAACTTCCAACAACCCTTACCCTGCTGGTATTGTCAGATATGCAGGTGCAGATGATGCTCTTCCTACAAACGAGGGTACCGCTCCAACCTCCACCGGTTGCATCGACAACACCAGCTTTGCCCCTATGGTCAACCGCACTGCTGACGAGACCACTCTGATCGGCTCCGCGGAGACCCTCGATGTTGCCCTCACCTTCACTGCCCCCATCACTTGGTATGTCAACGCCAGTGCCGTTGATGTCCAGTGGGACCACCCCGTCCTGGACTACGTCCTTGAGGGCAACACTTCTTGGCCTTCCACCGAGAACATCGTTGTCGTCGACGAGGCCAATGTCTGGACCTACTGGATCATCCAAAACCTGTCCCCTATCGCCCACCCCATGCACCTTCACGGCCACGACTTTTTGGTCCTGGGCAACTCGGGCGCCTCCAACGGCCTGACCAACGCCGCCACCTACACCAGCGCCGATGCCGACTCGCTGAACTTTGTCAACCCTACCCGCCGTGACGTGACCATGCTTCCTCCCATGGGCTGGGTCGCCGTCGCCTTCATGGCTGACAACCCGGGCAACTGGGTGTTCCACTGCCACATCGCCTGGCACGTGGGTGAGGGTCTCAGCGTCGACTTCATGGAGCGCCCCTCGGAGCAGGCCGCTCTCATCAGCGCCACCGACCTCGCTGACTACCAGCAGGTCTGCTCTGACTGGGACGCCTACGTGACCGCCAACCCCGCGGCCGCCCAGCAGGATTCCGGTATCTAAAAGCGCCCCGCCTTGTTATACAGTGCCTTGGTCACGAGAACCATTTTTAATTTTATACTCGAAAGAAAGAAAAAGAAAACACACCACCCTAACCTATTGGATGGATAATAACTATTCATAATGGAGAAGCGGACCCTGAACTGCCTCTGGAACCGCATCACGGGGCAACCCGGAACGCTGCTTCTCGCGCTGCAACTCTGAATCTTATTTTTTTTTTTGTGCATGGGTGACACCTGCTGTCTCCCCACGACGCGGCTCTTGGGGGAGCCGAAACGAATGTGAGGCGGTTGCTCACGTAGCTGACAACACTTTAACGAACAATTACTTTATTTTCCTTTGATATATGCATTGCCAGGTGGCATAGGAGTTTCAACTGCGAATAGTTACAATATTGTGGGGGTATGGCTTGGTAGCATCTATTTCTGATAGCAATGGAAGGAACACAATATGTTTAGATCTATCTTTATTTTGGACCGTGGTACTCTGCAGCATGATGATTGATCTCTCGCCAAACCTAATTCCCACTATCTGTTGTGTGCTAGTTTCCCAGTCTGCCTGTTTACTTATTTAGTGCGTATGGCAGCCAGGAGGAGAGCTGATTGGTTTCAAGGAGAACGACGCGGTTAGTCCATGTTGGTTGGACATAATGAAGAGAAATGCATGTTGTGGGGGCTCGTGTAAAAAGCAAAGTGTTCGGCTCCGGCGGATGCATCACCAAATCCTCGGACCGATCGCATAGTATTGTACCCACAACGAAATCATGTTTGGGAGGAACCGAAAAGAAGTCCCTCAAGTTTGCATGCATGACAATCGCCGATGCCTACTGCGTACGTCTAATTGGATAGCAAAGCTGAAAAAAACAGAGCTCAAAAGCATCAGCCGTGGAGAGCTAGCACTGATTGTCGGTCGAATGGACTTCTGAGACATCCAACGGCAGACTTGTAATAAGCATGCTGAATGGTTGCCTGGGTGCGTGCATCTACAATAACACTTGTTTATACATTAAGTACGCATCGTTCTGGCTGTAATAGAATCCAGAGCGCTGCTGATAATGTGAGGTCTGATTCGTATAATAAACACAATGTCGTATTAGCGACTTCTTGATTGGTTCCTAGCCAGCTAACTTAGTTAACGTTAGCTATTTGACAGGTGCTCGGTTGTGCGGCTTCGCGTATTCTCACGTTGCTAGGGCACCATCCTTTTTTTTTTTTTTTTTTTTGGAGGGTATGGTCTGGCCGCCCTCCCGTAGACCCAATAAGACGGCGTCAGCACCAGCGAGCGGCGCAAAAACGGACACAAGTGGCCCCCCCCGCGACTGCCCCGTGCAGGATTTATCGGATCATTGCGGCGTCATCATTGATCAATTACATGGGGTAGCTAGCAAATTTCCACCTTTATTCCTTCAAACCTTCAACTCCCAACTTCAATGCGAAGCTCATCGTCGGTCTGCTGGCCTCTGTTCCATCATTGCGCATCATCCATAACCTCTGTTTGCCACATATAGCAACCGTACGGGCGAATTCGGCACCGACAAGAGCTTTTAAATTGGGTTTGCGTGCATCATGTCTGGCTTATTCCACACCTTGACCAACTGGTCGCCTTCCAAATCCAAGCCTTCGCGCGACGATGGAGCCGACGATTCCGAGCAGCAGCGCGGAACCAAGAGAAAGGCTGATCCGTACGATATCACTGATGGCGGAGGTAAGTTGCAGCTTAACCCGATGGCATCCTCTGCGCATGTGTGTATGTGTCTTGCATCCGTTTGCGCGCGCATGCTTCCTTGCCTTCCCTTCTCTCGGTCCCGATAAATTTGGATGCGCAAACAATGTCAGCTGACCGTACAAAGCAGACGACGTCTCACGCTTGACCCCTACCGCTCGCGAACGATCTCGCGTTCCCTCAGAGGCCCCGTCCACGTCCCGCTCGCGTGCTTCAGCTGCCAAGATCCGTATGTCCCAAGCATCCCTTGATGACAACGTCTATCTAGTAGCGCACACAGATGCCTGCAGTTGATGATTTGAAAAATGCGCGCTCCGACCCCAGCTAATACAATGTACATTTAGAGCGCCGTAGCCGATCTTCTAGCACGAGACCTACGCAGCCAGAGCTCAACGCCTCAGCTGCCTCTCCTAGCGCTGGAAAGGCGAACTCACCAGTCAAGACCAACGGCGAGAGTGCCAAAAGTCCCGTCAAGGGTCCCGGCGCAGAGATGGGCAGTAGTATGTCTAACCCACCTTGTCTTGTGGCTTGTCTAAATTCACCCTCGAACATGAGACTAATGATACTCTAAGTCACCGCTGAATTTCCCGCAGCCGAAGACAGCAAGGTCGCCATCCGTGAAACGCGATCGCCCAAGAAACCCATCGAAACCGATGCAGAGAAGCTCTTAGCTGTCGCTCAGGAGAAGGAACAGGAAGCGGAGAAGGGAGAGTCAGCCACTTCGGCCCCTGCGAAAGGAGCTGACGACAACTTGTTCGAGGTAGAGAATCTCCTCGAGTTTCGCCGCGTCAATGGAGGTAACATCGAGCTCTTGGTAAAGTGGGTGAACGAACCCGAATCCGATGCGAGCTGGGAGCCTGAGGCAGAAATCCAACGTGGCGCTTCTGAGACCTTGTACGACTTCTGGAAGAAGAAAGGAGGCCGCAGTGAGGTCTTATTCGCCGATTCCGAAGAACCCGAGGTGTACCATATCTTCAAGATTCTCCGACACAACAAGGGCAAGCCCGCCTTTGTCTTCGAGATTCAATGGGTTGGATACTCAGACAAATCCGCTGATACCACGTGGGAGCCGGAGCCGAAGTTGAAGCGTATCGCCCCCGCGCTGCTGCAAGAGTATTGGGAGAGCGTTGGTGGTAGAGACAAGTTTGTTTCTCGACGCGGCAAGGCAGCGCCTAAGAACTCAAAGTCTGCTTAAACTCAGAGAATATACGTGATGATGGGGTTATTGAAGCCCGGGTGATGGTGTTCCTATGTCACCTGTTGCTTTTTTCTGTATTCGTACACACTTGTTGAAGGATTGCTGGATCCCATTGGTAAAGAAGTGGGGAGCGAGGAGAGAACACGGCGTTCCGGTTGGATTGCTTCGCAGCGGGATTTTTTTAAAGAAGGAGAAGGGACGCGACATCGAGCTTCCGGGAAGTAAAAAATGATGCTTTCTCTGATCAAGGTGCAGGTTTATTTATTTCAAGAGGTTGGCCGCTTTTTTCCCAGAGTTTTACTGGCTGTTGAGTAGTCGGTACTATACGTGGTTGACAATGTCATAGACAAATATGCATGGCGTTGCCTTGAACGCTTGGGATTCTTTGCTTCGTGTAGTTCATTTCTCACGATGGAGACTTTTATTGCACCTGTCTGACTATGAAAAAAGAAAGGTATGCATGAACAATAATAGATACAGGGCCTGTCATTCACTCACTCAATACGGCCGGTTCTCTCAAGATGGGATAGATCCATCGACCGGTCCGAAAGCTCGCTTCATTAAAGCATGCACTCGGGCTGGTCCCAACCCAGGCGCGTATGATCGAAATAAATAGAAGCTGAATTTCCCAATAAAGGGACTCGCATACCTAATTACCTGGTCACCTAGTTACAGTAGTTTGGCCCATTCTCACATTTCCCAAGCGGTTCCTGAAACCCACTGCGGGTAGGAGAAAGGCTTGGCCCTCGAAGCTGATTCGCAGCAGGCACTGCCAACAACCAGTTCTCCCGGTCACTGCTGGCCAATGACACACAACGTCTGAAGTTAAACCACAAGGAAAAAAAAGGGCCAACGTTAGCCCCAAAAGCGGGTTGCAACGCCGCAGGCCCATAAGAGTAGTGACTATAGCTGCCGCTTTGCTAAATCCAGTACCCAATTGTTAAGCGCCGAGGATGTCAGGTCAGGGAACCGCAATGTAGGCTTGTGGCTTCTGGACCGCCGCCTACGGCCAAGGGGCGATGGAAAGGCCTCTCCACCCCCGTAACCTGCGGCGGCCATAAGAGACCTCGGCAGGGGTATTGGGGACTTCGGTTTAACTTTGTTGGTTGATAGAACCGGTCCGATGTGAGAAAATTGGATTGAACTGTCCCTGCCCGAGGAGGTATATGTAACATGCGGTGAGACTCCTTCCTGCCCTGGTTAACTTATTAGCGTGTCTTCTCTTCCCATGTTTGACTGGTCACATCAACCTCCATATTGTGTATAATTTGTCGTCGTATGGTATGAAGACTGGCTGTGATTAGTCCGATATCAGTACGCCACTTCCCCCCCCCCCCCCCGGCCACCCCGTCCACCTTCCGACTGAGTCCTTGTTTTGGTTATTATTGGCCTTGGAGCTTGGAAGAAGATTTGTCGATCGAGTTAACGGGCGAGCAGTAGAGAAAAAAGCACATACTGAAGCTGGTTCTTCCTAGAGCAGGAGATGGTGCGCATCAGGATAATGGATGATAATTTAGGTTGATACGAGAGAGAACCTTGATCGTTGAGGCTCAAGCTATCATGTTCGTATTGGGTAGCACATCGTCTCAAGGTCCATATTAGTGGGGCATGATGAAGGGGACCGTATCCGCGCCATTGAGCAACCTGATCACTCCTCTTTTCCCTTTTTAACATCCCCGAAGAGTGGTTCTTTTGAAGAAAGAATTAAGAACTGAAAATATTCGTAAATGTTAAAATCTTGAGAGAGCCTTGATCGGGAAAATGCCTGCCGAACAGCATCTGTTTCTATGCCAAAGTATGGGGCAGTACAACCGCTTGATCCCTTTTACCATATTCGATCCAATCATGTAGCATCCCATGGGATACCACTTTGCACCAGAACACCATGGTTACACCTGATAATATGTCGTCGAAAGCTTTAATCTAAGAGTTTCTCTTTAAACAGCAGTCACATGCGCTTGCAAATATTACTAGGTGAGCTAAGACAGTCTCAGTCCGCAGTGACCGGGTGCTTCCAAGACTCGTACGCCACCCACGACTGGAATATGCCCACAGCCAGCGATAGTATGCCTAAGATGACAGCTATTATGACGCCCACAAAAGTAGCCATCATGACGTATCGTGCACCGCTCTTGCGCTCGAACCACTTTTCCATGAGCCCGCGAGGGCTGGGGTTCTCGACCTCGTCATAGAGTTCGAGCAGCCGTGAACCGAAGTAGCGGTAGGTGAAGTCGTCCTCATAGGTCGCGAAGTCGTAGTTGGTGCAGTCCGGGTCAAGCGAGTGCTTGGCCACGACTCGCCGCAGGATGAGCTCCGAGTCCGTGCCAAAGGGGAAGACGACCATCTGGAGCGAGTGCAGAGCCTCCAGGGCGATTTGGGATGGGATGTTGGGTCTGTTAAAAGAGTGTCATTAACAAGCTTAGCCATAAAGGGAGCAATACTGCAAGTGCTGTCGCTGCTGCTCACATAGTGACTAGATCGTTATCAGATCCGGTCGCCAGGTGCTCCTTCAGCACACTGGTATAGTGGTATATCTCCACCACACCAGCTCTCGAGTCGAGCCTGAGGTGGTTCCTCAGGTCGTCGGTGCCGCGGAATGACAACCTAGCCAGCTTCTCGAGTCGTCGCGCCGTGATGGCCGACTTGACATCCCACGACTTGCCGGCGTGGTCCAGGAAGTTTAAATATCCAACATCTGCTTTGGGGAACGCCCGCGACAGAAAGCCCGCAAAGGTCGCGCCGGCGTGCCACGGCATCGGCAAGGTGCCCAGCTCCACGCCGAGGTCCAGCACGCCCGAGGGTTGTCGCTCGGCCGAGCAGTTCACCATGGTCATGACCTTGATCACGGTGTTGAAGGCGCGGTGCTGGTCGGCTGGGGACGGCGGCTTGGCGCCGCCGTCGCGCTGGGAAAAGTAGTCGTGGGTAAGGTGGGACCGGAGGTCGTTCGGCCGGTCCTTGATCAGCCGGATGATGTCCGCGACGTCCTCGTGCGACCGAAGGGCCGGCTGGTGGCCGTACAGGAGCTCTGGGACGTAGGACGAGGTGACATCCCTGTAAAAGGCAAAGTAGTTGGCGAATATAGGCGCTCGCTTCCACGCACACTTATTACTACCGTCGCACTCTAGTCCATTCCTACAGCTGTAGCATAGTTTCCAACCCCAGAGAGCCTGGCAGAGCTTTTTCAAGTCGGTCTCATCGACCTTTTCGAGCGGGTATGCTGACTCGAGCGAGTCGATCATCTAGGCGGGCTTCAAGCGAGATCACTTCGCATTCACACCAACAGGGTGGAAAATGATGACAAAAGTGGTGAAGTGGAATATTTGAATTAGTAATGATACAAATTAACCCGGTGCTGAAAAATCATGGCCTAGAAAGGGGAGACGAGGCTGGTTTCAAATCCCGGCCGATTTGGGGGCGGGAGGCGGCAGTGCTGCAGACGGCATGCTGTAAGCGCCAATGAACATGCATGCTGCCAATGTCGAAATGGGTGGGCAGTGTCGGCACATGTGCTGCATGTTAATGGGGCTATCGCTAAAGCAAGAGGCCTCCCCAGTTGGCATAGAGTTTCGCAAAGCCCAAGGTTTTCACGTTCTCTGTCGAATTGTTTGAATCTACCATGAATCATTCTTTCAGACTACAACAATGAGTATGAACGTCGCGGTCGAGTCAGTCTCGGCGCCCGCCGAAATCCCGTTGGATGGCATGCAAAAGCTTCGGCTGCAGTCAGCGGACCCGGAGTCGCGCACAGATTCGGGTTACTTCACACAGACGCCAACCCCGGATCGAAATTCCAAGCAGTCAAGTCGTAGCTCGTCCAACGCCGTGGACAGGCTCACTACCCAGACGCGCGTGTTGAGATCCAGTACCAACCCTTTGCAGGAACTCTCTGAGTTCGACATACAAGTCGACGCCGCTACCATCTCCCGCTTTTCAAATATTCAGCCGCAGATCGAGCGGGCTCTGCTGAAATATGTCCACAAAACCCCGGGCAAGTTCCGTGCCATGGCAATTCGGCTGATGGTCCTAGGAGCATCGGCAGCCCAGGCGAAGCCACATATCGTCGTCCTCGTTGCCGAAGAGCAGTACAAGAGGGCGCGTAAATTCTTTGATAAGTCGTCTGTCCAATCCTTGGTTCGACCTCGCGATGAGACATTGCCGTCCTTTGAAGTCCTCATTTACGCACGGCCTCCAGAACAGAAGCAGGCTGAGCATGATAATATCGACGTCTTAATACCCATGATTAATGGCGATCTTGGGTTCACCACTGAAACATTTTGTGGTGCTCCCATCATTATTCGTCACCTATCTGGCGCTGAGAAGAGGGCCACGTTTGGTGGAATCATTAAGGTTGTCGACCAGCATGGAAACCTAAAGCTATACGGGTTGACGGCAGGTCACGTTGTCGGAGACTCGGACGACTATGTATCAGTCCAGTCATCAAGCGACATGAACCCAAGAGACGACGATCTGGTTCTTTCCGACTCGGAACCAGAGTCTGAATCTGAATCTGACACGGACTGTGACGTAGACGAATTAGAAAATCTTTCCAACAAATCTAGTAAACAGTCACATGATGCTGCCACTTCTTGGGACCAGGGCGATAAGGTTTTGATGTTTCAAGACAGCAATACGGCATGGTCCTCTGTTGAGCTTAGGAGCATGGGGATGATCTCAAAAGACAGCCCTCAGATGCACGACCAGTCTGACGAGCAGACACCGGATGTCCAGGCATACCTTGATTGGGCGCTGATTGACATGTCAACATACAAGCCTAATCATCTCCGCCCGAGAGCGCGAGGCTTCGATGATTCGACTAATCCTGTGCAATCTACCTCAGGTGATCTGGTAAAACCTCTTTCGAAATCAAGCTACAAAGGTGTTAGGAGGTCAGTAGTCGTCATTAGTGGATCAGAAGGGCCGAAAAGAGGAACAATCTCGGCACTCCCATCGAGGATTCTGCTGGGTCCCGGAAAAGAGTTTGTGGATACATTAGTTGTCAACCTTGATGCGGGTAAAGGTATGTAATATGGTATAATCCATTAGAGCGTCATGATAAACAGATTACTAACCATAGGAGTAGAGATTGTCGATGGAGACTCCGGATCATGGGTAGTTAATGAAAGAAGTCGTGAGGTCTATGGTCACATTGTCGCTGCTGATGCATTCGGTGGGGGATACATCATGCCACTGGACGATACCCTTCTCGACATTAAAACCCACTTGCGAGCGAAGTCAGTTGACGTAGCCTCCCTCGTCGATATAGCCATTGTTGCCATGGAGAAAATGGCCACAGAAAATGCGACTGACATTGATGGCGGGGAGGAACCATTGCCGAAACCATTATTGAATTCCATCGCCTCATTATCCCCATTCAGACCGATTAATTTGGCAGATATTAGCAGTAGGAGCCCAACTCGCATGTATGGCAGGAGTAATAATGCGGAAGAATACTGGAGACCGCCCAGGCGAAGTTCCAGGAGTCCATTTAGAGAAGGGGGCCGCAGGCGCCGCGGCAATCCGATGGACCACCTGATTGAAACACGTCTCGAGCTTGGCCCTCAGCGCCCGTCCGAACGAGATGCCACCTGGGGTCACGCTCCCGTGGTCGTAGTGCAGTCGCCCGAGCTCAACTTCAACGACTCGGGGTATAGCACGCGCCGCAGTTCCGCGAAAAGCTCCGCAGGAAGCTCTGCGAGAAGCGCTCGTGCCACCTGGAGGCGCGTGGTCGTAACGCAGCCGTCCGAGCCCGACTTCATCGACTCGGGGTATGGCACGGCACGCAGCTCTGCGAAAAGCTCTCGTGCCACCTCTGATACCCTCGATTCAGCGTATTACCTACCCCACACACCTCAGCGCTCACCTAGCGGTAACCTCGACTCACGCTCTCGCCACAACATGTCCTCTCGTCCCGAAGTAAAGATCGAAATCGACGACTCAGTATACTACACTCAACCCGCTTCTTCGCTTCGCCGGCGATCTCTAACACGGAACGACGTCTTGGACGAACGGTTGTCTGAGCGCCTGAACAAGAGAGGGGAAGAAAAGGTCGAAATCGACGACTCTGCACACTACTCTCAACCCGCCTCCTCGCTTCGTCAGCGATCTCTAACACAGAACGACGCCTCGGACGAAGAAATTCGACAACGGTTGTTGCAGCGGATCACCAAGGCAGGGGAAGAAAAAGATGCACATCGCCAAAGGATTCTGTCCGAGATCGAACGCGCCAACGCGGCCATAGCCAGCCGCCCTGCCGTGCCAATAGCGCCCCAGTCACTCAACACGCGACAGCGTCAGGGAGAGGGCCGCGAAGAATCAAGTGGATGAGTTCATGGCTAGGCTGTCCTGAGCAGTGGGGCACTAACGAGACTGCGGCAGCCGATACTGAGAGAACAACTTTGTCATGGCCTGTAAGCCAAAAGAGGCTCTATTGGGGATGAGAAGGGGGATAGGGGATTATATAGTCCAGATGCACATGTATGCGCTGACTTCCGTTTGCATTTCACGGGACAGCATAGATTTTATTATTCTCAATAAATCATCTGTATTTCTCTAGCACTTGGGGTTTATTGCCAGCTATTTCGATGTCTTGACGCCATTGTCAGCAGCGTCCGTTCAAGTATTGCTTCAGCCTTCTTGAATTAATAAAATTCCCCATGGATATCATCATAGTTAAAGAATGTGGAATCACTAAGGTGGGTTTTTGGGGAGGTTATTTTTTCCCCTATATTCCCTCGAGCACCTTTGTAATATCTTGGACAGCATTAAGGTAATTGCCGGTCTTTCACTGTGGTGTACCTGAATGCTGCACATCTGTTTCACATTCCTGTCTTTCGTTAGCGTCAAGGTCTAGACCACGTACCACGTGGTGGTGGTGGAGGCGGCCACGGGGCACGAGATGGTAATGTTGTCTCAACGAGGGCGAGCTGCTCATGCAGGCGCAGATCAACTTTATCGTAGTTAACATCGCTTGGGACGGTGACGACGAACGACGACCTGTAGGCTGAAGGACCAGGTGGGTGTAGCTGGGATTCGATAGCCGGTCCGCACAGTTAGCTTAGAGTTGAAGGGTGATCCTTTTTTCTCAGGCGTACTCTGCTGATTTTTCAATGCTGTGAGACGTGCGTGGCTATCCTCTCAGACCAGTAGACTGAGGTAAAACATGCCCAGGTGTCTTTTTGGAATAACAGGAGAATGAACTATTGGCTTGGTGGTCGTACAGTCACACCAGACATAATTTCAGCAAGTTTCCGGCCAATGAAGGCGAGGAATTAAACTTGTTATGACTGTCAAGATATCGGCACGGCATTTCGCTAGATTATTCTACTCTTGGTATTCAAGGGTGTGTAGTACTGCTTACACGTGTTCAACCACGTTGTTACCTTAGGCTAATGAATACTATGGGGCACAATCTTTGTTATCAATGACGATATCAGGATGTCGCTATATTTGGAAGTTGCGTTAAAATGTCACTATGGCATGCTGCCAGCCGTGGAGAACCACGTCACCAACTACCAACCTACCTTGATGAGGATTTCTCGCTACCTAAATTCCTGACATGTCCATACAACGAGAACACATATATTCTATTCATCTCAATACTTTACAGTGACAGTCTGTATTTCGCTACACTGGTCTGAAGCAGAAAGGCTGCCAGAGGGCGGATGGGCTGGAGTCTGGGGCTCTACTTTTACCCGCACTCAGCCCCGCGTGGGGGTGGTGGAACTTACCTTTTTGGCTTTGGACCTTAGCGCTGTTGATTTTCGGCTGGATGTAGAAGCTGGAAGAATGGGCATGTACTCGGCGAGCAGAGCTCAAATACGTGGAGAAGTCACCTGGCCATGTCCATACTGCACTACGAGCACCAAGTGGCCGGAAACCTCTCGACATAAGTCTTGCCCAGCCTTGTGGTGGCGACGCGGGGGAATAAAATAACCTGCGCACACCATGACCTCAGGCGGCAATTGAGAGAACTGCTTGGTCCGGAAGCAGGGCAAATAGGATCCCATATTTTATCTGGGGCGGCTGTATCTGTGGGGCTCGGCTAGTGGCCCCGGAGTCTGCACCCCACCGGGAGAGCAGCTTGGCAGCCCCGCCAGCACCTTGGGGATCGCGCTGAAAATCCCCCCAAGTGCCGCACCCAAATGCCTTTTTACCGTGGCCGTCTCCTTTTGCCGGGCTAGCAACCGAAGAAACCTAGGTGACCAGGCACCCCGTGGACACAGCCTCGACCTCCGAACCGACGGGAACGCCACGGCGCTCGAATCCCGGTCTATTATATTGGCGATCTGTTGATGCTCATTCTTTTCTTTCATTTGCATTTCGTTCCAACTGGCGTGTGTGTGGCCACCGTGATCTCTCAAACTTACCGAAATCGTAAGCTTTCTCTCCATGGCGGCTGTAGGTATGTGGCGTGTCCCATCTATCCCCGGTCGATTTCATCAGCTTATGAGCTCACTATTGAACAGCAGTAGCAGCAACGGCGGCGGCGACAGCTGGTCTCGCCTACATTGACGGGAAGTTTCACATCCGCCAGGATTTGGCCAACATACGTGCGAAAAGCAAGGCGCAGAAGCTTCTTGTAAAAGCTGGTACGTGCATCCAAGCATCGTCCCTCCGGAAGATGCTTTCGCATTCGACCTTTCTTCGTCTAACAAAAATGAGAACAGAACAAGAGAAGCGCACCTCGCTGTACTATCTCTTTGAGGCCCATGCTCAGCGAAAGCCCAATGCTGAGTGTCTCTGGTGGCGCCCTGGCAGCTACAGTTGGGCGGAAACATACTATCGCGTGAATCAGTATGCGCAGTTCTTCCTCCGCCGGGGGGTACAGCCCGGCGATCTGGTGGGCTTGTTCATGGCCAACAGCCCCGATTTCGTAATGGCCTGGCTTGGATTATTCGCCATTGGGGCTGCCCCAGCCATGATCAACCATAACTTGGCCAGGGATGCGCTTCTGCACTGCATTGCCTTGAGCAATACGCCTCTCATTCTCGCCGATGGCCGACCGGAGCTCTTAGCCAGGATCGACGGTGTGGAGGAAGAGTTAGCCAAGCAAGGAGTGAAGGTGGTGAGGTTGTCGGAGGTCAAGGGCGAGCTTAATAATACCAAGGGCGAGAGACCACCGGATAAGCTAAGAGAGAAGGTCAATGCTGGTTCACCTGCAGGACTATTCTATACGAGGTACGCGTTCTACATCATCAGAATGCTGTTGCCATGACTAACATACGCAGTGGAACAACCGGCATGCCCAAGGCCTGTTTTCTCCCCATCGCTCCGATATTTTTGGCTGGTGTTGTTGTAAGTGGTACAAATTCTTTTCCGAACGGGACGACTGAACTGATAATGCTCAGAGAGAAACCGCTGGATTCTTTCCACTTCATGGAGATAACGAGCGATACTATGATTGCATGGTTTGTAAACACCAATCTGGAATTCTTTTGGCCCCAAAAAGACTAAACAGTTGTAGCCTCTATATCACGGCACTGGCGGCATTAGTGGCATGCAGAATCTATTGGTGAGACTCTTTTTTTGACTTCACCAAATCACCAATTAACCAAGATGGCAGGCGGGTTCAACGCTATGTATTGCACGAAAGTTTAGTGTTACGAACTTCTGGCAGGATATCCGCGATTCGAGAGCGACATGGTTTGCTTACGTAGGTGAGACACTGAGATACCTACTCGCAGCGCCACCGTCACCCAGAGATAAAGATCACAACGTCCATTCGATATATGGAAATGGGTTGCGCCCAGATGTTTGGAAGGCGTTCCGCGATCGTTTCGGTATCATTCGCATCGTGGAATTCTTTAATAGCACAGAGGGCATGCTACAGCTTCTCAACCCTGCCAGAGGTGACTTCAATGCGGAATCAGTAGGCCACCATGGTCTACTCCTGCGGAATAGATATCACAATACATACATTCCTGTTGAGATCGATCACGAGTCTGGCGACATAGTCAAAGACCCTAAGACTGGTTTCGCCAAAAGGGTTCCGTACGAGGTCGGCGGAGAAATCCTCGTTGCTCAGCCCAGCCCGTGGGCTCCATCTTTCAAGGGCTACTACCGCAACGAAGAGGCCACCGAAAAACGATTCGTAAAGGACGTATTTCAGAAAGGCGATGTCTACTATAGAACGGGTGATGCCCTAAGGCGGGACGAGGACGGTCGCTGGTTCTTTCTAGATCGGTAAGTGCAGTTGAACGCACGTCTGCATCTCTGCTCCCACTGACAGCTGTTTTAGACTGGGAGACACGTTTAGGTGGAAGGGCGAAAATGTGTCTACCGCTGAGGTCGCGGAGACGGTTGGGAAATATCCCGGGGTCGTTGAGGCCATCGTGTATGGTGTGGGACTTCCTGGGCACGATGGAAAAGCTGGCATGGCGGCAGTACTTCTTGACCCCAGCACCAAGGGGAACTTTGACTACAATGGGCTTTTGAAGTAAGTTAACTGCCCCCCACCCAAAACCCTTCACCAGGTATGGATGTTGGCTAACATTATTCTTCCACAGGCATTTGCGAACCCATTTGCCCAAGTATGCGGTACCTATCTTCATACGGGAATTGCAGGAGTCAGCATCATCGCACAACAACAAGCAGAACAAACTGCCGCTCAAGAATGCCGGCGTAGATCCCTCCAAGGTAAAGAGTGATCGCCTGCTCTGGATTAGTGACAATGGCTCAGGCGAATCGTATGTTTCGTTCGGCCAGAGAGAGTGGGATTATTTAAATGGAGGGAAGGCAAAGCTGTAAATTCGCTCGCTCCAGAAGCTGGAGGGGATGATATATAAATGTATTTAGTTTGACTGCCATGGCGCATGCAATTCCAGAAACGGCACTATCGGGGGCGGTTTTTCTCGTCACTTTAAGATCGCAATATCGTCGATGGTCTTAATCTAGGGCTTGTACAAGGGTTGTACGAAGAGTATGTCTAGATAGAAGTTTATTCCAAACCAGCATCCTAGAATATCACCTTTCCAGCCAAGCACCACCACTGTGTACCCCGCATATGATCGTTTTGGGTAGCTGGAGTGTAAATGACTGCGTGAGCGAGTGGTGTGTGTGTGTGTGTGTGTGACGATTGTTGTTTACTTTTCGGTGGTCTCAGCCCGAGTTTCCACATGGGCAGGAGGACCCTACGCACAGGTCTCCCCCTCCAAAAGGCACAAGTGGATCGACACTAAAGCTCAACCAGCTGCAGAAAAGACGACAAGGGATCCCGCATTTGGATTAGGGCCCACCCAGATTGGGCTCTGTGTCAGGGGCATGCTAACGGTGATAGGCCTAGACCATCCCATCTAATTTAACCGCTCAGTTCGCTTGGCCCACCAGCCTCAAGGGCCCCAAGAGCCTGAGAGAGCGAGAGCACCGGCTGACGGCATTTTCTTCAAGCTCACCACCATCCCAACGATCTCGCGGGAGTGAGATAGAGAGAGAGCGAGAGACCTCGTCGACGGTTCCGACACTCCTTCACCCGCAGGGCCGTGCAAAGTCAGACCCCGGGATGCCTCTCAATACCGTCACGAATACGCTCATTCACTAAGAGAGGGATCGACCCGGTCTCACCTCTCCCACACACATTCATTTTCAAACTACGTACCGCGCCCGCGCCCGGTAGCTCCACTCATTCTGACGAAAATCCTCTCCGATGATCACCGGTGCTTTCTTCCTGTTCGCGCTCTGCGCAGCGCAGCGCGCCCTGGCTGGCAGCGGCACCGTCGGCGCGACGCCGCACGACAGCTATTCTTCCTCGGTGGGCGTGCTGGGCTGCAAGGTCGACACGAACCGGATAGCGTACTGGCCCTCGTCGGTGGACTGCACCAACATCTGCGTGTCGCTCAGCTACGCGGACCGCACGGTCTACCTGCTGCGCGTCGACCAGTCGGGCGGCGCCCACGACGTCTCCTACGACGCCTGGAACTACCTGCTCACTGGCTACTCGGCGACGTCGGAGCCGACGGCGGGCGGCTCGGTAGCCATGACGTACGAGGACGTGGACATGTCCAACTGCGCGGACCTGATCAACACCGACGACGGCAAGCTGCCCCTCAGCGCCGCCAACAGCATGAACTTCCTGGCGAGCTGCCTCGAGGACAGCGGCAGCTGGGTCGCCGACAACTACGCGCTCTACAACATCCTCGACCCCATCTGCACCTGGGGCTACGACGAGCTGTGCACGCTCGACTGGCCCGACGCCAACCAGCCGGCCTGCAACCACACCCTCGGCGACCCCGTCGCCCTCAGCACCGATCCCGTCTACAACATCGAGTACCCCACCGGCGAGAAGGTGATCGCGGGGACGACGACGGTCGTAGCCAATGCCACGGGCACGACGACGGATGAGGAGAGCGGTTCGGCCGCGTCCACGATATTCCCGGCCGTCAGCCCGCTGACGGCTTTCGTGGTGTTTGCGTTGGCGCCCCTTCTTTCTAATGGTTTGATGTGGATATTATGATGATCGATTACTTATTACTTTTTACTACGACTATTACCCCCCCTACTGTTATTGTCTATTATTTATTTAACCACAGGTTGCATATACCTGAGATACCCTTTATACATAAAACGAAATAGTTTTTGTCATTCGCTGCTTTTGCCAATCTACTGCTCGTGATTACACCAAGATAGTTTGGTTTCTGTAGTAGCATTACAAACACCAAACGTGTGCAGCTCTCATGAGTTCCAGCATCCGAGTTCCAAGACAGAAGCTCAATTTGATGCACGGAATACCCGGATTGTTCGGAAGATTTAACGGCGGAAAATCAAGCGATTGACGTAGCGACCGAAGCGAAGCCCTTTATGTTATCTCGGCGCGGGATCGTTCCACATGGTCTGTGTCTCATTGTGGTCGCATGAGACATCGGACAAAAAGCTGCTGCTGCTGCTACTGCCATGCCATCTCATCCCGTGCGCATTTTCGTCCCGCAAATTTGGGCAAGAAAGTTGGGCGGGTTCCACAGTTGTGTCCACTCGCCTGCATTTCAAAAGTTTGGAATTTCAGCTTGGAGCCGTTTAACCTTAGAACCTTAGCGTACCACCACTTTGATTTTAACCTTATTCAGAAGCGACTTGTATCGGCAGCTTCATGCTCGCATAAAATAACAAGAAAAAGAAAAGCCGAACAGGGGGGCCACAAAGAGATGTGTAAACGACCGTGGGCTAAAACGGATTAGCTAACAGTCCTGAAAGCGCAGTAGTATCAGCTTCAGCGGCTCAGACACGCTCCGGGTTTCACCAAGTGTAGGCCCCTTGTCTCGCTTACCCACGATGGCGCCCCCCAATTGGCTGTGACCGGCCAGCCTCAAGCCCGTTCAGCTTCCCCCTTCGTACGCTGGGCCTGTCACAGCGCTGCTGGACCAATCAGCATCTTGTTGCCCGTCGATCAGACCGGACGAATCTTCGGACGTCATGACACAGACGGATGCCGGGTTGAGGGAAAAGATGGGAAGGATTTATAGTTACTTTGGTGGCTTATTTTGCGGATCGGAGCACCATGGCGCGTGTGCGGTGTGACATTTGAGCCTCATGGTCATACCAAGGGGGTTCATGGTACGATCCACTCGTTGACCCTTATTCCAAGTTCTGCCGAAGAGGGAGGGGGGAGGGGAGATGTCAAACAAAACCCAGGAACATATGCACCTCGCCTCGTCCTGGAGAAAGGTTTCTCTTCTTTTTCTTTTCTTCTTTCCAACCAACCTTTGGCGAACTTTGATCTTGCGTTTCGGTTCTCATCTTTCATTCGCTTGATCCTCATTCTTTTCGTTCGTGGCTGGGCCACTCTTATTTTTTGTTACTATCATTCTACTCGAGTTCGTTCTTCTATTACAGTACGCCGGGCGTGTTTTATTTTAAAGGTTTATATCAGAGCGGAATATTGGAAAAGAAACCCCCACGAAAATCTTCGGATCAAAGTCGAGATAGAAAAAAAAGAAAAAGAAAAGAAGCAACAGGGAAACCAGAAACTTCAATAACAATGGCTCGCTACTCGTCCATCGTCTCCCTGCTCGTCTGGGCACTCTCCGCCCTCATGATGCAAGCCACCTTCGCCGCCGCGGCCAAGGAGTTCCGCATTGTACCGCGCCAGTCGTCCACCACCGTGGTCGTCGGCGGCAGCGGCGCCGGCACCGGCAACACCGTCCTCTCGGCGGCCTCCCTGGGCGCCTGCGTGACGTACTCGTCGGTGGCCAACTACAGCACCATCGGCGCCAACTCGACGCTGCGCGCCGCCTTCCTGCAGCTCAGCCCCCACGGCACCCTGCTCTCGGCCAGCATCCTCGACAACGCCATCGCCGCCCTGCCCCAGTACGAGTTCGACGCCACCCTCAACGCCGACTGCGGCAACCTCACCACCATCGCCCTGGACGCTGCCAACACCAACTTCTCCATGGGCATCGTCGCTGACTTCAAGGTCAGCGCCGCCGCCCGCCAGCTCACCCTGTCTTCGCTGTCCTCGGGCGCCATGGCCGCCCTGGTCGTCTTTTCAGTCGGCGCCCTGGTGCTGTAATCTGGGGCAGGTGAAAAAAGAAGAGAAGGTTTGATTGAGGTGGGAAAGGACCAGGTCGTGCCTTCCCATATCAAACAGGTCTAGGGGGGGGTTATGACGACATGCAAGCAGCTGAGCTGATATCGAGGTGGATGAGGTCCACTACACAGGTCTAGGACCAGGCTATCCGACGATACCCAGATGGATAGATTGTTATTCTCGGAACATGGCTGTATTAGAGAAGCATGGACAGCAATTATAAATTTACATAAGCACCATTACCAACAATCTTGAAACTTGATCAATAATTAGTGCTGGCAAGTTCATACCAAGCCTGATCTCCAATGGAAGCCCAGTTAGTTACCTGTGTACATCCCTGTCGAAATCCTCCTTTGAGAAATCTCAGAGAAAGATCGGTAAGAAAGAGAACCGGAAGCAGGTTTAATTCATATTTGATTTTGGTCATATCGATTCACAGCCTTTGGCAGCTTACGAGGGAGCCGAACGTCTCGGCCATGCGCCTGTGATTCCGAAGGGCCTAGCCAATGTTAACTATCCGTCAGCCATTGATCATTTGGTAACAATTTGCCCTTACTTTAACGCTTCTGATCGTTCAGAGGTTGCTCGCTGAGTGTTCGACAAAGTAGAGGTTTTGCTGCCCGATTTAAACGCTTTGAGTCGTAGTTCAGTATTCACGGATTGTCTACGTTTTCGTAAGATTTTTGATAATGATGTAATCTGCAGTGATAATCGCGTTTACATTACTTTACTATAAATAAGTTGTATTCGTGGAATTACTTACGTCACCAGTGTCGTTCCAGGCATCATTTCCTAGGTTCATCAAGGCGTATGACACCCGCGGCTGGCGGCGAAGGCTCCATCGGGGCTTGGTAGTGTCTACAGCCGGCTCACTTCCCGATACTGGATCGTCTGAAGATGTGTGTCCATCTTCTTTAAGGTAGGATTTCTCATCAGATTGATAATCGACAATGTATTTCATGCTTCTTAGCTTGGTAGAAGGAAGCGCAGTGCTGGGATTGCCTTAAATGACAGTTAGCCAAGTTACATTGAATGCACATCATTCGAGAGTATGCTTACACTCAGGAATATCACTCGTCAACCCCCTTCTCAATATGGATTCTTCCGAAGCATCTTCAACTAGTCACGGCCAAAGCATTTAGCACCACTCAGTTAACCATAAAATTTTTTTTTTAAAATAAACTCACTTTCAAACGAGAAGCACTCAAATATATAGGCTTCGGATCGGAGTTCCGTGAAATGATTCGCATAAAAGTGGTTGAGTGCTCTCTTATACTTGAAAGGATTGGCCGTAAAAATCGTATCTATGCACGTGCCCAAACTGCAACGAATAACATAAAACTTATCTATACCCCCTACTTTGAAAATGCATTCTTTGGTTCTCAGATTTGCTAGTTTCATCTTATGGCGACCTGTAGGTTCACTGATAATTGTGCTCTCCTATGACAAACTGGAAGTTAGCTAATCAAAGATGAAGAAATGACCAAAGCGCTGGCGGCTTACCACATTATCCTTGATCTTGACCCGCTTGGCAGTATGATTTTCGAAATCGCTCTCTGCATTATGCTTTTTGTTATCATCATGTAAATCTCTGCTTGTTGGAGCTGCATCCGATTTGGTTGATTCTTCAGCCACTTGGATCGGCGTGCTGTTTATCCACCAAGCTTCATGGCCACCACTTTGATGAGAGCTCTCAGGAGCTGTCGTGGTTGCAGCAGTCATCTCAGGAGACAAAAGTGGCGCCACTTTAGGAAGCGGCGATACAAGCCCCAGTATGCGCCCTCGAATTCCGACTGGAATTGATGTCGTGGAGGTCGGAGGTCGAATACCGAGGGTTGAAGCTGCAGGTATCACGGACAACCACGCTGACTGTATATTCTCGATTTCGGCGATGATTGAATTGAATTTCTCACTGCTTACTTGAAGAGAAGCCAAAGTCGCACGTAAGTCCTTAACGAAGCTCTCTTTCACGTCATTGAATGCCTGTCGCTTCTCATCCACCTGCCGTAGGAGCATTCGGATTTGAAGAACATGGCTTTTCTCCAGCTCTTCATCGTAAGTGTGCGCCAGCTTCTGTATTTTCTCCTTGATCAAGGTCGTAGAGAATTCCGAAGCTGCTGTGTTGAGATCAAAAGTGGCCGGAGGCATCTCCAGCCTTGAAGAAGTCACTGCCATGGTTGTAGATGCAAACATGAGGAGTCAGGCATCACAAATAATCTTTTGGTGCTATCGACTTGACTTGAGACAGAAGTGGGTAAGAAAGCCGCCAAGCTCGATAACATATGGATGTGGAAATCCAATTGGCAAGATTTGGCACTTTCAGCGTCGACTGACGCAGGGAAGTAAGGAATTAAAAGTATTATTTGTTATCCCGCTATTTGGATGAAAAAGCTGAAACTTTCCAGATGGATCGGCCATTTTCTCAAGTCCGAAATAAGAGTCGCAATGCGACTTCCCTTTACATTGGAAGTGAACTCTTCGTATGTACTAAATGTACTAAATGTGCATGGATCAGTACATGTAATAAAGAATTTTGGAGAATGTTGGGTCAGCGGGGCTGAACTTAGAAGAATTGTCTGTATTTATCTGGACTGATTAGTAATGGCAGGGTAAATTCAGTTGTATAAAACACTAAAGCGTCTGAACAGTTCATGGTTCTCGAGTCTGGCTCAGATATGACGTATACCAAGATATGCAGTATGGTGATATGAAGTATTGAAGGTGTTATTAACCAGTTTCTGCAAAATATAGCAGGGGTAACACGAATTCGGATGTCTAATTTGCCTTGTCTATGGTATGTAGTAGCACCTCTATATGCGGATCTTTCGATACCTCACCACTTCCGCACCATTAGCTTGGACAATCCTTTCAGCTTCAACCCGGTAGCCCCCGATTGCTGGCCATATCTTGGTCCAGCACACCCAATAGAGGGCTCCCAGAAAGAGCACGCCAACCCCTACTCCGGGGAATACATAGTAAGGATAGCCCTGGGCGTTCCAATCTCCTTGCGGAGGGACGAATGGGACAGTGGCCAAAAACACATTGACCAGCAGGTAGGTCACACTTATTGGCAGATATGTATGCCATGGCGAGGTCCACTTCTCGGACTTCTTCCACTGGAGGTAAACGAGTCCACCGCACACAAACGCATTGATCCAAGCTCCCGGGTATGTATACAGGTCTACAATGAAGTTGTAGACCGGACCGGGTGGTGGTGCTATTAGCACGATAACAGTAACAAACCAATGCAAGAACAGCTAAAGAACAAATCAGTATTGCTTATATATGTAGTATCTCATGCGTAAGAGGTGCTTACCGCAGCAGCAGGAGCATTAAATGGCTTGACTGAAGCCCAGAACTGGCTGAAGGGTAGCAGGCCCTCCTTTCCGAGCTCCTGGTTCACGCGGGCGTGAGAGAAGCTGACAGCAAGGACATTGCCGAGGTTGCTCATCGACACAAGAACGGGAAGGCTTCGAGCAGCGGCGCTGTCGCCGAAAATATTGCGGAAAAATATACCAGCTACGATGACCTCTGATGTCGCGATATCCTCCCTCGATACAGCGGCAAAGTACGCAACATTGGCCAGCAAATAGAGGATCGTAACGCTCCCTATGGCTAGCGGCGCCGCTATCATCAAGGTCTTCCGCGGGTGCTTCAGCTCGCCGAGAACGTAGTTTGCGTTCTCCCACCCCTTGTAGCTGTAGATAACCCGGAGCAGCGCGGTCGCCCAAGCGTAGGCACCGCCACTGCCCCAGCCGGGTCCGCTGTGGAACTCGAACGGGTGGTCAAAGTTCCCGGGGTCCGGGACCAGACGGTGGCCGGCAAGGGCGGCGAACCCGGAGAACACGATCAGCAGCAGGACGACGACTTTGAAAACCCCCAGAACGGTGATCAAGCGGAGCCCCCACTTGGGCAGGACAGCGTGCAGGGTGACGGCGAACGTCACGCAGCCCACTGCGATGCCGCGTGATAGCCACACGCTAGGGTGTGTGATGCCGGATGCGAACAGGACGTACTCGCCGAAAGCGAAGGAGTTACTCGCGGAGAACCCGAGCAATATCATCTGAGCAGCTAGGACGCATGTTGCAAGATAGCGAGGATGTCGGTACACCCGCTCCAGATAGTTCTTCTCACCGCCTGACAATGGTATAGCTAGCCCGAACTCTAGATACACACTCAACCCGCAGAAAGTGAAAACACCGCCTGGTGTGGGCAAGTATTAGCGGATATGTGGCTGAGTTGAAATGTGGACAAGGGAGAAATACGTACCTAGGAGCCATAAGACAAGGCTGTATCCAACTGAGCCAGTTGCTGCAAATATACCGGATGGTGTTGAAAAAACTGTGTGGGAGATCCACGTGTCAGAAAATAAAAACAAAACAGAACCCTCAGATGATTAGTATGACTACCTACTGCCAGTCCCGATCATCTTGTTCAAGATGAGAAATACCGCTCCGGCAACACCAATCTTCCGCGACTGGTCATATGCCTGCACGACTTGACCCTCAGCTTCAACCGCCCGCGACTGTGCTAGCAGTGGTTCACGGCTGGGATCAGGCGCCCCCCTGCGGAGCTCTCCGGCCCCAGACATCGCGGCTCTCTCTTCGGCTGGGGCTACCCCTGGCTGGATGTCACTCTAGGAGGGGAGAAGAACAGTAAACAAAACCCAAAAAAGCAAGGCACAGAAGTAGAAAAATATGTGAGCCAGACAACAATGCTTCTATATTATCTCAACATCTTTGCTAGACTTGAAGAGATTATTGCGCGCAAGTGGGGGGGCTTTTTTGACGGGTCCCTCAAGATCATCAGCGCACGTCATTGACGCTAAGCTTGACGCGACCTGTGCAGGCGGCTTAACACGGCCTGTGGATAAGCGAACAATTACTCTAAGTAATTCAACAGATACCACTGTGTAACGAACTGCAAGTAGACAAAGTAGCCATCAGGAGCCCGACTCAGAGTGATCGGATGGTCCAAGGCCAAGTTAAAGAAAATCTATGCATGTAGTATAACCAGGTTCGTATCCTAAGTGCAAATACGTCGTATGCGTGCTGAAGCTAGTAAATCCCTACTTCGTAGTAGGCATAGCGACGACCCGCTTTCCTTAGTCAGCTCTGCAGCTCATAACTCTACTATTTCTTTACGGCTTATTTATAGGATACTACCGTAAAGATCTATTCAGATTTCGGTTGCATCTCATAGTTCTGACCTATAGCCTTTTGACAAATCCCTTACTAAAACGATATTTTCCTGCCAGCAAGTTTAAGTTGTCAATTTGTTCTAGCAATGCCCTGGACCTATTAATACTAATCTCATGATATTATTACACGGAGAAGCTGGAACCATCGTGCTATCGGCTTTCCAAAGAGTAATGAGGCGCTCGCACATGCCATAGTCGCAATAGCCTAGCAACTCGAGTATTGACTCTTGCAAAAAGACTCTGTTAATCTTATTTCTTTCCTGTCTTGCTACACAATGTGTAGTATTCTGCTCCATAGTCGCCACCTCTGTGATTTTCCATTATATGCGAACTTTTTCTTTTTCTTTAAAGACCTCTCTGAAGAAGCTCAGTAGTCGCTGAAAACAAGGGTACGGACTTCAATGCTCTCCCTGAGTTGATCAGGTGACCCCGCGCTATCCTGGAATGATGCATGCATACAACCTGTGCAAAGAAAATATTATTTAATGATTGTCAAAAGAATTTTCCTCTTCCAGCGGTCGAGTACTTACGTGTTGCCGTTGCTGTGGGCGAAGAATCGAATATCTTAATCATAGTCGCCTCCTCGGGCGTTTGGTTTGAAAGGTAATGCCATCGGTGTTTCGAGTTGTATGCCCCAAAAGACGTCTCGCCTACGTAACGCCTGCGGATGATATCGCTGTCGACCAGATCTCCTTTGATTACAGACTGGGAGTCGCATAAAGCCAATGGCCACGAGGAGACACACGACAATGGCTGCCATACACTAGGGCGTGATAATTTAGTGTGAGGGATCCCATGAGGCTCTTCCAGATAAACTCACTTGATTATTCTGACTCTTCCCCGGAGCAGCTCGTCTGCATCATCGCCCATGTGCATCTTGACCCTTTGTATCGCCGCTCCTTTGCTTTGGTCTTACGCTTGTGTGAGAAACTTTTTGCTCGTTCTGATTTCCTTCAATTTGGTTGTACTCACCCACGTGCGGATGCACTGCTGGTAACAGAGCATCGAGACCGTCCTCCAGGTCAATTGTGCGTTTGGAAAATTCATCAGGACTGATGCTTTTCCTGACCTAGGATATGCATTTTAGCTCAAATTTTCAAGCACTAGGGAGACAGAAGTGAGACTACCCTCCAGTCGAAAGAGAATAGCCGTTTGATACCTGGGATCTGCCGTCGAAGCAGTTGTTGCACGCCGGAAATATGCTCCTGTTCGATGGCCTCCCGATCTGAAAAGTCTATGGTTGGGGCATCATGCTTGGTAAACGCGAATCCATTGTTGTCGAGAGAATAATGATCCTCGCGACCTCGCACGTCCTTTATCTCGACTTCGACTGTTTCGAATGCCAAGTTGGTTTTGGGGATATTGGCATCCGGAAATAATGACATAGGCACCAAGATCTCGTAAGGCTTCTCTGTCGCGTATAGGTCCAGCTTCTTGAGATAATCAAACGTACCACGAACCATGATGTATCTGTGGGCGGCAATCCGAATGCCAACCAAGAAAAAAAAGAATACGCTGGCGATGCCTGGTAGTCGGTATCCTCCGTACGCTGAAGAGTCGGGATATGGCGGGGTGGTAATTCACCTGGCTCTACCAAGAAAAGAGCCTCAAAAGCATATACTATTCAGGTACAGCTCAGAAGGGTTAAGAAGCGGGAGCCTCAAATTCAATTTACGATCTATACATAATAACTTCTATTATACCCAATTAGGTACCAAAAGTTGTGTGCTGAAGGTGGTGCTACATCGATCGGATTGTGGCAATTCGGGCGCGTCCTCTGGCGAAGTAACTGGAAGTACCCATTCAGTCAGGAGGGGTGTAGCAGCGATCTCGCCCCACCCATCGAATCGGGCTGCTACGTGTGCGCGTTATTCGTCGCTCAGGGTTGTCTTATATCAGGCCACAATAATAATTTTGGCATTTATATTATCATCTCACTTAGATTCCATGGGACCGGGCATACGGATTGTCAAGCATGGGTTTGCTGGGTTTGGGGCCAACCCCTAATCAGTCTATGACTATTTATGGTTACCCATTACATCCGTGAGGGAGGTGCAGTATTAATCCATTGGCTTTCTCGCATTCCCTCGCTAGCAGTCGTCGTCCAATCTAAGTAAAAGTAGCCCGAAGGGAACTCAATAATGGCAGCGGATTGAAACTTTTCTTTTATACCATATGTGCATCTGACGCGGGCGATCGGGCACAGCCCATCCCCGAAAGACACCAAGTCCTGCCATCAACCTCCGTGTTCTTGGTATCACCTCGATCGTCCATTCCTTGCCACGACATTTCTGCTTCCAAGTCTTAGAAACCATGGCTGGGAAGTAGGGATATGTGAAATTTACCATTGGGAATTTGGTTGTGTGAGCTTATCATGCGGCGAGAGAATGAGCCTCGATTCCCAGGTGGCAAGGGAAGATATCTCTTGCCTCTGGATGCTCCCGAGTTTCTTTGACGAGATCCTCGATGATGACTTTCCAAGGTTGGCTACGTTTCTGTGTCGTGGGTGGTTCAGAATCGCCCGTTTTCGTCTTCAGATTCTTTTCGACCTGTGTCATGGCAACGCTGCCCTTGTAGGCTTCGGGTGGTGTGAGGAGGACCGTCATTGTGGCAGCTAAGATGTGTACACGAGGACTATCTGCTCGTTTGTCTAGGACTCAGGTGAACAAGGGGGTTTCTTCAGGTAGTTTATAGAACGTAATTAATGGGCATCGGAAATAAAAAAAAAAGAAAATATCTGAAGTGATTGGCAGCTTTGTCAATGCTTCTATTTAAAGTTCTCTCAGAGTTATGGCGCAATTGAACTTTTATTGACCTAGGATACCAAAAATGCTGCAATGGGACACGAAACCTCATCAAAAGGTTGAACGCAATGCAAATCCGTGCAAACCGTGTTTGCATAGACCCTTGTCTTGAATGTTTTCTCCTTTCCTTATCTCGAAGTGAAATCTGGCTCGAACGATCGACATCGGGCATCCACCTCATGGGAATGTTCTAGGTACATTACGGTACTTCCCTTAGCATTAGTTCATGTGGGAATCGCCCTTGCGCGTTTAGTTCTGAGAGCACCTTTGTGCTTTTCCAACCCCGCGCCAGCTCCGCGACGTTGCGCTCGACTGAGCTTTGTCCCCTGTTGCACCAAAACAAAAAAAAAAAACCAGCCTAATAATGCAGGGTGGACGGGAGTCCCCGAATTGAGTCCGAAGCCGGCCCTCGAAAGGACTGGCTTATTTCTTTTTATCAATGCTTTTTCTTTTCCCAATGTTGTGAGGTTGGGAGACCGCCAACAAGTTAACCGGTCCGAAACATTCCCGTTCTATCACGGGTGGCAAGGGGGAGATAGCCGAAGCCAGTGTTTAAAGGCCTAACTTGGCTCTGAGCCAGATGAGACGAGCTCAAGCTATAGACAAACCCCGCCATGCAGACCTGCATATATACCTGCACTTGCTTTTTTTTCAATATCTTATTGTACATTTGACAGGCCGAGCCCGCAATAGCTAAAACCTTAAATGGCCCGGCCAACTGTAGTTATCAAATATTGTCCTTAATTCTTCTGCATCTGTCGAAGTCATAGGGTCAATTCCGTTATCATTCTCCAAGCTGACACTTGCGATTCCGAAGTCCTCGCTGCCACTCCAAGACATGGCAGTTGGGAATTCCGTAACGGGAGCCAGGGTGAAGTTGGTAGATGTGGTTACCATAGGGTGCTGTTCGTTCTCGTACTCGTTAGTACCACTGGTCGAAGATGGGCCGGGGGTTATATGGTCATTGTTGGCGCTCAAGCTCCGCGATGATGTATTCGCGGCGTCAAACTCGGCTATCTCAAGACCACCTCTGCGGGTCCACTGGTTGAAAATCTCTTGAATCCCCTCTTCGAGCATACGGAACTGGAAGGCTTCCCTGTCGGCCGCCTCGTTTGGTAGATTCCATTCAACCGCGCCTCGAGCTGACAGAATATCTCTGATGATACGTGGGCCGTCCGTTCGGACAAATGACTGGTAATTAACCACATTCTGAAGTAATGTGGTGTCCACATACGGCGATTGAGGCCTGGGGTGATCTGGAAACAAGATCTCGTAGACAGTATACCACTGTTGTTCGGGGGTTTGGTTTTTGGGCGGCTTTTTCTCCAGGAGCTTCCTTTGAGCATTTGTGATCCCTTCTGGCTTCAAATGCGCGCGTTTCGGGCAATCTACGAACTGGGCATGATTATCCCTTTGTTCCTCGTCTTTGAAGGTTTCGAAACATCGAGGACAATATACTGGTAGTTGGTGGCAACGAGACAGGTGCTGCTTCACATCCCGAATTCGTGTCAATGTATATTTGCAGCATCGATTGTGCGCCATAGCATCCATTTTTAGATAGGGACAAGCAAAGGTGAGTGATTCCTCCTTGCGTGCCCGCTTTCTGGAGACGCTTGGGCTGGGCTGGGGTGTACCCCCTTCTTCTTCATCGTCATCTTCTTCGTTGTTACTCCTCGTGGGCTGCGTCCTGCCGCGCTTCTTTGAGACGCCCTCTCGGGATGCCGATCCTGAAACTTCACTTGTCCCAGTCCCGCACTGATTCCATTGTTGGAAACCTCTCATCAATATTCGAATTGCTGCATCGCTTGCTTTCGAGAAAGGGTGGTCATCTGGTAGCCTCGGTGGATCTGGAGGAGATGCAACTGATTGCTCCGTTGTGGCCGTAAAGGTTTCGTAGGAGAAGTTAGACTCAGAGATAGAATAGTCTTCTATTGGAGAAACCAATGGTCGTAGAGGTATACGCTGTTCAACTGAATTGTTTCCGGCTTTCCAAGGTGGGCCTGACGGCGAATGAGTGACCTTATGAGCTAGGGGAAGTTCTGGCTGAATGCGTGGTTGAGATTGGCTTTTTTCTGGTCTTGAATTTGTGTTTGAGGTTAGAACATCAAACTGATTCGGCATATTAGAGGCTACTGGGCTATCGACATTAATATTGGCTCGATCCAGTTTTGGAAGCGGATTGGTCGTTTGTTGATGCAGCCGATTGTTAGATTGGAGCTCGCCTTCACCGTCGCTAGCAGAACCAGAAGATGGAGGATACGAAGGTGCAACAGGTTTGTCTATGGAGCCATCCAACATCCTTTCGCGGATTGAAGATGGATTACGAAACGATTCTATATCTGCAGGAGCTTGGAGGTCTGCGCCGGAATGATCTTTGGAGAATGCTGGCAAGAGAGCATCAACATTATTCGATTCTTGGACTTGAATGTTTTGTGACGGTTCTTGTCCAGCCTCAACTCCTTTGTCAGAATCATCATCCGTGCTCATGCAGTCGCATCTTATCAATAGTCAGTTCATTAGCCGTTGAGCAAAGGAATGCGAAATGGCAATCAGGAATTTGTTCCACGTACCCAGTCAGTTTTCCTGTTTCTTGATATAGAGGGAGCAATATTGCAGCCGTAGCGTTCTTCAAGAATAGCGGGTCTTCAAAGCTAAGTTCTTTGATGTCTCCGCTCTTAAATTCTCGATATTGTTGTTCGATACAAGCGGCCACGACGCCCTCAAAAGCCCGGCTTACTTCATGGCGTATTCGATGATAAGCTAGCAATTTCTTGGCGGTCAACAGGTCTAACAACTCAGAATCGCTCTCCTCATCATCCCCATCAGCAGATGCCTTGAAATGCTCCTGTCTTAACTCAGCGAGCGTTTGACCCATGACGAGCTCTATCAAGCGCAAACCTAGCCGAGCAAGGACAGGCTCCTTATTGACGAGAGAGAACCAGTCCGGCGACTGCTCGCTCCACGCATCAGAGCCTGGTTTATCGCCATCTGGAGGGCTAAGAAAAAATGTCGAGTACGGGAGCCGCTGCGTTTCATCAAAGTACGCCAGCCATCTGCCTGATTTTTGCCAGCTCTGTAGGGGGCGGCTAGTCCAAAGGAGAATGACAGCAAACGCTAACCGGGAAGCTAATATCATGCGCAGCCTCCGATCAACGACATCATCAGGTCGCTGTATCAACTCTTCGATTGTAATCACCTTCCGATCAGCTGCTCGCTCCTTGATAAAGAGAAGAAATAACTTGTGGTCTTCCTTGAAGCTATCAGAGTGACGATGACGGCTGCCGTCTCGCTGCTTCCTGTTAGAATTTGGGCTCATATTTTGGTTCATCAAACTGCCCTCTTCATCAGGCCGCAGACTACGGGCCGAAGCATATATGCCTTCGTACGTTTGCTGCCACAGGGGGCCGCCGGTGGCACCTGGGCTCATGGGACTGGTCATGCCAAGGCCTTGCAGACGACTGTAGGCCGCTTGGTCGCAATTGCACACGCGATGCGGGCCTTCAATCTGGAATCCCTCTACAGACTTGCCACGCTGCTGGAGCTGGAGCAGTCTAAACTCCAATGTACCGTGAAGTTCAAGTCCACGGGGTAATAGGACCCGGCCGTCAATCAAGTATGTGTCAAGTCGCCTGTTGATTCTCGAGATCTCATCCAGATGTTCTTGCAGTTGAGTTTTGGGCACCACTCGGCGAAATGTGGTTACTTTTGTCCTTTTAAGCTTGGCCAGAACTTCCTGTCATGGGATTAGATAATCTCGACACACAATGCGAGGGGTTGAGTTACCACATACGGTGCCACGACTGGTATTTGCGAGATCGATCTTCAATGCATTAAGGAGTTGGAAGAGTTGCCTCAAATCCTTTTTTAACCATTCGGCATTTGTCGGACCCAGAGTCTCCTCGATAGTTTTTAAAGGATCGTCGTGGTAAATTGAGGGAAAGCTGGCAGCCTGCGAAAGCTTGCGCATGGACTGGTCGAACAGCGCCTCTTCATTTGACAGCCGCCTAGCCAGACCCCGCGACTCTCGGTCGGGCTTCGCCAGCTTGTACTCATCTACAGCCTCAGCTACATCTACAAATCCTCGTTGGACCACGCTGATAATGTGCTTGTTGTCCATGTTGGCGAGTGGTGAGTAGGGAACGACAGGCTCGGGCAAAAATGTGCTAGATTGGCAGTCCCGCAAGATATACAAAATTGAGGGAGGGTTCAGGCTGGCTGGTCGCAGATTCCTCGGCCGAGGATGGAGGTGTGCAACACGACGCCCAAGTTCCTAGCAGCATGGACACCCGACGAGAGAGATCATTCTGGTCCAGTGACGACGCTCGGCAGCCTTACTTCTATCTTGGAATACCAAGAGTTTTATGGATGTAGGGCGCGGGTTGACAGGACAAGGAGGGTTGGTGATGCCTTGCTGCAGGCTGTCCTCAGACATTTGAGAAAAGTGCGATCTGACACCCCCATGATTCGTTGCTCGCCCGGGCTCGCAGGCATGTTTCTGCAAGTGTATCAGCGCCTTGGCGGGGGAGAGCCCTCAGATTACTGGCTACTTGCGCCACAAGGAAGTGCCGTGTGGTTACACCAACCCCCAAAACACAAGCAATCCAGCAACATCATACCACCGAAAACTCGCATGCGATAAGAGGGTGCCACGCAAGGGTTGGTCGTGGTCGCGACGGAGCTCGAGCAGGCAGCTCTCCCACACTCTGTTAACGTATGCCTCGGAACGCCCAAAATCCAGGAATAGGCATCTCGTCTCGTCGCCGTGTTTCTTGTCAGCAATTGATGCAGCCCAAGTGATTAGTGTGTTCGCATTGCAGCAATTCGTCCAGGACTATTCACTCTGCTTCAATTTTGACATCCCGCTAGATGATGACCCATTCGACAGTGTCTATCTCAAGCGTCTAGGCTTTTTCTTCCAGTGGGCGGCGATTCCTTCATAATCCCTCTCACAACGGTAGCAGCAGCTGGCATCGTTTGGGCGTTATGCTGCAACTTAAAAGTAAAAGAGCTGAGCGGCTCAAGAAAAGTCGCGGTCTGAGGGCCAAAGCTCCCATCGCCGCTCAATTTGAGGACTGCCTCCAGGCTTTCCAGCAACTCTCCGACGCTCTCGCAGTGAACCATTCCGCCTCACAGCTCCACAAGGCTTCCAGAAGATGTAGAACCAAGTTCAGATTATGGGGAGATGACACCGGTGCATCTTCGCGCGCTCTTGACTATGCCTTGAGGGATTCGTCAATGTTGGAGTCACAAACCCTTGCCCTTTTGAGAGACCTACATTCGATTCTGGAAGAAGGTAAAATATCTATATATCACATTAAATGCCTATATACTGACGCTTAGCAGCAATGATCGGTGTGCGCGCCCAAGAGCCCGAACCTGAAGAACCAAGTGAAGGCTCTGCCAACGACGAGGTGTTTGAGGATGGTAGCTCGCTGGACGAGGCAGTGGTCGATGAAAAAGAGCTAGAAACTGGGCCATATGCTTGTCTGCAGGAGGCTGAAGATATAGTTGAGTGTCTTTTACAACTACTCTCTGCACTCAAGAGTCCTTCTGAGGACCTTGATTCGAAACCAACTCTACAACCCAATGAAGTCAACCTCGAGGCAGCATACGGATCGCTTGCGAGTATTGTATTTCCGGAGGCTCCACGAAGTTTACTCCAACGGCTCAGCATAAATGTCGCACGGAGGAAACAAGGTACAAATCGCTTAATAGGCAGATCTAAAGCATATCGTGAGAACCCGAGGCGAATATGGACGAGCAGTTCCGTCGTTTGGTGCCCACCTACCAGACAAGGTTTCTCATCGAATAAGAACTACTCTATGCAACATCCGTCTATTGGGACGGGCTCAGAAACAGGGATGTCAGCATCTCACTCCAATGTGGAATCAGACCTATCTATTAAACCTTTGCCAGACCACGAATCCGTAACATCGTTCACCGATACTCCGCAGCCCCATTATTTCCAACGCCTTGCGCCGCCTCCACCTCCCGTCGACCTAGCCAAAGCGGAACAATTCGAGTGTCCATATTGTCATTTTGAACTACCTCTATCTATCTCCGCTAAAGGAATGGGCAAAGAGGAGTGGACGGCTCATGTATACCTTGATCTGAGCCCTTACGTATGTACATTTGAAGGCTGCAAACACGGGAGGCAGCCATTTCGCACCAGGGAGCAATGGTTCCAGCATGAGCTCACGTATCATCGTACTTCTACTGTGTGGATTTGTGGACTCTGTCGTGGAGACTTCGAAACAGCAGACCAGTTGGAGCATCATCTGTATTCTTTCCACACAGACTTGCCACGCAATCTGCAACCTGACATATTGGAGGCTTGCAGACGCTATTCGCAGACAAAACCGACCCTACTTTCTTGTTGTCTCTGCCGCATGGTCTCTGGTAACGTTGATGAGCTTGAGAATCACCTTGGAAACCATCTGGAGGTGTACGCACTCGCTGCCAGTCTAGGCAGTGATTTGCCCGAAGAGGAAGGCTCGGAAAGCGATGAGATGATTGTGCTCGCCGATTTCCTCAATGAACAGCCAGATGATCAAGAACCGGACGAAGGAACATTACTAACAGATGCCGACACAGCCACCCTGCCAACCGTTGAGAGGCACCCTCTCGGACCAGGCTTTAGTCATATCGTAGATACCAGCGATCCCTCTGGCCTTGATGAGCCTGAAAAAGACGTCCACACGCATGTAGATAGCTTCTTGTTGAGAGAGAAGGTCCAAATATTTCTCGACAAGCAAACTACTATGGATCCTGAGGCTACTACTGTACGATGCAACTTGCCCCAACGAAATGAGAACTTTACCGGTCGTGTGCGAGATCTCGAAGCTATACATAAGCACTTGTCCGTGCCAGGCCGCATTTGTTCGATCAGCGGTCTTTCAGGAGTCGGGAAAACTGCTCTTGCAACGCAGTATGCTCATGCGTTTCAATCAGAGTACACGTATATCTGCTGGATCGATGCGGAAACCCCAAGCCTTCGCGCTGAATGTTACCTCATGATAGGTAGTGAGCTGCACATTATCGATGAGAGCTTGGAAGATGTAGATGCCCATATCCACCTGATTAGGGGTACGTTGACCAAAACTGAAAAGAGGTGGCTGCTGATATTCGATAACGTTAATTCATGGAACGATATAACTGCTTACGTCCCCCGCTCTCTTCAACGCACCAACGGCTCTATCCTCGTCACCACACGTCTAGAGCATCCATTAGCTATACTGGCTAAAATTATACCAACTCAGCACCACATAACCTGGAACGTGGATGTTTGGCCTCTAGAAGATGCCCGAAAGTTCTTACTGACGTCAATCCAGTCATGGGATCTGGATGAAGAGGATCTCCAAGGTCACGAAGAATACGAGCTAGCTGCACAGGTCGTAAACTTGGTTGATTGCCTACCAATAGCTATCAGTATCATTGTTGGATATGTTAACGTGTCCCGCTGCAACTTGGCTGAGTTCATGGAGATGTGGGATGAGAGTGTGTCGGTGGCAAGGATGAAAACAGGTAGCCTAACAGGAAAGGACACCAATCATGACAGTACTCTCGACTTGTTATGGGCTATTGGCATCAGGGAGGTGAGGTCGAACTCACGACGCTTTCTCGATATTCTCGCGTTTCTCGATTTCAAAACCATACCGATCAGTCTTCTCGTGGGAAACCATACCGAAGACTATCTTAAGTTTCTAAGCGCTTCTGAAACACTCAGGCAAGTGGAGAACGACGTGGTCAAACTTCCACGAAAAAAAAGCTGACAATATACGCAATTTAGCTACAAAAGAATGATAAACGAATTGGATGGCCGACGACTCCTCAAGATCAAACGACCAGCCTCGGCCGGTGGAGAGACATTGTACAGCATCCCCAAAATGCTGCAGAAGAAGATCCTCTTCGATTTGAAGGGCCACGGGCTGGCAGATGCGTTCCGCAAAGCGTTCCGCTTGATTCGGAAGCGATTTCCCCCAGCAAATACACAGCAAGTTCCCAATCCAAAGGAGTTTGAGATTTGTCAACGATATATACAACATGTCATCAGTCTTCATCGTGCTTACACCGAAATGGATCCATCATGCCAGATAACAGACCCAACGCCCCACGAAATTGCCGAATTATTCTATGACGCCGGATTCTACGTCTGGGCGCGGCAAACGACCGGATTCAGCAGCGCAGAACTTCTAGAGACTACTTCAAAAATTCTGGATGAAATTGAGATGGACGAGAATGCAAAAATCAGGGCAGACATCTTGTGCCTTACTGGATTGGACCTATTAGCTTCTGGCTGCATTGAGCGCAGGCAAGGCCTTGACCTAGCCCAAAAAGCTTGGCAGATTAGGAGGGTGGTCTTTGCCCGTGATCCCTCGCACGACAATGACGTGCTCTTGCAGAACGCAGCCATCGATTACAGTATAGCGTTGCTGAATGAGCATCAGTTCGATGAAGCCGGGAAAATCATCAAGCAATGTCGGCAACGGTATCAGGCTTGGGGGCCGGAATTGAAAAATCCGTTTGAAAACTCCAAGTACTATGCTCACTACTGCGTCGTGCTTATGGTGGAAAATAAGATGGCAGAAGCGGTTAAGCATGCCGAAGTGGCAGTCGCATTGACGCTCAAGTTTGCAGGGAAGTCACCGCTGTACTACGAACGATTGTTTATGCTCGCCTGTATCCAGCTGCAGGCCGAAAATTACCAAGGGGCTCTTGATAAGCACCTCGAGGTGCTGAGGGTGCGAATAGACCTCTACGGCGAGCTTCACGAATTTACTGTCGAAAGCATATATGCGGTTGGTGCTGTCTATCACCAAATGGGATACTTGAGTACAGCAACGTAAGTGAATTCCGAGCTGATCTCCTCGGAATATATACCCAAGAGGTTGGTTAAGGAATTGATAGCTGACAAGACATACGCGTTCTAGTGAATATATGAAACAGTGCATGCAATGTGCCAAGAACATGAATTTGGACAGGGCAGCAGTAGCGAGAATTCAGTGCCATCTAGCAGAGCTATATAAAGAGCAAGGGATAGAGACAGACGAGGCCGATAAATGGGAAGCAGAAGCGTCGAGATTTGTTGAAGAGTTCGAGGGCTACGCCGCTGAGTGCGTGCGCAAGCTTGGCGACAAGATGGTGATCCTGAACGACCTTCAACCCACGTTCCAAGGAAGGTTCACGGGTCGCAAGATTCTTCTGTGCCTCCAGGAGTGGCAGAATACTTTGTGAAACTCACTAACGGGGATTGCCCAGCCTAAAAAACTTCTCCAGGAGAGATCGGAAAATTATTTTGCGTAACCTAGGATCCAATGGTTGTAGCCAAATTCTAATGGCCTTGAGCTATTTGTAGGATATGCAGTTATTCGCAATCTGATGTTGAGCTATCTTTACAGGCTCGTTTGAAATTTTAAATTTATAATGTCTTGTCTTTCTAAAATATATCATCTGCAGGCTAGATGATAACAGAACAGAGCGAGGGTGCTGAAGAAAATATCAATTTGCGCCGTAACTATGCAGATTTTCTAGGATACTTTATAGATTCATTGGTTTTGTTTTAACATGCCCTGATCAGTGCACGCCATTGACCTTGGTGGCCTGGGACGCGGCAAACTCCTTCTTGAAGATGGCCTCCATCTCCTTGCGGACGGCAACGGCCTGCGACTTGTCGCTGTACTCGACATCGTCCCAGCTGAGGCCCTGGTCCTTCTTGACGTCGCGCTTGAGCACGATGCCGTGGGCGAGGCCGATGGGCAGGCCCGAGATGGCCATGGAGTCGGCGGCGGTCATGAGCTTGCCGTAGACCATGAAGCCGCCCTCGCCGTCGAGCTGCTCGCCGGCCCTGAGGTCGCGCTTGGCCGTGGCCACGACGTCGCCGGCCCACGTCTTGGTCTGGCCCGTGGGCTCCCCGCGGCACATGATGCTGGCGATGGACACGCCCAGCTCCAGACCGATGAGGTGGTACGGCTTGTACTGCGCCGCGTACCGCCCCGTGCTGTCGGTCTTGAGCCCGTACTGCTTGAAGCAGTCCATCTGGTACTGCGACCCGGCCTCGATGATCACGTACACGCCCCACCGCAGGTGGTTGAAGACCCACCGCCCGTCCTTCTCCATGCACGACACCACCTCGACCGTGCCGTTGCGGTCCAGCTGGCCGCCGTCCGCCGCCGGCTTGAGCACGTCGGGGAGGTCCCACACGCCGCAGGGCGGGAACTTGAGTCCGTCCGAGGGCGGAGTCAGGTCGCAGCCGTTGGCTACCGCTGCCATCTCCAGCGCGGACTTGGTACCGTCCAAGAAGCTGTTGAACATCTGGGGGTTCTGCACATTCAGCTGTGTTAGCAACCATTCAACGTCAGACTTGTTTTATAATTAACTGCTTACAAAATCTCCCGTGGCTAACTGCTCTTCGGTAAATCCGTAATAGTTCCAAACCGTGTCTGGGTTAGAATAGTGGTACTCTGGCAAGTGCTTGGTTCCCTTGCCGGCGCAAACAACGTTGCTGCGATTTCCAGGTCAGCTCATTTGCAGCAACAGATAATTTCCGTTTTGATGATTACTTACAATCCAGCCGTTCGGGCCCAGTCTACCATTTCAGCAATCAGGGCGGGTTGGTCCCCGTAGGCCATGCTGTATATTATACCAGCCTCTTTTGCCTTTCTTGCAAGCAGAGGACCGGCCAGGACATCGGCCTCCACATTGATCATTACTATGTGTTTCTTGTGTTCGCAGCACTGAAAAATTATTAGTACAAGTGTATATGCATCCGATTGAACTGGGAAACTCTCATACCAAAAGAGCATGCCTGATACCCGCAGCCGGGTTGCCTGTTACCTCCAGAATAACATCGATCTCGGGAGTTGCAATCATAGCAGCGGAGTCCGTGGTTACCACTGTCTTGCCGGCCTTGATGCCTTCTGATATCGAGGAATTGACGGTGGTATGGTACTTGTCCTCGGGGAAGTTGGTGCGCTTGAGAGAGGCAAATGCCCGGTCAGAAGACAGGTCGGCAATGGCGGCCAGTCTCATACCCTTGGTCAGGTGAGACTGTGCGATGAACATGGACCCAAACTTGCCAGCACCGATGATGCCGACCTGGATAGGCTTTCCGGCCTGCTCGAACTCGAGCAACTTTGTTGATAAGCTGGTCATTTTTATGATTGTAAATTGGCAAAAATCGACTTGATGAAAAGTAGCAAAGTTATCGCTCAAGAATGCACCAATGGCAATGCAATGACAAGTCCAAGATATCTATGTTGATGTGTCTTCTTCTTCTTGTTGTGATTTTGTATCCTACCTAGGGCCAGGACTTATATCTCCTCAATAATCCATGCGGAGTTGTCAACCCCTCTCTGGCGATGTATGCAACCAGTATTCAAGGACGAATCAACGGTTACATTCAAATTCCGATTTCCCGTAATTCCCGATTCACAATTCTAGATTCTAGCGAATCATGGCCACCCTCTTGGTGACGAAACCATGACTCGGACAATTGTGTGTTTTGTCCGGCAGGCACCGGTAAATAGGTCTGGAGAATCGGGATATGCAGATCACACACTGGGGGTAGAAGAATTTAGTTCAACTCTGACCCTCCGCACGCGATCCATGGTGGCGCGCTAACTCCACAGTAGCCACTTAGGTCTGGAGCATCTGGGGTAGCTGGGGAATAGGAGAACAAAATACCGGGGCGAGGGAGCTGATATGATTTCCAGGATGGTTCTCCCAAGGCATTGAGTTGGCAAGGGTCAGCACACCCGGTAGAGCACGCGTGTTGTTGTTGCTGTTGCGGGCGCTTTTGCGTGGAGAGATTGATTATAAGACTGGGGCACTCTCCAGAGCCTTGCAATCGTATCTCTAATCGTCTGCAACATATTGAAACTATTTACCCTCCCTTTTGAAGCTCTATTCTACATCTCAGTTTACTCAGACATATAATCTGCTCTCGCAATCCTCCATCATGGCGGTAATCGAGCAGATCGTGACCGCCAACACGGCCGGAAACTACGTACAGCTGGTGGCCGCGTGGTCGCCAGAGGAGAGAGCTGCAAGGGAGAAGAAGTTGCTGAGGAAGATAGATCTCCGACTGTTGCCTATTCTGGTGAGTGGCATGCTGAAATTCCGATTCAGCAACATATTGTATAATCTTTCTGTTTCCACAAGTCCAAGTATTAGTCGTGATTTATCTCAGTGACTAACTAATACGTGGACAGATCATCATGTACATCATGAACTACATCGATCGAAATGCCCTCCCTCAAGCTAAAGTTCAAAACATTGCGGCCGATATTGGACTTGTTGGAGTCCAGTATAACATCGTGCTGAGTTTGACATTCATAGGATACATCCTCATGCAGAGTGCGTCCGTGAGCATGGATCTCATAATTAGGACTCTGACTGACCTAGCAGAGAATAGTTCCCAGCAACATGATTTTGGGCTTGACTCGACCAAGTATTTATCTCTCAGTGGTCATGATGGTCTGGGGTAGGTTTATACATCAGCTTCGGTGGCGTGTCGCAGAGCTAAATCAATGAAACCCACAGGAGTTGTCAGCGGATGTTCTGGTGCTGTTCATAATTTTGCTGGCATTGCAGCATGCAGATTCTTCCTCGGTATCGCAGAGGCGCCGTTCTTTGCCGGAGTAGCCTTCTTGTTCTCTGGCTGGTATACCAGAGCCGAGCTAGGATTTCGTCTGGGCATCTTCTTCTGCGCTGCCATGGTTAGCGGAGCGTTCGGTGGCTTGTTTGCTGCTGGCATTGCTGCTGCATTTGCAAACAATCCCATTCACAGTTGGCGGTGAGTTGAAACTGAGTTAGCCCAGATCTTTTTGGTCGTCCAGGTAACTGATTTTCTTTTCCGTACAGGTGGTTGTTCATCATTGAAGGTGCCGCCACCGTCGTGTTCGCCTTTGCTACAATGTTTATCATCCCTGACTGGCCCTCCACTACAAAGTGGCTGACCGAAGAGGAGAAAGCGTTGGGCGTCGTTCGGTTGATCGAAGATTCAGGAGATGAAGAGTCCGAGATCAAGACATGGGATGCCTTCAAGATGGCCGCTAAGGACTTCCGCGTCTGGCTGTGTATCGTGAACCAGTTGTGTGTACAGGCAGTTGCCTCTCTCACCAACTTCCTTCCTACCCTGGTGAAGACCTTTGGCTACAGCACCATCAACACCCTTTTGCTGACTGCACCGGTAAGACGATTTCTAGCGAAACACCCCGGAAAAATTGTGAAGTACTTCACTGATACCAAATAGCCATACCTTTTCACTGCTCTCTTCTGTCTTTTCAACTCCTGGTACTCAGACAAGACCAGCAAACGATCGCCTCACATCATCTATCCGACACTTGTAGCAATTGTGGGAATCATCATCACTCTGGCTACGACTAACACGGCAGCTCGCTACTTTTCTCTCTTCCTCATGTTACCCGGAACATACGGGTGTTTCCAGATTTCCAATGCTTGGATGGCCAACATCGCCGCCCGACCCCAAAAGAAACGCGCCATTTCTCTGGCAATGAATAACTCATTTGGCAACCTGGCTCTGGTTTGGACCCCCTACCTCTACCCGGATAGCGCATCACCAAGATTCACTACTGGTAAGATTACTGCCCCCCTCCCGTTCCTTTTGCTTCCTCCACTCGATGAAAGCAGTGCTGACATGTCACCGACTCTAGCCTGGGGTGTAAACCTCGCACTCTGTGTCGTGACTCTCGCCTCCACTATCCTGCTCTCATATTTCCTCAGGAAGGATAACAAGAAGATTGAGGAGCTAAGCGGCGGTGGATACGCCGTGGAGCAAGGACAAGACGATAAGGTTGACTTCACGACTGAGCACCAAGAACATGTTGGCACTGGCGGTATCAATGGCCGGGGGATTGCCACATACCAGATCTAACTCGTCGATTTACGTCTGTTCCCCATAGCCATTTCCCCCTAGTTAGATAATACAGCATCCACATGTCCACCTTACCACTTGATCAAACATTCTAGTGCTTCCCTTCAGCTTTTCAAGGCTCTTGACTGGTCGTAGTACGCCCTGGTTGGACTACCGAAGGCCCAACCAGCCCGGCCACCCGGGTAGCTCTACCGGCCTAGCCTAGCCCAGCCCACCGAGATGTGGCGTGGGCGTGGCGATAGCCTTGCACGCCGTCAAGTCATGAAGGGGTATTTTCGGTCCCGTTCATCCACCCCCATTGGGTTCTTCTCACCATCTAAAGTGCCCGGTTTGCAACCCATTCCCCCCACCCTTCCCCGCACCTAATTCCCCAGGAAAAGGACTTAGGACCAGAGATGGCGTCGTCTTTTTCTCACGGATCCACACGATGGCGTGGTTGGTGAACTTTTAGTGGGGAGTTCGGTCCAAACGATGCCGCCAGGTCGGATGACCCCCACCACTGCCGAGAACCGGGGGGTCTGGAACCTATTCCCGGCTGTTGTTAATACACGCCTTGTTCCGGATTTATCGTCGCTACGCGCGAGAAGGATCATGCTTCAACAGAGTCTACCGGCGACACTGACCATGGACGTGCACATGCCTTTACCCGAGAACTGTCTGGAGGCAGCCAGAGTAGCAGTGCACGATGATGGTGTTGGCTGGAAGACCGAGGACGTCCCTGTGGATTTAACAAAACACGCATATGAGGGAGTTAAGAGAGGCGGCCCAGGGCGGAAGCCCAGAGCCTGTAGGTTACAAGCCCCATATATTGCGAGACATCGGGTTGTGTGGTAGGACTAACAATCTCTATACCAGGCACGGAATGTAAGAAACAGAAGATGAAGTGTGAGGTTCTGCCGGGGGACCACAAATGCAAAAACTGCCTCCGCCGTAGCATGGACTGCGTATTTAGGAGGGTTGTGGTTGCTGATTCCCCGCCTGAGAGGCCCTCGCCGCAAGGCGTCCAGCAATATGAGTACGCGAGCCATCGCTTACAAAGTTGTCGGCGCAACAGCTAACGCAGATGAACAGGCACAAGATCGATTTGATGCACAATGAGATCCAAAAGATGCGGGCATCCATCGAAGCTCTGATTCGTCAAGGGGGGAAGCACTCAGAAACGGCCCAGCCAACAGGGATTCACGATGCAGCGCAGTATACTACACCGCAGGGATCGTCCAGTCCTGCAACGCCAGGGGTGCGGCGTTCACGAGAAGACAATGTGCACATGGCCATGACGCGGGAAAACTCGCTCGAGCCAGCTAACCAGCACGACCAGAATCCTATCAATGCGGTGGATGTGGAGGAGCCCATGGGAAGCTTATACGAAATCACCCGGCTTCGGAACATACGTAGCAACCGGGCCAAAACAGCTCGTCCGTCGAATGCGGGCGTGGGCGAAGTCGATGATTTCATCTCGAGGGGCGTTATTTCACTCTCAGAGGCTGAGGACCTGTATAAGCAGTAAGATCTGTTTTTTTGTTTTTTTTTTTTGTTAACACCATTGCGCTGATCTCATGACTTACGCCTGCCGCTTTGTAGTTTCCACGCAAGCTTGAACCACTATCTCTGGGTCGGCTTGGAGCAGATGCACCCCAATTTCGACTCAGTCAGGAAGTCCTCGGAACTGTTAACGGCCACCATCCTCACTGTGACCGCGCTGCACATACCAACGAGTGGAGAGACATTTGACAAATGTTACCAGGAGTTTTTATCCTTAACCTCAAGCTCCATGTTTAGCCGCTATCATAGCATAGATGATGTTCGAGCATTATGTATAGCCGCGTTCTGGCTCTCAGAAGGTACGTCGTCGCCACTGTCTGGACCCCTCTGATCATCTTGATAAGTTGCTGATGGCAATGGTAAAGTATCATGGAAACTTTCTGGTCACGCGATTCGAATAGCCACGGAGCTGAACATCCATCAATCCTTCTCAAGGGCGCTCGATGGCGATCGGGACCATTTCGTTCGAGCGCGTCTTTGGTACATGCTCTATGTCTGCGACCATCACTTCAGCATTGCCTACGGTCGACCGCCCATGATCGCCGAGTCATTGCAGATCCGCGAGCACGAGCTTTTTCTGCGGTCGCCGCTCGCCGACGCTCTAGACCGGCGGATCCTGTCCCAGGTCGCGCTCATGCAGATACTGACTCGCATCTACGACCGCTTCATCGAGCGGAAGTTTCCGAACCAAGACACCGCCGGCGCGATGCTGTCCGACGGCGACTTTGCGGACTTGCGCAACTTCAACCTCGAGATCGACCAGTGGCGGATGCGTTGGGGCGCCCGGCAGGAGAACAACCAATGCATCGGCTCGTTCCCGCCCAAGGGCATCACCCTATACTCGTACTTCGCCAAGCTGCAGCTCAACTCGCTGGCGATCCGCGGGGTCAGCCTGTCCCAGGGCCGGCTGTCCACGGAGAGGAAGGAGTTCGCCAACATGGCCATCTCGGCGGCGGCCAGCATCCTGACCTTCGTCCTGGAGGAGGAGGACATGCGGCGGGCCATGGTGGGCACCCCGCTGTACGTGCATACCATGATCGCGTTCGCCTCGGTCTTCCTGATGAAGGTCGCGACCAAGTGGAACCGCATCATGGGCCTGAACGTCGAGTCCAAGTATGTGTCCCACCTGCTCGAGCGCATGATCGTGCTGCTCAAGAGCTCCGTCACCTCCGAGCGGCACCTGCTGTACCACATCGCCTTCGGGCTCGAGAAGATGCTGGCCAAGCTCGGCCTCTCTGCTGGCGCCGCCGCTCCCGCCGCCGCCGCGGGGCGGAGGAGCCCAAAGCCCGAGGGCGGCGGCCCCAGCAGCGTCTCGCCCGGCCAAGACTCCGTTCTGAACTTTGGGCCCATGGGCTACGGTCCGAGCCCCGACACGCACGAGGTGGAGCCTAATATTTCGCACGAGATGATGCCCGGCGCCGAAAATGCGCAGTGGTTTCAGTGCGCGAATGGTGGTGGCAGCAGCAGGCAGAGCTTCCTGGGGGACCTGACCGTGATGAATGATAGCTTCATATACGAAGCCTTTGGGGGGGATTCCTCCAATGACGTGTATAACTTACTTACGAATCAGTTTTCCTACTGATGTATAATAATTACAAATCCCGAAAACTATCAGGACAGATAATTATACAAAAGAGTTATAGTCGCAAGACTACGAAATTGTGAACTTAATTTCCATGCAGATTGTATCAATAGTTCGATAGATATCGAACTTAGTCAGTGCATATTTCAAGCGTTCATGGCTTCGGCTGTACTCATGCACAATATTCATAAAAATAAAAACGGAGAGTTTGAAAAAAAATTGAGAAGATTTCAATTGTGCTTCGCTGAAGGATATTTGCTCTAGACCCCTGCTTGCAATTTATGAATGCTGAGGTGACGATGAGATCTTTTTCCCAACCCAACCAACGCCAAACTTGTGCAGAACCCATCAGAACCCATCACACAAATATATATAACAGCCCCCATACTCCGAAAACCATCAAGAATAAATACATAAAAAACAAAAGAAAAAAAAAGACATCATGTCATTTCCCAGAAGAACATGCGGGCAAGTTTGCCGCGGCTTTTTCTTTAAGCCGAGGGCTTGATCCTGCGCAGCTGCAGCATCATCTTGGGGTTGGGGGTCGCGCTGGTGCCGATGACGGCCTTGGGGGGAAGCTCGCGGGCGCCGCCGGGGAGGCGGAACTCGTAGTTGCGGAGGATGTAGCAGAGGATGAGCTTGAGCTCGTTGGCGGCGAAGAAGCGGCCGGGGCAGGACTGGGCACCGAAGCCGAAGCTCAAGTTCTCCTTGTTGACGGTGACGAACTGGTACTGCTCGGGGCTCTGGTAGTTGTTGGGGTCGGGGACGGTGCCGTTGCGCAGCTTGACGAAGCGGTGGGCGTCGAAGGTCTCGGGGTCGGTGTAGAAGGCCGGGTTGCGCATTGTCACCGTGTGCGAGGTCTCGATGGTGACGCCGGCGGGGAGGTGGAGGCCGCTGCTGAGAGTCACGGGCTTGGTGACGTATCGGTTGAAGCGGGCTGCAAGGGGGGAGAAAAAAATCATGTTAGCAAAAAGAACAATTTTTCGTTTTTATAACAGGCGTGGGGGCCGGGTGAGAGTGAGTTTAACCTACATTCGTTGATGGGGTTCATTCGCTGGGTTTCTCTCATGACGCTGTCTAGGAGCTTCATGTTGAATAGGGAGTTGGCGGTCAGGGCACCGTCCTTGGCATCAACAACAGATTCGATCTCGGCGCGCAGCTCCTCGATAACGTCGGGTCGGATAGCCAGCTCGGAGAGAACGTCCAAAAGAGTGATAGAGGTGGTGTGGTTGGCAGCCATAGCCAAGGAGAGCTCGAATCGGGCCAGCTCCTCGTCAGCCATTCCGCGCTCCTCAGCCTTGGTAATCATCCACTGCAGCATGTCATCTGGAACCTCATCGCCTCTCTTGGCAGCCGCCTTTCTCTCCTGAATGATAGGCATCATGACCTTCTTGATGTTCTCGCGGTGGGTGGCAAGGGTCTTCAGCTCGGGCACAAAGTACTGGCCAATGGGTCGCAGCCAGGGGTTCCATCGTCGCAAGCTCCGGACGGCTCCAAAGAGATCGCCAGTGAAGCGGATGACAGTGCCGAGATACTGGGGGTTGCGGCACAGCTCTGGGCCGACGAAAATGCTAGCAGCGACGGTGGCGACGATGCGGATGGACTTGGGGTACAGGGGCACGGTGGTCCATTCCTCGCAAGGGCCAAACTCATCATCGACAGTCGTGGCGACTTCCTCAACCAGGCGCGAGTTCAGGCGGGCTTGTTTACAGTCAGTTTCCGTCGAAAGCTACAGAATTTTTCTTTACACAACGTGTTCGGGGAACGTACTCAGAGAGCGGGTCAAATCCTTGCGAATGATGTTGTTGAACAGCTCAAAATCTCCACGGAGACCAGTGTACTTGGCTTCGGCGACCTAATCCTTGTTTTAATGGCTTGGCTTGAGGCTGATTAATGGCAAGGCTTGCTTACGTTGTCTTTCACAATAGAGTGGTTGATAATGGATTCGGGGAACTGCCTGAGCTCGTCAAGCGCAGAGTTGGGAACAACAACTCGCATTCCTGCAAAGAGCGAGCGTTAACTTCAATTTTCACCCGCATTTTGATATTGGGTGAATTTGGTGGTGTTTTCTTTTTACCATTTTGCGTAGTGAGGCGGTATGCCTTGTCCTTGAACATCTTCTCTCCCTGCTTGTAGACCTCCACGGCCTTGGCGAGGTACACCTTTCGGCGCTGTTCTTCGGTCTTGCCAAACTCCTTGCCGAGGAATGGCAGCTTAGCAACAGCGTCATCACCAAAGACCTTGGCGAATATGGCCAAGCCAAAAGCAAGCGCAAATACGGCAGAAGCCAAGAGGGGCCCGCCCTGGAAAATGTAGCTTAGGCTATCCATTGTTGACGTTCAGTGATGGTGATTGGTGTAAAAGTCTGGAGTGATGAGGGTACTATTGAGCAGCCAAGAGCAGCCAAGCCGTTAGGTGGTCTTGGGGGATTATATATAATGACAATAAAAGGTGCAATCTCCACGCAAAGAAAGCTTGGTGAGTCTTGGATTGTCTTGGACCGTCTTGGTGTGCAAGTGCATAGTAATATCTGAGGCCATCACCGCCCCCCTTGGGCCGCTAAAGTCTGGGCGATCACATATTGTTGCATACAAAATGCGGGTACGCACCCAGGCTCCATAAGCCCAAGCCACAGTAACCCCCCCAGTTATTAGTTTTATATAACTCAGCGGGTTTAAAAATAAATCCCCCACAACTCCGTAGCACAGCGCACTCAATTTGCGATCAAGTAACCAAATGTTAAACTTATCGGGTAATTTGGTCACAGACCCTCTTCGAGTTCCTTGTTATACCTAACCCCAGCCCATGCCACCTCCATTGCGCGGAAAGTTAGCCCGAATCCTTCGAATTGATGCTACACAAGCTTGAGCACAACTCCAACTCCGTTGGTTTCATTGTATAGCCTCTCGTCTATTTACGAAAACGCAACTATGTTTCGCTACGTATACGTCGGCCGCCCGTCGCAATCAACTCAGCAGTCAATTAATTGATGCTGATGTCCTCGGCAGGAACCCGCTAGTGCTCGAGGTTTCTCTCAGATGTAGTAACATCGTACAGATATCGCGGTAACCGACTTTGATAGCGTACAGTAGACGGAAGCACTACTGCATGCAATTCATCTGAAACATGCGATATCGAATTCTCCCAGCGCATGCAGTCAATGGGAACGATAGCGAACATCTGAGGCATGCAACTACAGTGGTCAGCGATCTGCAAATTACTACACGCAAGATGCCCGCGAGCAGACAAGCTGCAAATAAGACAGCACTGATTGGACTGCGCGAACAAAGTACCCCTGGAACCTTCGGGAGCGTTCACATCGCTGGGTGGGCCGATCTTCATCTGGGTCGATCGCGCAGTGTTCGCGCAGCGCCTGGGGTGGCAGGCTAATAATAGTGCGGAGAGAGGGTCACCTCGAAACGATATCTTACCCGCCGCCTACGGTAGGCTGCAGCTGTCGCTGGGTTCCGACGTTGTGTCCAATTTGGTAGGGGAATCAATACGGATAAACAGATGCGCAGTACCCGCAGCGAGCCATTGGCGGATTGTTACACCACTTGCGCAGTGCGACGAGCCAGGGGGTTCTACGGAAGAGGCCGAAAGTTACCATCTGGCCACGACAGAGCAAATGGCAGAGAGGGTTTCTCTCAGCAACCCGCACAGCTGTGGCAGTAAACATCGAATTTGGCAAAAGAAAAGAGGAAAATAGAGCATGCGTGTGCGTATGATTGGTTGGCATGGGATGAGACGCGATGCAGGGTTCAAGAGCTGCCCCGATGTGCTTACTACGCTATGTGTATGTTCACAGCCCAGCTGGCTGGCAGGCTGTTTTTGAGGTGGGGCTGAGCACTAAGAATAGGGGGAAACCACTACGACGCGCGGATCCTCACCAGCAGCAGCAAGCGGAGGACACTGCCGACACCATCATATACGGTACACGCAATGGCCGGAAAGAGTGAAGTAGCACTCTACGTTTCAAGTTCAATCGGTTAGATGAACTAGCGAATCGCAGCATATGATAGGGGTTTTGCTCTTCTCAGCAATGGGCACATAGTTACTGCACCGAGACCCGCGCCTTAGTTAACCCGCCTGGGTCCACGGAACGGCGTGGCAGTGAAACAGGCACTAACGCGCTGCAACCCGTGCAGGGGGCGGGACAGCGCTTACAAGTCGTTATAGATTACTTTTTTTTTTTTTTTTTTATAGAATCATATTATTGTATCGTTTCTGCCAACCACGTCTATTCGTGCACGCTCCAGCCTTTGACCACATCGTACAACGTATCGTTTGACCCAACATTGCCCGGAAACACCACGTACGGCAAGCCAGGCCACTTTGACGACGGCTCGTCGCATCTCCACAATGGCACCCCCGGCGCGGCCTGGCCCACGATCATGGCACGCTTCATGCGCAGGCCCTTCGTTGCCATGTCGGAGGAGGTGATACCGCCCTTGGCTATCACATACCGCGGCTTCGTCTTGAGTTCCACCAGGAAAGACACCAGGGACCTCGCCACCGTCGCGCCGATATCCAGACTGTGCGCCTCGTCCGCGCCCGTGATGAGCTCGCGGCTCGTCATGACCAGCACGTCCTGGCCGCGGGCGATCTCCTGCTCGGCGACCTCGCGCGCCCGCTCCATCTCGGCCCGCGCGCTGGCCTCCGAAGCCAGGAGCTCCCGCACGTCGATCACCACGGCGGTCAGCGCGTCGCCGCTCCGCTCGCGCAGCACCTCGAGCTGCGCCGTCGTCTTGGGCACGTACGATCCCGCGATCACGAGGCCGCCGGCACCCGCGGACAGGCCGAGCTGAGACGCCGAGATGGGCGGTATCGGCGCGATACCCAGCCGCGCCGACACGAACGCCGCTCCTGTGCGGAACAGGTACCGCCGGCCCTCGCCCGCGGCTGCGGACTTGAGCAGCGCCAGCACCACCACGTCGACGTCCTCCTCCGCGGCGGCGTTGACCACCACCACGCTGCCCCGGGGCAACGACCGCAGCTGCGCGAGCACCGCGTCCGCGCCGCCACCGCCGGGCTGGCGGATGGTCTCGAGGCTTAGCGAAGTCACGCGGTCCGCGGGGATGGCGCCCTTGCTCTTCTCTACCACCCACTCTCGCAGGTTCGAGCTGCGGTACCCGAAAGTAGCATCGCGCGCGAAGGGTGTCTGCGCAGCGGGCACGAGGACGTCGCCCTCGGCCACGTAATGCACGTCGCCAATGGTATAGCGACCGCCCTGGAGGAAGAACGGGCACAGCAGCCAGGCGTCGGTCGCATGGGATGAGCCGGAGGGGTCAGAAGAGGATGAGACGGCAGCATCCGCCAGGAGCGCCTCCTCAGCAGCGTCCGCCTCGAGGGGGAAGTGGCCCCGCAGCGTCGAGTCGCCGCGCAGCACGATCTCGAAGGGTACCTTGGCCTCCGCCGACGCGGCGCGCAGGTTGCCGCAGATCTCGACCATCAGCGCGCGGGCGGGGCCCGGGTGCAGCGCCCGCGAGTTGGTCAAGATGAAGAAGCCCGAGCCCGCGGGAGTGGCGCGCAGCTCGGCGGTTAGGGTCGGGACGTCCCAAACTGTGAGCACGACGACATCGTGGCACGTCTGCGTGCCTGTCGGGTCGTCGTCCAGCGCTACCAGGACCGGTACCTGCGACCCGGGGCTGCGCAGCAGCGCGCGGACCTCGGAGCGGAGGGTGGGCGGCGGGGCGGGCGGCAGGCTGGCCAGGGTGGCCTTGAGGTCAAGGGTTCCGCTGGCTGCCATTGCGATACTTTGTGGTGTTCTTGAGAGATTTAGATAGTATTAAACCTCAGGTTGCCCATACGGTTACTAAATGTCAATTATCTCAGGGTAAACGATTGGAGGGGTGGAACTATGTGCGGTTGTCGATATGTCTTGAATAATTACAAGTTGGGAGCTCCCCGCTCACAGAGTGGGATATACTACAGCTCCATCTGGCTAAATGTGGAGCACCACCACTTTGTCCACCGGGTTTCTCTCCGATGCAGAACGCCGAAAAGCCGGCATCGGCAAAGTCGGGAAATGCACGGTTTCCAACCTTTTTTTTTTTTTTTTTTTTTTTTTTTTAGCTAAATCCGACAAGTTACCTAGATACATAGTGAATGAACACTTTCGGGGATAAAGGCGGTTTCCTGCCAGTCTCCTGGCCTTTTACAATGAAAGAACAAACCCCGTGCAGCTCTACTAAAGGTGCTAGAACTGCCTACATATGTATTCTTCAATTTTTTCAACCCTTACTCCCGGGGCAGACTATATAGGCACTATTCCTCCTTCGTGCCCATCGTCTGTGTGCCGCTGAACAGCCATCGGTTACCGTCCCAGTACAGCGCCAAGATGTCGATGCCCCTCGAGGTGGTCTTGCCATTCTCCACCACCTCAAACTGAAACCAGGCGAGGCCGATGTCTCCAGCGGTGCGCACCGTGATGTCCTTGAAGTTCTCGCGCCACTCCGTATCCGCGGGTAGCTTAGCCGCCCACCCCGCAAACTGCTCCACCTCCTCCTGCACTAGCCCACCTTGCGGCGGGCTCGGCCGCCTGTACCGGACCATGCGCGCGTTCTGCACGGCCCAGGCGCCCAGGTCGTCGATGCCGCGGTTCTTGAACAGCTCGTCCGCGAAGTGCAGCAGCCGCTCCACCTCGGGCGTCAGCTCCCGACCCAGCGGCGGCAGCGGCGCCCCCGGCGTCGGCGAGTGCGAGTGCGTGAACCCGGAGACTTTCCAACCACCATTACCTTCCCCTTCCGGCTTGACCAGGAAAAAAGAAGCGTAGGAGAGGAAAGGCACGGTGCCGTCGGGCGCTACGCGGCGGATGGCGCCCCACACCGCCGCCATCTTGAGGTGCACGAAGACCTCCGGCGTGGGCTCCGACTGGATCAGCTCGAACTGCCCGGGCCCAGCCTTCCCCGTGGTCTTGTGCTCCTCGGCCTGCGCAATTGCCTCCGCGAGGGTGCGCTGAAGCACCCCGAAGGAATGTGAGGCGACAAAGTGGAACCCGGTGTCTAAGGTAAGCGTCCTGGCGGCATCGAGAGGCGGCTCGCCGCTCATCGCTGTGAGGAACGAAGAGACGGTCTCGAGCACCGCGGGCGTTTCTTGGCTCAGATCTGCTGCCATGATGGTGGACTTATCACTTGCTTGTCTTCGGCGGATTCGATAGGCCTTTCTCTGATCCAAGGGAGCCTGATTTCAACGCGATAGTAGCAGGTATATATAGCGAAAGGAGGGGTGTCACACCTCAGGAGGCTACATTATAAATGTGGCCGAATGAGAGTAGAGGGTTTCCGAGAAGGATGCGATTTTATTGGCTGGGACTTCGCAGGATTCCTCTTCTTCAAGGAATTCTGAGCTCGGAGATAACAGGGAATGGAGCCGAGTGCTGCTATTTACATTCAAACCAGGTGTTCATTGCTATTGTATGAGTGGCTGCAAGGCGATCAATACCCCATCTAAAATAGTCCAGTCAGAAAGTACCTTGGCAATGCATCGAAATGTCTCCGACGTGAACAGCGATACCGGATTTCAGACCAATACGGCTGAAGGCAATCATCACATATATGAGGAAATGGGGGGGCAAGGAATCTCGACGTTGATGCGAAACACTAGAATGGGATATCGGTTGATCGAAAAAGAGTAGGCCACACCTGCTAAGGACTTAGACGAAAGTTATAGCCAACCAACCCACCCGTCTCTATCGGGTTTCTGACGTAAGTGTGCTTGACATTGTTGTATAACTAGATCCACGATATAGTATATCTGGTTACTTGTTCACAAGTATGTACATGTACAGGAAAATGGAATTATACATCCCAGAAATCTTGACTACATTAGGACCCCCTCGCTTGAGACAAAGACAGCCAGACAGCTCGCAAAAGTGTCAATCCGAGAGAGTTCCGCCCGCAATATTCTATCATCCGAGACCAGAGAGCGGGGCACAGCGGGGCACTTGGTGGATGCACATCTCCGGGCTGTGATTGGCTTGACGAGGCTTGGGTTGTGGGGCGGAGTCGAAGCTCCCTTGTCGGTTCCGACAGGCTTCACAAAGTCGAAAGTTCATTACATATGTAGTAGGTATGTGACCTTGTGTCGGATTGGTCACATCGGATCTGTAAGCGAGGCAGGTAATGGCCATGAGAATATCACTTCTCTTTCTAACGTACGATCTTTGCCAGGATTGAATCTCGAGAATGGACTCCAGATTCAGCTGCCGTGCGTTTTGATCAGGCACCAGCCTTGGCTGATAGGTAGTGTAGTGTACCAAACAACGACGGTCAAAGCAAACAAACGCCTGTACCTGTACCAGTGACCATGATAAATCAACATTCAATATGCCCCCCTTGAGCAACCACTTACGTGGCCTATCACCAAGCTTTCCATATACCCTTTCAGCTGTTGCCATTATTTTTCCGAGCTTTTGGCATCGGAAAGTGGAGCATCGGTTGCCAGACTCTGTGGATGTGGAAACCAAGATATGCTTTAATTTGTGGAGTCGGGACCGATCGACAGCCAGTCTGGTGCCGGGAGTTCGCGAATTAGCTCGGGGAATTTTGCAGTCCGGGTCAATGTGTCAAGACATTGTCAACGACAACGAAAATTATTTTATATAACTTGTCTCGACATCCTCCCATTGATGTCCGTTATTTCCCATAGAATAAACAGCTTGAAAACATATCAGCACTTGTTTTGCCAAGAATCAAAACTACCTCAGCACACTCCACTTACAAGCAGTCTTTATATGCTACATATAATACTCCCTTACTCTATACGCCCTTTCGCATCAAAGTCGCACATATACCACACATATCATGTCGATAACACCTACAAAAGCCTTCACAACGCAAGTTGTGGTACTCGGCGGAAGCTTAGTTGGGCTTTCCAGTGCCGTGTTCCTCGCCCAGCATAAAGTTCCCTTCATCCTTATTGAGCGCCACCCCGGCAGCTCTCCTCACCCCCGCGCCATTGGCTACACCTTCAGAACTCTTGAGACGTTCCGCACTAGCGGTGTTAACAAGGAGATCCCACAAGGTCTTATGACCGGCGGTGGGCCCCGCCGGGTCAAGACCACAACCCTGAATGGCAAATGGGATGAGGAGACCGTTTGGACTAAGCCTGGCGCCGGAAGACCCGGCCAGCAGGGCAAGCCTCCAGGTGGCGGTAATGGCGGAGGACCACCCGGCAAGCCCCTGGGCGGCGGCCCTCCTGACTTCAGCTCTGTCACGCCGGCCCAGCGCACGGGCATCGCCCAGGACAAGATCGAGCCCATTCTCCGCAGCAAAGCCGTAGAGCTCGGCGGTGACTTGCGCCTCGGCTACAAGATGACGGAGTGGGCCCAAGATGCTGATGGCGTGACTGTCAAAGCCGTCAATACTGCGGCAGGCGGGACCATCGAGGTGCGCGCCAAGTACATGATCGCGGCCGACGGCGCGGGCAGCCGCGTCCGCAACGACCTGGGCATCGGCACCAGCGGCGTGGGCCACATGCGCACGCTGCGCAGCGTCATGTTCCGCTGCCCGGGCATCGACCACTACCTGTCCGAGGGCATCTCGCAGTGGTCGATCAAGAACGACGACGTCGAGGCCTTCCTGGTGACGTACCGCGACGGGCGCTGGGCGCTGATGTCGTACGACGCGGCGCAGGACGACCTGGACGAGGAGGGCCAGAAGACCCTGATCGGCAAAGCCATCGGCACCGACGACCACCGGGCCGAGATCGAGCTCATCGCCCAGGGCCGCTGGGAGCTCCGGGCCTCGGTGGCCGACCGCTTCTCCTCGGGCCGCGTGTTCCTGGCCGGCGACGCCGCGCACGCCCTGCCCCCGAACCGCGGCGGCTACGGCGCCAACACCGGCATCGCGGACGCGCACAACCTCGCCTGGAAGCTGGCCGAGGTGCTCGCCGGCCGCGCGTCGCCGTCCCTGCTGGAGGACACGTACGACGCGGAGCGCCGGCCCGTGGCCCTGCTGCGCCACGACCAGATCTTCGCCCGCGACGACTACCGTGACTATGTCGGCGGCACCGAGTGGGCCAAGAGCAAGGAAGAAGAAGGCGGGGCCGCTACCGAGGTCATCGATGACCTGGCCATGGAGCTCGGCCAGCTGTACCGCTCCAGCGCGGTGCACTTCGGCGCCGACCCAGCTACCCTGCCCGACGCGCAGACGCCGGCGCAGTGGCGCGGCCAGCCGGGCACGCGGGCCCCGCACATCGAGGTGCGAGATGTCGCCGCCATCACCGGCGAGGAGGATCCCACGTCCATATTGGATCTTTACTGTCGCGGGTGGGTGCTCCTCTCGCGCGACGCCGCGTGGTCCGCCGCCCTGAGTGGGTTCCCGGACGTCAAGTTCGTCCAGATCGGCAAGGATGCCACTGAAGTCACCGAGGGCGCGTTCACCGAAGCCTACGGTGTCCAGGACTCCGGGGCCGTGCTGGTGCGACCAGATGGGTTCATTGGGGCACGATGGGCTGAAGAGGTCACCTCAGCAGAGGAGTTTGCCACCGTCTTCAAAGGGATTGCACATCGTGATTAGATAAATGCTTTCAAAACAATTCTGGGTTTAGAAGGACGAAGGAATGGATGGAAGAGATATGGTTGACTAGTGGATTGGTATATTTATATGTATCAAGGGGGCCGTTCTACAGAATAGCGTTTGACTTAAGCAAGGCGCATGGTGTAGTTTTCTTTTAGTTTTGGAAGATTTCAGTCGAAACTCAATTCGACTAGTTCGAGTTGGTGTATTCGTTTTACGAAGAATGGAAACTTTTATCTAGGGAAGTCAAAGAAGCACTCCCCTCCAAACACTTGCATTGTGCAATTCAGAATACATATGCAAACCTAAGTGACTGTTTTGCGGTTTAAAAAATATGTTATATGCTGATCCTGTTATTATTGTTGAGCACGAATTTAAACCTCGATTTATCAATCCAACAACTATAGTATGTATAGTAACTAGCTCTACAACCAATGGATCATTGCGGAGCACTAGTTGATATACTCCGCTGTAACTTATAGGTCAGAGCACGATGATTCGGCCGTTCTGAAGATGTTTTATTTTGGATCCATGCACCAACAAAGACATGTGCCAATCAGCCCATTCAATGGTTCATGGTGGAAGCTGACCTCAAAGTTTGCTCTTTGCGCGACTCTGTTTTCATAACAATGGATTCAAGACATGTGAACAAATACAAAGTAGCACGGATAGACCGGGGATACTTTTGTGCATGTGTATTTGTGCAAATCATTGCCTTTAATATAAGGTGAACATCTGACTGGTGGATATATACTTAAGCTTATGATCACTATTGGTGCATATCCATCTACTAACTTACATATGATTGTGTATGTGCACAAGGGCACATACCCGCGTGCCTGCGCATTTGCGTGCGTGTGTGTGTGTCCATGGATAGAAAAGACTCAATCGGCCTGAGGACCCCACACCAGTCATGAATTCGACCGCTATAGCGGCTCGTGTTTCCGCGGGCCAGAGTTGCCTTGTTCGGTAGCGTGTGGCGATCTGCCGCTCCATGGGTGCAGGGGTGCCGACAGCGCTGCTATCAAGGCAATCAAGGCAAGGATGGGGGTCTCCCTTGATTGATTGGTTCCCCTTGACAAGGCCTTGATAATCCTTGGATGGATGAGATTATTCATAACTACTGATTATATATATATTGAAATTTTTATGGTATTGAGTAGTAGATTACCCCCTTTAAATTTATACTACCTTTTATCACCCAGTTCTTTGCCACGGCTGTACTTGAACGATAACTCCACGACGGGACATTCAACGAACCAGGTATATCGGCTGACGAATAGCTGTACAGAGAGCCCCAAGATTCTGTATTAACTATTGAGTAAACCAAAGATGGGAGAGAAAAGGGAACTTTCTCCCACCAAGGCTTAGGACTAACTACTTCTTTATATATGACTGCAGATCCTGTCTGATCGACTGAAGAGCTATTCAACGGTGGTACTTAGGATGGGTAGCCCTGGATGTTGGTGGGGTTAGTGTTTTGTAGGTCCGGGGTCAAGGGGCTTCCGGCCGGGGGCCCGTCAGCCACCCTTTTGCCAACTCCACCAAAGTTAGTAGTAGAGCTATAAAACTTGAACAGTAGGTCTGGATGTACTCTATCAGACAGGATACATAATTTCAGTAGGTAGCTTCAAAAGGTGGTGGAGAAGTGAAGGTATTTACGGTGTTGAGGAATGGGTTGTTGCGGTGCAGGTTGGCGGTGGTCCGGGCGGGGACCCCTTATGGGGACCGGCCGTGACATTGCAAGGCCTTGTCAAGGACCTTGCCTTGATAGCAGCACTGGGTGCCGATGGTTGGTTGTCAGGCGCGCATGAACCCGTCCTGATACCGGAGATGAGATGGGACGTTATTTGCATACAAGAATCAATCGGGCTATGGACATACGATGAAAACAAATAAATAAATAAAAACACATACCACCAAGGCCTGTTGAGGACGTCTCGAGGTCTAAGAGAAGGCTGCGGCCAGCTCTCTAGAGAGAATATGAGAAACTACGAAGAGCACCGAGGAACGCTGAATTAGGCATGAAGTGGGGAGAGCGGTTTGGGCGGCTCGAGTTATCCCAGGTTGTCAGTTGGTTAAAATTAGGCTGGGCTGCATGCTTTTCTTTTCTTCCTCCCTCTTCCATCTCGGCGTGTGCCGACTCAACTCAGATTCGGCCGAACAGCTTCAGGTTGATTGCGAAAAATAAACCCCTACGAGAAAGACACTACGCATACAGCAAAAAGAAAGCAATACTTGCGAGAAATAAACCTGTTCACTAGAGCTTTCGAGGAATAATGGGGGGGAGTGCGTGGATCAACGCACGAATCGTTACTTTGCGCGCGTATGTGTCTCTATAACCAGCTGGTGTTATTGACCGGGGGGGTAACGGTTCGGCCGGTCTAGTGTCGGCAGCAAGGCCAGTGAGGAAGTTGACAGCTACCTGATATGGGAAGGAGCCCGATCTGGCTCCCCATTGGCTACGAAAATGGGGGACAATAATTAATTGGGGTTTTGTACGGCTGTGAGGATCTGTGTGTGGTGTGTAGTTATGCCTTTCTTGCCAGCATTCTCCAACTCATCTCTATGCATGGAAAAGGTGCCGAACGGGTATCTTTTATTTCCCTTGCTCGCGGTCAAAGTGTGGCCTCAAGAAAAGATGAATGCATTGTCTGATGATTTGAATTAGAAATCATGGTCTTTGGGATGACTATAACTCGTACATAATCATGTAGAGGGAGAGAGGCGGCTTGATGAGTTTCGCCGCCTCCGCTGCTGCTCTCCACCTCTACCTCCACTTTGCCTCCACCTCCACCTCCATTTCCACCTGGAGATAGTGTATAGTGCCTACGTCAGAGAGGCCATCTAGGTTACGGTTGTAGATCCGAGATACAGCCAGAGGGGTTTGCATAGTCAATGGGGGGAAGGGGACTTGAACACACCACGCGGTTCGGAGCCTGCCTGCTTGTCTTTTCTTGGCCTGCTCGCTTCTCTGCCCATTCAGACCTGTTGGCACCCTCCACCTTCCGTAATGAGAGGCCTTCTAGATTTCTGTACTGTCTCTGTCTTGTGGTTGCTACCACCATCACGAACTCTGAAGATCCGTAAAGGCTTCTTTATCCTACCCAGTGGCATATATATCTCATTCCCCGCTCCCCTCATTGCTGACTAGACTGGCTAAGCGAGAGAGAGAGAGAGAGAGAGAGAGAGAGAGAGAGAGAGTGTGTGTGTGTGTATGTGAGTGTGTGGGTGGAGTATTGTACGTATGTTAAGAATGTCATCTAATAAGCCACAACAACTGCCGATGGTTTTTTTCTGACTCGCGGGTACCGAGGGCTGTATATTCGTGGTACCCAATAATAGTCTGCGATCAGTGCATAAACCTGTGATCCTTCTTACATTGGAAACGCCAAAGTTGTGCATGAGCGGACTTTTGGATTAATGCTCATACTTTCCGATCGGAGTGTGTGATAGGAGGGCCGGCCTTTTCTAGGCGCGCCCAGAGCGTACTTAACCCGCTTTTGGGGATCCTCGTTTTCATGCGCGCACTCCCGAGCGCAGTCTCCATCACCAGCCAGCTCTTTCAGATGGATGACGGGTCCAAACGTGGCTGAGGCTCATAACTGTCCGTGCGCGATAGAGGGGGGGAAAAGAGACCAGGGGTGGGGGAAGGGGAGAGGGCGTGAGGTTATTACTTTATACGTACAGATTAACGGAATAGCACTATGTGATGGGAAGGGGGGAAGGGGGGGAAAGGGGAGGGGTGGGCTCCTAGCCAGGGCGTAGGACCCGAATTCGGCAGCTGCCGCCGTTCGCCCCCTCTTCTGCAGCAAAGATATTTGCATAAAGCGCACGAACAATTACTTTTAACTTACTTACACACTCAATACTCGTCGCTCTTTTTGGTCTTGTATCCCCGGCCGCTCGGCGAACAACACCCCACCCACCACCACCTCGCACGGACATCGTCGTCCCTGGGGGGACTAACTAAGAATACATAGAGTACGTACGTACATACTTATCAACTTCGGCCGGCTGGCTCCATGAGGTACTTCGCTGCCGGCACGCACCACGCACACGCACACACGCCCGCATATCTCTCATTACTGTATTATCTCACCTATCTTTCTCGCTTATCCAGCCTATCTACAAAGTCAGCTCTTGTGTGTCGCCACAATCAGAGTTATATCGGGTGGGGTGTGTAAGAGGGACGAGGGAGGTGAAAAAAAAAAAAAAAGAGGGGGTTTTTCCGTCTTGCCGAGGCAAAGGGTCCTCGCTACCAATACTCTCTAGCAAGAGAGGGTGATGTAGTAATTTAGATGATGGGCATAGCAGGTAGTACAGGTAGTAGAATTTTAGTGAATACAGTAGCCGCCCAGAGATGAACGCCTGGGCAGAGTAACCACCCCCCGGAATGATACCATTTACAGCTCTGAGACAAACCTCAGGTAGATAGATAGATGTCTTTAGTCATGCCACGAGGGACAAACGATATTCGCTACCAGGGCGTCGGAAAAATCCCACGACATGATAACGGCGGTTTAGATCTAAGTATAGAAATGCAGAAATTGAGCAAGTGTTGTATTGTAGCAGATATGGGAAAAAAAACAAGTGTTAGATTTGACGTAGATTTGACTTTTTTTCTTCTTTATTCACATACTCTCCCTAGCGGAAAGCGTTGCAATGTATACAGTTGGGTATCAAAAAAATGTGTGCGCGCGCCAGCTACGCTGCATCTCGTGTCGTAAGTGATATCTTCTGGAGCTGTTTTCATGCTTGGTTCCAGCCATCCCCCTTGGTATATCTCGTTCCTCTACTATCGAAAAGACACTAGAGGGGGAATCATGAAAATAGTCGTGCCAACATCCCACTGATATCCACCCAGGTGCCGTCAAAAGAAACAGACCCAGGTGCGGAAACTGATTCGATGTTGTCTGGACGGTGAAGTGTTATGAGTTCAGCCACCAGTCATAAACCTCTCCCCCTGTGTATAATTCTCCCAATCCTGATCATCGTATAACTCATCATCATGTGAATATGTTTCGTCGTATGCTTCCTGAGAATTACCTCGCCTCTCCTATGGCCTCTTGCTTCATAATCAGCAGCGAAGGCGTAGACTCGTCACTAGAACTCGACCCCGACCTCTTTACCTCCTCTCTGGTGATTGTCGTAGACACAGTCCTTAGAATGTAGATGGAACGTCCTGGGGACCCTTTTGATTCGCTAATGTGCGAAAGCTCTAGATTGTCGGTGCTGCTGTCGCCTCCAAACTCTCGTCGGGCGGGGAGTGATTTCATGGTGCCTGCTCGGCTAGCTCGGACGTGGGCTACGGAGCCGGCAGTGTGATGTATCGAAGGCAGATCATCGTAATAAGATTCCGGTGTCTTCTGCCATCTCTTGGGCATAAAGGTCTTGTACATCTGCTTGCGGTATGCCGCTGTGGTACCAAAAACGATCATGAGCCCTATTGCTGGGATATTTCCTGGGATGAACAGGTAAAATGTTTTCTTGGCGCTCGCCGCGGAGAAATCAGGCGCCGTGAGCTCGTTGTGGTGGTTAAAGCTTTGAATCGAGAGCTGTTGGAAGAGAGTTCCGGTAGCCTGGAAGAGCCTATTACAGAGGGATTAGCTTATGCACTTGGCACTGCGTTTGATACCAAGGGGCTTATTCATACAGGAGAAAGACAAATGCAGTCGAGAACCGAGTCATCAACCAGCGATCGTAAACACCCTTGCGGCGCCTCGGCGTAATCTTGGACATCCTGTCACTTCCAGTCTGAGATTCGGGGTCGGTGGAGACACCACGTCCAGGGTCGAACCGCAGCAACCTGCGCCGACTGTGAATATAACGGCCAAGAATAGTCAACATCAGGATAGAACCAACGCCCAGGCACAAGCCAACTATCGGAGAGTATTAGCCAAGTTGAGGGATATTTCTGTACACTTCGATAACTTACAAGGCACGTCGGTGATGATGGTAAAAGTCAACTGGTCATTCTGTGCCCCAGGCGTCCTAAGCAATAAGACGATGAGGAGAGGGAATAAGATCGCAACGATCTTGCCTCCTGCATTGACTTTTCGTAATATCCTCCTCGTGTTCTTCTTGTGTAGCAGTCCGAATACGGATTGCGCAAGCTCAGAAGCCCTTGGTTGTGTGTTAGTGCCATGTATGTGACTTCTGAGAATATGAACCCGCTAGCTTACCAAAACAGAATGGCCATGCACATGCAGTTGTAGCAGTAAAATTCTATTGTGTTTTATTCCATCAGCCATTGCTCCATCTGGTTCCGCGGGTGGTGGATGTGCGTTCTTACGGATATAGTACAGAATTAGGTCCATACCAGTCGAGCCATTGGCGATGCGCAGATCGGGGCTCGACGGGTCCGCTACTTTGGCATCGTATTGGTCTTGGATGACGGTGATATAGTTGTTGATATCGTGTGCTTGTTGGATCACTGAACATATCGTACTGATAAGACAGTAGTATGCTATTATGGCAACATCTGTACAGGACCACCATGATTAGATTCCCAGTTTGTACAGAACGCGAAAGAAATGAGACAGTTGGGCCATCCACTCGAGACATACAAGAGAACCTTTCACGGTGTACCCAGGTGAGCCATATGAATAAGGATGAGCAAAATATGCTCACAATAGCGACCAAGAGCGAAAGTGCGGCGACGCCATCGACACCTGCTGGTAGTTGGCCGACCATCTTATACCGCGGACTGCCCAGCGAGGAGCGAGCACGGTTATCGCGAGGACAACAGAGAAGGCTTTGTGCAATGTCTTTGTCGTCAACTGTCTATTTGATTCTTCAACACGGCGGGATCATGGTAGCTAGGGCGTTCTCGTACATGAACGTCGGCTCCGGCTGAATCCTGATAGGGAAGAGAACGAAAGAGGAGGGCACGCCAGGACGTTAATATAATCTAAAAGCCCATACTGTATTCAAGTTGCAGGGGGGGGGGGGGTTCTACAGCGAGTGAGATGGGTGGGGACCGCAGACTTGTAGTAGCGTAGCCGCACATGCATGAAGACCAGGTGGGCAATACCTAAGCTTGGGCGTGGGTCTAGCTGGGGAGATCAGATGAAGAGCAGCCTTGTGGTCAATGGTCATGGCGACAGGACCTTATCGATGAGAACTCCGCTCAACAGGGTACCGGCACTAGCGATGGAAGAATAGGCGGTGATAGGCCCATGGTCGGGGTATCGGGCTGTTTTTGGTGCTCGTGCGGCCGGCCTGGTGGGGGGAGGCCTTGCACCTTGGAGCGGTGACGCACGGCTGGCGTACGGACAGCAGCTGAGGGCCGATGACAGCGCACGTGAAATGGTAGGCAGGGGGGAGGCGTCCCCTCGGTCATAGTGGACGATCAGTACATCCCATCCATACTATAGAGTGTACGTAGGTACATGGACGGGCGACCGCCTGCTTGGCTGCCACCCCGATAGTCATAGATTGCCCCAAGGAAGGAAGTTAATTAGGACGCCCCGATTCATGGCGGCAATGTAACCCCACGTCTTTGGCGATGCTCTTACTGAGAACGTCAGTTCATTGCAGAGTGGCTGGCTCCATGCTATCCCCCATTGCGCCATGTGCCTGCCTGCGAAATCAAGTGGAATCGTCCGTCCGTGGGCGCGTTGCTGTGACCCTGAGGAATAGCATGCCGGCAATGTGAGTCGCGAGAACTGGATTTATCCCTGGTCAAGATCAGCGGTCGCCTCCGATTGCTGCTGAGGGAGGGATGGGAGATTGAGTATATCTGGTTTATGAAACACATCTAGGGAGCTCACACGAATGAAGCACTACAAGCCTCAGCTTTTGGTGCAGCGTGGACGTAGTTCGCCCTGGATTATGCAGTTGGTGTGTGTATGTGTGGGTGTGGGTGTGGGTTAGCTGGGCGTATGAGAGCGTGTACCTACATTGTCTGTAACTTGGGAACGGCAGCGCTCAGCACTATCCTCTTTATGGGATGCCCCGTACCAACCGTATCCCAATAGCACTGGACGGCACTGGCTGACTGCCAACCTTCGTGTGCTTCTAGCTGTTGCTGGTTAGGTGCACAACGACTGCATAATGGGGGAGACCAAAGGTCAAACAAAGGAATGAGCTAGATCTCGGCCCTACTGGCAATTATTGGCTGCGCAATACGTGAGTGTTCCATGGGTTCCAGAATGCTCGGGCACCTAACCCAGAACCTCAAAGATGTCGGCTGGCGGCACTGCTTTGAGCCAAGCGGGGGGGTTGCACTGCCCAATGGTTCAGACCGGGACCCCGGTCTCTCTTTGTCCCTCCTGCTCCATGCGCACTTTTGGCACTGCTCTTGCAGTATTGGGGCGGTTGTACGACATCTTGCTTGCTATAGTATGGATAATCTTTCCTCCTTGGATATCTTGGATCCCAGCTTCTGCGCATTGCAGCTCATTGGATGTACATTTAGAAGGAAGCCGACCAAAAAAGGCCCGCCTTTGTGGTATAGTAAAACAGCCAAAACATGAGAATACTGTTAGTGCCGCTGGGTGGACCACGTGGAGCCGTTCGGAAGCAAAAAGGTCTTTAGCAGACAGGGGCTCACCACAATACGTATACAATACAGGTAAGAAATTGATGCTCAGACCAACATCGTATCATGGCGCTTTGCCAACCCCCCTTCGGCCTCCACAACTGCTCCCCTGTACACGCCCTACCATTCGCCATTCCGTCGGGGTCCACTTTCGGGAAATGGCCGAGGCACCGGAAGCGGTGTTTGATGGCCTTGCAACAATCTCTTAAGCGTTTCGATTTCGACTTTGACTGCATAAACACCTATTTTCGTCAAGAGATCGGGTGTCCTCCCCAGGCCTTCCTTGCTCTTCAAAGTAGATCTGGAGGTCGTTGAGAGAGAAACCCCCTGGACCGGTCAGTGGAGAGGAACTTTTACTGATGAGCCGGTCGCCGGCTGTTTCCTTGTCCGAGCGCCGTCCCCGAATACGATATCGAGATGGGTATTGTCTGTATCTGGCTAGCAGCGACCAAGCTACTATTCCCCAATTGAGTCTTACACCGGCGCCCAGATGATTGGGAATTTTTACTAACTAGGATACGGGCCATATGTTAGCCATATCAGCCGTTGCCTTGCCTTGCCTTGGGTAAGCCACAGTAATCAGGCTGGACCCGACAACAAGCCTCTTCCCAGGTCTAGGGTGTTTCTTTTGCTCCAGTAAAATTTCAACATTACCGATACACAATCCCACTCAGTGCGGTTCGTGGGATATGCCCTTACTTACCCTTGCCAGCATTCAATCGTGGCCAGATACCGTTCTCAGCAATTGCGGTTGCTACCCAGTTTAGCATGCCTTAACAAACCCGTCATAGGGCAAGGTGCTGGTACTATAATTACTATGCACTTTGGCTGTCCTGAATCATGTTCCCTGGAGCAGATCCTACGTGGGGGGCCTTCTGAGGCTCGTGCATCGTACTCCAGGCACACTGGGGACACAAGCTGCCCGGTAAGGTAACGATTTGCCGAGCAGATCTACACACAATTCGGCCGAGATCAGTGCTCAGTATACTGAAGTAAAAGCGCCAAGCTATCTAAGAGATTAAGAGACATACACTAACGAGCTTCCATTCACGGTTTTCACCGCCCACTCCATATCTTGGTCTGTTTAAGCTTCAGAGTATTGCCTACCTCTCGGACTCTGTACAATGCCGAAGGCCCACACTTGCGCCCCCTCCAACCGCTCCGGGACACTAAGTTATGCCAAGCATCTCAATAATCAATATTCAACAGACGCCGTTTTGGAGAGAGAAACTCCATCAAGCCCTGCTCTCCCGCCCTCCGCTTTTCATCTGATAGACGCCACCGTAAGCTTTTTATGTCAGTGCGCATAACCTAGGCAAAAACTGGCCTCGCTCTCTCTGCCCTTGCGCAGCAGTGTTCCACTAGGAAGTCATACCACGTAGAGACCGGGGGATGCTTCCATATCTCAACTAACATTCCTGCTGCTCGCTCTCCTGAGCTCAGCTATCTGCTTACATCCCATAGGAGAGGGAACCAACCCTCATCTGTGACCATTTCAGCTTCGGGATTGCCACCGCATCCACCTATGGGCGCTAAGCGAAGGGTGGTTTATGCGTCAGGTTGTTGCTACGTTATCGCACAATGGCTCACGGATTGTGGCGTTTCGCCGCGCTCAGACCTTTTGATGAATATCTTCTGACACTTCCTAGGGTTTGTACCTACAGTGGTGCGGCCACCGACACTGAGAGGAATATTATGATTATGGCTTGCAATATTGAAAATGTGGCTTTCAACCGTCAATTTTGGTTCACCCTATCAAAATCCAGTTTTCATATCACACGCCCAGAAACATGTTCATGCTGGTTCGTGCACCTTGCGCTCTTGAAGATGTGTAGTGAAGTCGCGAAGTGAAAAACTGCATTTTGGGTTTCAGAATCCATGACCTGATCGGAATCCGGATGCGAATCAAGGGGGCCGACGGTATTTTCCCAGCCTTCAGGTTCAGCTGGCGATGCGAGATCGCAACACAATACAACTTGAGTTAGTAGGAATTCGATCTGAGCCGCAAACCGACCGGCAACTCCGGCTGTGCAAGGGACCATTTTGAGGGTCAGAAGAGGGGCACCCTGTTCCTTGTGGGGTTGACCTATACACATGCATCGGTAGCGGACGCGGCGCACGGATCGCGATACCTACATGGAGGACCCAGTTGCGAGCCAGGGCTTCACGGTATGTCGCCATGCGGGTGTCAGATTGGGCGGGTTTGGACTCTCTAAGTCCACTCAGCCGCTTGGCCTCTCTTATCTTGTTATTTTCATGTATTTCCCGCTGGGCGAAGAGAACTCGCCGCCCACTTCCCTTCAGTCCAATTCATCCGATTGCAAGATACATAACTATACTCTGAGCTTGGCCAGTGCATGCGAGCCAAGCCGGCATACGCTCAAGAGCCTTGTTCAAGATATTCGGCCCCATAACATAGAATGAAGACCGGGTCCACTGGTGACCCGACAGCCCTGCTAGGTCTTACAGGTCCTTGAGATGTTTTCAAGCCAGTACTAAGCGGGTTCTGTGTGCTGGAATCGTATGCGTCTCCGCCTGGCCGCAACATTACTGCGAGCCAGGATCCATATTAAGGGGAAGACGACGACGTTTGTGTCAACGTCAAAGCCAAAGATGCATGGGCAAGGTTATCTGCGCGTAACTATCCCTACCAAATTGTGAGATGTCTCTATTCAATGGCGAGATCCAGGCTGTGCTTGCGCGTTGTTACTCCTCCTTCAGAGCAGGCGGTAGCTTGCTACCTGTGGGGCAGACGGGAAACCTCGGTCGAGACCTCTGGCGACCCTGACCCTTACATGTTGGCTAAGTGAGGAATTGAGCACTTTAGTTTACGGTTTTCTTCGATTAGCTCTTGAAGCAGATTCGATGAGAGGCTCCTCCCCTGCTGGCGGGTCCATAGATAAAGGCATCTTAATCCGTAACCCACGATCCGAATCCCCACTTGTACCTTTTGACTTAGCTCATCCGTGGCACAGCTCTCCGTCGTCCCTGGGGTCTAGCTATGCAGCTAAGAAGGCAGCATTACGCGATTTACTGATTGGAACAGAGCAACAGCCGTGGTTGTGTCCCGGTGGGTATGGCCTGGACTCTGATCCTGCTCAACCGGAGCGCATAATGCTGAGCAACGCTCTGTCGTGCGACGCTTTCGTGCGATGTAGATGAAACCCTCGCTTCGTCATCACTGAGGATTCTTCTCGTGCCTTGGGTTGAAAATGACCCCCGAGACTCACCGCAGAATTGCGTCCCCTGAGTATACTGATTGAGTGGGAAGGATGAGAACAGAGAGGCGGCCAGAACATATGAAGGCAAGGAACCCCGGTCCTCCGCTGGCTTCCGTACAACTGGGTAAACCCTCTACTCTATGCCCTTTCTCGTGGACAGGCATTCCTAGCCCAAGGCTCATGGTTTGAACCTCTTATCATACTAAGTCTTCAGTTGGAGCATTGATTGCCCCGCTGGACGGAACGCACTTTGTCTCTTGCTAATACACTGTTTGATGCAGCCAAGTCAATGCGATATATAGAGATATCTCGAAAGCCAGTGCGGGATTGGCACGAGTTCCCCGAAGACTGAATCTCAATTCTATGTATCAATAGTCCCAAATCAATCCCATGCCATGCCACGTTAGCGATGACACATGGTCGGCGAATTTTTAGAGCTAGCCGCGGTACCTGGCCAAATTGATGCCGGGCTTTTGTCTTCCCGTAGGACAAAGCTGGGTCAATTAACTTACCAATATTGGCGGCGGCAGTAGGTGGGCAGGGTCCTTGCCATCATGGGCCCATTCGACTTTATCCAATCGAGAGCACGGACGGAATAATAAGTTAAGTGAACGTGCGCCGTACCATATAATATAGCAATTATTGCCAACGGTCCAGCGAAGTTTGGGGGCGGCCATAATGATTTCATATGGTCAAGCCCATTCAGAACTCGTGGCACATGTTCTACTCACCTGAGCTTGGCATATCTTGGGCTCCTCTGCTGCTACTACTACATTTCTATACACTGCCAGTTGCACCGTTCAGTTTCACTATTCGTGTTTCGGCCTACAAGCCGATCCAACATGTGGGCAGCTTTTTGGTCGGATGGAAACTTTTTACATTCATATTCGTGGCAGGCTCCATATGTAGAGTAACAATTTCTTTTGTTATTATTAGTCTCTAGTCTGGCTTCTTGATGCTGACCTGAAACTTCTCAGCCCAATCGGTGAACTCGTCTCTGTCCCCGTCCCAGGGCTTCATCAAGATCTCGGACGCTGCAAAGGCGTCGAAGAAGCACGCGTCCATGGACTCATCAATGGCATCGGGCTCCATCTCGTAGAACGCGCACGCCACCTCGTTGAAGTGCTCCGTTATGCGCTTGAGTATGACAAAGACCTCATCCACGCGCTTCGCCACGGGTGTTGGACTGCTAGCCGGCAGCGCCGGCAAAACCTTGAGCCGCCGCTTGACGATGGCCGAGTAGAGCAAGGTCGTGAGTCGCAGCCTCTTCAAGCATGACTCAAGTCTCTCCTTGATTTTGTCCGGATCATCCCGTGGTATATGCTGAGTGTTCATGAGGTCGTCCAGCATGTCTTGTGTCGAGAGATGTGTGGCGTCCAGGTGATTGGTAACATATTCCACCTCATCCTGTCCCTCGTCGCCGCCTTCTTCCTCCTCCTCCTCCTGCTCACCCTCTTCCTTCCACTCCTTGAGCTCGTCCAACACATCTTGCAGTGTATCTTTGTACTGCTGGACCTTTTTGATCAAAATATTCGCTATCCCTGTTGTCTTGAGTAACATCACGTCGTCGCAGGCAGACCATATGACTCCAGTAGCTGTGAGGCTGCCCATCCCTCCCTGCGCGCCATTCTTCTTCTCCGCCGACAGTATCTTGCCATCGAGTGGAATCGTCTCTACTAGACCTCTCAACTCTTTTAGTACACGATGACACCTCCATGCGAGATCCTGCCTCGCCACAGCCGTATACCGGTCGGCTTCGCAGAGTTGGGTGGCGGAGACAATGCCGGGAATGGGACCGGCTATAAGCTCCTTCAAAACTTTGATAATCGCTGAAGGTGTGAAAGGTTCGTTAATTATCAGGAGAGAGAGCTTCGTAGTATGCGCCTTGATCAGCGTGGCCGAATCGTGGGCAAGCGAGAGCGAGTCGATGGCTGAGGACGAGGTTGAAGGCGAGGATGACGATGGCGGGGCAGTCGCTGCTGGTTGTCCCGAGGAGATGCCTTGAAGAGTGGTCTCAAACTGGAGGATGAGGGCGGCTGCAGAGCCCACAAGGCTCTTCAGAGCTTCCAGGGAGCTGTCTGCTGCTTTTGGTGGTGCCATTCTCGAATCGCCTTTTGGTATTTTGCAAAGTTGTGTGAGCAACTGATGTCGCGATAGCTCAAAAATCTTTTTTTTTTTTTTTTTTGGTCAGTTCCCTAAATTTACTAGCCAGCGCTTTCTGCCGCGGGGTAGCCAAATCCGTATCTTATCGGCCCCGCTAAACGGGGATGCTACTGTACTGTACAGTAACGCCGAAACACCAGACTAACGAAACACAAGGTGTTGGGCACCGTGCCCAAGTAGTAAATATTAATAGAGCAATTTTGTCCCAAATTGGAACTTCAAATAGACGATGTTACGTGATTCTCTTTCAATTCCAATGTAACACCGTCACCTTGTGTGGGCCACTATGCAGAGGAAGGTTCAAAAGCTTAGGATACATCTATCCGGCCCATGATTGGTCGACTTTACTATGCCCTCATCCCTCGCCTGGTACATTACAAAGAGTAGAGCTACGATCATAGGATTTGCCATGGAATATTGTGACAGGTTCAAACATATTTATTAGTTGCTCGTGTTCATAGAATGTGTTTTATTGAAGACCTTATAAGCGTGCAGAGCCTGGCTGTCATATACTAAATCTACCATTCGAATAATCGCTACATCGAAAATTCCCGGGACGGGGATGAAGTCATCGATGGACAGTATCAACCTCTTATCAATGAATTGAGAAATGGCTATTTGAGAGAACTAAATCCAGAAATGCTATATTCTCTTAGCGCCCCTCGTGCTGTTCTATAATATGTCTAACAAGTTTTACAAAGCTATACGAAACACAGAGGGATGATTAATGGATTGTCCATTAGCGTGTGATCTAGAACGATTGTCTAGAAGCTCACATTTAACGGTCGGTTACCTTGAACGCAAGAATGTGTATGATTGACGGGTTACACAAGTGTGCCCAGAGGCACAACGCCGACAACGAACATCACTACCTACAGTTTCGTGGCAGATTCCATCCGATTGCCCGGCTAATCTGCTCGGACCACATATAGAGCTTTGCGTCTACAAAATTCTGTTGATTCGTGACGAACTGGGTCTCCCAAACTTATTTTTATGATATTCTTCAGAAAGAGGATCAGACAAAAATATCTTCCAGTAGAATATTATGACAGGTTCAATAACTGAACTGACCAGCAATCGTAAATATCTACGAAACAGACCAACAATGACAAAAAGAATCGACGAGCTTAAACAGATGCAACTGGAATACATGATCGCCGTTGCATGTCTAACTAGAATTTCATGATATACTAAATTACTAAACGTATGTATATTTACAGCTCTTTTTTTCCAGGAAACTTCTATGTAGCTCCGTTGACAGTGAACCATGCTCACTCATTTGTTGCGAAACACCTTGAACTACTCCAAACCGAAAATTCTTCTATCCAAAAGAGTTGCATGACTCTGGATATTCAGGGTCAAGCATCACGCTTGCACGTTGAGTGAGTGCCCGCCAACGGCTCTAATCCAGCCAGGGGCTCAGTAGAGCCGCATTTTATGGTTTCGTTAGTGGAGCCACTGCGATGGGCATCGCCTCACTCCTAGACACACAGCATTCTCTTAGTCTGCTGTCTTGGAAGTCTAATTTCTCACCAGGCAGGGCTGAAGATTCACGGTTGGTGCCTCTTAAGGTTGATTCTGTGGGAGCAGCCCGATGGCGCGCCTGGCCGGTTCTTGGCAAATCCACAAGTCTCAGACGCCAGCCAATCTGCAAGAGCCATTTGAACTGGACGTCTGTTTTCAGCTCCAACGCCAAGACTGTTTGTATCGATCATGCCCGTTGCTCATTGGGCCAAGTTCCCTAGACCCGTAAAAATCGCTGGTTATTCGAGATGAATAAGTGTTCAGCTCCTGCACACCACCCGGGGCTAGATCGAGCGCGGAAGTTGGGCGTGCAGCGAAGGATCCCCAGGGCCAGAGCCGTTGCATAAAATGGAGAGGTTATGGTCATCACTGCTCTGCCCGGCTTCGCAGCAAATTTGAATCTGTTTCAATTCTTTCTTCTCGTCGTATTATCACAAGTTCGTTCACCCGGCGGACCTGGCATGGTTATCTTACTGCAATAGCGTGAACGAAGACCTATACGGCAAACACGCTTTTACCCTTCCCCAGACCGCTCAACGTGACCGGGAGGTTTACCCACAGCCACCATGGAGTGGCAGACATCGCCACAGTGGCAGACTTCCCCCCAGTGGGAGACGTCACCACGGGCACAATCAGTTTATTCGATGTATTCCATGTCTTCCATCCCATCCAAGGCGGGGACGGATTACACATATTATTCGGCCACAGCCGAGAGTACGGCAATGCTCTCTCGAGCGGCTGTTGAGAAGCCGAAGGCACCTCTAAGACGTTATTTTAACCCCTTCAAGCACCTGATCCACTTGCTGGCTCTTGGATCATCTGCTGCCATTCTACAGCTCAGCTTCCGGAATGTATACTGGGCAGATGCAGATTCGTGGGATGCCAAATGGTATCTCTTCAACCTGAACCAAGAGGATACCCTGAATGCTCTCCAATTTGTCGCAAAAGTCCACGAAATTCTCATCGTTGCCTCTTTGTCGAGCATGGTAATCCACATAGCCCGACGGAAGCTGGTGGGCCGCGATGGCATACCTTTTGGGCTCCTCATGGGCTCATACCAGGTCGGTTCAGCCGAATACTTGTTCAGTGGCAGCTTCGGTCACCCTTTCATCAAGAGCATATGGCCCTTCCACTGGGAGAACTTCATCTTGGCTCTAGGCCTCGCCCTGACGATTATCTACGCCAATATGGTCGGCCCGGCGTCCGCCATCGCAGTTATCCCCAACTTGAGCTGGTGGCCAGTGGCGGATCCGTACGCGGGCAGGCCTCTGGACTCCTACATCTGGCTTCCCTTCGAGGAAAGCTACCCTACGAATATCACGAAGGAGGTGGCGCAAGCGTACGATGAGTCTTGCTCGGTCACTTCTCCGGGCATTGAGTGCCCTGGAGGAGGTTATGACGCCATCGCGCAGTGGGCGTTCGCCTGGTCGGAGGAAGGCATCGTGTACGACATTCCGATGCCCAGCATGCTCATCCGCGCACAGAGAGAGGTGACAAACCGGATTGGCACTGTGTCATCCTCGACCGCCGGCGTGGCCTTCACAACCACTCTCAAAGCCTCGGCTGCAATGATGGTTGACTTATTTTGGCAGTTCATCAGTACTAACCCTGTAGGGAGCGCTACTGACGTTAAGAGGCCGCAGTTGATCAGCTCCGATCATTCACAGGTCTACGCACCGCTGGTTCAGGTGCAGTGTGGCATCTTTGACTATGATGATGTGCAACAGAGTGCAGATGGCGTTACGTATCAGACGAACTTGCTCACGAACTTCAGCGTCCCATCTTCGAATGCGTACATCCAAACAAATAACTGGGAGATTCCCTCAGAGTATTGGAATTACGATCATTCTAAGCGTCTTCTGAACTTCACTTGGCTCGATACCTCCCAGCTCCAAGCCCAAAATGGGGAAGTTGTCTACGGCTCCATTGGTGCTCTGGCTACTTTACCTTCGTTAATCATCACAACTAACGACGATGGTACGTACACCATTGAGCAGAAGAGTAAAATCATCCCGTGCATGGTAGATGCTCGCTGGGCCGGGGCTCAAATTTCATACGACCCAAAGAACGACCTGAACGTGAAGCACAATCTGTCGAGTCTCTCTGTTTTCGTGGACCCGACAATTAGAACCACGGATCAGCGCAGCAAGCTGGGTTTATCCGACACGATATCTATAAGCACGGCCTGGGCGGACCTTCTGAACCCCTCAAACCCAACTTTTAGAGACGCCCAGAATAATGTCACCGACTACCAGAACATGACGTCTATTGAGAACCTGTTCCGCCAATTCATCGTTCGTACTGTCGATCAGGACACGAACGAGTTTTTTGGGTTTGCGCCACCGCTGAACGTTACGGACGATGATTACTTTGCAAATGTAACTAGTATCGTTGCCAGTCTTATCGGCATGGTGGTGGCGGATGGCCTCGCCCGGGAGTCTATCGGCGCCTCGCTGATGGTACTGGAGCCAGAACACGACGGCAACGTGACCCTGGTCAATCTGCAGTTTCTCGCGGGCGGCGACAAGATCCTGCCCTTCGACATATCTGCTTCGGAGCTCGACCAGCACCTGCCCGTCAACTTCATCGTGAAGCGCTGGGGCTGGGGCTACGGGCTCAACACCCAGACGGTGCTCTTCGCCGTGGTGGTCCTGTTCATCCACGCCGCCCTGAGCGCCTGCTACTTCATCGGCACGTTCGCGTTCTGGGTGTCTAAGCGCGGCTGGACCTCCTCCGCCTGGAAGGACTTCGGCGAGCTGGTCGCGCTGGCGCTCGTGTCGCGCGAGCCCGAGGAGTTCCGCAACACGGCGGCCGGCGTCAACAAGGCCCAGACGTGGAACACGACGATGAACGTGCGCGAGTACGGCGACAGTGGGCTGGAGATGGTCGCTAACTACAAGCCTCCGCCGGGAGCTGTGAATGGAGGTCTGATCAGGGTGCGGAAGAAGTACGGGTCTTGATCACGTTCGCTCTTAACTATATAAATATTGATACCATTTAATACTGCAGATAGAATTAATCTTTATTAGAGAACCTAGTCTCGCATTTAGCACTAGAGCGCGTGTCTTGAGCATTTGCAGCCGGATAACGGTGATCTATGTTGATCTCGTTCCAAGACTTGAGACAAGACTTCATTTAGTTAGTGACCTGGAATAATTTTAACAATGTAATATGTTTTGGGAGGGAGGGCAGTCGGAGTCGGCGCATCCATCCGCAACGCAGGATGTTGTGTATGAATAGCCTGGTAAGATATTAGCCCGAGGGCCTGCCAAATTATCGCAAGACTGTGAGGTTGTATCTTGGATTTACTGTGTGTATACTCTAACAAGTTGCACCAACCAAGCGCCTGCCTTCCACCTTGAAACGAAGAGATATCACCCCCTTTTGGCGGTCTTTTGTTTGGAGAGTGGGAGGTATTAGGGTCTTCCTTTGCCTATAGCTCCTTGGGTTAGCTCTTCAAAGAATACGGGGCTGTAATGTTGTGATATGCATTTTTCCCACTAGCTATAACTTGTTGGCAATGGCCTACAATTGAGTGCTCCGAGGATCCGGCTCACCGGTATGATTTGAAATGACCGGGTAGGAAGATTAAACTAGATATTTAGAACTATCTACTTAATATATGGTCTTCATCATCATCGATAGGGCAAGATGATGAGGGAATAGCTTACGCTGCAATGCAGACGCCACGGCTTCTGCCGGCGCTAAGGAAGATATTTTTGCTTTAGACTGAGAATGACGATAGATCCGTGATCTCAGCTACCCTCGATCGGTATTAACGACTCGGTCTAGGACGCTTGTCTGGTAGAGGCTCTTGCTTGTGGTGATTCTTCTTAGTGATTCAAGGGCCATTTGGGGACCTTTACTTTATCTTTGGCAATAGTAGGCGACAGGGATTGTCGTGATATGAGTCCGACGATATACTGTCAGAGCGAGTAATTTGTTGGCGACAGAATCTTGTTCTGCTAAGATATAGAACTTAGCAAGATAAGGTTCTTGAAGCAAGAGGCTATGGAGACACGCCGTAAGAGGCACAGAGGGAGGCCGGCACTGTGGATTCCAGTGAATTCTGATAACAAATGTTTAAGTAGTCTCAGTGGCTATGGGATCAGCAGCTGTCCAACAAGCTAAAGAACAATGCACGGGGTTGAGACTGTCGTTGGCTTATTACATGAACTTTGACTCTCCGGCAGCTACAAACAAAATCAATATGATGTGGGGGGTTAGAAAGCACTATGCAAACTCATTATGCCCACAATACGATATATGTGCTGGAGGGGCAATTAAATACTCCAAAAAAAAGTGAACCACCTTGTGCTTATGCTAGGAAAGGGGCAAAATGAACCTGAGACATATTTCACTGCTATCTCCGAAGGGATGGCGATAACGCGTCACTGTTCAGTTTTATTGCTGGCTCGTGCTGAACGCTGCCCTTGGTTTAAAAAGACAGATTCCTTTCGCAGATGAACTTGCAAATCTTTCAGTTAACAACTGGATGGCCACGTCAAAGCGAACCGACCAGCCTACAATTCGAACATGAGAATATTATCATGCCTTCTGTACTGTATGCTGAGCGTGAGCAGTGTCTCAGCGCAGCCATCGGAACTCATTGTGAAGCTTGACTACGGGTCATTCCAAGGATGGTTCTACACGGAGCATAACCTCACGAGCTGGCGAAAAATACCCTTCGCAGCGCCCCCGACCGGCCAGAACCGTTTCCGAGCGCCTCAGCCCCCTCTTCCTGTCAAATGGACCTACGATACAAACCAAGAAATACCTTCCTGTCCCAGCCATGCCCGCCCGAAAGATGAAGACTGTCTGTACCTAGGTGTCCACTCCCGCCCGTGGACGCCTGGCCAGCCTTTGCGGCCTGTCTTCTTGTATCTTTTTGGCGGCGGTTTCTCCACCGGCGTCCCTGCCTCGGCGCCACCGTTCTACGCTTCGATGAACGTCACTAATCAGAACGACTACGTCGCCGTGGATACTAATTACCGAATCAGCGCCTTTGGGTTCATGCCCGGAAAGGAACTGTTCGACGATCCCAATTCGGACCTCAACGTTGGCTTGCTAGACCAGGAAGCTGCCATGAAATGGATTCAAAAATATATCCATCTATTTGGAGGGGATCCCAATCAGGTCACCATATGGGGGGCTAGTGCCGGTGGAGGGGGTGTGATGGCGCATGCCATTGCTCGCGGAGGGAAGACCGATCCTCCACTATTCAAACGCGGTCTCGCTAATAGTCCTTACTGGCCCAAAACGTATGCTTACGATTCCCCCGAGGCCGAGGTCGTATTCGACTTTATGGCAGAGTCATCAAACTGCAGCTACAGCGCCGACCGCCTGGCTTGCTTGAAGGCTGTCAGCGCCCCAGAGCTGGCTCGCATAGCCGGTCAGATCGAAGGTCTTTACAAGTGGGGCCCTTCAACGTATACATGGAGTCCCGTCATTGAGCCGCACTTCCTGACGAATACATTGAGCGACGCTCTCACGAATGGGTCTTTTAATGGGGAAGAATTTCTCACCAGCTACGTCACATGGGAGGGGCAGTTCTTCCTTCCCAAGTCGATGAAGCACTCAGAATGGACAGAGACAGGGTTTAATTTTTCGAATGCCGGGTTTGAGAGTTGGCTAAAGAACTACCTTCCCTCCGTGACCAACGAAACGTATAACAGAATCCTCGAAGTATACCCCATCCAGGGCAGTGCGGAGGTGATAGGCGATTGGCATAACCCGTACGAAAGGGCTTCCATATTGTATCGGGACTTGCAGCTGGCATGCCCGGCGTACTTTCTCGCCTCGACAAAAAAAGACGGATACATGTTCCAATACAACATCGGAGCGTCCAGCCACGGAGACGATGCTGTTTTTGTAAGTCGCCCACATACCATTTCGGAGCTAGATCCCATAGAATACGAACTGACGCATTGGGTGCAGTGGATGAATCCCCATGAGGGCCAGTTGCAGTATCCATTACTCTATCAGGGCCTCGCAGGCGCATACTCATCATATGTCCAGACAGGTGACCCGAACGCCCACAAATTGACAAACTCCTCCATTCGTGAAGCACCAAACATTCACACTGGTCTACAATATTCATTTGGCAGCCATGGAATCCGGACAGGGAGGCTTGTCGAGCTTCCCGAAAGATGCGGATTTTGGCTCTCTATTGCCTCAGAAATCGCCCTCTGAATTACCCATAGGTCTTGGTAGACCGGACATATAAACTCAAAGTACTTGGGTTATTCTAGATCTGGCCAATGATATATATAATGAACGTTACGAGTGCAGGATATAGAGAGTGGGCAATTAGGTAAGCTTCAATCATGTTTGTATTGATATGCAGTTGGGGAGAATTTGGATTTCGATGAGCAAAAGTGAGCTCACATAGAATTTATACTTAGACTTAGAAGGATATCCTACACCATCAATGTGCGCTGGCCTTGGCCCATCATGAGATCTTGCTGTCAGAGGCGCACAAAGGACCCCAAAGCCAGCGACTCGTTTTTTATAATAACAAGAGTGTTCTACAAATTTGTTTATTATGTTTATTAGAATCGGTGCCTCGGGCAGCGATAAGGGACGTGTATAGGTTTCTGCGGACTTTGCTGTCCCACTGAACTGCGCTAACGTGGTTCCTGTAACCAGGAGAGAAGGAGTGACGGCATATTGTTATGGACGGCAAGCAAGCTAAGGCAGTAGGCCCTGAAACAAGCAGGGTTCTTTTTAGGATAATCTGTGGACGGTGTAGTATTAAATGTTCACCTTAGCAGGTTCTCAGGGATATGCGGTTGGTGAATATAAGCTTCGAGAATGGCACATCATTCAACACGTGGAAACGCAGTGAGGCCAGCGCACTGCATCAAGAGGCAGAAGGTTCACTGGATCCGCTCTTTTGTCCTTGACTAACCCCCCGTGCCCAAGAAGTTCTAGAGCTGGCTCCATTTATCAGCAATAGCCTGAAGAAGACATATACAATGCTCTGGTGCATAATTGGTATACGCAAGATGAAGTCATCGCAAACAATTCGCACGCGCGCGGTTCATGATAGAGTAATGGAGATATATAATTAATTCACTATAGCCATCCCAACGTAATTACAAGATGATCCGAGGGTGATTGCCAGAAGGCCTTTCATCAGGGTTGGCATAGACACGTGATGATACAGACTTATGGAGGGTGTATATCCGTGAGTAGTGTTGTCAGTGATGCTCAGCTTCCCGCACCTATTGATCTAGTTGTGCCATTACAACATCAGGCATGCGAAGAACCCGAGAAATTCTTTTGTAGAAGACTATAAGTCAGAGCTCCGGTCATAATGAAACAGCCGAATATCAGTAGATCAGGGACGAGAGAGAGAGGGTGGGCCACAGAGTCAAGACAAATAGGTCCGAACGCTGACTGCATTCCCAAGCACCGAGACGGGATGCCTAAGACAACCCTCAGGAATGCTTATCGCCATGCTACAGTGTCCTGGTTTAGTCATTAGCTGTCGGCAATGGCGCCGGGACAATGACGCTAAGCCACGCCGCAAGATCTCACCGTGGCAAAGCCAATCATCACCGATATTGAAGCCGCATGTGGGTGAGCCTGGTAGCATGTTATCATCTTACTCGGAGCTTACCGCATAGGTGAGATAAACTGTGTTGAAACTGCGAGGGCGGGTCTGCCGGTATACCCCATCTCGTTGTCCTATCTCTTGCTCTCCATACGTTCCCGTCAGCCCAGCCGGCCGGTACTTCCAAGCTTCTTTGTTCGTCCCCTAGCCCGTAAAACAAACGGACCAACCAGATCACACTGCCCGGTGAGCTGAGCAGAGGCGACCATCAAGACGGCGGCATGAGAAAAGTGAATGAACAAATCAGTCCAAACCGTCACAGACACAATCACGCTATCTGGATTTTTTTAACCTTCTTCTTCTTCGTTTACATCTTCTCTAACTCTCATCTACCAAAGAGCCAACGTGCTTCGTGACTCAAGGGTTCTCCTCAGAGGCTGTCGCACTGTACCCAGCCACTAAACACGACGTGCACGCTTGTACCCATGTACAGTATCCACCCCGGGTTTTCAAACGGTCAAGTGCGGCTCTAAGCAATTTTTTTTTTCTCCTCTACGTCGATCAAATAAAATCTCCTCAGTCGGGTCAGTGGTACCTTAGCCCCAGTGTCAGCCAGCCAGCCGGGTTAGTCAGGTCAGTTCGGTCGGGCTCCCCCTCCCCAAGGCTCCGGGTCAGGATCGGAACTAGGCCAAAACATTTTGGGCGCTCTCGCTCGCTGTCTCTGTGAACCTCTCCAAATTTTAACCCACTCCACCACAGATCGACTGACCACAACCGCACCTCCTACCCAACATGGCGCCCCAAAAGGGTGGTCAGGCCAGCAAGCAGAATCAATCTGCAGGAGGCCATGGCGGCGACGACGCCAATGTCAAGAAGCTCGCTGGAGCTCCGCCTGCGAATCGACCTGCTGTGGTGCCTGCCATTCCTCTGTCCTACGTGCAGCGCCAGATCAGCGCCGCCAAAGACAAACAGCAGCAGCAGACCCAGCAGCAGCAGCAGCGAGCAAGGAAGCAATCGAACTCTACCGCGCCAGCTCCTACTACTACGACCAATGCCACCACTTTGTCGCCCAGCGCTGTAGGCGCTGCCTCTTCGCTTGAAGCCGCACTCGCACACCCCTCCTCGACGAACACCGCAGAAGCTGCGGTCGGCCGAAAGCGCAATAAGAAGGCCCCTGGAAATGAGGCCGTCAACGGCAGCGGTGCAGCACAGAAATTGCCCTCCTTGGCCCCCACTGCCAGCAACGGCGTCTTCGCCGGGAGCGCGCAAGGCAAGAAGCAAGCGAAACACGAAGGCGGCCGCCCTGGCCCGCGGGCCACTGGGAAGGTCGAGGAAGGTGCTGGACTTCACACCACCCCACAGCTTCAACATGCTGGCGCGAACGGCTTGAGCAGTAATCTGAACAACCTCAACCTTGGTGAGAATGTGAGCCAGGCAGCCTCATCGGTGCAGGCATCTGCCGTGCCGTCGGTTACCGGAGACGCTGAATCTGCTGCAAGCTCGGCCGCTGCCGAGAACTCTGAGCCAGGTAAGCTAGCTCTCCACTTGTTACATCTTCAGCCCATCAGCACACCTCCAAAACGTCATACTCCCATCTGTGCAATCCGTGCAATGTATTGATTTACTCAATCAGGCACCTCTCACGCAGTGGCTCCTGCTACCGCCCCTTCAGCTGCCACTACTTCGCGCCCGTCCTCTGCTACTAAGCTTACTCGCCTTCCCGCGGAATTCACTCCTTCTATCTACACCCGCCGTCAGAACCACGCCAGCGACCGCCGCTACGAATCTGCGCCAAACAGTGCTACTTTCCATGGCGTCAATCACATGCACCGTCATAACACAAATGGGGTAAATGTCATGTTTGGTGGTACTGTTACCCCCGACTCTCATACTCCCTCTCCTGCACCGCCATCAGGCGTATCCATGCACCGTCCACCCGCAGCTGCTCCCAATGGCCTTGGCGCTGATGAGAATCACAACTTTGGTCACCACATGAACGGCCGGCACCACCCTCATCACCATATTCACACCGAGAGCAACGGTACCAGCCTGGGAGCTCCGGTCAGCCACTACCGTGAACATGTTTCTGGCATGGATCCTTATGCCACAGTTGCTGCTCCCGTGCCCCTTCATGCCTTCCCTCATAATGTAGGCCAATTTGAACCGCCCACCCCTCACAGCTTCCACGGCTCTCACGCTTCCGGCGAGTTCAATGGCTTTGACAAGCCATTCCCTCCCAATGTCCATGGATATGGGGATCACCCGGCTCATCATGGTATGCCCAATGGTCACTCTCACATGCAACCCTTCCTAGCACCTCAGCAGGCGTTTGCTCGTCGCTCGGCTTTGGAGGAGGAGTTGTGGGACAGCATGTACTATTTCCAAAGTCAGTTCAACATGCCAGACTTCGCGGACTGTGTCTTGGAGCTCCAGTACTCAGACCACGAGAGCAACCCGGTCAAGATTCATGGGCACAAGCTCATTCTTGCACGCAGCCCCTACTTGAAGGAGTATATCATGGGCACCATGGCACGCGACCGAGCAGCACGCTCCCTCGTGGTCCATGCCGATGACCCCTACATCCGAACCGATGCTTGGTACTTTGCTGTGCAGCGCCTCTACCTTCACCCTCTCTTTACCATTCCTCCCATGATGAGCCAGGGTGCAACTTCACCAGCTAAGAACTGCGAGCAGCTTCGATTCTGTCTCGGGTATGCGGCCGCTGGCTGTTTGCTCAAGATGAACGACGTCTTGCTACGGGGCTTACAGCTTGCAGCCAGCCTGGTCGACTGGAGCACTGTTGAGGAGGCATTGGGGTTCTCCTTTGACCGTGCTGCGCAGCGATACTTCATCGGTGATGATGGAAATGATTACCTCAATATTGAATTCTACTACGGTCCTGATGTCAGAATTCTGATGAGGAGCATCACGAACTTCCTCATCAGCAACTTCCCACCCCATTTCGAGCTGGATACGTCTGCTATCGACCCACCCAAGTTTGCGCGCATTCCCGCTGTCCCGGTGCGTGTCAATTCCCCTTCAGTTGATCACAGCACGCCAGCTATCGCTCGAGGAAGCTCTATGCGCAATGCCTCCAAGACTCACCGTTTGCCTAACATCAAATTTGGTGATCTCCCCACGGCGCTCTCCGAAGATGACACCTCGGCAAAATCGTACGAGCCAGCAAGATGCTCCCCTGAGCTCTCTCGAATTCTCCTCAACCTGCCATTCGATGACGTCAAGTATATTCTGGCTACGGAAGTTAATGGAATTCCCGGATGGAACAACGCGCAAGACCGCTACCGGGCAATAGTTGGTGTCGTTGCCGAGCGTGAGGCCAGACGTCTTCGCGCAGTTGAAGCTGTCCGCGCAGGCACTGTTCCGGGGTCTTTGGAGATCCAGGGACGGCTTGCGGCACCACAGCGCCACTTGATAGTCGACAGGTGGGATATCTTGAACTGGCAGGAGGAGGTGATCCCATCGGGTGGAGAGGGTCCCCCCCATTTCGTACGCAAGTGGGTTCCTCAGTTTGCAGCCCCCGACATGGAGCAGCCCATGTATGAGCCACATCCCCTCGAATCGGTGGTCTGAGCGGCCCTGAATCGTAGCATGTCTGGCGACTTTACGACTCGACGACAGTCATGGAACGTGTACATGAATCAAAAAGCAAAAAATTGTGGCGGGGGCGCGGGGGCGCGGGGATTCGTCCGCTTTACGCGGCACGTTGTGGCGTGGCATCGTGTCCCCCGATTGCAGTCCACTCTGGGTCTGGTTTCTTCAATTTCTTCTTTTGGTGGCATTGCGATGGGCGTCTTTATTGTTCTTGATACGTTTTTCCAGGGTGTTTTTTTCCCACGTTGGACGAGGGAAAATTTTACAAAAGGAAAAGCTACACCGGCGTACAATCCAGGGGTACGAAAAATTCAGGTACAAATATTTACGGTACAAAACGAGGTGAAGGATATCCGCTCCCTTTTTAGCGAAGGTAGCCAGTTTTTGAGTCGACCTGCTTCTTCCAACAGATAAAGCAGGGAAGGATCGGCTGAGAGGATCTCGAAAAAAATTGGGCGTTCAGTTCGTCGACTCGACGACTCTTGTGTTGTCGAAGAGGGAACCCCAAGTTAGGTGCATCCTCTGCATGTGACTGGCACACAATGGTGTGTCAAGTTGCCATGCCTGTGTGCTTTCGACATAAAGCTATTCGTGGGGGAAGCCGCGGAAGGAGCAGGCAGGAGCGTGTTGGATTATTCAACTTTCAGAGCGGTTCTCAGATTTTCGGTTACTGACTAAACGGTCTTGTGAAAACAATAAACACTTAGGCAGCATAATTTCCGAAGCGAGCAGTTCCCACGGGCGATATGATGGCGGCCGCTTGGGCCTAGAGAAGAAGATGTTAGCTTCTGGCCTGAACTCATGACCAGGCCGGGGGAATGAAAGAGAAAAAAGACGTGTGCGTAGGTAGAGTTAGTCGCCTAAGAACAACGTTCGATACGATGAGAGCAGTTTTCGTTCTTTCCCGCTTTTTCATGATGTGATAAATGCAGTTAGTGGGGTCAGTTCGCATCGTCCCGCAAGGTAATTCACACTCCAACCCTTGTGAATATCTGTGCTATGGGGTGGCCCGTTTCTTTGTTTTCCATACAGGGACCTAGCCCCATCATGATTGAAACTCCAGTGGCTTGCCTTTAAACCCTAAAGCCACCTACAAAGGGAGCTTGATTTGGGATGACCACCCAACCTATCTGATGTGGTGGAAAACTAGCTCTCACTTACCGCCAAGAGCGGGGGTTGTGCTTGAATTGCATCACTCTCGGCTTTAACGAGTTCTCCACTTCCTCCACTTCGTGTGGGAAGTGAAAGAGACTTTCTCTCCCTTACACTAAGTTAAACAGTTGGCCCAATACGGCAGTTTTTTAACTCCTGATTTTTCACTCCGGGGGTTCCACAATTACCCTCGTCCCATTTGGTCGGCTCCGGATCTGCCGGAGTTTAGTTATAGCCTGGACGTGGATCCGAGGGCGCGAAGATAGTGTAAGTCATAAGTCATTCCGTAGTCACGGGCTAAAATCAGTATATAAGTTAAATACTGAAGATGACATGCATCTTGTTTCCCCAAGGCCTCGCTACAGCCAGCGCAGCAAGTAGTCAAGATCAGTAATCATGGCGACGAACAAAGAGATCATACTTGTAACCGGTGGTAAGTTGTTCTTGTCGCGGTGTCAAAACCAACTCCCGTAAGCTTACGCTCCCCGCTGTACAGGAAACACCGGACTGGGTCTGGAGATCGTGCGCGCCCTCGCGGCCTCTCCAAACCCTTACGAAATCATCATTGGGTGCCGGACACCATCCACGGGTGAGGCCGCCATCGAAACGGTCAAGAGCGAGCACCCGGAGACCAAGTCGACCTTCAGCGTGGTGCAAGTAGACCTTGTATCGGATGCCTCGCTCGAGGCCGCCGCCAAGACGCTCGAGGGCAAGTTCGATCGCCTGGACGTGCTGGTCAACAACGGCGGGGCCGCGCTGGACGGCGAGATCGGCGCCGGCCGCATGAGCATCCGCGAGGCCTTCAACGCCACGTGGGACGTCAACGTGGCGGGCACCCACGTGCTCACGCACCTGCTGATCCCCATGCTCCTGAAAGCCCAATCCCCGCGGCTGCTGTTCCTCACCAGCGGCACCGCGACGCTCACCGAGACGGAGATCTCCACGGGCGCGATAGGGGCGCGCATCAACGCCGTGCCGCCCGCCGGCTGGCCGAAGGTCTGGCCGGGGAATGTGGCCTGGTCCGCGCCGCCGGTGGCGTACCGCAGCGCCAAGACGGGGCTCAACATGGTCATGCGCGAGTGGTTCCGGTTCCTCCGCAACGACGGCGTGCGCGTCTGGGCTATCAGCCCCGGGTTCCTGGCCACGAACCTGGCGGGTCTCGGCGCAGAGGTTTTGAAGAAGGTAAAGCTTTTTTTTTTCTCCCCCACCGGTTCTCTCTCTCTCCAACATATGTCATTGTATATGTGAGCTTCACATATGCTGACTTTGGGTCACTTCTAGATGGGTGCGTTGGATCCCGCTATTGGTGGAAAGCTGGTGCTTGATGTCCTCGAGGGCAGGCGTGACGCGGATGTTGGCAAGATTGTGAGAACCGGGGTGATACAGCCATGGTAGATCCTTAAGTACTGAGAACAGCGCGGGAAAATAAAAGGCCACAATATGAAGGACTATTTTCAGACGGTCCACTTGAAGAGAAAATCTGGTCCTCGTGCCAACGATACGCAGAGGAAAGCAAAACCCATGATTAAGTACCCCATGCGTTCATTCGTACTCTTGTCTGACACACAAACGTGTTTGCTGCGTTCTCTGTAGCTGCTGCTTGCTTGGGTGGGCCAGAGCAGAATAATGACTGCACTAGCGCCTTACTATGGTTAAATGGTAATAATTGGAGAGCCCATTCCGCTTAAATCCCCTAATCGTGTTCTCGCGGACCTCGTAGCGTTACCTCTGTCGTCCATACCTGAGGTGCCAGTGCGATCCGGGCCAAGGAGCCCATCAGCAGGTGGGCATGGGACAGCACCAAAAGATACTATTCTACATGCCTGAGCATACAGTTTATAATGATATCAACATCTTCAAGTCGTAAGCTGAGTAAAGTAAAGGTTAGAAATAAACTAACCACCGACGCCGTACTTTTCAACCTCGCAGGCTCGAAGCCCAAGAGTCCAATGTAGCCTATTTAAGCACTGTATTTGCATTAGGATTGATTAGGATAGGCTGCACGTGCCATTAAAGGCTGCAACACATTGTCGAGGAATGCTTGAGATAACTATGTATTTGAGGACCAAATGTGCGGTGTAGCTGTTGTATCAGATAAAGCGAATCCTTGCCTCTGAAATCATACACTGTATGAGATATCTGGTGAATGAGAGCCTGAATTTTTCCTTGTACAGTACCAGGTGTGAGGACAAGGGGGACTATTGAAGACTTTGAAAGAGGCGTTGTAAATGCGCTGTTTGGAATCTACGCTTTGTACTTTTCGACGCTAACTGAAGCAGAATCCTGTTTTTGGAGATGCCGAAACCCGAATTTGTACGAAGCTCTACACATTCCGAATTAGGAACTATTTTCTCGTCTGTCGCGCAGTTGGACACTGGACACCATAAGACCGATTAGCTCCGCTGGTGATTGGCGGACCAGAAGCACTGCTACTGCTGCCCCAAGGTGCCCAGGTGGGGAAATGGACACCGGCCTGGCTCCTCTGATTGGTTCTCTAAACGAGCGTCAACTATATAACATATCGAATTCGCAACCCTCAAAGTCAGTTTGGATCGATGAATTCCTCGCAGAAGAGCTTTCTTTGGACGCTTCATATACACATAAATACCTTGAATAAATATTCTCTTGGCACAGGAAGCCCCTCTCTTTCCCTATCTTTGAAACATCATCACCATGGCGACACCCAAGAACAGAGCAGCGTATATCACTAGCCTCAAGGCTCGGCCTTTGGAAGTATCTGAGGCGCCCATGCCTACTCCCTTGAATGATGAAGTAGTCATCAAGGTCAAGGCCATCGCTATCAACCCGTGCGACTGGGCGATCCAGACATTGGGAATCATCATACCGCCCGAGAAGTACCCCTTCGTCAACGGCTGCGACGTGGCGGGGGTCGTCGACGCCGTGGGACCCGAGAACACGCGGTTCAAGGTCGGCGACCGCGTTACGGCCGGCTGCTTGGTTGCTTTCCGCCACGACAACAAGTACGGCGCCTTCCAGGAGTACGTGGTCGGCGCAGAGCCGCTGGTCGCCAAGATCCCCGACGGCGTCAGCTTCGCCGAGGGTGCGGTGCTGCCCTTGACGCTCTGCACCGCGCTGTGGAGCCTCTTCCTCGAAGAGACCATGGCGCTCGAGCTCCCCGGCGAGAAGAAGAAGAAGAACGGGAAGGTGGTCCTGGTCTGGGGCGGTGCTTCGAGCGTGGGCTGCTGCGCCGTGCAGGCGGCCAAGGCGGCGGGCTACGCCGTCGGGGTCACGGCGAGCCCCAAGAACTTTGCGTTGATGCAGGAGATCGGCGCGGACTGGGTCTTCGATTACAACGCCGAGGGCGTGGCGGACCTGATCGTGCGCGAGCTGGGCGCCACGGGGCTCCCGCTCGCGGGGGTGTTCGACGCCATCATCGCACCGCCCACGGTGAGCACATGCGCCGACATCGCCAGCCGGCTGGGGGCGAAGAAGGTCGGCACCGTGCTGGTGTCCCCGATGCCGTTCCCCGCGGACGTGCCGGCGGACGTTGAGCTCAGTTACAGTGCGTCCTTTGGTCTCGCCGACACCGCAGTCGGCAAGCGCCTCTGGGCCGAGTGGCTCCCGGCGGCGCTGGCGGACGGCTCCATGAAGTGCAAGCCCAATCCGGAGGTGATCGGGAGGGGCCTGGAGAAGCTGCAAGAGGCGCTGGATACCATCGGCAAGGGGGTTAACGCCAAGAAGATCGTGGTGGAACTCTAGACGGACATGTCGCTTCGCTACCTGCGGTACATAGCCGGCCGTGTACTCATCATTCGCGGTTCAATTCCATTGTTTACAACAGGGCTTAATCAGCCGACCAGAGACCGGCGCGCGTGTTGATGTTTGGCAGGCATAACCTTGGAAGGCTCGGAGTGCATGAATTATACAGTTACATGGTCATTTGCGATTTATTCCTTCTGGAAACATGCGCCGGCTCGGGCTAAACTCAGATGGGGCACATCTGGCCGGGGATTGGAGAGAAATATCTGATCTGATGAGGTGCATTGATTTTCATTTTGCTGTCGTACAGCGGGGCCCCCCAGACAAGGGCAAAGGAAATTATTCCAGATGGGGATCTATCGTCCCGCAAGTAATTATTTCATTAGTGTGAACATATTCGCAAACGTTGTTCATCTACTCTGAAAAAATCAATCGCTTTCTGTCTCTTTCACACAATGCATATTTGTGAACATGAATCTTTCAAGTCCGCATAGACAGAATACATGTATATTCACAGTAACTTAGCTACAGTAGCTAGCAGATGCAATTGCGCAGCTCGTGTGCAACATCGTCATCTCGAACCCAATCCGGACGTCTAAATCTTGTTAGTTATTAGCAGGTGGGCCCTGGTCCGGGGTCCTCCACAGTACGCTGGCCAATGGGCCGGCTTGTACACCACGGAGTGATTTCCCCCCTCTGCTGCCGAGGAGCGCAGGGCAGCCCTAGCTCACATGTAATTTTTGGCCTCGGCTTTTAGTGTTTAATAGCTGCAACTCAGCTCCTTGCTCCTCAGTCAGCTCAACGCGCGCCCGACGTGATCCGTCCATTTTTGTGCGACACCAAAAGCCTCCGTTCCATCCCTACCTCTCGCACCTGTGCCATTGCTGCCGCACAATTTTCTAGACATCAGCCGCCACGGTGTTATTCGTGAGCTTCGTCCTATCCGCTCTCTGTGATTTAGCTGTGGGCTGTTGTTCTCTCTCCCCTTTTTTATTTGCTTTTTTGTGTCTGTTGGCAGCACCTGAATGCGACAACAACCTTGCCAGCTAGTCCTGCATGAGCCCGCCAACCACGCTGCCCGTGATAAATCACTTTGATAAGCTTCGATATCGAGCTGCGTTGACGATATGATCCACGGAACCCCATATGAGTACCGCGCATAGTTCTACAAAGCCATAGTACAATCTGGCCAAACCTCCTTGCATCGCCAGCAGTTCCTAGCCGCAATCATGGCGTCCACGTCTTCGTCGTCGTCGGTTCTGGTACCCCTGGAATTCTCCAGACCTCAGCCAACTTCAATCTCATCCTCATCCTCATCAAGCCGTCCCCGGGCCTCATCCAAGTCGCAACCTAGACCGAAAACTATCGCCGACCCCATCCTCCGCAATGCCCTCCGATACACCATCTCGGCCAGCGAGTATGAATCGCTGCACAAGTACGTCATATCCCGCTCGCGGCTACTCAAACGTCGGGCCCCAAGCGTCGCCACGGTAGAAAAGTATATGGATGGTTCGAGCGAGAAGGATGGCAGCAAGGGCAAGGGAAAAGCAAAGGAAGGCAGTGCGCCGAGTTCCGGTGGTGGGAGCAAAGGCGATACATACAATGCCAGGGCAGTTCGGCATGCTCTGCGGGTCTTCATTGCAACCGGGTTGGGCATGAAAGCATACGATCTCATCATGGGTCGCCTGAAGGGCAAGAAAGAGTAAGTCCTGCCAAACCAGTGCCGGCTATACAGCATACGCCTGCCTTGCCTTGGGATATATATTGTGATGCTAACGAACTTTTAGATTACCCAGAACTCAAAAGAAAGAGCCTCTGTACAAATCTGCGACGCTGCGGCTATCCCTCTCTCTTTCGACTATATTACTCCTCTACCGGCTTCTCTTTCGATTCTTGGGCCGGCTACGCTTGCAAATTCTTGACCCCGCTGCCGAGCCCTTCCGGCTACGCAACCCCCGAACCACACAAACGCTGACGTCGCCGTATGCCCCTGCCGTCGGAGCCAGTCTGGCTGGGTTGGCGCTGGGCATCTACCCCTCCAGCCAGCTACGTGTGTCTGTTGCCATCTACGCCATGTTCCGCGCTCTCGAGTTTGGCTGGAACCTCCTTGAAGACGATGGTTTCATATGGGGCTGGAAGGCCCGGGCCGGTGGTAAGGGTCTCACTAAGCGCGAGCGGCCGTGGTGGTGGGGAAGCTGGATGCTGCAACCATTTGCGTTTGGACAACTGCTCCATGCCACCGTCTTTGATCGAGAGTGCGCTCCCACTCAGTACATCGATTTTATCTGGAATGCGACATCGACGTACCTCCACAAAGCACCAGCCAACCTCCCGGATGGTGTTAATTGGCCCTCGCCTTGGGATGTGGCAGACAGCCTAGCCGAGATGGCCAAACTGAATTGGCCGTAAGTCACCCCATATTCTTTCTTGTCATGCTATGCTATAGCAAGCCCATCAAATGATTAACTCTTGGATGCAGACCGTATGTTAGCCCAACTCTATTCCCAAACCAAGATACCCTCCCAGCAACCTTGACAGCCATTGCACCCCTCGCGTCGCAGGCCCATCCTCTCATCACATCGCTCAGCTGTGCGACCCTACACCCATCCGACCCCAGCTGCTTGCGCTCCTACCTCTCTTTCTGGCTTCGCTCGTTCCCTCGAATGGGCCGCTTCTTCCTGGTGTTGTACTCAGTCTTGCTGCTCCCGCGGTACAAAGCCCTGTACAACGCGCCGCTGACGGTAATCACCAACCTGCTCCGACGCACCATGCGCCTATCGACATTCGTGACAGGCGCCATCTCCACCGCTTGGGGAAGCATTTGTTTCTTCCAGAGCTACCTGCCGCGCCATTTCTTGGCCACTCAGCGATTCTTCTTTGGCGGCTTCCTCGCCGGCTTATGGGGTTTCGTCGAGCGCAAGAACGGCCGCGGCATCTTCCTCTACAGTGCGCGTGCCAGCGTAGACTCGCTGTGGAAGGTCGGCGTCAAGCGGCGGTGGTGGCGCGCCATGAAGGGCGGTGACGTTTGGCTCTTCGCCCTGGCGCTCGCCATCACCGGCGCCGTCTACGAGAGGGACTCGCGCGCCATCCGCGAGGCCAACTGGCGTAAGGGCGTCAGCTGGATTCGGGGTACAGACTGGAGAGACTGGGAACTCGAGGAGGAGGTAGAAGTGGAGGAAAAGCTCGAGTAGAAGAGAGCTGACACATTTTTGTTAATGATATTTTTAAGTTACGATGATCATGACTGCGGAGTACCAAAAGGATGTAGGAATTAGTGTACAGAGAGCCATAGCTAGCCAGTGGACTTCATTGGGGCCTTTCTCCATGGCTGAGGCTATGGGCCATCAGGCGTCACAATAGGACGCCTGAAACTTTTATAATTACTATTATTGAAATCTGACTTTAGTCTTTGATGAATTTCCAGAACTAACAACAGCTGTGAGGCACTTTCAACATGTCAGAAGAATGTGCCACGCCCGCGTGGAGCAGAATAATATTCACATAGGTATTTATAACTCCCAACTAACATGTAACGTTAGGTTATCTACAAAAACAAAGTATTATGTAACAGCATACGAAGCACTGTGGCAGCGGCAGGTGTAGAGTAGAGCCTGGTAAAACCTATAGTTTGAAGCCACGAAGAGGATCAAGCTTGTTCATCCCTGTGTAAACAAATGATACACTAATTTATTGTCTGGCTACTTACATCCCATCCTTACAACGCTATAACTACTTAGTTAACGTTTGTGAAGCATGGGATCTCAATGACTTTGCATAGCCTAGCATGGCCTAGCATTTATAGATACTTTGTTGCATTGTCCCAAGCTGCTAACGCATACCACTATTCTTGGTCCCCAGCTTGGCTCACGGGCTCACCGACGCCTTTGAAATCTTTCCAACGATGCATAACAACGATAGCTGCACGCGGCAGATTCCCCTGAGCAATAAAAGTCAACAAACAGCTTTATTTAATCATCATTACAAAAAGTCTATTTGCTACTACTATCCCACAGCATACTACAGAAGATTTTTGGGAAGTAGAAAAACAGAACTGTAGGCATTTGACGATGAATACACATCCAGCTTCCCACAGTATACTTGCAATTACCCAAGAGCAGATCATTGCCCCAGACAAAAAGCCTAATTACGCTGCTGCCACCATTACAAAGAAAGAAGCGAACCAAACATGTCCCCTGCCTCCAAGCGTCAGCTATGCATGACTGCTGGCGCCATCAGGAGCCGCGAGCAGCGCGCGAAGCGGACCAAGGAGCAGATCGTCCGCGACAAGATCCAGGGGCAGCGACGGGTCGCCATGCGCCAAGCCAGAACCATGCTCGCAGGCACCGCGTGGTCGCTGCTTGACAGGAGAGATCGAGCCACGATCTTAGCGGCCGTGGAAAAGATCATACGCCGCAAGTTGTAAGTACCTTTAAACCCAAGCCCCCTTGGCGCAATCGCAATCGCAATACCCTTCCATGGTACAAGCAGCCACTAGCAATGTGTGCAGGGTCCGGGGAAATAACCACCCCCTGTGTTCCTACATATTAAATCCCCTGGCTGAGCCTGGAGCTGACGCGGACATTATCTTGATGTAGTGAAGCAGCTGAGGCTACTGGAAACACCAGCCTGGGTTCGAAGATCACATCTCATATGGCTATATACGAAGCCTTCACCAAGCACCACGACCTCTTCGTCTTTGATGGAGACGAGGACGAGTGCACTATCAATGAGCTCTTCGACATGAGCTACGTTTCCCCGGTGGAAGAGGAAGACCTCTCTGTGAGCGAAGGCTGATTGACCGCCACACCAGGGAGTTTGGAAAGGATAGGACGAGGCTTTCAAAATTCACCTGGCATTTGAACAGGCAACCCACGAAACGACCCACGAATCAACCCACGAAACAACCGATACCCCATACTATATTGCAGCGCACATGAACAGAAATGAGCCCTGTTTAGCAAAGGGCCGAATATCCCGTGCCATCAAAAATAAATCCATCCCCTGCAGCGATCTTCAAGTTAACTCGCGTGTCAATTCAAATCTTTGCTTCATCATTAGTGGCTTCTCAGGCTTTACACATCATAATTCATAGCAGTAAAGACATCAATATTAATTTTACAATTTCCCCCCATCACCCTGGACGAAGTGTTGATGCTGTCCTACGTAACATCATATACGTTGCTCGGTGGAGCGGTTGAGATTTAAACGAGCCGTGTCTATTTATAGCTGAAGACTAAAGAGGAAATGAGCTACTGCTGAGCTTGCATGATTGGTAGGGAAGGGGAAGGGTAGGGAAAAAGCAAAGGGTTGCTGACCAAGGGCGCTGACTGAGGTTTAGAGTTGGGGGCGCACTATGAACGGCAATACTCTCTTATTGTCCGCTCTCCACATGCTGTCCCGTGCGAGAAGGGCCCCTGTCACCAGGAACGGTACATGAAATTAACGTTGTGGCCCCCAGGAGATCTATCAGAGGCGGGGCCCAGCATCTCCATAGAACAGAAATTAATATGTAACCTCGGCCGGTTTTGTTCTACATGCTGATTACTGGCGTGCTTACACAGTCAACATGGGGTCAAGGGGGACAACAATTGCAGTCGGCCCGCAGCAGCGCCGGTTTTTAAACCGGGTCTGCACACATATTGGGCATCAAGTAAACTGTGGTAGGGGGCTGACGAGATCTAAGAGGCCTGGGAGTCCCTGCAGGGTAGCCAGAGCAAGAAAAATGGCACTCGAGATTACATCCCAGATGAGTTCGAGATCAACAATGCCGGTTGCTTGAAGTGGGCAAGATAATCCTAGAGGACGGCCGGGGGGAGGGGGCGGCGGGATTCCATCCAGCGGGAACGGCCTCGGTAGGTAAATATAGTAAAGATAGCAGGGGCGACCCGCGCTAACGGCGTCCTGAAATCTGGTAGTTCAGCCCTGCCGGGGTCAACACCGCTAGGCTGGACGCCGTCCGTTACAGAGCGCCAGCTTACTCCGGAACGCCTAGCCACATAAAGCCCGTTTTCGTCGAGGTGTGCAGGGTAGAAGATCGTCGACGGACCTGCATTTGCATCCCACCCTGGCTCGGCCGATCTGCTAGCTGCTCGGCATCTTATTGCCACATTCATACTCGATGTGGGATAAGTTAGTAATGCTAGCGCGAGCAAATGGGATAAGTAGTCCCATGATCGCCCCCAAGCTTCCCTCCCACCTCCAGAGAAGAATCAGGATGTCCAGCTTCTTACCTCTTGCGGCCTGCCTAAAAGAATAGAATCTCCTCTCACTCCGGAATTCAAATCAAGCAAATTCTGAACTCGACCGGACTGGGCTGGACTAGACTTACTCTTTCGCCATGAAGCTCTCCGTCCTCGCCGCCCTAGCCGGACAGGCCGCTGCCAGCTCTGCCCCGATGCTCCGCCGCGCTACTACGGCCCAGGCATACTGCTCCTCGTCGGATAGGACCTACAACCTGACCTCGTACGATGCCCCCGTCAGCGGCGCCGGCACTCCCGGCAGCGCTTCGACCTGGTCTCTGAGCATAGACGACACCTCATCCGGACACAAGCAGACCGTCAACGGCTTCGGAGCTTGCGTTACCGATGCCACCGTCACCGCCCTCAACGCCCTCTCGGATAGCGAGCGCAGCCAGCTGCTGTCGGAGCTGATGACCTCGGCCGGTGCCAACTTCAACATCCTCCGGCACACCATCGCCTCTTCGGACTTGTCCGCCAATGCCTACTCGTACGATGACAATGGCGGTAGCGTCGACACAAGCTTTACCAGCTTCAACCTCGGAGATAGCGGCAACGCCATGGCCGAACTGCTCGCCGAGATACAGACCCTGAAGCCCTCGCTGACCATCTTGGGATCGGTCTGGGCGCCGCCAGGCTGGATGCAATTGGATGGTGTTCTGACTGGAACAACCGTGAACGTGAGTTGGAGGAGCCCATTTCCCCCAAAAGTCTTTGGATCCCATCACCTCTCTGACAGATAATTCACCGTGTAGAACAACCTCAATCACGCCTATGTCGATGAGTGGGCCGATTACTTTGTCAAGTACATCCAGGCATATGCTGCCAAGGGCGCCACCGTTGATGCCGTCACCATCCAGAACGAGCCTTTAAACAGCCAGTCTGGATACCCAACCATGTACGTCTATGCCGATGAGTCCGGTGGCCTGATTCAGGACAACCTGGGCCCGGCACTAGCCGCTGCTGGCTTGAGCACTGAGATATGGGCATATGATCACAACACAGGTGAGATAGCGAGACCGGACAATTGCCCAAGTTACTACAGAAGTGCTGATCTTCTCGTTATAGATGTGCCGAGCTATCCTCAGACGGTGATTGACACCGCTTCTGAATATGTTAACACGGTCGCATGGCACGTAAGTAATCTGCGTCCTCCATCCTTTCTATAGAGGTCCTCTCAGCTAACAAACGTATCTTAGTGCTACGCCACAGATAACTCGTGGTCCGTACTGACCGACTTCCACACTGCCAACCCTGGGGTGAACCAGTACATGACCGAGTGCTGGACCTCCCCGGAGACCTCCTGGAACCAGGCCTCGAGCTTCACCGTCGGGCCCCTACAGAACTGGGCTCAGGGTGCTCTTGCCTGGACCCTAGGCACCACCAATGCCGACGGTCCGCACCTGTCGACGGGCGGTTGCACCACTTGCCGCGGCCTGTTCACTGTCGACACCACTGCGGGCACCTACGAGTTCCAGGTCGACTACTACATGCTCGCGCAGTACTCGAAATTCATCCCGCAGGGCGCCATCATTCTCGACGGCAGCGGCAGCTACTCCTACAGCAGCGGCGAAGGCATCCAGTCCGTCGCCTCGGTCAACCCTGACGGCACCCGCACCGTCGTCATCGAGAACACCTTTGGCAACGACATTTACGTCACGCTCAACACTTCCAGCGGTGAACAGTGGAGCGGTAATGTCTACGCCGACAGCGTGGTTACTTGGATCTTGCCATAGGGTTAGGAGGATAATGCCCGACATGAAAGGCTCACACCCTGTATAACTTATGCAAAATATAAAGCATTTTACATTTTCCAGTCTTTCTTCCTTGAAAATTTCTGTTAAATGCATGTATATCAAGATGCATCAAGACTTCCGTTGAAAGGTTCATGGTGCTAAAACCACGGCATTGTCCAACTCTTGTAGATTGAAAACCTCGGGTGGGATATTGTTCTCTCAGATTTGTGCTCATGGCATTGTGTACTAGGGGTATCATTATAACTTCAGCCACCATATCTGGACCCACTCTAATATTGAGATCTATAAGACCTCAACAATTCCGAAGGGAGGAATTAAGCTGAAATCGAAATAAGCCGGGTAATGTACCCTGCCAAGAACCTGTGAAGGCGTGTGCACCCAGGAGCCAAGATGGCCAAGACGGGCACTTCCCCCTGTTCTTTCGATCAGTCAAGGCGGGGAAGCTCGGGTAAGACAGTGGTAAAAACGCCTTTGCTCAACGTTACCCTCTGTCCCTCGCCACTCCTCTTGTCCCTTATCAGCTCTTTATCGTCGGCATAATTGACCTCCCGGGTGTGGTCGTCGTGCCTTAAGCTTGAAAATAAGAGAACAACGGAATATGGGCCATGGATGCTACCCCAATATGCACCAGCCGAGCATTCTGGGATCAAAAACAGCTTATAAAGAGAGATAGAGGTTGGAGATTTGGGTCCAGCGATGTACGTGTCAGACGCTTACGTGAGAATTCTATCAAATATTGTGTTTAAGATGATTTAAAGAGCTATCAAGCATTCATTTGGTAGTTTGGAACGGCGCGGTTTTTCTGGGAAAGCACCCTTGGTTCCCCACCAAGCGAGTTCAAGCTCTCTTGAGATATCTCGCATGTAATGCTGCTGAAGATTCCAGAGTAAGCCTGCATTTCATGCATGGGTTTCAAGAGACTGGTCTAGAAGGCCGCGCAGGAGCTCATAGCTCACAATGCAACGTGTCTAGCCCCTTCTAAGCTTTGCATGCTTCGTGTTGTGGGGGAGGGGGGAGAGGGTTCTGAACCCGGGGGCGGGCTCTTGGCGATGTTATTATATATACCAGCCAAGGGGAGTCGTTTAGCCGCCGCCAAGAATTTCACTGACGATTGATTTTTTGCGAATAATCTGGAAGTTCTTTTGATTTCCAAATACGAGTAGCCAAGTTTCCGCGATGGAAAAGACCCCTGATATCAGGGCCGAGACCGAGGTGAAGGAGGAGCAAGGTGGGAACAGCTCTGATGTCGACCTGGTCGTGGAGGTTCGTATGCGCCCAAAAAAACAAGCCCCGGCCGCAGAAGCCGCAGAAATAACACAACTCTTGTCGACAGGAGAATGCTGTCGGGTATCGTGAGTATCGAGAAGGCCTCGATATCGAATTTTCCGAAAGAGAGGTGAGTATGGAATCCTGGCTTTGTTCCCTGAACCCCCCATTGAAAAGATTGCCTGCCTTCTAACTTGTTTTTCTCTCTTCTTAAAAAATCGCAATAGAGCAACAAAGTGCGGCTCAAGATCGATAGGGTCATCCTACCTATATTCCTGATTACCCAGGCCCTCCAATTCATGGACAGGACGGCTCTGAACTATGCGAACCTCTTCAACTACCAAAAGGCCATCGGCCTCCAGGGCAACCAGTTCAACTACATCACTGCGAGTAAGAGCACCTTTAGCATACTATCGGGACAATTCTCTTTCCCCCATAAGAAAAGAAAACCTCGCTTGGCTCAGTCGCTTGCTTACAGATTCATTTAACAACAGTGGTCTACGCCGGTTATTTCGTCGGCCAGTATCCCTGCGGCTGGCTCATCGGTCGATTTCCAGCCCAAAAGATAATGGCTGTCAGCATCTTCTTCTGGGGCATCACGGTGCTGCTGATGACGCAGGCCAGGTCGTTCTCCGGTGCTCGTACGTGCGGAAATCCCAAAAAGATTGCCTAACTAGATGAAGTTCCTTGAGCTGACAGATGATGATACTTGTAGTTGCCCTCCGATGTCAGTCTATGCAATAAGCCCCCCCTCTCAGATCCTTTGCACGTGGGGAGTATCAACTTGCTGAGTAACTCTCGACAGTCTTCCTGGGCATCTTCGAAGCGGCCGTGACTCCGTAAGTCTACGCCCCCCCACCCGAACACATGAGGAGCAGAGGGCCAAATATTGATACCTGAGAGTAGAGGCTTGACCTTGATGACCGGATTCTGGTACACTAGGCGAGAGATTCCTCTTCGCCAGTGCATCTGGTTGTAAGTACAGACTTACCTAGTAAGGGCGAGCTCTCGAAAGTCGCAACACTAACGGTACAATCAAGCTCCGCACTAGGATGGGGAGGAATTGTAAGCATTGTAGCTCCGATGTATCCGTGTCGTTACTCTAGTATTAACTTTAATACTGCCAGGTTGGCTCTTACATGTCGATGGGAATCTCCACGCTACCTGCCAACTATACTCCTGAACGGTGGCAGCTCATTTTCTACATAGTCAGTACCATTCTTCCACTTGTCCCATCTCTGCGTGAAGCGTAGAATGAGAAAAAGCGATATACGCTTTTTGTCCTCCATTATTACCCCATTGCTAATACATATTCTCTGTCTCCCCGACTCACAGCTCGGCGCCGTAACATGCGTCTGGTCCCTCGTAGTCTACTTCGTGCTCCCGGACTCGCCGCCCAACGCGCGCTTCCTCAACGAGCGCGAGCGCCTGGTGGCCGTGAAGCGCGTGGCCGGCAACCAGACGGGGATCAAGAACAAGGCGTTCAACAAGTCGCAGGCGCTGCTGGCGCTCCGGGACCCCAAGATGATCATCATCTTCATCTCGGTGGCCTCGGCCGCGATCCCTAGCGCCGTGCTCCTGGCCTTCAGCACCGTCATCATCCGCGACATGGGCTTCAGCACCACCCGCACCACTGAGCTCAAGTCCGTCGGCGACGCCACCCAGATCGTCTCCCTGTTCGTCGCGGGGCTGGTCACCTTCAACGTCAAAAACTCGCGCCTAATCACGTCCTCCGTGGCCAACCTGCTCTGCGCCGTCTCCGCCGCGCTCATGGTCTACCTGCCCCGCGAGAACACCTGGGGCCGGCTCGTCAGCTTCTGGCTGTGCAACGCCCAGAGCGTCGGCTTCACCGTCTCCATCATCACCATCTCTTCCAACATGGCCGGCTACACCCACCGCTCCATGGCGAGCGCCTTGATTTTGTAAGTGAAACCCTTAACCCCCCCCCTTTTCCCTCCCTTACCTTCGTAATATGGACCATCGTCAATACTTCACCGAGAGACTACCCTTCTGACATGATTTAATTCCCCGCACTCAGTTCTGCGTACTGTTGGGGAAACTTTGCCGGAGCTTTTGTCGTCAAGGACAGCGAGGCACCGACCTACCACACCGCCACTGTCGGTTTGATGACCGGCTATACCATCAAATTCGGGTGTCAAATCATCCTACTTGGTAAGGACCACTCGTTTACCAACCCCCTTTGTTATGAGGAGGGATTCATCCTTAGCTTATAAAATGTCTTAACTGAAAAATGAAATAGCTTATATGTGGTTGACAAACAACTACCGTGATCGCACTTACGGACCGGCTGATAAAGAAAAGAGCGACGAAGCTGGCATGAGAGACAAGACCGAGTTTGAAAATATCCATTTCCGATATGTCCTATGAGTAAGACTGAGCTTCTTGCTTGGTTATCGACCTTTCGAAGTAAATAAGGAAGTAATTGAATACGAGCGCATTTATGGGGAAAGTGGTGGGGATGTACAATCTGGTATTATTGCAGCGTCACAAGAATAAACGATATTTCCTACGCAAACTACTACGAAGTGTTTTTATTAACCTTATGGAAACGCCTAGCCTTTCCTCATAGATAATATGTCTGTGGATACAATGTCTTTTTTTCATTTGGTTGATCGGAACATCTTTGAGCTATCGCCTGTATTAGTGGGGGGTTTATATGCAATAATCACACAATAGTCAGTGAAGCGTTGAATCAAACGGCCTGGTGTGGCAGCATGAATGCATTATTTGAAGCAATTTTTGAATTTCTATAGCTTATCAATCACCCATACTCTTGGTGTAAGAGTCTCACCCCACAGTACACACAGTGGATTCTGAGCACGTTGGAGCTTCTCTGTCAGTTTTAACATTGCAGAACACATGCCCCTTCATTCTAGCATCATTAGAGATGAAATATCAAGCTAAATCTGCGTAAATGAAGATAACAATTGCCACACATGCAGTTACAGTGAGATTCAGAACCAGACGACACCAGTCGAAGTGAGTCACATGCCATTTAATGAAACTTGTTGGTTTAGGCTGGTGGATGCTCTCCGTTGAGATAGCTGTCCTCAGACTTGATGTTCAGATGATAGCCTTCCTCACCATTCTCTATTTTCAACGTGGTAAGATCTGCTTCGGCGCCCGCACACTCGTTTGAGTTGACTTGGTTCGCAATGTCGCTATTGGCTTGAATGGGCAAGATGACATTGAGAGTAGGCGAAGAAGAGGCTGAGGCGGTGGAAACAGAGGTTTTCAAAAATTCCTTAATACCAGTAATCTCAGCTTGTCTTCGGAGGTGATCCACATGGAACAGCTCAAGCGGATTCTCCATTTCGTTGACGGCATGGATAACAGCCTCTTGTAGGCGAAAGCTGCAATTAGTGTGGGCCTTGTGGGGAGCGAAGTCTCTACCCTCCCAATATTCGTACTTGATGCTGTAGATGGAGCGCTTCAGGCTGTCAATGCTGTCGGCATACTTGCTGGGATCAGGAATTGGGTAGAGCTTGGCCGCCATTAGCTGAGGCAACACAGAGCCGATCATCATGGACTCGCATTTGCCGGCATCAATTCCGGTCTTGCAGTACTTCGTGTCGCCTGGCTGCTTGCTTATAATGTATTCCATAGGCTCCTGTAACTTGGCAAATATCTTCTCAATAGTCTCTACTCGATTGGCGACGAGACGCTCTGGTGAAGGGAAGTTGTTAGTACAAGGTCTACGGTTATGGGAAATCAAGTACAAATTTACCTAGAATGTGAGGTGGCAAAACCAAATCTGCGAACTTGATACCCTCTTGATTGACCAAGTTACCCCGGGTATCGAGCTTAGCTGTGACAGTCATAGAGTCGGCCATCTGCTCCAAGAGTTTGATGTCACCAAACTCCCAAGCGATCCATGCTGCCTTGTGATTGCCAACCGGACAGTCTTTGTCATTATCATAGTCTCGTAGACTACAAAGCCAACTGGCAGCCCAAGGAAACACCAGGTGGGTGCACTGATACTTAGAAGTTGTGAGAGTGAGCTGATAGAGCTCACTCAGCGACATATTTTTGGGAACTCGACCGAACTGGTAGTGAACGATATTGAAGATGATCTCCGTTGCCTCTGCATCATCATGAGTAGCGTCAACAATCCAGTCACCCTTGCTAGGTCTTTCTTTGGCACTGTTGCCATAAAGCTCCATTCTCCAGACGGGAGATGCCGATGCCAAGTTGCAGGAGCTAACCTTGTAGTAGAGATGGCCAGACTTTCCAGTAACTTTGACGACAAGATCCCAGTCGGGGTGAAAGATGACAGATGCGATGTACTTAGCGGTGGTACAGGTATCGATTTCCTTGTTACTATGCTCCTCGATTGTGGGCAACGCATGCCGGTGAGGCAGTAGTGACATGCTGACGATTGTGTTTGTCGAATAATGTCTGATGACGGATCACGGGGAAGTAACCTTTTCGGTATTGATGAGGTGTACGTGAGTTTAAGGAGTAGAGCCTGTCTCCTTTCAAGACATGCGCTGAAATTGCAAGGGAAATGTAGATCACTGGGATTGTACCTGAATCTGGGCAGCCAGTTTATGTAGGAAGGGGGGCAAACAACTTTTGAAGGCTTTGGGTTGCGGGTGGTGCAGGCACCAGGTCACGATTTGCAAGAGCGTGGACGAGAGGATGAATTGAAGTCGGGGTCAACAGCAGGAGACGGTTGGGTGCTCAACCTGGAAACACCGAAGGCCCTTGGTTGACAGAAAATTGCGCAGAAATTGAACAGTGAATGTAAAGAGACTACCAAGACAACCCTTGAATTAGGGAAACCACGGCGACAATATCATAGTCTACCCACATGATATGTGTGTGGAAACGTGCTCTACAGGTCGTGGTTTCCGTTTGTGCCTACAATACCTACGTAATATTCGTACGTAGATATTGGAGTTTCACATTCTAAGGATCGCCAAAGACTCCCTCGTATCATGGCCAGATGCTGTAGATAACCAAATATGACCTTCGCCCTCGTCAGGGGCATTCAGGGGTAACTCATTAGCTCCCTAGCGGGGAGCATCATTTAGAGGTAATTATGACGCCGGTTGGAAGATCCTTTGATAGTTTTACTTCAGTATCGGCATGGTGCCCGAATCTGACTACACGCGATGCTAACATGGGCATTAATCATCAAAATTGCCAGTAGGCTTCGTATTGTAAACTATGTATGATACAAGAAGGTGAAGTCTACTGAACACATAACGCCTCGCGGATGACTCGGAATCAAAAGACAAGAGATGAGAAAGAACGCTTGTCCGCTACTCGAGGTCTCAAAGACTGCCCCCTTGTGTGCGTCTCATCGCTTCCTACAGCAATATAGATACGCCGTGGTTGGACAACATATATGCTTAAGACGAGGTAAGTCGCAAGGCCCGGACAAGGGTGGTGTTTGTAGTACAGGCATGCCATGGACTCCACTGGCAGGGTCCCAGACCGTGTTGGGGAGGCTCGATATAGAACCTCCCCATAAACATTTGTGCGTGCGAGTTGAGTGCTGAAATAGGCTTGCAGGAATATATATCCTGCGAACTTCTCCATTAGAAGCAGCGCATCAAACTTGATAGCGCAATCATAGTCCGGATCGTCTCTCCGCATCCCATGCCAGCCACCTAGCAACACCGGTATAAAGGAGGATAACGCCGGCGATGATCCACATGCGGCTCGATGCCCAACCTCTTCCTGCCGCGTCGCGACGCTGAACTACAGCATCTACTACGGCTTGGCGCTGGCCGCTGCCTTGTGCTATGCCCAACTGCGGGCCGCAGTTCGTCGATCCGACAGGAAGACCCGTTACGAGGTCGATCTTGTTCTGCGTCATCCATACCCGATTCTCTTCGTCAACTTCCGGCCATTCAGCGCGAAACTTGGCTCCTCCGTCACCTGCCTTGACGTTGCCCTTTCCTGCTGGCGTCTTTTGTGAACCGCCGCCGGTAGAGTTCCACCATCTCGATCGCTTCGCCAACTCCTTTCGAGTCTGTTCCGTCGCCGAGACCGATCCGGTGGTCATCTCCTCGCTCGTCATGAAGGATAGAAGTCCGATGAGGATTGTGCTGACTTCCCAGGCGGGGTTGAATGATCTGGGGTGGAAATCCGAGATGGATAAACATAGTCTCGTCGAGGGCTGAAACCTGCCGCTGGGCGTGTGCATCTTGATGGCGGGCGGGGCAAAGGGGTAGTTAGGAGGGAACAGCAGCGTTCCCCAGTACTGACCACCATGATATGGAGTATCCTCAGGACCGGTGATGATGTAGTGCCACTCGAGGATGTTAGCATCGGAGGGGTGTGCTGTGATGTAGGGCGGGGGGTTTTGAGAGATGGATTTGAATTCGCGCGTGAGGCGCTTGTGTGCTGCTTTGCTCGCCATGTCGGGTTGGTTGTTCTGGGTTTCGGTCTCGTTAAATCGAACGCTCGGCAAAATGATATATTACTACACGATGTGCGACGACGGCAGGCCCGAGCCGTGGGCGGAGTTGAGAACGGGTTTCTCAAGGAAGGAAATGTGTCACGATGTGTGGCGCTGCCTGCGCAGGTCGCGACAATGGGCCAGGGGATACCAGGTAAATGACGAACAGCACCAGAGACGATGGGATAAAGAACGTAAAAGGAAGGGTTCTCGGTGACAGCGAGGGCGGGAAAAGAAAACAAAGAGGATGTTAGGCTGTTGTACAAAGAGCTGTTTCGTCTACGCGGCCTGGGGAAGAAGTAAGAAAGGTGTTGCAGGAACTTGGATTCAGGCGTTCCTCGAAGTACAGTAGGCAGGAATGTGGCTCAGTCGTTGGGAACGGGGACCAAGGCCAGCGGTGTTGGGTGGGATATAAGGGGGCGGAATTTAGTCGGGGTTAAGACTGAACTAGCCCACACACAGGCACGGAGTACAGGGTACCGATCGGCCCCACTGTGCTGTCAGCGCCGGAGTGACGTACTGTGGAATTCCACCTGATTGCTTACCCCAGCCGACCTCCCCAATGGTCGTTCCAGTCATTCAGCTAGCAGTTTGGATGACGAAATATCCCTTGGATGGGTCAATCTTGGTTTGGTTTGCTGTGTGGTAGTGTTAGCCTACGCAGGAATCGCCGGTGGATTGTGGTGAGAATGCTGCCGAGCCACCACGGGTCTGCTACCCTAAGATCTCGCATCAGCCATTGTCTACCTGGCTTGAGCTTTGTGGAGTGCACCTTCAAGAATCATGGTCTAGAAAACTAGAATCAATGTACAGCACGGCAAGTTACTCCCAGATCTGAATGGCTACCAAAGTTCAAATGCTCATTATTACAGTACAGCCATTTACAACTTCTCTCCCCCTCTGCACAATGCGAGTGGCTCATACTGGTCGTCAGGAAAGTGTGCTCGGTTGCGTAGACAGGGGCATTTAATCAAACGGGATGTAAGAACGTCATGATCCATTTGCCACGCTACGAAACCTTACAGGCCTGCATACTTTCAAAGCTGTCATCTGAGGGGGGCGGGAGGGCATGTTTGGCTTTGAATTAAGAAAAAAATTGTTGATTACATAGGTAAACGGTCATACTCTAGGGAGCCCTATTTCAGGTTCAGCAATACTTCGTGCTGGACCTGTGCAAATTTCCCTAGATCCAGGGTCTACTTGGGTTTGGCGTTTAAAATTGCCAAACACTGCCCCGGTAAGTTGAAGGTCGGTTATCAACCGTTGAGCAATCTCACGTTAAAGCCGGATTGATATCTAAGTTACTACGCCGCCGCATATCATCAATTGATGCATGTCATGTCGTACCCGTACCGTGTACATACTACCAGTTGCACCGCCACAACATCGTACGGCGCCCCACTAGACCCGTTTCCCGGTTACAGCCGACATGACGTCCGATTCGAACGGATTTGACGAGTTCAAACCATTTCCGCATTGCTCAGGACAAAAGAGCTTGCAAGCAGCAGCACAGCGCCAGCAATCTTCCCGCCGAAATGTCTGGCAACGCCTCTGTGGGAGGCGACGATGTGAGTTGGACCACCCAGGTACCTGTGAATTGACTGTTTGGAGCTCAATGGCTGATTCCGGAGCTACTCGTCACTAGGCCTTCGAAAGCTTGCTCAAGACCGAGGCAGCTTCTGTAGACCAGAAGCTCGCCGCCGAGCGGGAGCAAGCGCACAGCCAACGCACAATGGAGCTGGTAAGTGTTCAAATTTTTGTTAATAGTTGACTGGTTAAGTTCAAGGTCCTAATATTTGTGTTGCTTGCAGCTGTTCCAGAATGGCTCCCTCCCCGTCACGCTCTCTTCGATCCAAATCCACGGCGCAAAGAATACGAGAAAATCGTTCCTCGATCCTCTGTTCCAGCCCTTGGTCGACGAGAGCAAGACTGCGAACTACACATTATCTGAGATGCTGGCTCAGCTGAGCGAATCCGTCGCGAAGCTTCAGAGGTTCGACATCGTGCACGATGACATCAACGTCCACCTGTCCCAACCTTCACAAACCGATCCCTCGACCTCGCCTACCGATTTCGATGTTGCGCTGGGCATTCGAGAGAAGTCGCGCTTCTTTCTTAAGACGGGTACCGACCTGGGAAACACCGAAGGTTCGGCGTACGGCACGCTGCTCTGGCGCAACATCTTCGGCGGTGCCGAGTTGCTCGCGCTTAACGCCTCGGCGGGCACGCGCACCCGCTCAGCGTACACGGCCGAGTTCAGCACACCAGTCCTCAGCAATCCAGACCTCCGACTCAGCTTCGACGGTCTGGCCAGCAGCACGCAGAAGCCGTGGGCGAGCCACGAAGAGGTGCTCAAGGGCGGAGGCGCGAAGCTGAACTGGTTTAGCCCAGAGGGCGACAAGCATCAGGTGGGCTACAACGGGATTTGGCGACAGATTACCGGCCTGCATGAGCGTGCAAGTCCGAGCATACGAGGCGATGCTGGAGATTCAGTCAAGAGTGCGATATCATATGCTTTCACCAGGGATCGCAGAGACAACCCTATGCTGCCCCAGGGCGGATACCTCGTCAAGGCTGCGACAGAACTTGCTGGTTGGGGGTCGCTGGGTGGCGATGTGAGCTTCTCCAAGAGCGAGGTGGAGTTTGGAGGTGCCTTGCCCCTCCTGGTTCCTGGTGTCTCGGTCGGCGCTGGTTTCAGAGCAGGAATGCTATATCCGTTACCTACGGGATACAGGCTGAACGGAGCCAAGCCCAGTCGTGTCAACGATAGATTTACTCTTGGTGGGCCTACTGACGTCCGAGGATTCACCCTCGGAGGTCTCGGTCCCCGTGATGGTGTAGATGCCCTCGGCGGTGATGTGTTCGCCGCGGGAAGCGTGAACGTGCTCCTCCCAATTCCGAGAGCTGGCCCCGATAGTCCCCTGCGGCTCCAGCTATTCGCCAACGGTGGGCGGTCGGTGGCTATGCGAAACAAGCCCAAAAATAAAGAAGGCATCAATGGACAAGAGCTGGACGCTGGGACGGTGTGGAAAGGGATGACGGCCGCCACCAAGGATCTGGCAACGGGCCTGCCCAGCCTGGCGGCCGGTGTTGGCCTGGTCTACGCACACCCGGTCGCGAGGTTTGAGCTCAACTTCAGCCTACCGCTCGTGCTGAGACGTGGAGAAGAGGCACGCAAGGGCTTGAGCGTTGGTGTTGGCATCAACTTCCTGTAATCTAGTTTCGCTTTTGGGGCCGAAGATATAATCTCCACCTTTCACTTTCTGGTCACGCCATCGTGATGTTTGCATTCCTATTTTCAGAAGGCGTTGCCTCCCTGCTCGCTGTTCAGTACGTTTTTGGCGTCTCATAGTGACGATGGAACTGCTGTCTTACAGGCGGGCAGGCCAAGGCTCAGGCAAGATGATGCTATTTCCAGCGCGTACGTGAATAATTGGGATTAGCCAAGCCGCTAGATACTCTTACGATGTGCATTTCAGATAAATTCTGCTCGGCGATATATCTGCAGATCCGACATCATCCCTTGAGGCCTTTATTTTCCGAATGAGCTCCGCCGTTGATGGCAGATCGGACGAAACAAAAGCTCAGGAAATGGCCAGATTTATCTTGCCTCGGTGTCTTGGCTGTCTGTGAGGTTGCTTCATCTTGTTTCCACGCGCATCTGAGGTACCTGAGATAGGGAAATAAGAGGTTTTCTAAAAGGGGCCAAGGAGAAGAGAAAAGCTTGAGCCATTTGTCGGTTTCCGCTTATTTATCGCCGATTTGTCAGGATCTCGGGAAGCAGGCTTCTATGCGAATATATGGTAATGTAGGAAAAGAAGATTTGTGAGGTCGTAAGGAAGTTTGTTAAGAAGATTCTGCTCTAAACCGGGATTTTGCTTTCTATGATGTATTGCTAGAGGAGCTTGCACGTAGAATCCTTCGGGTTGTTCACTATAGTGATAGACATATAGGCCATCCGGTTGTCTAGAAGTAGTAGATACATGGGCAACATTCAGTTGTTTTTAACTTTTCCTCCGAGATAGACTCGGCTTTTGCACGTTTCCTGCAGGAACTATCGACGATGCCAAGCCCAACCCTTGTGTTCGATCGGGTTGAGACTGTGGGGGGGCTCGGACAATTTGTGGGGATACTGTTGTATAGTCAGCCCATCACTGCGGCTCTCACGCACCACGACAGTCACTTAGTCACCTTATTAGTGGTCGGTCTCCAATATTCCAAGTTGGGCTCAAGGCTGGTATTGTAGGGCTTCTCTCCGAACTCTTGAAACATATCTACACGTACTTTTGGATTCGAGCTTCATCCACCTTCTCTGCGTCCAATGCCACGCGCTTGAGGGGTACCATATTCGGACTAGACCAAGCCTCCTCGCTATCGCTGTCGTCTCCTGTGTTCACTGCATAGCTTTTGCCAAAACAAAACCATGATGACGAACGATAATCAAGATCATCTGATTGAGGTCAATTCATGGTGTCCTGGTTCTGATCCTGCCGGCTGTGCAACAACAAGATCCACAATTCCACTCGTGGTTCCGTACCCATTACGAGCATCAACGACTCTTGCAACCCAAAACATCCAGATCTGCTCGGTAACATGTGGTGTTTTGGGCTACTAAGAACCTCCCGGATGATGTTTATGGACCTAATTAAGGTTGGAAGCTCTTTTGCAAGGGGGTCCCCAGGCCCTGGTAAAACTTGAGACGTAAGGAAGCGTTTTCTTTCTATTGCCCATCGTAGTGGGACTAGCCCGGGTCACATTTGGGCAAGGTTCCGCCTCACGAGGTCGCATCAAGACCAAAGCGAAACCGCCAAGCTTTCGGTAGCCGATCATAAAGCATAACATGAACTCCACACATTTTGCTAGAAGATTTCCCCAATTATCTGATTATAGATCGATACTGCATCTGCTCGGGCAGACGATGCGTGATCTTGACTATACAATGCGGTCTGAACTCTTGCGAGCGTCCTCGTAGTCCATGCTGCAACTACATAACGCGGCGGCCGTCGCTTACACCATAATTAATCATCTCCGACAAGTAGCAACACACTCCGCTGGTTCGGACATCACGATATCTGGATATCTTTGGCTTCCTCGTTCGGTAAACGGCACGCAATAAAACCTTGACGGTTATCCCTAGGACGCAATGGAATATCACGAGAAACACGCGAAAAGTCAAGAGTCCTTCGACTATGTAGAGCACGAAGGCAAGACGGTGGGGTCGACGAACCTGGTTGATGAGAATGGAGAAGTTCGGTTGATCCCTGTGGGTTCACCTGTTCCTCCCCAAGTTGAGGATGCTATTTACTGATGCGAAGCTTACAGATGCCAACTCCGAACCCCAAAGGTTGGTATAATACTCATAACTCGATCTTAGAAGGCTGTACTTACTCTCCGGTGTTACTCAGATCCTCTCAATCTCAGCGAGAAGAGAAAATGGCTGGCCATCGGTATTCTCTGTTTCTGTGAGGACCCATTGCTGACCCCCGTCCCTTTTTTGTCATCCTGAATTCTAAATAGCTATGTGCCCCGAACCGCAGTTGGGTCCCTCGCCCTCTCCGCCGAGATCATCATCGGCTCCATGATCCCCGTTTTCCTGCTCGAATACTCGGGCGTGGACCCGCGCATCCTCAGCAGCACTGACTTCGCCGCGAGCGCCGACGGCATCAACATAAACCTCTTCGCGGTGCTGCCCCCGGGCGTCATCCCCGCGGACCTGGGCCAGATCTCGCTGCTGGCCACCGTCCCGCTGATCACCAACGGCATCGCCTCGTACCTGCTCGTCCCGCTGTCCATCGCCATCGGGCGCCGCCCCGTGCTCGTGTTCACCGCCGCCATGGCCTGGATCGGCGGGCTCTGGGCCGGGCTCAGCAGCAGCCTGACCAGCCACATCGCAGCGAGGGCCATGCAGGGGCTCGGCGCCGGTGCTGTGGAGGCGCTCATCCCGCTCATTGTGGGTGACATCATGTTCCTCCACAAGAGGAACAAGGCCATGAGTGCCGTGATCAGCAGCCAGGGACTGTTTATCATCGCGCTAGGTCTGGCGGGCCCTTACGTGGCAGCCCATTACACCTGGAGGATCCTGTACTTTGCCACTTCGGGATTCGGAGTCATAGCTTGGTTGCTGCTGATATTTTACTTGCCTGAGACCAGATGGGAAAGATCCAAAGAGGAGCTAAGTGAGTGCAACCCCCTATGGCTCCTCACCAACATCATGGAAATCGCCGCAGCTGACATTCTCCAAATAATAAGGTGGACAGACAGTGTATTCTCTCGCGCCAGGCGCCAAGCGTCCGGAGCTCGACATTCAGACATACGGAGAACGCACTCTCTGGGATACCATCGGCTTCTTCCAGTTTGGATTTCAGTGGAAGAAAGCGAGCCGGTCGATGCTGGATACCCTGTGGACCATGTGGTTCCCGGCAATTGTTTGGACTACATTGGCGAACTCTGTGTTCGTCATCATTAACCAGGCAGCCCAGCAGCTTGCTGCATTTGCACTACTGGCTCAAGGGTACGTCTATCAATGCATGCTCACTCAGATCTCCTAGTATAAATGGCATTATACGTGTTTTGCTAACCACCGTGATATCCTCGCAGAATCCCGTTCGAGTACACTGGTATATCGGTCATCCCTAATGTGGTGGCCACGGCCGCGGTTTATTTCATCGGCGGTGCCCTTTCAGACCGCATCTCGCTGTGGCTGACGCGCCGCAAGGGCGGCGTCCGGGAGGCGGAGTACCATCTGCCCAACCTGGTGCTGCCGTTTATAAGTGGCATCGCTGGTTGCTTCATCTTCGGCTGGGCGGGGCAGAACGACGTGCACTGGATCTTCATCATGCTGGGCGCCTTCTTCATCATCTTCGGCTTCCTAACTGTGCTCACCGTCTTCAACGTCTATGTGGTCGAGAGCTACCCGATGTGGGCCGGCCCAGTGCTTGTCAATGTCAGCAGCATCCGCGTGATAATCGGCTTCTTCCTCAGCTCCAACGTCACCGTGTGGGTACAGGAGATGGGCATCGAATCCACCTTCGCCCTCTACGCCGAGTCCATCATCATCGCGAGCCTGGGGATCCCGATCCTCTTTTTCTGGGGCAAGAGGATCCGGGTGTGGACTGCGGGGAGTGTCCGGGCGAGAGGCAAGCAGCAAGGGAGCGAGGGGAAGTTGGAGGAGAAGAGTGAGGCCACGAGCTCTGTGTGAGCCAATCGGAAATGAACGGGGCGTTAGGTCACTGGATGGAGAGACACGAGCTGTTGCACGGAGAGTAGCCAGAACCACCGCAATATTTTGTTGTTCATTCAGCTTCATACCGTATGGTACGGCGGTGGGCCATATTGCAACGGGGCAACAATGCGTGTATGGCAATTATTAATGCATAAATAGTGAGATTTGTCGAAAGCAGCTTCTGCGGAGATCAGTCGAATAGCTGAGACAACAAGAAAAAACATTTGAATATCTGTCATGGCCCGCTTGCGCGGTCTGAAACTGCTTGGTGCCGGATCGACCGAAGATAAACTCTTCCGGCCACCATCTCTGTTACGAGACATCCAACAAGAATAGTTTTGACGAGAATCGAAGGTGTTGGGAAAAAATCTTGGTCTCACCGATGTTCCCTGCTGTATTGACATGCACTCTCACATGAGCTCCGGAGTAAAGCCCCCCCACCTAAGCACCGATTAAGTCGGGCCGTAGAACATTGTGCAGGCTCTCCTGTATGTTTCATAGTCTTGCACCCAAAATAAAGAGCTGAATACCGGGCATGTCACGGGAACTACACGGTCACATATCATATTCTGGCTCTGGATCACCTGGATTCTCCCGAGAGCCCTTTTTGGGGGCTGCGGGTTTCGTGCAGCTCGCGCATTATATCCGTGCAGGTTATAGCTGAGCTGTGCAGATTCACTAGGCTATCCGAAGCGGGTAAGAGATCGACTGGGCCCGCTATTCTACTTTCAGTTGTTTAGCTAACTTAGAGAACGGGGGCTTGTCCCTGGGGAGCTGGTACGGGCGGAAAAGGCGGCTCCACGTATGTTAGTGTCGAATGCTTGACCTTGTTCATGATTCAAGCAAGCATACGGACAAGTCCAGCCCTTCGTATCACGGAGCATCGAACCGGAGCTTTTGTTACTGTATCTGGGAGATACAGCCAACCAATCAAGGTGGCATCGTGGCTTACAGGAGTGAAGTTTTCACGGCAGCCAGAGGGTTTCTCACCGAGATGCACCTCACTGCTGCTTTATATTCACGACGCTACCAGAGGATATCCACAGGCTGCATTTGATCCAGGCCAGCGCACCCGGTAGATACCTGAGTACAAGTCCCTGCTTCCCCATACTCTGGTTGTCTAAAATACCACTATCAACCGTGTAATATATTACAGAAAGTCAAGCTGGAGTGTGCTGAGGAGACATTCCATGCCTCCATGAGTGTGTGTTATTTGACTGGATGGTTCGATAGATCGCCTAAAACTGCTCCCGGCGCTACTTACGTCATGCGTCCGCCACTGAACCTGCCCCTCTTCCCCAACGCCTCGCATTTTCTTTTTCAGTATCATTGTCCACTATCCACCACCGAGCAAATTTTATTTTAAAATAAAATTACCTAAGACTCTTCGTGCTGCTGTCGAGACAGTACAATTGCCGATCTCGTGGTGTTTCAGTTCACTCATCTACCCGTTTTTACTCAACTCAAGGTAGGTCAGTTGCCGTTGCTACCCTCTAAGACGGCTCCCGCGCTAACCCCGATAGAGTCTCTCAAGTCAGCATGAATATCCCGTCATTCTCGACTCGCGAGAAGGCCAAGGAGGACGAGTATATCCGCAAGCGTGAGGCAGAGAAGGCGGCTGCAGCGGCTGCAGCCAAGAACAGTGGGGGAGCCGCTGCTGGCGTGCCGAAGCAGGCTGGTCAGCAGACTCAGGGTGGCACTCTCACCGACGGCAAAGTGACGGAATAATTTCGACCTGGGGCTTGATCTGGCAGCCATATTCTCTATCACAGTCTTCGAGCGATAGTAGCAGGTGTAGCCATCTTAGCGCTCTGGAAGACAAGCCTTTCGTATAGTTCGGTCTCAGATGGAGAGGTGGCACTGGATGACCTCGCATCCTCCTGCTTCTGGTCCACACGCTATTAGGTCGATGTTGGGTAATAAAGTGCGATGGTAATCGCGAATACAAAAACGTACAAGCCAGGCAAGCATAACCGGTGTTAGTGAAATTGGTCTGTGATCGTCTATCGTAGATACCAAACAGGTGCTACCGGCTTCTAGCGTAGCCTTCTTCGACGGCTCGTAAACCCAAAGGGGACGGTACTGCATGGGCAGCGTGTCTCAGGTTTTTCATAGTATCTAAGAGATACCTAAAACCTGGGATGAATGCACGGCAATTTTGCGTCTATCCGACCATCGGAGTTATCAATAATCTGTGTTCTATACCGCCCTGATAGCTTATAGTTGAAAACCATGGTTAATGCCTTTTCCAAATCTGGCTGTATTCAGATACCACTACTGCCAGAATCTACAAGAGGGTTAAAAATAAAAGAGGGAGATCAATTACGAGCTTGGGTTAAGATTCCATCAGCAACATCCATCCAACCTCGAGACCATGGATAATCTGGTTTTGACACAGTATCGATCGATACGCACAGAACGCAACACTTGCCATACGCCTTGTGGGCTTCGGTCGATCACTTCCTAACCAGACTAGTGAGGATATTTGAGTATAAGAACAAAACATTAAGTATTCTCCCATTGCTTTCAAGATTGAACACTAGGGCATTCGGGCCAAGGACATGCATGTCTAAGCCAATAGCCGCTCAGCAGGGACAGATGACAACAGCTCAAATTGAAATGACAACAGAAATTAGAGGTAGTAATCTGATAGTCTTCCCTTGGCAACTTTTCACCGGTATTTGGTTGCGGAAAACTCTCTTCCTGGTGGAAAAGCAGCCTATGACAACTTGCGGAACTAGTGCCCGACACAGCACGGTACGTTCAATCTGAGGCGCCACTCTATGCTAAAGGGTGCCCACGGGAACGATCTGACCAGTCAAGTTCAGCGCCTAATGTCTTGCAAGGCCGCTGACACGCGCCAATGGGAGAGAGAGCTGCGAACCCCAGATGTAATCAAAATGCGGGAAAAGCAAGTTGGCACATGCATATCGCAACCCAGCAGTCGCGTATTGGGAAGGGGTGCATGAACAGCCTGAACTTCCGATTGATCTGGGGAGATGATCATTTTTCCAAATCTCCGGTTGAATATGTGCGTACCCCTGAACATCAGATATGCTGACCACTAAACGAGAATGAAAGACCTCGAAGAGAGAAAAGGGATTTCTAGGACGTGACGATCGCGCTGATGATCTCTGCAACAAAACACGTCTTCTCAGGATATCAGTAAACACTGATCCACGTGGCATAATGTAGAACAGACAGTCTCGTGTGAGACTGTTGCTGGGTGTTTCAAGCAAAGGGAATATGCCCCCATATACACACAACATAAGCTTTTGCCCAACGTCCGCGCTAGAAACAATATTTCTCTTCTACTATCGTCTCCTTCCAGCGGCTGCTGCCAAATGGCGGTGATGAACAAAGGTAGGATGTCTCGTCTCTCTTTGCGCCCTTTTTCCGCCTCTAGCCGTTTGCCTACAGTAGTCATGCTCTCGCGCCGCCACGAAAATTTCACAGTGCGGGCCTTTTTCTTGTGTTCAGCTGGCCGCCAATGCGTAAATTTTATGTTCCGTGGTCTCATATCTTACTCCGAGACCTCCATACCCGTCGCCACGACGGCGACAGCATGGGTGGAGGCGGCGGCACGGGGCGCCATGCTGAGACCCTTGAGCACCAACCACCGCAAGGTATCTGAATCACGTCGACCGAAAGAGCTTTAGTCTCAGTCAACACCACAACGCACACTCCTCTGAACGAAAAGCTTCACACGATGTAGGTGGAGCCAAAGTCGGTCGATATGCTGTCATCGGCCTATATGCTGTCAACAATCAAAGATCGTAGGCCTACTGTCGCTTCCAGCGATAAAAGTCCTTGCCATACAAAAATGGTGGTCGTGAAAAGTATATAAACCTCTTCCCTCCTCCGAATAACCAAAGAAACTTTTCTGGCCAGAGCAGAACAGAGCACTCGAACTACCTACGCGCAGCATCTACTTCTTTCCCCCAAATTCAGTCAGACAGATTCCTCAAAAAAGACCCCACAGTCATTTTTAGATAAACCATCCTTTTCAAAATGAAGTTCACCATTGCCGCCGTCACCACTCTCGCCGCAACCGTCTCGGCTTACAGTGTTGGGATAGAGGCTCGCCAGCTCCAGTGCCTTCAGACAGAGTGCGTTGCGATCCTCCAGGATCTGCCCTGCCTCATCACAGCCCTCGGTCACCTTGGCACTGCCAACGCTGACGTGCTCGGCGATGTTGTTGACTGTGTTCACGGCGAGACTGATGATGTAAGTCCTCTTCTATTGCATATGGCGCACCTAGCTGGCTCCAGACTCCAAACTCCACTTCTGGGATAGAGATATAAGAGAGAGCCCCCCGGTCGTCTTGATATAGTGTCACATCATGGCCTTTCGTGTAGAGGTACATATAAGACTGATAATTTGAATGATAGCTCTGCGGCTGCCTCGAGTGCCTTCCTCTGGTTGGTACTCTGATCGAGAACCTTGGCGTCTGCCCTCCTTAAATCTGGGGTTAATGACTCAAAAATCCGACCATGTCATAAATCAGCCCATGGGGATAGAAACATGCTGCTACGAGGGTGTGAAAGCTGGGTGCTGAAAAGGATGACTACAACTACCGTGGATTGGGGGGACGTACAGGCAATACAACAGCAGACGAGGTTTAATCCTTTTCGTACATTCTTTGGATATCAGTCTACACCCATATTTTAACTTTGGAGATTACTTTACAGCGACAGTAATGTCGCTTTGTAATTCTCTTACTTCCTGCATAGTGTAGTTGAAACAATAAGCAAAAACAACAGACAGGAATTGAAATTATCCCCACAGACTGTGGTGGATATTCTTTCCCAAGCACATTTAAATCTGCTCTCTTTTTATGTGAAAAAGTGTTTCATAATTCTCTATTTTTCATGACAACCTTCCTTGCTCGGTATCCCATTTCAACTGGGTACCGGAAAGCCTGTTAGGATGCTCGTCTTATCATTGGGGTGTATTTCCCGGCCTGTCCCTTCTTGGGAATTCTTTCCATCCTTCCCAAACCATTTTCTCCCCCTTAGTGGCTGGTATGAGTCACATGGGATATCTCAAAAAACAATAATCAATGCCTTTCACCGTCCCTCCTTTTTCTCTTTAGAGAGGAATGTCCACAAAGCTGGTGAGCCAATCACCCTTGCCGACCGGTACACCCTTTGCCCTCAGGATGGAGTAGCCGGTGGCAACGTGGAAGAAGAAGTTAGGCAAGCCCTGGAACAGGACGACCTTTGTGGCCTCGCGCTTGTGGCTGCCTCCATTAAAAGGGCTATACGAAAGGGGAGGTTAGCAAAGTTACGTTCTCTAATGACACACTGACACACACACATCCATTCATTCATTCATATGCATTATGTATGCAATTGAGGGGGAAAGCACATGGGAACAGTGATAAGTAATACTTACAAAGAAATCTCCTCCTGCTCCTTGGCAGCGGTGCTCGCGACGTCGAACGTGGCGAGCAGGTCCAAGGCCTTCTGAAGGCGGGCTTTGAGGTCGGCGAGGGTGGCCTCGTTGTAGGGCCAGATCTCCGGGTCCGGGTTGCCCGAGAGGCGGCCGAGGTTGGTCTGCACGGCCTTGGTGGCGGTCTGGACCTGGAAGGCGAAGGGCAGCTGGTCCTCGATCAGGCGGGCCTGCACGAAGGTGGCGTCGGCGTCGATGCCCTTCTCGGCCGCGTAGGCCTCGGCCTTGGCGATGATGTGCTGGAAGGTGCGCAGACCTTTGGTGAAGGTCTCGATGACATAGGGGGTGACGGGGAGGGTGGCCATGGTGAGCGGTTGGTTGGGGTGAGGTGAGGTTATTTGTGGTTAAAGAAGACTTCCTAATGACTTTTATTTTTCCAAGCTTCTCTCTTCTGTCTCTGTCGCGCTGCTCTCTCTTCTCTTTTCTGCTTCAAAGCTGAACAGGATGATGGGTTGATGTAGAATTGAGGTTTAAGAATGGGAAAGACTTGGGAGTTGTCTCAATTTATGATCTTGCGAGAGGAGGAGTAAGATCTTGCTTAGAAATAAGAGTGTTTGCAGGAAAACAAATGAGGGGTTCCGAAGGGTAATTATACCACAAATCAGCAGGACTACGAGACAGTGGGAATTGAGGCTATCACTTTGGATTACGTGATTTGGCATCTCCATTTCGCAAGTGGAGGGGCTCGGGAGGACCAAAACGCAATTATAGCTGATCTATCATGCCATATAGCGTCTCATTGGGCAATACTCGCGACATTGACTAAAGTTTCCCCCCTATCTCGACCGAAGGGGTCTTAGTATGCGCATGCCATAACCCAAGTACCTACCTACATCCATAACCCCCCCATCGTGGCGCGGGGCAACCAAGGGACTGACAGCGTCTGGTGGGTGGGATGGATGGATGGAGGGGTTTATGTGGGGTCGACTAGTATGCGCTGTAGGCTGGCGGACCAAAAAAAGGGACCCCTGATTTACACCACCAGCCGTAAACCATCGCACCATATGCCAGGGCATGGCGTCATCGGACTGCCTCCCGATAAAAACGGCACTCGCCGTCCGGTGATCTAGATTGGTTGATTCTTAATAAGCATTTGTCTACCGGCGGTTCTATTTTTGCCCGTGCAAATAGGCTCTTTCCACGTTTGCGGGCGTGTCGGTGGCTTCCCTTAGCCGTACCCTACCGACCGTCCCCGGGACGGTGGCGAAGAGTACCATATACTCGGTGCAACCAACAGGTTCATGACTACTCTATATCGGTACTGTAGATCTCCATAAAGTATAGCTGTACGGCTAGAGCAGCGGCTAACAGTAGAAAGCTTTATTATTCTCTATTTACAATAATGTCTAGCCCCGACTCCAACGGTCTACCTATAATAGAGGGGCTTAAAGTCTTGTATATACCGTGATCGTAATAGTTTAGTCTCTTATTTCTTCGCCACTTTGAAATTCTTTTATTTTCTTTGGCAAAACTTGATCTCTTTCTTCTTTCTTTCTCTTCTCGTCATCCTCCTCACGGAGAAGCTTCATAGACCTTGCGGCTCTTGAACCATGTCTGCTTGACCGACGCGTGCAAGAGTGCCTCTTTGGTCCAGTCCATGTCCACGACGACAAAGTCGGCCGAGAGCCCGACGTCGATCTTGCCGGTCCACCGGTCGGCACCGCAGCTGTACGCCGAGCCGGCCGTGGCGGCGGCGATGGCGGCCGATAGCTCGAGCGCGAAGTGCGGGTTCACGATGGTCTGGAGCTCCGGGTCGCGGGCGGAGCGGCGCGTAGCGGCCACGTAGGCGTTGCGCAGGGGCGCGTGCGGCGCCGTGGGGGCGTCCGAGCCGATGGCCAGCACGGCGCCGCCGTCGGCGAAGTCCTTGTAGGCGAAGGCGCGGGCGCACCGGTCGCCGATGAGCTTGGGCCACGCCTTGAGGATGGCCGGGTCCGAGTGAACCGGCTGGATGGAGGCGGTGATGCCCAGGCGGCCGAGGCGCGCGGCGTCCTCGGGCATCGCGAGCTCGAGGTGCTCGATGCGGTGGCGGAGACCCGGGGTCGCGTTGAACTCGAGCGCGTCGACGGCCATGCGCACGGCGCGATCGCCGATGGCGTGCAGCGCACACTGCATGCCTACAGAGTCCGCCTTGCGCACGATCTGGGCGAGCTCGTCGGCGGTCCAGAGCGTGCCCGCGTTGAGACCGTTGGTCGCGTACGGCTCCGAGAGCGCTGCCGTGCAGGCGTCAATAATACCGTCAAGCATGAGTTTGATGCCGACGATGCGGAAGTTGGGGTTCTGCTCGGCCTCCGACTCCTTCCACAGCTCGTATGCCCGGTCGACCTGCGCCATAACATCGGCCATGTTCTTCCGCGGCGCGATGATCCAGTGCGCCGCCAGGCGGATGGATACTTCCCTCGACTCTACCCAGGTCTTGATGGCCTCTAGCGAGTTCTCATCTAGCGCCATATCAATCGCGCCGGTGTATCCCACGGCATTGAACGTCTCAACAGCGCCGTCGATCAAAGCCAGCTTCTCCCGCATGGTCGCTATCTTGGCCAAGTGCGGCCAGATGATCTGCATGACACAAGTTTCTGTCAGGACACCGGTGGCCTTGCCGCTCTCATCTCGCACAATCTGTCCACCCTCGGGGTCGGGTGTATCTGCGATGTCGAGCTCTTCTAGGGCGGCTGTATTGCACCACGTTGCATGCAGACTCTTCTCATCAATGAAGATAGGCCGAGGGTCTAGATCATCGATCATGCTAGCAAGGGCCTTGCCGTCGGTCATAGAGAACATCCATCCCTTACAGACAATACGAGGCACATGTGGGTTGGCCATGGCATACTCCTTGATAGCCTTCCTGATATCCTCCAGGTTCTCACAGTGCTCCAGGGGCACGCTCCTCAACGACTGACCGAGGCTGAGTAAATGAATGTGTCCATCAAAGAACCCGGGCAGCACTATGTTGCCTTGCATATCATTTAACTGCGCCCCAGAAGCTTCTGCATCGACCACGGGGCCATCGTGGCGCGAGCCGATGTGAGTGATAAGACCGTCCGTATCGGCCACGACGCACTCGGCAAAGTAGTGGTCCTTGCCATCGGTGCCGCTGCTCTGGAAGAAGCGGCCGTTGTAAAACACTCTGGCAACGGGCGCCGACATGGTTTTATTTTTTATTCTTTTTTGTGAGGGTTTAAGTTTGGCTGTCGGGACAAACAGACAGAAAGGCAAGGTTGTTCCTGGCGAGATCGTGGGATCAGATTATTTGATGTGCTGTTGCTCAGCTTGGGTTAAAGTAAGGTAAAAGTGGTACCCAGCAAGGAACATTGAACCCACCCCAGTCCGAATTCGGCCGGGCGCCGGCGTCGGGTCCCGTCGGCGTAGCTCCCACCAGGGCAAAAGGCGCAGAGGCTTAACCTTGACTGGGCTGGGCCCGAGTAGGAAGGGGTGAAAGGGGTCTCGCATCGCACACTAAGCAAGCTCCAGCTCGGTGCGCAACTCCGCCGTCCTGGATCATGCTTCAACTCTAATTGGAAGAACGTCGCCGCCATGCCTCCCAGGCTCTTAGTCGCGCGAACGCCTTCCATGCGCTTGCCGACTTGGCCTGGCCTGTGCTCTGTTACGCAGCGCATTTACTAAAAAGTCGACAATAGTGAGCTGTGCTAGGTTCAGTGCTGTTTGGAGTATACATCTGCAACACACACCTCATAAGCTATAAAAGAGCTCGACTTATTTCTCTTTACTTTTTGGTTCCTGGTTCCTGCATGCAAGGATGCTAGTTATTCCCTACCCCACGTTTTGGTGTAACAAGGTAGCTTGATAATCAACGCCACCAAATTGTCTCTCTCTCAGAGGCGAGCCTTTCCCCTTGTCTTTCTCTTCCCTTTTTTTCTCCAACACCTCATAGGCTGATTTGAACCGCCTAATAACCTACAGAGTATAGCCGACCAATTAGTCACATCCTTGCAGTAGCTGAGCAGCCTATCCCACCGGCTGAGAGCAATCGATTATGTGAGCATTGCGGGTGGTTTAGTGGATATAAAGGCAGGCAATAGTTCAATCATCGTAGTAACATAGCAGTAATTATTATAGAGCTTTGAGAGTAATAGTAGCCTGTGGATATCTACTTACAAAAATGTCGACGAAACCATCCATATTCCCCAGTTCGCTGACCATTACCCACGTTGGCACAGCCACAGCCATCATTCAGATCGGAGACGATGTGACCCTCCTCACAGACCCGTACCTCTCCCCCGCCGGGACATCGTGGGAGGTGATGCCGGGTATCTCGCTGACCAGCCACTACGCACCTTCGCACACGCTCGACACCCTCCCGCCCGTTGACGCCGTGCTGCTCAGCCACGAGGACCACCCGGACAACCTGGACACGCTCGGCCGCCGGCTCCTCGACGGCCGGCGGGTGTTCACCACGGTCTCGGGCGCACAGGCCCTGGCGCCGCGGCCCGGGGTCGTGGGCCTGCGGCCGTGGGAGACCGTGCCGCTCAGGATCGGCGGGACGACGTTCTTCGTCACGGGCACGCCGTGCGTGCACCTCCCCGGCGGCGAGTGCGTCGGCTTCGCGCTGACGGCGCCCAAGGAGTTCGGCACCTCCGAGGTGGACGGGCTGCCCAACGCGCTGTGGTTCTCGGGCGACACCGTGTACACGGAGGAGCTGGGCCGCGGCATCCGCGAGCGGTTCCACGTCCGCGTCGCCCTGGTCAACGCGGGCGCCGCCGCCGTCGCAGGGTTGCCGGGGGCCGGCGGCCCTGTGCAGATCACTATGGACGGGAGGCAGGCCGCACAGCTGCTCTGCGACGTCGGCGCGGACGTCCTGGTGCCCATGCACTACGAGGGCTGGACCCACTTCACCGAGGGTAGGGCGCAGCTCGAGGAGGCGCTGAGGAGCCAAGGTGTTCTGGATCAGGTCCGCTTCCTCGAGCTGGGGGTGCCTTCGAAAATCATCTGATACCCTCACGGCATTGCAATATACCAATTGGTGCAGCGGTGCTCTGGTGTTGAATTGACACCGTTGGGTTGGAAGAAACTGGATCGGTGAGGTGAGACACAATGTCTTAAAGCCGCTTCTTAGGTGTGCAAGATAATCTCTTCTCTGAATAATGGTACTGTACCAAAATGCGACTTTTTTTTTTTTTTTTTTCCTTTTTCGCGCATTCCTCAGCGTGATTTAGCATGACACGTTATGTCTCAGAGCTAGAATATTTCTGCTGCCATGTGATAGTACGAAGCTATTCTAGACTTTGCGGCGGCCCCATATGCGTGACGTCAGACCAGGCAGGATATGAATCCTCCCGCAACCCTGGGTCATTTCAAGATACACTTTTTTTGATAAGAAACATGGGGTCTTGCGAACAAGCCCTCTTCCCGCGTGTTGGCGGGGACGTGCTGAATTGATTTATAACCCAAAATAAGATACATGTCGTTACTTCTAATATCCATACGTACAAGGCTTCTAGCCGGTCCTGATTCTAACTAAATTCGTTCATCATAGTAACCACAGCAGAGCATCGCCAAGCTACGGGTGCAAAGGCGGCGAGCAGTCACTAGCGCCGTGAAAACCCTCTTACGTCGCGCGACGCCCAACAAGCATGCCCACTTCGGGGCACCACTGCTTGATCTCATTCATCTTCGCACTCTGCCAGCGTTCGGGCTGGTGGTACCCCAGCGGTTTTTCGTAGTAAATCGTCTCGACCGAGAACGAACGTGCAATCTCTGAGCTGGGGAGCTGCACTCCTTGTTCTACTCGTTTCTGAGCCTCGGTGAAGAACCACTGATCTTCGAACTCTTGGCCGCTCTTTTGAAAGTCCACCTCCGTCGTGATGGCCAGAAACAATTTGGGATTTCGGAGCGACAGACCACCGTTGTATCCATGCCCGTATTTGGGATCGATCGGAGCCCCGACAAAATCGTAGTCGAAAAAGTCCTCCACGGTAACCGAGGCCCGAGAGCATATGATGCTGTCAAGCTGAAACATGAGGATGCGGTGGGCCGATTCGAGCTGCTGCCAGAGCCACGGCTGCGTCAGGAAGTTCGACACCGAGTGGCTGTCGGTCAATTGCGTCTTGGACGGCAGGAAACGTATCGTGATCTGACCCTGCTTCACGGCTCGCGCGAATGCAGGCGATGCGGGTTGCTCCCAGTGCTGCTCGAGGGTGAACAGCACGACGGACCAAGCCGGGCCGAGAACGTTGGCGAAGTGCAGCATGATGGGGATGAGGTTCGCGGCATTCTGAGCGTTGCTCTCGATGATCACGGCGACGCGAGAGCCATCGGGCGTGCCTACCGGCTGCGCGCCGAGCTGATTCGATCCCGTTAGAAACCCGGGGGCGGAACTGGCGCTCTGCAAGGCTGAAGTCAGCACGATTTGGGGGCGATTACAATGGCAATTTGGCGCCGCACCCTAGCGTGAGCAGCTACGGATCAGGCAGGACGCGCAAGCAAACCATGGTGTCTCAAAAAAAGCTCTCGACGACTAAAACAACCAAAAAAAGGGCCACTTACTGCATGTCCGGAATTGAAAAAGTATAGTATGGAAAGCGCAAAGAATGCCACCGATGCGATAACCCCTAAGCGGTAGGCCTGCTGCCTCGATAGGTTCGCGGGTAGTGATGGGAGCGCCATTGCCAAGCTCAGCCGTTGGAAAATGTGCCGACGGTTGGGAGGATGGAGTGAGGATGGGAAAGGGGGATTTGCCGCAACACAACGTTCGGCTAACTTATTTGAGAGCGGATGGCGCGCAGTGCTTGAGCTTGGCTGATGACCAAACCTCCAGCGGGCCCCTCTTTGGCCCACCTAGCGCAGCACTTGTAGTTTACTGCCAGGCTGGGAGCCTATAACCAATACTGATAATTGACGGGGAGCGCTCCTGCCCTACCCAATTACATAACCCTCTAGCTGGGGCCAGGTAGCCCCTGTTCTGGATCCTGCCGCAACTTAGGCCCAAACTGGGCTCCTGGGGCGGCTCTATTGCAGATCAATCATACGGGATACTTCTCCCAAATGTGCAGACCCCTGGTCAATACCAACGGCAGATTGGGCTAAGCCTGCGCCGCCGCCCTCTCCCACAAGTACGCAGCGAATCCCAGAGCAGCATCGCGACCTGGGAGCTACCACCTTATGGGCGCCATTGGCCGAGGTGGGCAGACTGCTCAGATCGCTGGCGATTCTTGAGACCGGGGCCCCTGTTCTGCGCCGCTTCGCCGCAGCGCTGCATTGTTCTCCAGCAAGCTGGATTAAATTCGCTCGCACTCGAGGTTGTACTTTCTCATTTCAATGGATTCTCGCCAAATGTTCTTCCTCTCCAACGCGCAGCGGCGGATGCAGAGCAATTCGTGACCATGTCCGAGGTCACCGAGATCATAACCAGCTTCAGCGGCACCGCTGTTGCCCTCTACCCGCTGGCCACTGCTTGGCCGTACAGCTCAGGCTGCTCGTCGTACATCTACAAGCGGGTCGACAGTACCTTCCTGGCATGGGATCCCCTCTATGGCCAAAAGTTCGACACTGCCGCTGCGGAGTGCCTAGCGCCAGCGATCACTTCCTGGTGGAATCCGGTCGACGATAGTGAGACATCGACAGCGCTCGGCCCGACCTTTGTATGTCCTGAAGCCTATACCGCCGCTGAGACTGTGGTGGTCTCTACCAGCACGCAAAAAGTCTACTGCTGCCCTTCGTAAGGAACCCGCTCTCACCCTCCATATCTCTGATCCATCGCAGTTTGACTAACGCGGCTCCTCGTAGGGGTTACGCGTTCGCAGCTGCCCAAGCCGACGCAAGAGGCTTTCCGACTCAGTGTATTTCCTCTGTAACTTCTGGAGACACTTTGTCATTCCTTAGCCTCACCCTCACCGACGACACCACGTCGGTGTCCACGACTGTGACCACTGCGGATGCAATCATCACAGTGTACGCAATTCCTGTTAATGGATACAATATCGTTCAGAGCACATCCACATCTACATCCAGTTCTAGCTCCTCTGCTTCCACCGGCTCCTCCACGATAACAAGCACGAGCACGAGCACGAGCACGACGACATCGGCAGCGAGCGCGGGCGGTTCCACGGGTAATTCCACGGGTAATTCCACGGGCGTGTCTCTGGGGACAACCGTCGGGGTGTCGGTCGGTGTTGTGGTAGGCGTGCTCCTGCTCGTCGCTCTTGGTTTCTTCATCTGGCGAAGGAGGCGCGCCGCCTCGCGTGCGCAAGACCAGCAGCCGGGAACGTCGCCAGGGGTGTCGCCACCGGAGCAGTATCAGTATCCGCAGCAGCAAGAGTACGGGGCGCACACGCCGTCCGCCTTCAGCAACTCCACGGGGTACGCGGGATACGCGGGCTACTACGCCCCCGCTCCAGAGCCCAAGTACTCGCCGGATGGAACCCTGTACCCTCAACAGCAGCAGGAGCAGCACCCGGGCATGTACGAGCTGCCGGAGCGAGGGGATGTAGCTGAGATGCCAGCGGGGCGAGTGTAATTATTAGTATACCATCACGACAGTAACGAAGTTCCATTTGCATTTGGATAATAGTCTGTAGTATCAATGGAAATTATTATTAATTCCAGGTAGAAAGATTAATATATGTGTGTATATCCTTTCATAGTGTCGATGGTCAAATATGGAACCCTATAGGTCTACTTCTCTCCTGGGACATGAAATACCGGATGCTTTATCTTAGATAACTCACACCAGCCTGAGCAATGTTTGAGGTGGCAGCGCTGGCTTATGTTATAGCTAGTGACCAGAGAACCACTCCCACCCCCCCCTTTGAAACAGCCAATGCGGCTTGTGCTGGGCACAGTCAGAAACAAGCAATGGCTCTTCAGGTTGAAACTGGCTATCGCCAAGAGCTTTTTGACAGATACCAGGCCTGTCTAGCGAATTCTCCTGCTTTTTTCCAAATCAATATCTTCAGAAAGGCCAGAATCTGGGGAGAGCGACAAATTCATCCTAACGAAAATTGCAATATAGTCAGGCGCCGGCAGATAGTTTGACGCTTCCTCTTCGTACTCTGAGATGCAATGGACCCTAAAATACTTAAATAGTCTACCAGTTCCTCTCAGCTGTCTTTAATTACGAAAATCACACAGCATTACATTATTCTGGCTGGATTCGGCCAAAAGGTGGGTTTGATTTGGTGGAGAGGTGGCTACATATCCGGTGTCAATCAGGCAACTGTCAGAATCAGGCTGATGGTCCTCCACTTTTAGCTTAGCCTAGGACTCTTTATGTACCACTTTTTTCAGAGCTATTTCATGACAGTCAGTCAACATGACTTCCAATGTTAGATATTTACCCAACGCCGCTGTTCCCAACTCTCCCAATCGCCTTCATCTCCCTTTCATCCGCTCGGGTTCTGCAACGTAAATATCCAACCTCAACCATAATTTGGTCCGGATTCTCCCACTGTTATTTGTTCCGCGGTTGTGGATCACCCTCTCTCGTTATTACCGATAAGCCGGATATAACGTTTGAACCAGCTTTCCAGCTATGCCTTCGTTATTCCTTCAATTACTCTTGCCTGAAATCCGCTCCATCGTTTATGAGTATGTTTTCGGCAGCAGATATTTACATATGTTTGTCTACGAGCAAAAGCTCGTTAGCTTGCCTTGTCGAAACCCTGGAATGCTGGACTCGACTAGTCATGAAGTCTGTATAGGGATGCCAATGTCTGAAAGCCCGGGATACGGTTGGGACCCTAAGAGTGTTCAACAAAAGCAGTCAAATTCAAATCATGAGCATCATACTATCTGTGCTTTATTAACAGTTTGTCGCACCATGTGCGTTATCACCCTAATCCAATCCTCTTTCACCATTGCTGACTCCGGGCAGATATAAAGAAGCGGTTGATGCCTTGTATAGGACACATAATTTTCATTTCAATAATCTGATTTCAATTACTGTATTCCCCCGCGCCATGCTTCGCCAACACCTCGACGCAGTGCATCATATCAGAATATCCTTGGCGCTCTTCATCGATGGAAACCAATTATACGCGTACTTGAACAACTCCTTCAGTCGGACCTGGCCAGGCTGGGATGAGACCAAAGCACCTGGCGATACACCATGGCAATGCGCCTGGAGCACCATAAGGGACATGAAATCACTGCACACTCTCGTGGTGACGCTGGAAGTAAATCCTTACTCTCGCATGCGCAAGGATCAGCATTGGACTGCTTCAATGGCAGCAGACTTTGAAACACTACTTTTCCAACCATTGAAGGAAGTTACCTGCAATGACTTCCTTCTGAGAGTCAACTGGCCACTGATAGAGTCTTCTAAGCTACAAAAATATCCATTTCGAATAGAGCGCTTTGACTGTTAAATACCACCTTCTTCACCATCACCACCACTACCGACCGGCGTCTCAATTTTCCCTCCCGTGTGCGCGGTCAGCCCCTTCACTCACCCAGAAGTTGTTCCAGCTCATCACCTTCACCACTGTGGCGCACCATCTCGTAAAATATACCCTGGGAACGATACAGTTCCAAGGGTGAACCGACCTCGACAACTCTGCCGGCGCTGAGCACGACGACCTTATCGTAATCAGCAATAGTGCGGAGACGGTGCGCAATGGTTATCAGCGTGCGTCCTTCTTCTCCTTGCAGCGTAACGTTGCTGCTTTCGGTCTCGTTGTCGTGACGATCTTTAAAAAGCTCGTCCCGAAGAATCGTCTGGATGCCCTGGTCTGTCTCGTAGTCCATGCTTGCCGTGGCTTCATCCAGCAGCATCAGTTTGCTGCCGCGGACCAGCGCACGGCACAGCGAGAGCACCTGTCGCTGACCGTGGCTGAAGTTCTCTCCTTGTGCTTTAACTGGCGTATCCAGTGAAAGTCCACTGGCCGCCTTGGCCACTGCGGTGACGGTGCCGTTATTCTCCCCTTGGTTGCCACTCTGTAGCAGGGGCGTTCTCTCATTGGAGGAGTCGAGCGCATCCTCGTTTTCTTCGGTTTGTTGTTCGGTCTCTTGTGTAGGCTCGTCTTCCGCACGGCGGTGGAACTGGAATGAAGCGATGTTGGCGCATGATTCAATGGCTGTTTTCAGTCGAGAAGCGGGAATCTCGCCGGACGGGTCAAGATTCGAGCCGACCGTGCCATTGAAAAGGGTGGCTTCTTGAGGAATTATGGTGAGTGCTTGTCGAAGTCTCTCCCGTGGGATAGTGGTAATATCGACGCCATCATAGAGAATTTTGCCCTTGACGATATTGGTGAAGTGAAGCAGAGAGACGACAAGCTACATTATTTAGGACATATTAGTAAGGCGTCTGATGATGGAAATAATCTTAAGAATTTATGAAGAACATACCGTGCTTTTTCCCGAACCTGTCCGGCCAACGACTGCTACACGCTCACCGGCCTTGAATTTGAGATTGATATCCTTGAGAATATCCGGGCCATCGGGATCATATCGAATAGTCGTATCCACAAACTCGATAGAGCCTGAGCGAGGCCAGTTTTGGGGAATAACGTACTCCTCGTGAATCGATGCATCGTCGGCGTCGTCTTTTCTGTGATCATCCGTCTTCTCTTCAGGCTCAATGGCCACATATTCTTTGACACGATAAAACTGTATAATACGTTAGTTCTCACACTTGATTCTCATCTGGTATGACAGCGGGGTTTTCTAGTCACTTACGCTTTGCATCTCTACCTCCACTTCGTTCATTGTTCGTACCATCCACAATATGGCCTCGCTTAGTCCCGTTGCATTGCTTAGAGAGAAACCCACCATACCGGCGGCAACCGTCCCGGCCTTATTCACAGCAATAACTCCAGCACACAGCGACACGAGCGCCGCGGCACAATCGACACGTACGGAGACCCAGCGGTTCGCATTATAGTTTGCCTCACTGGCCTGGGAGAACTTGCGAAGCCGCTCCGCCAGCTCGTCCCCAAAGACGCGCGCCATGCCACTGCGCGCACGGATGACCGCCAGGCCAGTCAGACTGTCGCCGAACTGGGAGAAGACGGGACTCTGACTCGATGAGACGAGGCGGCGAAGCGTGACGACGGTGCGCGTGTACATCTCGCCGGCGATGACGCCGATCAGGCACGTAAAGAGTCCAGGTATGATGAAGACGGGCATGATGGACGAAATGGCGCTCAGCCGGGCAAAGAGCATCACGAGCAGCACGAGGAACGCTTGCAGCATGCGTGGCAGCGTGTTATCAAGAGAGTTCATGTCGCGGCTGAAGCGGTTGACGACTCGGCCTACAGGCACAGATTTCCACCACGACAGCGAGGCGTACATGACACTGCGGATACAGAGCTCGTGAAGGCGCTTTCCTGCCACCCAGGAGCCATTGGCGTAGACGAGGAAGCTGAATCCGTCGAAAAGCACTCCGCCCACAACAATGGCGATGTATATACCGAGATAAAACGCAACATCAACGGCTTCTTCGCGCGAATAGCTATTCACCCAGACGGATAACCAGTAAGTTGTGCCAATCAAGAAGACATTTGCCATGACACTGGTCAATATTGCACCGATGGCGTACAGAGGTCCGCCAAAGTAAAGCATGTACTTGAAAAAGCCAAGTCGGGCGGAACGGCCGCCGACCTTCATCTCCTTGGCAATGTCATCCTCTTTGGCCGAAGCAGCCAATGGCGGTTTAGCACTGGTAGTCTTCTTCTTGGGATCTGTCTCATCTGATTCAATGGCAGGTTTTAATCCATCGACTGCGACATCTTCGACCATCTCCAGCTCAAGCACCACAGGCTTACGAACCACACCGATGTTCTGCTCTGCGCTCTTGACTGCTCCGTCTTCGAGCGTGATGGCCAGATCTGCTTGCGTCACGACCCAAGGGATTTGAGTCACCAAGATAACCGTGCGACCTTTGAGCAGGTCGGAACAGAAGCAAGACTTCCACACAGCTGCGGCGGTTTTGGTATCCAGAGCGGAAAAGGTGTCGTCTAGCAGAAGGAGAGGGGCATGACTATACAACGCTCTGGCCAATGCCACTCGCGCCTTCTGGCCTCCCGAGAGACTCGTACCGTTCTCTCCCACCTCGGTCTCGTCGCCGCTCGGGAGCTCGTCGAGGTCGGGGCCCAGCGAACAAGCTTCTATCACCCGGTCGTAACGTATCTTGTCAAATTCGGAATGGAACAGAATATTGGTTCGGATCGTCTCGCTCTGAAGCCACGGCGTCTGGGACGCATATGCAACGTCCTCAGGCTTGCTGACGGACCCCGCCTCAAGAATAGTCTCTCCCAGAAGGGAGAGGAGAAGGGTGGTTTTGCCGCTGCCGCTTGGCCCCGTGATGGCGTTTAGGCCGCCCTCAACGAAATCGATCGATATGTTCTTGAGGGCGAATGCCGCCTTCTTGTGGCGCCGGAATGTAGCATCACTGATACGTGGGGGGCCCGCAGGATATCTCACCAGCGGAACCGTGCTGTTGAAGTACCTATCAAGACGTTCCACTGAGACCCACGCATTGGTAGCGTTTCGAACAAAGTATGCAATTGTGTCAATCTTCATATTCATGATCATCACAAGCGAAAGCGTGGTAAAAGCAACCGGTGCGGTGAGCGGCTGTTTCAGCACTCCCACGTAGAGACTGAAGATCAGAACCAAACCAGCGATGGGAATAAACTGGTTGACAACGTCGATAATGGTCATAAGCACCGTGATGCGCCACAAGTATTTCTGCTCCTTGCCTCGCGCTTCTTGGATCTTTTTGATCATGGACTCTTCCCACCCAAAATACTTGATGGCTTTAATTGAGCCCAGGTACTCATTGATCAACGATATCCGCGAATCCTGCGCCTGCTTCACCGCGCGTTGGCTCTTGATCATGAGACGACCAACCAGTGCAGGTACTGGACTCATTAATAACATGAACCCTGTGCCGACAAGGGAAGGCCATCCAAGCAGCTTGTAGAGACCGACGAAGGACAGGGCGAGACTGATGGGGATGCCGGAAAGTACTTGCAAAAAGTCCCTTGACCAGGTAATGGCGTCAACATCGCTAGACATGAGGTTCGATAGGCGACCAGTCGAAGTGCTCTGCATGCCGGATTTCTTACCACCTTTGCTCTCGATAGCATTGAGGACATCCTCTTCCAGCTCCATGGACACCATAGCCCGGTTGTACAACTCCTGGGTCATGCCTGATTTAATTCGCACAATCAAACGGGTCGACGTGAAAATGTATTGCTGGAAGCAGACGGATCTGGCCATCGGGCCAGCGAACATCAGAAACAGCCAAAGTGTAGCATTGAGTAAAGCAGCATCCGGGTTCTCGATGTATGCCAGGAGCTGGTACAGGGCGAAAGGAGCGAGCACGTCGGCAATCGACGACAAGCTGATCCAGATGGCCATGGTAATGAGCTCGGTTCGCTGAAATGTGAGGACAGTCCACAATGTCTTGAGCTTGCCCTCCTCCCTAATTCTCATGATGTCCCTCATCAACTTTAGAGGTTCATCATACCACGGTAGACTTGGCAGGTCGGCCATCTCGACGGAGCTACGTGAACCCTTCCATATCAGGGGAGTAAGCCACTCGTACGTGAAATAGTAGTTGAATGGACTGCAAGTCTCTTCGAACGAAGGCACTGGCTGAGGCGCGCGGGGGTGAATATCAAGCTCCACCGAAGGCGGGATCCAGACGCGCGGTGTGATGAACGCAATAAAAATTGCCACGCTCAGACTGATGATAGCGCCCACTACCATACGATTTGGCCTATATGGCAGCCTGGTCGGCAGCTGTGGCAGGATCTCGCCGAGAAGGAAAATGACGAAAGCGCCAAACAGCAGCAGGTTTATCTGGAGCAGGATGAATTTGCGCCATGCTGGGGACGACGGTCTGATGGCGACGCGCACGAGGCCCAGGAGAAATATGTAACCGAGAAGGGCCACATTCGTCCATTGGCCGTCGGTCTGTGTCGCTCCTACGATAATCAGTGCCAACGCGGCTCCTCGTGCGAGCTGAGAACCCAATTCGTACGCTATGGATACTTCCTTGGATGCCGGTAGCCCGTTGTGATGATCTCTAGCTGCGCGTTTGCTGTAGCGGTCCGTCGTCGTCACGAATAACGTCCAGAGCAGACCAAAAATAATAAGCGCGACCTGGATATAACCGGCTTTGGCGACATGCTGAGCGTTGCCGATCCACTCAATACTCGGCGGCTCGCTATAATGCACGATTCTCTTATTAGAAATAACCTCAAACCCTGGCCCAATTTGGCCAAGCACCTCGAATCCAGGCTCACCTTGGAGTGACCGCGGCGAATATTCCAGGCATCAGCCCAGTAGGCGGCGGCATTGCAGGGGGTGGATGCATCTCCGAAGCTGACGAGCGGGGGAGTCAGCGGGACCCAATCGCGCAACAGGACTTGTCCAACCTCAGGTCCGGATGCACAGCTGGAAAAGAAAGAAAAGAAAAAGGACAGAAGAGGTTGAATAGAAAGAAAAGGAAACCCAGGCAACAAGGTATCTATATCATTGGCCTAAAATAAATACATACCATCTCGGAATAAGTCCGAACCGTTTCACCATCACCAAAAAGACATTAGGCGCAGGAACGGACTTTAAAAGCACGCTGTGAGTCATGCAGATAGCGAGGGTTCTTGTGCAGTTAGTCTCGTCTAGATGTATTCAGCACAGCCATCACCTCCCTGATTCGCAACGTTGATCGCTTGGCAAGAACCATCATGGGTCAGCACACCTTCACCCATGTCCACTCCACAATCATCCGCATGCGCCGCATAAGCACAGGACGGCAAGACGCATTGGGCTTAAGTTAGATGAAGAGGCTTGCTTGATTTGCTCGCTGTCTCTGCAATGTACTGATGCAGCAAATTTACTCATTGGAGCCTGCCGGGGTTGTTGCCACCGCGAGCCCTTGCTCTTTGCCCATACTCAGTATGATATGATCTTAAGACGGCACCCTCTCCTTTTTCCTATGCACCCGGCCCAACAATTTTATAGTCAAATAGACTGCGAATGAGATTAACAGGAGCGGCCTTAGATTCAATATGCTAGTATACAGAGGGAGGGAGCCACTCTGCATTATGGAGAAAGCATATTTCATACCAGTTTTGACAAAGGTGGAGCGTATATCCAAGATCTTGAGCTGGAAATACATAATTTCTACCTGGTTGTTAAGATCCAAGTAAAGTCGGATCTATCTGTAGTCCCGTTCTAGCTTGGCGCAATCGCTTATCAACTGCAGATGACTCCGTTCAAAATGGCGAGATAACCACGTCCTGTGTCAAGAGACAACTCGCAAGCTAAGCTCTAATAGCTCTCACAAACAGGGCCCCACCAGCCTGAGAACTGAGAGACAAAGAAAAAGAGCAGGACTGATCCAAGTCTATGAACTCTACAGCTTAGGAAACATTACCATTCACACGTGACTTCTGCTATAGAGCTCTCCTGGATCAAGTCAATATAGAATGGCAAGTCAAGGTTATTATTTTGCATAAATCGTACCCCCCCCCCAAGTCACTCTTTTGCTAGGATTCGAAACATAACCTTATCTCACCACTGATGGCTTAATATCCAAAGTGGCTGGAGACAGCCTCCTTTATACTAATAAAATATATATCATATTATTCCGGAGAACTGAGAATCACATACCAGCAATCTGTCTGAGGATATTCATTGCAGAGTTATAGTTGATTTTGATAGATATTGAGATGTATGCTCTATTCTAACCCTACCCTTCGTTCAATTGGTTGTTATTAAGGTATTGCTAAATCCCCGGCGTTCTTCGGTATGATAACGTTTATGGTTACGGGAGTATGCAGTCTTAGCCGTGTCCCCGGCTTTTACTTTTCGCTGTTCGTGAATCCAATGTTTGGGGGCAATCTGCATTCCAGGGTGGTGTGTGAAACTACTGGGAGGAGGGCCTTGGGTGGAGCCTGAATCTTCCATTTCGGAGCGGCGATCTCGGGACTTTGACATAGCTAAGCACCAAGTAGGCAAATAGGCAAGTAGGCAATCGAAGAAACAGAGTCATCAACAAGCGATTTGCTGTGCACGGATGTGAATCCTGGCTAAATTGGGCGCATTTGGCCGTAGTGAGGCCTAGTGAGGACTACCTGGGTAAGGTTATATGATTGGCAGTTGTAGTCCGACCCAACCAATCAAACCATCAGCTCTGGAAATCTTCCAACCAGACGGCATATCCACCCCAACTTCGTCTAAGGGTGTAGGTGAAATGCCATTCATGTCGTAAAAGTATTAAAAGGAAGGCCCACGGCCGTCGTTCATAAGACAGGACAAATTTTTGAAACTCGTTGATTTCGAGCTTGAATTCTGGGTTGTGCTTTTGCTCATACACCTTGTCCTTCCATCCACCATGACTATCTCTAGCGAACCATCAGCTCCTCTCGTTGCCGTGGTTGGCGCCACCGGGCTTCAAGGCGGTAGCGTGATCAACCACCTCGCCGGCTCGGTTCACCCGTATCGTATTCGAGGGTTGACGCGCGATATAACTAAACCCAAAGCCCAGGCCCTCTCCGCCAGGGGTGTCGAGGTGGTATCGTGCAATATCAACGTCAATCACGTTGACCAGGTCAAAGATGCATTCCAGGGTGCAACCTACATTTTCGTATGATATATCTTCTAAACTTTTGCAACCCTGCGCGCCGGCGCTGCCCGTTGCCCTTCACTGACCACTTCTCAACAGATCGTGACCAATTACTGGGAACACCTTGACGGAGCCCGAGAAGAGGCAGAGGGCAAGTTGATGGTCGACTGCGCCGCCGAAGCCGGCGTAAAACTGCTTGTGATCTCATCTCTACCAAATGTGACAAAGGCCACTGGTGGAGAACTGACTCACGTGTACCACTTCGACTCCAAGGCATCCATTGCGGAACACGCGAAATCCATAGGTGTCCCGTATGTAGAAGTTCAGCCGGGAGCATACATGAACAACTTTACCAGCTTCATGCGGCCTCAGCGCCAGGAAGATGGTTCCTTCGTGTTTCCAGGGACCTGGTCTCCGGATACCAGACTTCCCCTCCTCGACGCCCACCACGACTACGGGATTTTCGTGCAGCTAGCGATTGAGTCGGAGGAGTACAACAAGGGTGATGGGAAGATCATATCGGCATACTCGGAGCTGCTCAGCCTGGTGGACCAAGCCAAGATCCTCAGCGAAGTCGTGGGTCGCACTGTCCGTTTCCAGCACACCAGCGAGGACCAGAGCCGCAAAGACCTGGCAAGCTTCGGGATGCCTGCACACGTCATAGACGACATGATGGATATGAATAAGTTTCAAGAGCGGGTCTGGGAGCGGGTTCTTGTTTATACGGATCTATCTCAGCTGCCGCGTCCACCGCGGACCTTCAAAGAGTACTGCGAGCATGAGGATTGGAGCACTGTATTCGCCGATCCTCCTCACTCTGTGTAGGAAGTGGATCAGGTTATCTGTTGCGGCTCAGGGCGAGCATTTAATCTTGATCATGTGTAAGTACCTATACGGAGTAGCCAGATGGGTAGCGAGTTGTGTCAAGTTATTATCAATAATCACCATGATCATATCATTGTTCCGCCGAGTGACTATACAGGTTTACAGATCTACACTGGCCTGATTTCATGCTTCACTTCCTGCAGATGACTACATTATAATTTAGTACTTAGATTGGTTGCAGAGTTTCTCTTGGATCGTTCTCAAGTTGATTGAGAATTTTCTGTACCGCCGCTGTGTTCAATTCCAACCAGCCTGATAGGGATCCCGAGAGTATGGTCTCAATTCGTTTGAGCATTAAGTAAAGTGGCAATATTGCCAAAGACTGGGGTAAGTTCCACACATGTTCCATGGAAGCAAGCCGTTGTATACATAATCGTCGTGCTCTCTCGACCAGCGCAGTATAATTCATGACTCCTCCACGACCAGTATAATGTATGCATCCTAGGAAGAGGGAGCTATATCCGTCATCCCTCATTGGTCCTCCCTGAATTGTGGTCGAGATGGTTCAGGAAATGATCGGAATTCCGTATTGTTAAATTCCATAATGCATGGTTTTGCATTCGCCAAACGTTCGACATCGGGATAACCTGGGCAGCCAACCAACCCCATCAATTCTACCAGCCAGTAGAGATTCACAAGAATCAGATCATATTGGTAACTTGGACAATAGTATACAAACAGACGGGAACTACCCAAGTTGGAAACATACAATTTCAATAAAGCAAAATCTATCCGGGCGCCCATCTAACTTGGAGAATCGAAGTACCCATAACACTGAGGCTTAGGTTAGCAACGTATCGTCCTTCTCGTACCTACAATATCAAGTTGATATAGTCGGTATATCACACAGAGTTTTCAGAGCATTCAACTTTGAGTTAGCAGTAAAACATTGTAGACTACGATCTTCAATCTTGTATCCACCAGAAGAACAACATTCTCACTATTTAGTCTTATTCTAGCAACCACACACTAATCGGGATCTGCATTGGAAGCCCATACTGCTTTCATGAGACAACCAAGTCGGCAAAGCTAACTAAATAAAACAAATGTTTTCCATCCTTTCCTCTGTACAAGCTCTTCTCAAGAGCATATAGACATAGTCACGGTCACTTTGATGAGTAAAACAAAATTGGTCAGGACGAATAACCTCTCAACTGTTAGAGCTACATTCAATGAACTATTATTTTTGAACACCCCGTTTTTCCGCTTTGCGCCACCTTCTGTTCGTCCCCGATCCCTTCCCAGTCGCGGAGCCTGCACCTCGTCGAACCTACTTGAGAACAAGTTCCTTCAGCTGTGCGGTAAAGGAGAAAGCTTCTCTCGCCAGCATGGTATACAACACACTTTGTCGATTGCCAGGTGGAAACTGACACATCGACAACATAATCCGACCGAGATTCCCACCAAAATGGCGTATTCTTTTCAGCACGATGGTCAAAACACGACGAGGCTCAAAACAGCCAAACGACCATAACCTATTATGTCCGCTTATACATAACAGTATCAGACGTTTGAAAAAAAAAATTGATTTTGTGTGGAACTTTGAGAGCTCCACCACCACCATCATGATCATCATAACTAGCTCGGCCACGCCTTGCGCGAGAACAAGTGGGTATCGACTAGCAGCAGGCTGAGTAACCAGTGCGCAATGAATAGATTATCCAGAGCTGGCATATCTATACATACGAAGAAAACATCGTGCCGAAACGCATATGATAACAAGAATGCAAATGCAATTTATGTACAAGAAGGTGGAGTTCTAGAAGGGAAAGGCATGAGAATCAGTTGATTCACGCCTGGGGCTGCGCCGCCTGCTGGGGGCCCGAGGCCGCGGCGGCCGCAAGGGTTGTCTGCACGACCGCCGGCGCAGCTGCGGGAGCTGCTGGTGGCGGCGGGTTGGGTCCGTTCTGGCGGGCGCTGTTGCCCTCCTCCGTGAGGAGCCTGCTGAGCAGCGGCAGGTCGTCCCTCGCCTTGGGGTCCTTCTCCAGGCAGCGCTTGACCGCGTTCCACTCGCCCTCCTTCATGCGCGCAGCGTGCGGCAGGAGGAAGGTGACCGTGGGGCTGTTGAACAGCGGGCCTAGAACCTGGCGGGCTTTCTGCTCACCTTCGGCCTGAGCCTGCCGGAGAGCGTTGACATCATTAGCCGCAGGAGGAGGGGGCGGAGGAGGCTGGGCCACAGGTGCCTGGCGCTGGGGGATGGCTGGAGCAGGCTGCCCTGGGATGACAGGTGGGGGGATAGGGGTGTGGCTCTGGTGCGGTGGTGGGTGTGGGGCGTTAGGAAATGCCCCTTGAGGCGTGGCAGGGGACCAGCTCGGTGGAGGAGCCGAGTGCTTGCGGTCCGGCACGGGCGTGGGTGTTTGTGCGGAGGGTGTCGGAGTGGCTTGCTGGGCCTGCGCGGCCTGCTCCACGGGTAGCTTCTCGTCTCGGATGACGAAGACCAACAGCAGAATAGGGTCGGGCCGGTTTCGGGGAATCGAATGGCCTTCAATGTTTTGGAGCAGCTCCGGCACTGGGCCATCTCCCTCCGATACGGGGACGAGATATGTATCCCTGACATTCCCCAGCTTCCTTTCTCCAACGACGCCGTAGCGCTTCTTGGATCTGAAATAATCGATTACGGAAAGAAATTGGGTACGAGTTGTCGGGTCTGACGGGTTTGCGGGGGACAGGGTTGTGATCACCAAGTCAACCTGATTGTTATATCTTAACCCACAGAGGTATGGTACGGCTTTATCCTCGGGTATACGACCAGCAACAGTCAGGAGGGGCGGAAACAGGTTCTCCCAAGCAATACCTTTGAGCTTCTTCAAGTCTGCGCCTCCAGCGAATTTCGCTACCGTGCTGATGTCCGCCAAGTTGGTCATAGACAGGTGACCCTGCCAGATGACGTCCGGGTCCAGATTTTCCGTGGGAGAGTAAGGAGGCGAGTCGGCGTCATCCTGCAGAAGACGATCCACTTCGGGGTCATGACCGGGGCCAGCAGAAGGTACAGGTGCTGAAGGTCGCCGCTGATGCGAGGCTGAGGGAGACTTGACGCTGGAGAACACCTTGTTGATGTCGAAGTCGCCCTGCTTTGGTGACTGCTTTCCTTGGGTATCGATGCGGAGCGGCCCTGCACCCTTGCCGGATTTGTCTCCCTGATCGGCTGCCTTTCCGACTTCAGCGCCAGGACCGTCTCTAACACTCTGTCTGCGCAATGCCGATGGGGTTTCCTCCGTCGCCATCGAGGCGCTGTCGGTCTCGATGATTTCCTCACCCTTGTGTGTCCGTCGCACGCGAGGACCATCATCCGTGATCAAGGTCGATTGCTGCTCAGCACGCGCCTTCATCTCGGCGGTCTCACGCTGAAGCTCCTCCGTTGCCATCTCGTCGCTGGACATGCTAGCCAGTGCGGGAGGGGTCAATGTACGATTAAAAACTCTAGCGGCAAGATTGACGTTCTTCTTCAGGTTGAACATCAGGGTGCGCAGCTGGTTGGCCACCGCATTAGTGCTGCCGTGGGTGTCGTGAACAGCGCGCTCAATTTCTATAGCGTGGCGTTCGGTGAGAGCTTTCTTCGTAGTGCCTTCGGGAATGGTGAAAAGGTGATTCTTGACAGCGAGGTCAAGGGCAACATCCAACTGCTTGCGCAGTCCATCGGTGGCCTTCTTCCTGGGGCCCTCCAGCTTGTCAATGCTTTCGGGCAAGTCGGCAGGCGGCGTGTACTTGGGCAAGGCTACCGGTGCTGCTTGGGTTTCTGAGACCTTGCGCAGCTTGCTCTGGGGTCCTTGCGAATGGTCGCGGGGCTTGCGCTTCCCTTTAGCTGTCGTCTCCTCTTCCTTAACCTCTGGAGTCGGTGAGGGTTTAGCCTTGGCCGAAGCGGCTGGTGATGAGCGCTCTTTAGGATCGCTAACCCGCTTGCCCTTGCCTTTCTTGCCCTTCTTCTTCTTGTTCTCTTCCTCGTGGCGCTGGCGGCGCGTGAGCCAAATCTTCTCGCCCTTAGCTATGGCGGCGAGGAGCTCTTTGTGATCCTGTGGCCGGCATTGCTCGCAGAAATACTCCTTAGGTAGATCATCATCGAAAATGCTCATGCCCATGCAGACATTATGCTGCCAGGCGCCACATTTCTCGCATGCGATCCACGGCTCGTTGGCCTCGTCGTCTTCTTGTGTGGTAGCGCCACAGACGCAGCGGATAACTTCTTCGTCGTCCTCCTCCTCGTCCTTCTCGGATGCCTTCTTGCCCTTCTTGGTGGCAGAAGCAGCTTGCTTCCGTTTCGGGGCCTGGGGGGCGTTCTCGAGAGCTTCGAAGGCTTTAGTGTGCTGGCCTTTGGTGGCGCGTACGGATCGGCGGGGTTCTGGTTCACCTATTTGGGAGGATGGGGTTGTTAGAGACTCTGTATCTTTTGCTTTTCGCTTCTGCTTCTGGGAGGCGTTGGTGGCTGCTGAACGGCTCTTGGGCGCGCTGTCTCCTCCATCGTCCTCGATCGACTTATGGGATGAAGCCGCTGAGGACGAGGATGGTGGTCGTGCTTGCGGGGTTGTGGTAGCCCCCAAGTTGCTGCGGGTAGCGCGCTTACCGGACATGTTGAACGGTTTCTTGTGGTTCTTTTTTATTACAGGAAGGGTCGGTGGGATTGACGATATACGCGACTGTAAGTATGTCGACGTAGAGGTTGTTCGTGAATGTGTGTGTACGCAGGTAGATAGCTCTCCTCGCTGCTGCACCTGAACTTTTGGGGGTTGAATTGACGACAGTGTCCTGCGGTCTGGCCCCTTCTTGTGGTTTACTATTGATATGATGTGGAAGTACAAGCCAGCCAAATGGCACTCATCAGACAATCATGGAAATCTACGCGGGATGCATGAACTATGATCTCTGACGAGAACTAAGGCAGAGCATGGAGACAGGACTTGGCGCGCGCGTAGTCAGGTAGCCCAAGGGACGACAGAATGGCGGGGAGGATGATAGAAATGAAGAGGCTCCAGCAGTAAAGTTATTCCCACACACACCAGCTACCACCCTTCAGAGATCTCAAAGGGTTGGATACCTAGACGGGACAGACTGTTCAAAATGCAGGCGAATGCGAGGCGCAAGACCAAGCTGAGCTTCCTCGTGTCCGAGAGAGCAAAAGAAGTCGTCGCGGTGAGTTGGGTTTGATTTGTCAGATGGCTTGCGAGCTTTGGTGGAGAGGTAACGCGTTCGGCCGAGGTTTGCTCGCGTGCCGCGATGCCTGCAAGGAAAGTGAAATTTTGGGTGGGATCGCGACAAAGGTCTTGGGCGTCGCAGCGCGTGTCCAAGGTCTAGACTGCAGAAAGGGGTCCTGTGAGCAGGGGAGGAGGAGGAAGGAGGAGGAAGGAATCTGTGAACGGGGGCGATGGGCGCGACAAGATGACCATCAAAATACTGGGGGTGAGGCCGTTTGCAGAATGGCACCCGGGGGGGAGGTTGTGGAATGGGAGAAAAAGGTGGAGGAGGTGGAGAGTGGCGACGACGGCCAGGAAATTCAAATCCCCAAGCAGAGGGTCGGGATTGGAAGCAGACGAATGGGCAGACGACCGTGGGAGAGAGAGAGAAGATGTGGTCCAAGCTTCCTGCCAGGTGGAGTGCAGCAAACTTGCATTTGCTGTGTTTCCTCAGCAGTGGCTGCGAGAGGGGATTTGGGATGGGATGGGACGGGAACGGGGACCATGGAGCGGAGCAGCACCGCGCACAGATCACCCCAGAGCTCACTGGAAACCGTTCGCTGGGAATGGAGGGTTACCAATCACCGTTAGGCGACATGTGCCACAGTGCCACAGTGCCACAGTGCCACAGCTCGCGCATCAGAGCAGCTTCTGTGGCGGCCGTGGCTAGAGAAACTGTGGCAGTGCAGGTCCTTCAGCATTCAACGGGGCTAAACCGATATTAGGACTAGCCTTCTTGAGGTAAAACTTACGTACCTGTGGCCCGCGCCTAATTGGCCCGTGCTCTCTTTCCCAGTAGCCAGCGAGCGTTTCTTTGCCTTGCCTTGCCTTGCAGCAGCACTGAGGTAGCTACGCGTATGGGTTTCTTGCCTAGCTCCTAACGTAGCTGTTGCTTCAGCCTTCCCACGTCGACTCCAAACACTCCCATTCCATCGCTGCCACCAATCCCTTCCACCACCTCCAGCTCGCCAGTATCAACGTCATCTGTGGTCGAGACGCATTGTTCTGCTTCGTTTCTGCTTCTCTCCATCTGTGACTGACGCACCCAGTCCACCATGTCTCGCCGTTACGATTCCCGAGTAAGCTCCCAGCCCAGCTCCCATCGCAGCCCCCCCGTCCTACCCACAGGAGCATGTTGAACTACAGCAGCTAACATGCCTTGGCACTAGACAACCATCTTCTCCCCCGAAGGTCGTTTGTATCAGGTCGAATATGCGCTAGAAGCCATCTCGCACGCCGGCACGGCCATCGGTATCCTGGCCAAAGATGGCATCGTGCTCGCTGCCGAGCGAAAGGTCACATCGAAGCTGCTGGAGCAGGACACATCGGCAGAGAAGCTTTACATCCTGAATGAGTACGCTGGAATGGACTATGAAGAATGCATCCTCTTTGATCATCAATTCTAACGGTTCACCTCTCGCAATAGTAACATGATCTGTGCTGTCGCTGGTATGACGGCCGATGCCAACATCCTCATCAACTACGCCCGGCAAGCCGCCCAGCGCTACCTTCTCACGTACAACGAAGACATCCCTTGCGAGCAGCTCGTACGGAGGCTCTGCGATTTGAAGCAGGGCTACACGCAACACGGTGGTCTCCGGCCGTTTGGCGTTTCCTTTATCTACGCCGGTTGGGATCCCCAGAGACAGTTCCAGCTTTACCTCAGCAACCCTTCGGGAAACTACGGCGGCTGGAAGGCTACCAGTGCGGGTGCGAACAACGCCAGCGCCTCGAGTCTGCTGAAGCAGGATTACAAGGAAGACTGCACACTGAAGGAAGCCTGCGGGATGGCAGTTAAGGTGCTGAGCAAGACCATGGATTCCACCAAGCTGAGCAGTGAGAAGAGTAAGTTCCCGCCATCCATATGCAGCCGGCCACTGCCGCTTTCCCTCGGGTGGAGATGCTAACAGTGTGCGATCCAGTCGAGTTCGCGACAGTGGGACAGACGGAGGATGGCAAGATCTACCACCGTCTCTGGAGTGCAGATGAGATCACGGCATTGTTGAAGGAGCACGATCTGGCTAAGGATGAGAACGCGGAGGGGAAATAAGCGAGCTTTGATGTATCATAGAGATGGGCTTGACGATGGCATTATAGAAGGCTCTATGTAACTGTACAAGTAATACCACGCTAGGTTATGAGCACGTCCGCGAACGATAGTCAATGCTGCCGTGGTTGTAGGGGATGCGTCCGGTTGCGTCCATTTGCGTCCCTAAAACCAAAGCCAATCTCCCTGACGATCGTAAGATGCGAGTACAACCATCTGCATGCATTGGCAATCTGTACAAAGCTTGAGCCTCGAGATGAACATGAGGTTGAGGGGGGTTCCAATAAGGATCGGGGTAATGCTGGGCTGACACCTATGCCTAGGGTAACATATAACGTAAGAGTTACTACTATCTATAATGAAAATGAATATATTTGGCGTGGAAGCGTATACTATTCAACTGGCCAGACTTGCTTGATATCACATAACTAACCTCAAATGCGAAAATCAAATCATGTGATGGATGGGCTGGGGATCAAATAGGCTGGCCCAGATGTGGATTCACGGCAGAATGATAGATCAGTTGCCGGGTTCCCGCCTATTGTGGACACGGCCAGCTCCAGCCTGCCGGTAGCCCTGCTGCACTGCTGCTCTCCAGTTGGTTGCTCTGGCCCGCCTAGCACGTTGCCCCTCCCGAGCTAGACCGCTTGACTGCTTTGCCTCCCATACTACGCACATAGGATGGGATAGGTTGGGATGCGAATGCAAGTAGGCACTAGCTATGTGGTTAGTGTCCCGCCGTGGCACCCAAAGCTGCGGTGAGGTACTGTAAACAGTGGGAGACAAGTTAAGACGGGCCCCTGGTCAGCTACCCCAAATTTTCGGGGTGGGCCAATAGGACGGATGCAACGTGGTTACATGTTGACTTGTGAATCCCCAGTTGCGCCCGACTTCAGGAGTAGCAAATAGCAGTAGTAGCACAAGCTCTCGCAACCACACCCATCCTCTCTCCCCTTTCCCCCTTTCGAGGTCCACGAGAGACATCGGACCGCCAGTTTCTTTCCAACTCCCCAAGTTTTTAAAAATAGCAACAGTTTCTTCGGAGCAGAGTCAATCTAGCAAGAAACCATGAGTCTCCAAATCCCCCACCGCGAAAAGGGTGCTGACAAGGACACAAAAGCCGTCATCCTTGTGAGTTTTGTTCCCCTCCAATCCAGGATGGAATGGGCATTTTTTTCAGGTTCATTCCCGCCTTTTCAACCCCACCACCCGCAATTGGGGCCAGCAGGCACAATCAGCTGCACAACAGCATAGCAAAGCAAAGCAGCAGCACGAAGCTCAGGCAGGAAATGGAAAATAGAAGCTCGCTAATGGCAAGACTAGGTCGGTGGCCCGTCCAGAGGAACTCGATTTCGACCTCTGTCTCTTGATGTCCCCAAGGTGCGTCGTCGCTCTCTCACCGTCTGCAACTCCCAGTACACCAATGTTATGCGCTCCCATCCTGCTTGGCTTTTATGCTTTTGGCTGCGGTGGCATGCGTGACCGACTTCGAAAGAGCCCCCCTTTCGTGTGTTCTCCCTGTCTAACAACGATTGTCGTGCCTAAATAATAGCCCCTCTTCGATGTCGCCGGCCACCCCATCCTCTGGCACTGCCTCACGGCTCTCGCCAAGGTTCCCTCCATTCAGGAGGTGGTCATGATCGGCTACTACGACGAGGCCATCTTCAAGGACTTCATCAAGGACGCATCCACCGCCTTCCCGAGTCTCCCCATCAAGTACCTGCGCGAGTATGAGGCCCTGGGTACCGCTGGCGGTCTGTACCACTTCCGCGACGCCATCCTCAAGGGTCGCCCGGAGCGCATCTTTGTCCTGAACTCGGATGTATGCTGCTCCTTCCCTCTGAACGAGATGTCGAAGCTGTTCGACGATAAGGATGCCGAGGCCGTCATTCTGGGCACCCGTGTTTCGGAGGACGCCGCTACCAACTTCGGCTGCATCGTCTCCGATGCCCACTCCCGCCGCGTCCTGCACTACGTCGAGAAGCCTGAGAGCCACATCTCCAACCTCATCAACTGCGGTGTTTACCTCTTCAGCGTCGACGCCATCTTCCCCAGCATTCGAACCGCAATCAAGCGTCGCACCGACCGCCCCCGCCTGCTGTCGTTCCCCTCGTCCGACAACCTCGAGTCCTCCTTCATGGCCGACGACGAGGAGGAGAAGAGCAAGGAGGTGTTGCGCTTGGAGCAAGATATCCTCGGTGACCTCGCCGATAGCAAGCAGTTCTTCGTCTACGAGACCAAGGACTTCTGGCGCCAGATCAAGACGGCTGGCTCTGCAGTCCCCGCCAACGCCCTGTACCTACAGCAGGCATACCAGAACGGCTCGGAGGAGCTAGCCAAGCCCGTCCCCAACCACATCATTCCCCCCGTCTTCATTCACCCGACGGCCACCGTGGACCCCACCGCCAAGCTCGGCCCCAACGTCTCCATTGGCCCTCGCGCCACCGTTGGCGCTGGTGCTCGTATCAAGGAGTCCATCGTGCTAGAGGATAGCGAGATCAAGCACGACGCCTGCGTGCTGTACTCCATCATTGGCTGGAACAGCCGTGTGGGTGCTTGGGCCCGTGTCGAGGGAACCCCTACGCCAGTGACCAGCCACACCACCAGCATTATCAAGAACGGCGTCAAGGTTCAGAGCATTACCATCCTGGGCAAGGAATGCGGTGTCGGTGACGAGGTGCGCGTGCAGAACTGTGTCTGCCTGCCTTTCAAGACTCTGAAGAGGGTATGTGTCCCCTCCCTTCCCCCGTTATGGGAGCCTTCTTTCATGCCACCTTTCTTGGAGTTGTGTATACTGACAAGCCTGTAGGATGTTACTAACGAAGTCATTATGTGAGCGGCGAGTATAAAATTTGGCTGTGGCTTCCATAAGCGATGTTGATCATTGCTTCCCTCCTGACCTGCGTGCTTCCAGTCACAAGCCGTTGCATTCAGCAATCTGCTCCATCCAGGGGTCTTCGTAAAAAAAAGCATCTCAAGGGGCACACACGGGTGGGAAATGAGGGTAAAAAAGGGCTTCTTTTCAGCCCATTTGATAGATAATACTAGCATGTCTGTTTGTGGAAAAAAAAATCAATCGCATTTATTGACCATCGCTATGTAATGCCGCATCCACTAGCAGCAGATGAAGTGCTTTTTCCTTAGCCATTCTTGGTATCAGATTACCATCCAGGTATCTTCATCGCATCCCCCCTCGAGTGGATAAATTGTCAAAGTACTTTTGATCCAGCCCTCCAGCTTGCCATATTCACCTCTCGTTCGGCTAATTAGCTAGGCGATCAAGGTCGGAAAATGTAAAAGGGGGAAGGATTAATACGACAATGGGAGGTTCTATTTTAAGAAGCTCCTTGGGGCTACCAACGAAGATTTCCGTAGCGATCGTAAGGGCTCCAGGTGCGCGGGCCGGCCCAGTCGCAAGTCCTGATGTCTTGAGCCCCAGGAAGCCAGCCCTCACCATAATACCAGTCTTCCTCAACCGGATACTGGTGGGGATAGTGATGATGGTGATGATGGCGATGGTGGTGACGATAGTGGTGTCGACGGTCTTCTTCACTGTCATCGTCCGCCTTCTCCTCCTCATCCTCGTCCTTGCCAACCTCCCCCGCCGCTGCAGCCTCCTTGTTCTTGCCCTTCGTCTTACTCTTCTCTTTCTCCTTCTCGGCATCTCTCTTCTCCTGACCTTTCTCCTCTAGCTCTCCGGCCTCTTTTTCCGCATCCTCCGTTGACCCCTCTGGTAGCGGAGCCCAGTGGACTCTTGGTGCTGCTCCCCTGGGCGAGACAAGCGCGGGTGACGGTGGGTTCGGTTCGGGCAAGGTGACTGTCGTGGTGATGGTGACAGTGACAGTGGAGGCCACGTCCTCCGCTGCTGGTTCTGAGGCCAGAGCGGTTGTATCTGTGGTGGGTAAGGCTCGCCTGGTTGACGGCACGGTGTCGAAGCCGATGCGCTCTGTGCTGTCGTACAAAGGCGTCACGGGATCATTGTTCTCATACTGAATGGGCGTTCCAGTGACGGGAACCTCACGGGTCGTGGGAGGGACGGTATCGATGGTAATACGTTCAGTGCTATCACACAGGGGTGTGTCGGTGTCGTTTTTCTTGTAATTGACCGGTGTTCCAGTGGTGCGGATCTCTCGAAGCGTGGGTGGAACCGTATCGATTGTTATTGTCTCTATACTGTCACACAACGGGGTAGTAGTGCCTCTTTTTTGGTAACTAACCGGCGTTCCAGTGGTGCGGATATCTATACTATCGGACAAAGGAGTATAGTTGTCGTGAACATGGGCTAGCTCTCCGCTAGGCGCTTCCTTTGTGATCGTCGACGATGAAGCCTCTTTGCCATTTCCTTCATGGCTGTCAGAGTTCTCGTGCTCACAGCATTCTTCTGACTCGGGTGTGATATTCTGGCTTGCAGGCACAGATGTGGTGATGATGACATATTCGGCATTGTCGCCCTCGCCTGTGGCCGAAATGAGGTATTCACCAGGAGCGGAAAGTGTGTCCTGGCTGTAAATATCCGTTACGATAGTAGTGTTTGCTACATAGGGTGCAGTTGGAAATATCCCCACATCAGCTATCAAAGAGTCAGTCGTATAGGTTTCAGTACGGGTCCTAGAAGATGGGAAAAGGGTAATATCATACCAATATCAGCAGTCGATATGTCAGTTGGTCTTGGGACACTACTGTGGTAGCTCAACTCTAGTTGGAAGACGCCACCTGACAAAGCTTGTTGGAACGCCATATTGACGCTATTGTTTTTTGCAAAGGATTACTCTGTAAATTTTGTTGTCTGTGCAGTAGAAAAGACAAGGTATGGGTTTTAGCCTTGCCCGTTGATTAATTGTTCTGTGGTCTGAAGAAAGAAAACCCATTGTCACCAGTGGGGAGAGGATTTTTTATATGTTATACCCTCCTGTGAATAACACCCAGTTTATACGCTGATGCACGCACCTTAACAGACAGCAGCGTCTTGTCACGGTCTTATAGCTCCTCGTCACGTTCAAGTAGTACGCTTGTCACGATTTGATTGTGTTCATCAACGGCAGAACATTTGTCACGTCACGTATACACGGTCTCTGAGCTACAATGATTAGCAGAAACTGGTCTAGGGAAATATTCACATTTAACATTACGAACAACCACACCAAAGTCACATTATACCCTGCTCTGTGCTGTTCTAGCGGTTCTCGTACTGAATCAATTTCTCTAGCTATTGCTCGATTCCAATATACTAAACAGCTCCCGCAAACTCCCTGGGCATTATCAATATACCACGACCAGCATTTAGGCCTCTGTCTATCCAGTAGTGATCAATCGTTTAGATGTACTATTTGACCTGCATTTAGACTATTTTGCGGTTATTTGAAGTGCTCAACTCGTCTCTATCCTCTAAGTCTGCTCAAGAGAAACAGTGACCTAGCAGTCTATGAAAGGGTATCCTTCGCGGTAACCTATGGACGCAGATCTGCTGCCGTAGGCTTTCGACCATACACAACATAGCTAGTTACATATAATTAGCTTTTTTTAATCCAAAAATGAATAGCTTCTCTCACTTACACTATTGAATAGACATGGCTTCGTGGGTCTCGTAACTCAGCCTGCGCATCGGAGATCAAAGTTTGCACCTCCTCGTTTGTATAGCCCGCACCTCCCAGCATCTTCCATCCTACTGCAACAAAGCCTTCGTAGCAATTATTCACATTAAATAGCCCAACCCTTTCAATTGAGGGTCACTGGGCCATGGATTCATGGGGAAGATGTACTTGGTCTCAACCACATCGACGACTGTACACGTCAGCAACGTTCGTGTCCGCCTCAAGATATAAAATAGTATTGACTCACATCCTAGCTCGATTAGCCAGTCTTTATACTTCTTTGATTTATCAACGTCTCTCCCAAGGGCTGCAGCGACTTTTACGCATCCCTGCCCAAACCGAATTATTGCATCGCCTGTGGAGTTTGCAAAAGGTTGTCATACGGTTAGCTTATTTCATAATTATTGCAAGGCTGAGAATGTATGTATACCCTTATAGGCTGGGTTTGCCTGCTCATAATTAAAAGTCGGATCCTGAAACTCTATCCAGCCACCAGGGATCATATTTTCGAAAGCGTTTGAGATGACGGTTTTGGTGTTGTAAAAGCAGCTCAGGACCATACGAAGGTGAACGTAGTCAAACTTGATAAATTTCCCATCACCCCCAGCTACTGCACTCGGCGATTGACTGGTGTTTGGAACCGGAAATATTCAGCTATCCTCGGCATCCGTCTTTACGAATGAGCAGTTGGGCACCCGGGGAGACGGCTGAATAGCGCTCAGGTCCGTGCCAATGATGTAGGAATTCGGGTTCTGCTAGGCTGTTCACAGCTATCGTTAGTCTCGTGGACTTTCTCTAATGACGTTTTCCCCGAAAGGATGTGTGCATTACCGAATTCTTCAGCCCAGATACCTGTGCCAGTGCCGATATCCAGGACATTTTTCGGTGGTGCCGTTAAAGGCGCGAGGGCAAGCCAGCCATTAAACAGTAGGCTGTGTATTTCGTGTTGTAAGTCAAGGCGATCTTGTTCAGCCTAGAAGACATGGATTAGCAGATTTGGCTCCCTCATATGCTACAGATTATGTTATCAATGGCTCTAAGTGAATCAAACATACAGCATCATTTGGCAGAAAGTAGAGCCCGTCTTTGTATCCGTGATACAGCCTACCAGATTCACGAAGCACCGAGTCAGGCTCCCACAGCCGAGTTGCCCTCCGAAATGCGACCTAGATGCTCATTGATCAGGGTATTGGCGGTTTCAGCAAATTAAGACCGTGTGACTGGGGTTTCAATCGGGGAAAAGTTGGTTGCTACACCATAAGGGACATCTTGCAAAAGCTATCGAGCAGTGGCAGCATAACCTGCGTATGGTGGCACAGGTGGTTTGATGGTACTGTAAGAATCTAAGAGCTCTGAAGGAAGAGTACGAAAGCTCGGTAATGTACCGAAAGTAGCGGATTGATCGAAAAGATCCTGGAGCCACTGCTTAGCATCCTGTGCAGAATCAGGTTCCTGGGCCGGGATTCCTTTGCTTGGCAATGGCGTAGTCTGCGACATTGTAAACACTCTTTTCCTATCGTCAATAAGTGGGGGGAGCAACACAAAAATGCGCGCAATTTCCACTTGCAGGAGTGAAAAAGAAACAATGGGGGGACCGAATTTCCCTTTGCGTGATACCTGCAACCCTGTCAAGATCCAAATGCACATCCCCTCCGCTCCCAGACTGTCGGGTCGAGTAGTATTTCTTCATTGGAAGGCCAATTACTAGGTTTGATCCCGTGGATCATCAATCGGACCAGACTTGGAAAACTGTACCCGTGGGTACGACTGTTAATGTTAAACTAGGACAATGAGTTAACGGCAGCAGGAAATATATAGTGGATTGTCAACAGAGCGACTCTGATCATCACGGTTTAGTCATTAACTTTGAATAAATATGTCATATTCTAGTATCAATGAGGCAACGCAGCGAAGGGCCTCTGAAACTTTGTTGCTCGATATCGTTTAACTAGGAGACGGGCTCAAATGACCTGGAAGACCGGGAGATATATGTATTAATATACGTCTGGAGGCTTTAACTTGAGGATATGGGGTAATCCGTTCTTGAGCTCATTGGATTGAGCAACGATGTAACTACATCTATTCAACAGACTGTTAGATGGCGGCCAATCGTTTTAGCCGTTAGCTGAGCAGTGTGTACAGTGAGATTTGTTTCTAGACCATCAATGCGTTAAATGTGGTCCCATCAAACCTCAAGAGGTGGGTCGTCTATAACTAATGCATTCACATTTTGAGAATGATGAGATTACATGACTTGTCTTTCTGCAGAGTGCGTATGAATTGTCGCGATAGGCTGGATACAATCTGGTCATCTGAGAATCAATGCAACAATCAATTCTATACGATGGAACTTTCTATACAACCCTCCAGCTGGTATCGACGTCTCCGTGTAGCGAATGAGAGTCTATCAACAAGGGAGTGGCAGTGCAAGTGGAACACGCCAATGCTTCCAGCTGCGCCACACAAATATTTACCATTAGACCGCACCCAGAGGGCGCGCTTCCACAGCAACAAGCCTCAATCTACTCGACTCGGAATAATAATGTGGACATTGGCTGGCAAGTTTCGGTTTCAGAAATTCAACCTTGTCCAGGCAGCAGTGGTCACTCTCGGCTTCACAAAAGATAGCTATATAGCCCGAACCCGCCCCTGATTCCTTCGGTGCCGAAGATGGCGGCGGCCTGAATAACAATAACACCTTCACGATGCCGGCACCTACGGCACCCTGCACTCACCATGAGCTCCAGTATAGCTCCTCAGCTTATGCTGAAGAAGCAGGGTTTTACAGGCAGAGTGCGAGTCGCAGGCTAGCCGCCACGACCAAATCCGGCCGGAATCCTCTCGTTGCTGGTGGGCGGGGCAAAGGCGCCGGCAGTGTCGATGCGCTGACAGAAGAATCCGCGTTAGAGTTGGCCCCTACGTTCCCCGGCCTGCTGGTCCTGCCAAACGATGATTTGGCGTTGGATCCCAAGCTTCCGCCCCAGAGCATGCGATCATGGCACGTAGAGAAGCATCGGAATAAGCCAACCCAAGAGAGAAAGACTCTCTACGTGGCGGCTACCCCTGCAATCTCGGCAGATATGGCCCACATGAAAGCCTGGAAGCAGCCGAACCTACGGTCGAAAGGCACGAAGACTGTGAAGAAGACTGCGGCTGAGGAGATCATCTCCCCTCATGCCGACAACTTCATCCAGTACCTTGGAGCATTCTACCACGGATTGCCAGTCAAGCCTTTCCCACAGCCCTTGCGGTTCATCCCCTGGGATGGCGAGGGTTCCAAGAACGAGAGGTATGTTGGATTGGCTACCAGCTCAAACTGCACACGTATTCGCGTTCGACCGTCTCCAGACGGCGTGTTCTCTGGACAGCTCAACCTCGAGGACGTCCTCGATTCCGCCATAGAGATGCTCCCAGACGATGCGTACGCGATCGTGCTGTTGGTAGACCACGATCTGTACGAGGACGAGGACGACGACTTTTGTTGCGGCAGAGCGTACGGCGGCAGCCGTGTCTGTGTCGTATCAACAGCTCGGTACCACCCGACGCTGGATAAATACGAAGCCATCGATCTCGAACACATGTGGCCCTCATCCCACTGCAAGAAGTATGTAGAAAAGCTGTGCCGCAGCGAGGGATTGCAGATTGCAGGCGGGACCAGCAAGCTCCGGGAAGAAAAGCCCAGCCCTCTACGAGCTGCCGTTGATGCGGCTGCAAAGTTGGACACGCGCGGCAAGGTATCACAGGACCTGGATGGCTTGTGGTTCTCTCGCTTGACCAGGACTGTGGCTCACGAACTCGGCCATTGCCTGGGAATGGGCCATTGTGTCTACTATGCATGCATCATGCAGGGTACAGCAGGAATGGCGGAGGATGTCCGACAGCCTCCGTATCTGTGCCCCGTCTGTCTGAGCAAGATCACCTACGCAGTGACGGCCGAGCTGAATGGCCGCGATAGTGATGCAGAGAAACTTGCGTACGTTAGAGAGAGATATGAGGCTCTAGCGAAGCAATGTGACCGGTGGAATAACATCGGACTATTTGCAGGGTTTGGTGCTTGGTTACGTGCTAGACTGGAAGCTCTGCAGGGCGATGAAGCCAATCCTTACGGTGCTTGATACTAGCTGGAGTTGAACGTGAGTGGTTGTGTGGGCGGCAATCACACAGTACTAGCTAGAGATGTTCGAAGTTCTTCGACCCACTTCCCGTCCCCGCCCCCCAAAAAATAAAATAAAAAAAAATTTCAATAAGAATAATAAGAAACGCCATGTTGTCTTTGAAGCTCGTTATTCTATTACGTATTCCATTGCCGATTCCGAGGCGTTGAGACGTCACGGACGGCCCTGCCAGCCTGCAATGGGCATGTCCCGTGTTTACCCCACCAATTCCGAGCTGCCCGGAACGACGGAATGGCGGGTAGTGTCGGCGTTTGCCCCACCATGCACGCCCAGATGGGGTCCCCATTGCCGTCTCCGAACTTACAAGATCGAGGTTGACAGACGTTTAAAAAAAAAAGCTACCCCGGATTCTGAAGAGAGAGATTGCCAGCTAGCCTTGTTTCTAATATTCTAACACTGTCGAAAAGACCTCTTATCGATAATCATGTCGACCTCCTGGGTGCCAGACGTCTCCCCGGAGACTCCCTTCTCGTTGGCCAACATCCCATTTGGTATAATCAGCACGAAGAGTGACCCCGCCCCGCGCCCCGCTATCGCCATCGGGTCGCATGTAGTGGACCTAAAGGAGCTTACGCGGTCCAAGAAGCTCAGCGAGATCGCGAAGGGGCTCGAAGGACATGATGATGTCTTCTTGGAGCCGACGCTGAATGCCTTTGCTGCATTGGGCCGTCCCGTACACCGGGAGGTCCGCAAGGCCCTCCAGGACATCCTCGCATCTGACACCAAGTACCCCGAGGTACTGAGGGATAATGAAGAAGTCCGGGCCAAGGCACTGCTTCCTCAGAACCAGGTGAAGCAACATCTACCGCTACGCATTGGCGACTATACCGATTTCTACGCAGGTTACCATCACGCGTATTCCGTTGGAGTCATGTTCCGCGGTCCTGCCAACGCTCTCCAGCCGAACTACACTCACCTTCCAGTCGGTTACCACGGACGTGCCTCTTCGATTGTGGTCTCAGGAACACCGATTAGGCGCCCAACAGGCCAAATCCTGCTCAACCCGACCGCAGATCCCAAGGAGCCCATCACCGCCCCCTGCAGAAAGCTGGACTTTGAGCTCGAACTCGGCTGCTTCATCGCTACACCGAATGATCTGAGCGACTCGATCCGCGTGACGGAGGCGGAGGATCACATCTTCGGGTACGTTCTGGTGAACGACTGGAGCGCGCGAGACATACAGGCATGGGAGTACGTGCCGCTGGGTCCGTTCAACTCCAAGAACTTTGGCACGACCATCAGCCCTTGGGTTGTCCTCGCGGACGCGCTGGAGCCATTCCGGGCAAAGGGTTTGGAGAACAACAAGAATCCTATCCAGGACTATTTGAAGGAGGACAAGGCCGAGACGGCCTTTGACATAAATCTGCAAGTCGACCTTACCAGTAAGCTTTTCTTCCCTGCACGGAAAGAAGGGATGGTTTATTGATCAAATCAAATAGCACCCGAGGGAGACACCACGACCATTGGAACCACCAGCTCCAGAAATCTGCTGTGGTCATTCCCGCAGATGATCGCACACCACACGCTTGGAGGGTGCAACTTGAACACGGGAGACCTGTTGGCTTCAGGCACGATCAGCGGCACAGAGCAGTCCGAGAGAGGAAGTTTGTTGGAGATGAGCGACAACGGCAAGAAGGACATCACCCTGCAGGGTATGGACGTGCGACGGTTCCTGAAGGACGGAGACACGGTCACCATCCGGGGCACATGTGGCAAGTCCGGAGAGAAGGTAGGGTTCGGCGATTGTGCCGGCCGAATCTTTACTAGCGCACAAAGATAGACAACTTGTACTATCTGAACCAAAGGGAAAAGAAAAAGAATATACCATTGTAGTCAGAGAGAATATCTGTAAGAGCGTCCAAAATTGGGAAATAATCTGAAAAGGGGAAAGGAACCATTGGACTTTGTGCATCTACCCCTGTCTTAACCAAGTGAGAAGTGAACAGCCCTAGAAGTACGCTTTGAAATCTGCTAATGGTGTAGTTACCCCTTGTAGACATCCAGCTGGGTCGCATTCGGATGGTAAGACGCTTATCTTCGACTTAGATCTACTAGTCTACAGAGGGTAAAAAGTTTGAACCAATCTTGGGAATCCGTCTGGTAGCGAGTGGGCATTTCACAGGCTGAAGAACAGGGGAATTGGCTTAACCTTCATAGTTCGTTCGTCTAAGGACCCCCTGAATTGGGTAGCTCGCTTAGCAAGCCGCTCGGAGCGCGGAATTGAGCGCTGAATATTGCACTACAGGGTTCCGAGAGCAGGCATCACTCAGCCAAGGCACTCCGCCTCGCCTTACCTGACTTCCAATACATGGTCTTGCATGAGCAGCACGAATGAGACGTCCATTCCATCCCCCCCGGGGCCCCTGGGGGCGAAATATTCGAACTATGGAGGCGATAGTCTAGTTCTCAATACGAAGACGAAGACCACGTTCAGTAGAAGAAAGGAAAAAAAAAAAAAAAAAAAAGCCCTTGGAGTACGCTCGAATTACGCTCGAGATGATCTTTAGTTCAGGGGAGGAAGGCCGGCGTGGTGTTGGCTTCAACTCTATCCAGAACAAGCACTCCCCCTAAACAAACACCTGCGCACTGAGCCGAGGCCACGCGAGCGTTGAGATCACGTGGTCTAAAATTGGAATTGAGTGCTGCAGATCCGCCCTGCGCTGCTCGCACACCAGGATGCAGACCCTAGTCACAGTGTGCACCACCCCAGGGAGAGAGAAGTGCCAGCGTTCAAGACAAGCTAGCTCGTCGCGGCAAATCCAACGCGCCGAAATCCTTAAGTTACTTGGAGGGATCCTCCTTTCGCTGGGGGGGCAAGCGGACAAGGCCAGCAATTTCGCCCTCCTGCCCAGCAGCGCCCGCAGCGCGCAATTGTCCCACTTCATCAACCATCGCATTGCCATCGCGGCGACACGCAGAAAGCCAGAGAGATAGCCAAAGCAGGGCGATGGAGCTGCTCGACAACCAGGTCAGCGACCTGAAATACCTGACACAGAACGCTATCACCCCCCTGGCCGAGTCCGCCGTCTTCACGCCGCCAAGTGCTGTATCGCCAGGTTCCGCGATCGGCTATAATTCCGCACTCCATCACCCAGCGTCGTCATCGGCTGCCGCTGCCAGTGCCTCGAATCCCAACAAGCGGAAGAGCATCGACGACTCTCCGGGGGCGAGCGGTGGGGGCTCGAAGCAGCAGAGAAGCAAGCGCAACCGATACATCTCCATTGCTTGGTGTGTGATTCCCGCTATGGTTTTTTTTTCTTTTGTGCTGAGACACAATTTTGGGGGGTCAACCCGCTTTTACTTGTTTCGCTCGCGCGTGCCCACGGCAGATTGAGACCGTCGTTAGAGCGAGTGCCTGACACGACAGTCCGACAGCCCAGCATACAGTCCTCGCCTGCTGGATTGACCGTCCAACCATTATTTGTGCAGAACTGGAGATGTAATCATGCTGGGTAGATCGTAGCATTATTTCGCGGGCGACAGCCTATATCGTTTTATGAACGCTTGTTGCATTTCGTTTCGCGGTGCACGACTGTACGCTGTGCCTAGGATCTCACTGACATGCTTGATACTGCTTCTAGCAATGAGTGTAAGCGTCGCAAGATAAAGTGCAATGGCGAAACGCCATGCCAGCGATGCGGCAACCTCAACTTGCAGTGCCTCTATGCACCCAACTGCTGTTCCAATAACTTTAAGGACTCCGACGAGTACAAGCAGCTGAACAACCATGTCGGTCGTCTCCAGGAGCAGGTGGAGACGCTGTTTAGTAATCTGAGCGCTTTGCGCTCCGAGACCTTGCGATTGGCGCCCATCCATGACCGTGTACTTCCTCTGCCGTCGGCAGGTAGCGCTGGCACACCCTCGTCATCTGCCTCCGTCTCAGCTATCAACCGAGCGGACCTAGGCCATGTGCGTCCGTCTCCGGGATTCAGGGGCTTTACCAGCACCAACTTCAGCCTCGACATAGCCAAGAACACGCTCCACAAGATGGGCTACACCAACCTCGGTCAGGACAGCGCAGATGATAATGTGGGCGCACAGGACGATGCCCCGTCCCCGTCGCCAATGCTGGCGCCTCTGCAGGTCGAATCTCACTCAAAACCGTTGCCTGATCCCCTGTGGGAGTTTGACAAGGACGAGATGGTCCGCCTCTGCCAGGTCTATGAGGAAGAGGTCGGCATCATGTACCCGGTGGTGCGTGTCGAGACCGTGGTTAACCATGCTAAACTGTTGGCCTCGTGGATGGAAACGGCCAAGAAGAACTCCCTGGTGCCATCGGCTGCGCAAGATAACTACATCTCAGATCATAAGTCTCTCCAGTTAAAATTGGTCATGTGCAACGCCTTGGTGGTAGAAGAGCACGGTGATAGTGACAGGGCCATCCGCCTCTTCGAGAGTGTCCGACCGATCCTTGACCGCATGCTCATGAGCGACCCAAGCGATGTGGCGAATTTACCTTTGATCGCTCTTTTGGTATGTGACCCTTTACTTGGAAACCACAGTGTTGAGATGTTTCTCTGCTCCTAAATGAAGCTAACACACTGGCCCTGAATAGGCCGGCTACCGCTTCTTGGCCAATGATGAGGTTCTAGCATGGCGTGTCATCGGACAGGCTGTACGCCACTGCATAGAGCTAGGTCTTCATCGCCGGGACGCCATCATGCAGATTCCAGATGAGGAAGATCGCCGGAACGCTATCCACACCTTCTGGAGTGCCTTTGTACTCGATAGGAGGTGGAGCTTCGGCACAGGCCTTCCCTATATTTTGCCCGATGAGGAGATAGACCCAAACCTCCCATACCCGGTAATGATAGCCTCACGTCGTTTGACTTTTGCAGTCTTTTGGATGACAGCTAACATAGAATGAAGGATCAACATCCATATCTAGTTGCCATGATATCATACTCGCAGCTCAGCGCACGCGTATGGCGACTTTTCAGACAAGTCGAGCCTAACATGTCGATAGATCTTCGCCAGGGCGATATCGAAATGTTAGATGCGCAGATAAAAAAGTGGTACACTGAGGTACCTTCCGAAGTCCAGTTAGATCTCCCCGACTGGGAAACAATGCCCCGACATCTAAAACCTCCAGTCCATTCGCAGAAGGATTACAACATCCAACGCCTACAAATTTGGACTTATCTCCGCCTGAACCAAATTCGTACTTGGCTACACATGCCGATCTTGCACACCCACAGCAGCATCATGGAAAACATGCGAGGCGCTGAGCGTGTGGTTAAAATCGCCAAGAACACCATAAAATACCTGGCGCATCTGAACAACACCACGAATATATACCGCAAAATTCAGGTTTTTTACCACCAGTTCCTCACGTCGGCCATTGCCGTCTTGTTCCTCGCCTCCTGCCATGCGCCCGTTAATTTCAGCGCCAACTGCCGCGACGAGTTCTACATGGCCCTTGAGCTCGTCAAGGATTTCAGCTCCAAGTCATGGGTGTCACAACGCCTCTGGCGTACCATCAAATCCTTAAAAGAGGTGGCCCCGCGGCTTGGCCTCGCTGAGACCGAGGATCCGCACTCCAGCGCAGCCTTAACCATGGCCGGCCTCGCTACTGGTCACCTCGCGAGGCCCGGCCAGTCTGCCACCTCGGCGCCCTCCGCCCCTTCCATCCCGGCGTCGGCAACCGGTGAGACGACGCCCGCGGTAGACCCAGCGCAGAATGGGTGGCAGATTTCGAACGAGATGTCACGCATGTTTGAGGGATGCATCGGCGTCAACGGGTACCCGGCGAATGAGTCAGGGTCGGCCAGCCCGCGCGGGGGGCCGGAAATATCACAAAACAACGTGCACGACGAGGGGCCAGGCACTGCTACGGGGCTTTTTGGGGTCAAAGTTTCCGCTCCACCGAGCATGAGCGTGTATAGTCACTTCCGAGACATGTTTTGAACCCAAGCTAGTGTTTCTGTTGTCCTACGATTGCAGTAATCTAGAAAAAACACTTGGGAAGCGCGCAATGTAGATGCCCGGTGGATGCCTATAAGCAGATCTTGGGATTTGACCTTCATAAGCGTCCTACAAATTAGCTTTGCTTCGTGCTGCGTGGCAGTCAAACCAAATTGTATTGCGCCTTGTTGACCTTGCGTACTGGCTCAAGGACAACGGCCCACCCGCACTTGAGTCCAGCTCTATACCTGTCGCGCCTTTTTCTAAATGTCGCTTATCTCATTATGTCAGGGGACCCAAGCGGACTAACGGTTTTTACACTCCCTGCATCGAAATCTTCACCAAGCGGGCTTACTACTTGTTTCATATCGGCTGCCTCCTCAGTATAAGCATATCCTCTCCATGCTCCACGATCTACTGATGATGGTGGTGGTGGTGGCGAGGCTGGTGATGGAAACTTCCTCTGGACACTACCAAAACCCCTCGTGGACATTTGTGGCTTGGATGTCAAGCTGCGCCCGTCTCCGTAGTGCGCCCTGGGCGTGGCACCGAGCGTCTGCTGCTGGCCCTGTTGCTGCGCTGCATAGGCCGAGGCGTTGCCATAGGTGGTGCTGGTGCTGGCGCTATTGTACGTGTTGCGATGGTAGTGGCTGGGGTCGTAGTCTGAAGTGTCAAGCATTTGTCCGAAGCCAGATCTGGCGATGATTTCTGGCTTCCCAGCTGAGGATCCTTCTGCTCGGTTGTCACACACGTCGTTATTTCGCTGCTGCCGGTGGTGTGTATTGCTGGGAGGCATCGCCGAGTTGCTGGCTTTGGGTGTTGTGGTCACGTATATCGGCGTTGATGATTCCTTCTGCGACAATCTGTACCGGCAGCGCCACCAAATGAGCCCAACGCCCGGCAGCAAGATGAGTACGACGAAAATCACAATGACCACCGAGATGGTATTCATGGTTTGGTGTAGCGCGGCTTGGGAGAGCGGGATGAGATGGAGGTGTTGAAGCTTATGTGTCGCTAAACTGGCCTGCTGAGATTGTGTGATGATTGATATGCTGCCGGCTTCCTGGTTTGCAGGCTAAATCTTCGGTTTTAATACGCCAACCTAGATAATGGGAGATTTATTCTTTATTCCGATGTAAAGGTGCCTGCTTTCAGTACAGAGGCAAAGTGAAACATTAAAGACGAGAAATCTAGTAAGCTTTATTCGTTCAAGGTTGTCGAAGAAAAAGGGTTTCATTTTATTTTCATAATTATTATGATCACGAGTTATCTGTGGCCTGGTAGGTTTTAAGAGAACAAAGAACCTTGTGTTGGCTACTGGAACACGCCAACCGATATCACCGTTTTCAGACAATGCTGGCTTTGAGTTGCTAGTGTGGTACTCTTCGTGATTTGCAAATTCATTTTAACTACGTGCTTATTTAATCTGTGATGACCTCACGTACCAGTATATAACACCCCTGGTGCAGTACAGAACTCGCTGCAGTCAATATGACAGTTTGATGGGTTCCTGCTACTATCCTTTCTGCTTTCTTGGGACAGACTTCATTCATAAGTATGAATTGCAGCATTAAAATTATGTATTTACAGCAATATCAGGAAATAGCCGTCTAGGTAAACAAACTCATATGTCGTCCATACTACAGCCGTGTTCTGCCAATCAACGATCCAGGTCACTCAACTTACTAAGACCTTAGGTTGGATGATACTCGCTCGGCAGTACAAGCAGAATCCCCTTGAAAACGCTGGGAAATGCACTGCGTCTAACGTGACAAGCCAAGATGACAAAGAAAACGATTACATTGTTGCACCAACTGGTCCCTTGCGCCTACATGCTCTCTTGTATGACTAATGGATAACAATCGTGCCGGGTATTCATCGTTAAATGTTTTAGGCGTCATCGGATTATTCAACTTGATTCCCCTGATACATGCATCTGTTGTCAGCTCAGATTGTGGACATGATACCGGCGTTGATGTCGTCCAGAATGTTTGACAACTCCCCCCACAACTTCTTCTGGACCTCGTGTCCCTCAGTGCTTGTCACGAATTTCGAAGTGCTAAGTTGGGATTAGGTGTCTGATTAGTTGTGCTCAAGTGAAGCCATTGTACAGCAGAAAGATTAAACATACGGTTTGATGGCGCAATCGCCCAGGTACTGGCCATGAGTCTCCTTCCCACCTGCAGCCGCGTGCATAGCGGTGCGGGATGCCTCCTCGGTCGACCGCGCCACCAGCTTCCTGTACGGCCTGAAGAAAAGCTGGAATATTGCGCCTGCGTGTCTCATGACCTCGCTCTTGAAGAAACCGGGGTTGAAAATGGATATTGTGACGTTCCCGGGCTTTGAAGAAGCCGTGACTTGGTCGGCCAGCTCGCGCACAACGAGCAGCTGGATCAGTTTTGACACATAATATCTGACCATTATCAACATTTTCGCTCTTTTGATTCGTAATATTGAAAAACAATTAGACTTACCTTGTCGGCATTTGAGCATCGCTCTCAAGAGCCAGTGCCTTGAAGATTTCCTTGTTCTCTCGTTCGGGGAAATCCGTCATGAAGTGAACGAAAGAGCCAGTAAAGGTTAGGACCACTTCCTTCTTGAAATTTACAGAGGTTTCCCGAAGCTTGGGCAGAAGCAGGATGCTCAGAAGCATAGGGCTAATCACGTTCACAGTGATGGTGGACTCGTTCCCGTCCGCCATCTCGAAATCGTAAACCAAGATGCCAGCGTTGTTGACCACGACGTCGAGCCGGTCGAGGCCGGACGCCCGCTTGGCAAACGAAAGCACGCTGGCGTGCGAGGTGAGGTCGAGCTCCCAGACCTCGACGACGACGACGCCGGGCTTCCCCGTGGACGCTTCGATCGACTGGGCTGCGCTTTGGCCTTTCGAGAGGTTGCGCACGGCCAGGATGACCTTGTTGGCGCCTAGACGCACGAAATGGCGGGCGGTCTCGAGCCCGAGGCCGACATTGGAGCCGGTGACGATGATGGTTTGGCCGGTGTAGAGCTTCGTAGGGCTGGGGAGTTTGACACACAGCTGTGATCGGAAGAAATCTACAGCGTCAAGGGTCGACATGGCGCGTGTAATGACTAGGCTATGAAAGGTTTAGAACGGAGTAAGAAGAAAATCACCTTGGTGCTTAGACAGTGTTCGAGATGGGATTTAAATTCAATAAGGGAAACTTGGTTGCAATTAATAATCTTCGCAAATCGTGTGAGTCGTTAAAGGGCTGTGATATGTATATATATATAATACCTGCCCATTGCCACGGAGACTTTCTGCGTAGCGGGCAAGTTAGAGTCGCCATCGGCGGACCAAACGTCAGTAACGGAGAGCATATTTACGCCGACCCGTATCCAGGAAGTCATCCTTTCATGGTATCTGCTACATCGACCAGAGCACCAAAGCTGAAGACATCGGCGACATAAAGTCCTGAGAACTAGCAGAGCTTCATCGTGATTGGCGGGCAGCCGACGGCACACCAGATCATGAGGATCCAGATGGGGTCTAGCGTGGTAAGCCCTTTGCATTAGTGCCCGTCGCCATCGGTGCCGGCATCGATGACCGTAGCTGCTTCTGGCATCAGGCAGCAGGTCTGTCTCCTCCAGAACTGGAAGGATAATTACTTAGCTACCTTTGTGATAACTAGTAGATGTGGACGGTCTAAACACGACTAATGCTAAGTTAGGTGGCGCATGAGTAAGATCTCAAAGCCGCGCTGCTTTAAGCAGGTGCGATTAAAGGGGGGACCCAAGCACCCATGTTGTCGGAATATACTGTGAAGCAACATTTCATAATTATGCATAAAAAGTCTATGCACACACTCTCAGCAGAATAAACCGGTTTCACGTCGGTCCAAGCTTAAGTTTACCAGGTTCATTCCACATCATGCTTTTTCGCTGTCTTTCACATGATGGGTATTATAGAAATGTACTTGCACTCTTGACTCTGATTTTGATCTGGGACAATCCGCGGGATGGGCCTCAAGGAATATTCTCTGTCCACCTAATTCCGTAGCTGCTATCGAACAATCAGTAATTATGTATAGCCCCACTATCCAGTCAAAGCTGCCGGCAGTTGTGGGTTGGGGTATAAACTCTCTTCCACGTCATCGGGTTTGAAATTACCTACAGCGCCTGAGTTGGTAATTTCATGTTACATTCAGTTTATTTAACTAACCCGAACCTAAATAAACAGAAATGCAAGGTACATCCTCGTGATGATGATGAAAGTCAACTTGCCTTGAGTCCCGCTTTAGTCGCCGTTCCTGGTGCTATGTGATTCCTTGTTGAAGATGCCTCCACAAAACCGCAGTTGGAGAAACCCAACCCCCCCAGCAACTATAGGCGCTTGCTACACAGTTGAAGATCAGCTGATCGAAAGCAATCTCATCTCAACCCCTGCACCACTGCCGGGGCACGAGAGAACCATGACATGGCAGTGCCGAGCGCAGGTCCCGTGTTACATGAGGCTGCATCCTGTATAATTAGACAGGTTTTTCCTAACAGTATAATCACTCATTAAACCACGAATCGGAAGAACGGCGCTCTTCACCTCGGATGCTCGACAGAAACAGGATTACGTGGCCCTGTCAATGCAACGCTGGAGTGCCATCTCAACAGAGTAATGTGGACCGTTCCGCATGCACCCCGCATTGGGGTAACAAAAACTGGACCTCCGTATTGACTGTCCGTAGTTATTGGTGCGGGTGATGGTAGGTAGCATTATTTTACCGGGTATAGTCCACCTCGTGAGCATCAATTATTGGTGCGCATGATTGTGGGGGACATTAGGTTGGGGAAGTTATACCTACGTGCGTATTCCCATTTGAGTAATTATTGGTGGAATTTCCCGCTATTGTAATAACACGTGCTGTCTTTAATCTATGGAACGGGCATATTCCACAGATCGGACGAGAGTCGTCACTACCACATGTCAGGCACCGGCGCGACCTTAAAAACCCCACGATGTAGCCGCTCTGTTTCCTGCTTGACCGTTTAGGCCCCTCGTCGATGACTGCAAACCGCTTCTCACCGCTGCGCCGAACTCCAAAAGTGATCAGACATGTCTTCACGATCGAGCCTCGCTCTCGGCCTCGTTGCCGCACAAGCGCTTCTTGCCGCTGCTGGACCCTGTGACCTCTACTCTTCCGGTGGCACACCCTGCGTCGCTGCACACAGCACCACCCGTGCTCTGTACAGCTCCTTCAGCAGCGCGCTATACCAGATCTCTCGCGGCTCCGATGGCGCCACGACCACCATCTCGCCGCTGTCCGCCGGTGGCGTCGCCAACGCCGCCGCTCAGGACACCTTCTGTGCCAACACGACCTGTCTGATCACGGCCATTTACGACCAGTCCGGCCACGGTAACCACCTCACCCAGGCTCCGCCCGGCGGCTTCGACGGCCCGGACGTCAATGGTTACGACAACCTGGCCAGCGCGATCGGCGCCCCCGTCACGCTGAACGGCCAGAAGGCGTACGGAGTCTTCGTGTCGCCCGGCACGGGCTACCGTATCGACGACACCGTCGATGTGGCGACAGGAGACGCTGCCGAGGGAATGTACGCGGTCTTGGACGGCACCCACTACAACGGCGCTTGCTGCTTCGACTACGGCAACGCTGAGACCAGCAATACCGACACGGGTGATGGTCACATGGAGGCCATCTACTTTGGCGATTCCACTGTTTGGGGCACTGGCTCTGGGAGTGGTCCTTGGGTCATGGCTGACCTCGAGAACGGCCTGTTCTCTGGATCTAGCGCTGGCCAGAACACTGCCGACCCATCGATCAGTTACCGGTTCGTGACCGCGGTAGTCAAGGGCGAAGCCAACGCCTGGGCGATCAAAGCTGGTAACGCAGCATCCGGCGCGCTGTCGACCTACTACAGCGGTGTGCGCCCCAGTGGCTACAACCCGATGAAGAAGGAAGGCTCCCTCATTCTCGGTATCGGCGGTGACAACAGCAACGGCGCCCAGGGCACGTTTTACGAAGGCGTCGTGACCTCCGGCTACCCCACTGATGCCACCGAGACCGCGGTACAGGCCAACATCGTTGCTGCCAAGTACGCCACCACATCGTTGACCAGCGGCAAGGCGCTGACCGCCGGCTCTTCGATCTCCATCCGGGTCACCACGCCCGGCTACGACACTCGCTACATCGCCCACACCGGCACCACCGTCAACACGCAGGTGGTGACGACGTCCAGCTCCACCACGCTCCAGGAGGAGGCCAGCTGGATCGTGCACGCCGGCCTCGGCAACAGCGCCTGCTTCTCTTTCGAGTCCGTCGACACCCCCGGCAGCTACATCCGCCACTACAACTTCGCGCTCCTGCTCAACGCCAACGACGGCACCAAGCAGTTCTACGAGGACGCCACGTTCTGCCCCCAGGTCGCCCTCAACGACCTCGGCACCAATGCCCTGCGCTCCTGGAGCTACCCTACCCGCTACTTCCGCCACTACGCCAACGTCCTCTACGCCGCGAGCAACGGTGGCGTTCAGACCTTTGACGCTACCACCTCGTTCGACGATGATGTGAGCTTCGTGATCTCCACTGGCTTCACTTCTTAAGTCCCGTCTGGGCACTCCAATGTTTTTTGGGCTGGGGGGAAAATAGGTTCATCGGGTGATTGGATGGATCCTTTTAAGGCTTTAAATTGAAGCTTTGATGAAATAAACGATATGCAATTTTGATCGGGTTGGTATGAATTATGCTGTATGCGAACGGTCCAATGGTATCCGGGGAAAAAACATTATATGTATTGCCTTGGTATAATCTTCGTATAGTTGGTGGCGACACTTACTTGACGCTCACCACTTTTATGTATATATATTAATTTTATAAGTTTTAACCAGTAACTATCCAATAGTCCAATATTTACGCATGATCCACGATGTTTGTTTTAAGGAGACGCCTCCTATCCTTGTCTCAAGCTTCGAGAAGAAGAGAATATTTGCTTGTTTAATGACATTATGCATTGTTTGAAAATATATGGGGCCTATTATGGATGAGTGTCCTGCTTCAACGTGTGTGGGGAGGGTGGCAGGGTGGTATTAGAGTGGGTGCGGAGAAGATGCAGATAACATGTGAAAGTTGATGATATGACGCATTCTAGCACGGGCCAGATTTGTCTTTTTTTTTCTTTCTTTTTGTATCAAGATCCACTCATTTTTGAAACGACCATAGTATTTACGCCAATGTTCATAGAATGCCATATCTTCTGGAACTTGGCAGCCGTTGTATAGTTTCTGCGGGAAGAATTGCGGGGCAGAGCCGTGTATATTGAACTTTCTTAAAATGTGGAGCCAAGAAAATAGGCTTTTGATTTGGTGATAGGATGAGAAGCTGCATTGATAGACTTGGGCGGTATTTGTTTGTCGGAATAGAAAAACAACGACCGTCTGGACTAGATGACATGTACTCCAACTTGCATAACTTCTCATGATGCATTGCAAGCCTACGCACGTGACTAATCCTACTCGGCGCCGAGCCTACCTTAAAAGCGGCGTTGGCCGGCCGGAACGATATTACCTCCGGCTCGATGGGGCACATCGGGGACTTACGCATTCTCATCTTGCGCTCACCCCAAGCAGATACCCTGTTAAGAACCGCAGGCGAAAGCCGCTTGCATGAAGCGAAAGCAGATTGCAGGGTGCACGTCGCTTCAAAGAGTCACTCAACAGCTGATGACGATGGAGGCCGTTTCGTTCAGTCAGATGCATCAGCTGACCGAAGCTCGCTGTGACGACGACAACTGGACCGGCCTGAAGGACCGGGCAGAGAGACGCAGGCGGCAGACACGACTTAATCTCAGAGCCTACAGTAAGTGCTACGAAGACCCCAATTTCACCCTTAATAAGCTACGCTAATGCATACGCAGGGAAGCGAAGGGCGGTGCTAAAGGCGAGCGAGGATAGTGAATCAACGACGACACCAGGGAGCGGCTTGAGCCGCAGGGTAGCACCTCTGCACAATGTCATCGTTGACATGTACCCGGAGCTAGTGGGACAAGCTGAGCTTGTCTCTCTCCTCCACATCCCTGCATACTTTGCCGGAGGCACAGTTTTCGTCCCTGCGCGCATCCTGTATCCCATCTCGCGCGACCACCTCCTCCCGGTCGTCGAGTTCAACGTGTACCGCGCCAGCTTGACCAACGTGACCATACTGGGCCTCTTCCACCTCGTCCGGGCATCCTGCGGCTTTAACGGGCCGGTTCCTGTCTTTCCCAACTGCTACAAGGCGGGGGACATCCCTGATTCCCTGAGACCGACAGCTCTACAGCAGACCACGCCGCATTTCGATTGGATCGATCTCCTGCCCTCTCCGCGGATGCGCGACAACGCCATACGGGCCCAGCACACCTTCACCAACCAGGAGCTGTGCGTCGATATCCTAGGTGGGCTCAACGGAAAGGAGAACGGCGTGGACTCTGGCATCCGCGTCTGGTCAAACCCCTGGGAGCCCGAGGGCTGGGAGCTCACGACGGGAATCGTAAAGAAGTGGGGGTTCCTGGTCCGCGGCTGTGATGACATGTTTCGGGCTTCGAACAGATGGAGGCAGCTGCGCGGTGAGGAACCAGTAAATTGGGAGGAAGAAATTCGGAATTAGCAAGTAAACGGATGAACGGTACTGTTGACATGGACTCGTGCGGACAATCAGAAAAGTCGATTTTGTGAGCAGACGCATCTTGGAAGATTATACGATGACAAGAAAGATCCAGTAGCATATGTGTATATTAGATTAGGAGGCGCAGGAACTATGTAATATTTGGATAGCTTATTGAATATGATAATGACTTTTACGCCTACTATAGCCATCACGGATTATTACCCAGCGATTGTTTCTCAGTCCGAAATCAAGTAGTAGTGGCAATTCGTGGGGGTATTCGGGTGAGAGGCCCCGCATCGCACGGTAAGCAACCGCGCGTTTAAGCCGTATATCCGTAGTGCAGTGATTGAGAATTGAGAGGGAAAGGGATTATCATCCACTTCGACCGCCCAGATGACAACTGCTGGCGACTTCGATATCCCCATCTCAGCAGAGGGCAAACCCTCGCGGCCACCGAAGGGGTCCATAACCCTCTATGGCGCCGCCTACAGCGTCTACGTCCGCATCGTCCGGCTCGTGCTCGCCGAGAAGCGCGTGCCGTACACCCTGGTGCCCGTGGACATCTTCGCCGCCTCCGGGCCCCCGGCGGGTTACCTAGAGCGCCACCACCCGTTCGGGCGCATCCCGGCCTTCGTGCACCACCTCGGAGACACCGAGGACGACGACTTCCACCTGTACGAGACCAGCGCCATCACGCGCTACATCGACGAAGCGTTCCCCGGCTCCCCCCAGCTGCAACCCCCCGCGACAGGCCCAGGGGAAAACGCCCGGCGCCGCGCGCGCGTCAACCAGGTCATCGGCATCCTCGATGGCTATGCGTACCGCTGCCTCGTGTGGGACATCTACGTGGAGCGTGTGGCGAAGCCGCGCGACGGCAAGGGATACCCAGACGAGGAGCGGATCGCGGCCGCGCTCCCGCGCGCGGCGACCTGTCTCGCGGCGCTGGCAGAAATCATGGGCGAGGAGGAGGAGGAGGGTGCACTATTCCTGGCCGGGAGCCGGGAGCTGAGCCTCGCGGACCTACACGCTGTCCCCGTGTTCGAGTACTTCATGCAGGCGCCCGAGGCGAAGGCGCTGATGGCGCCGCACGACAACCTTCGTGGGTGGTGGGAGCGAATGAAAAATCGGGAGAGCTTTGCAGCCATCGGATGAAGCCATTCACTTGGAGAGGATGGAAATCATTGGAAAGAGAAGAGATTTTGGGCATATGTGTATTTCTGCAATTAAAGAAAGTTGATAGTCGTCCCCTTAATTAGCATGCAAACAAAGGCTAGCCCATATTTACATTCGCATATCACAACATACAGTGGCTAGTAAACCAGACATGCTATTAAACTTGACTTTTTTTTCCCCCGTGGCTAGAATTCATATTAGAGGAAGAAAAATGTATTGACGAGCTAGTAGCGTAGAGAATGTGGTAACCTGACCAGGAAACCACTTTGCTCATTACATGGTTTAGAATGATACGGATTTAACAATTCTATAACACGAATACATAATGAAACTTGGATTAATCAGTCTCTAGGAAAGAAATATTACTAAATCAAGTAGATGACCAAGATGCTGTTGGAATAGAAGGTAAACAGACAGATGAAATGAAGAACCACGCTCATTTGGTGTGGTAAAGGCCCCAGAGGACATTCTGTACGGCAGCGTTTCCAGAACAGCTCATGGTGCCCTTGGCTCCCACCAGGCCGTTGAACTGGAACTGGCTGATGGCCGCGTTGATGATATCAATGATATCCTGGTTACCAGTGGTAAAGTCGACGTTGCCGACGGGGAGGCCCTGGCCCTGGATACCAAAAGCGCAGGTCCCGAACTGCACGAGCTGGCTCTGGACGCCGCTCGAGGAGACGGTCCAGTCGCCGCCCAACTGGATATTAGTGACGATTTGCTGGCAGTCCGACACGGTGGGCGAGGCGCTCGACGTGTCGTCGGTGAAGGACGAGGCGCCGCAGTAGTTTTCGCCCTGCGGCGTGTTGCACGGGAAGTTGGGGGCGCTGGCCAGGGAGCTGTTGAGATTGATGATCGAGTCCCAATTGTAGTACGCCATCTGCGCACTGCATACCGGCAGCCGCATGTACCCGGGCGTGGTGACGTCTTGGTTCATGAGGTTGTTGAGAGTTGCGCTATCGCCAAGGTCTGGAGGACCGCCGCCGTTCTGATTTCCGTTGGTCGGGTAGGTGTTCACTGATCTAAACATTGGGGGGGCGTCCTAAATGCATGAATCAGCCTTGATATCATATATAAATAGAGAGGGGGATTATGTTCTCGGATGAAAAGCAAAATCAGAAGAATACCCTTCCACTATCTGACCCAGAGTCAGACCACCGTAAGCCCCGTCTTTGAACTCACCCAGACCCGGAGGCGCAGTAAATAAACTATCACCACAGCTACCGTCGCCCGATGCGGCAACCAGATAGTACATCTTGTTGTTGTAGCAGTGCCAGGTACTCAAAGCTGTGCTCTCTGACATGTACTTGTCCAGAGGGTTACCGGTGATGCTGCAGTCGTAACCAGAGTCCAGCACAAAGGCGTGGGTGCCCGAGAGCGTCCAACCGACGGGGATGGTGTAGGCCTAGAAGGCGGTGATGACAGCCGACTGCAGTGCAGTGGAGCTTGTGGGTGCGTAGCCTGCCGAGTTGGTATGTCCATTTGCACTTCCTGCACAGAATCGACCGTTGGCAATGAGCCCCGTCAGACTATCAATGGCGGTATCCGAGCCGCCCAAAAGCCATTCCGTTGTATTCTCTGTCACGTTGCCCCACCCATAAACGGGGGTGCCCATGTCTTTTGCAAAGTCCTGCTGTGATTTTGCGTTCCAGACTGTTCTGCTGTTAGGTTAGTCCTACTCCAAGTGTATGTTAGCGCAAGGGAGCGATCACTTACGATTTGCCTGCATCGACAGTCACGGCCTTGGCAAATGCTATGGCGACGGCTATGAGAATGGCTGTGCCATCCTTGACGGTATCTTTATTCAGGGAAGCCAAGAAGGAAGGCAATGTCGTAAGGTCTGGACCAATCGTCATGAGTATTATTATCCCAGTTAGAACCACTTCGCATCGCAGGATTCTCGAAACATGCCCAAAGAAAAGAAGCTAGAGCCGAACGAGTACGTACATTCGTTAAAGTACATCGCACTCGCGAACGCGCCCAGGACGCCGATCAGGTCCAAGAGCACCTGGAGCGTGGTGCTATCATCATCCGGCACCGGTGCGAAGGCATTCTCGTAAGACGCGAACCCTGGAAAGAGGGCAGTTGAGGCAGCTTGGAAGAGAGCGTCGTGAAAGTTGGCATAGGCCTCGTGGATGAGAACCATTGTATTCCAAACCTCGTACCCGCCAGGGCCCGAACCGACTCCCACAGCGCCCTGACATGTAATAGTCGCGTCGCAGTTGCTGTGGCTGACCAATGAGCCGCAATTCGCGTTTTCAGCCACGTGAAAGGTGTTGGCGATCGACTGGGAAAAGGTCAAGTTCGCAGAAATCCTGTCCACAGTTTTCCACACATTGATAGCATCCATCCAGGCATTATCACAGTCCATCTCGGCCCAGCGCTGCGCGGGCGTCAATTGGCCAACGCCCTCTACAGCGGGGTCGGAGCAGGTAAGGCTGGTCCAGTTGCCCGTGCGGGTACCTTCGATGTATGGATCTCCGCCAAGCTTGATCTGCGTCGTGAAGTCGAACCAGCTGTCGAGCCCAGCAGGTGGCGACAGGTAGTCCTCGAGATCCGTGGCCCACTCGGTAGTGCCACCCATCTGGAACAGGCGGTACAAGGACTGGCGCTCCTTCTTGGTATCTGCGTCCATGTACTCGACCCACTGGACGTCGTCGTAGATCAAGACGTTGGTATTGCTGCTCGCGTCCACGAAGTTCTGGTTCACGCGGGATGGGTCGGCGATGATGGCCTTGATCTCGGCGTCGGATATATAGCCCGCCGTACCAGTGCAGGGCCCTTCTGCTGCATTGGACACGGCAGGCGATCCTGTGAAGAGGCACTCCTCGATATAGCAGCCGGCTTCAGCCATCTCGAATGACCGGCCGTAGCTGGTGATGCCAACCACGATCTTGTTGGATGGCACGTGTGCCTTGGTGATCATAGACTGCAGGGATCGCACATGTTGGCATTAATCTGAAGATGCACCGTTCCCAGCGTATCTTGATAAAGAGCGGGGAACAAGGAGCAAAGCAACTTACCAGAGCGCCGAGAGTTTCAGTCAAGTTAACTTGACTACGCAGGCAGTTCCCTGTTGGGCATCCAGGGTTGGAGAACGCGTTGGCGTAGTCCCACTACCAGCAATGTGAGCGAGGGGTTTACTTTCGATTTTGATTTGATTTGATAAGAGGCAAAACACTGACCTGACCATGGAGATCATACGTCATGAAGACAATGTAGTCAAGGATATTGGACATTAGAGTGATAGGATAACCCTTGAGATACCAGTATGAGGACGGCGCTGCTATGGAGATGGACCTGTCATGGCCCAGCAGATTCCTGAGTATCACTAGAAAGGCAAAGTAGTTCATCCCATCATCAGTGCTAGCCGATGGAATGCCGGGAATGTCTGGAGCCTGCATTTTGTTTTTATGATGAATTAGCTTTCTTGTCCTGGTGAATAATAATAATCAGGAAGGTGAGAAAATTCGGGATCTTATGAGAGATCTTAAGAGTCGTTCTTACGCCAGGGTAGTCCCAATCTAGATTAAGGTGTTAGCATGGCTCACTAGTAATCCAGGTACAGCATCGATAACTCACCAATGTCAACACCGTCGAGATTATTGTCGATGATGAAATTGGCAATGTTAGTAGCCATAGTCAACCGGTTGGCCTCGGTGACTCCTTCGCGGAAAATGTGGTAGGTATCCGGTTTGGTAGAAAAGTCCCATCCACCAAACGACAGGATCCTCTTTGGCCCACTTATGATACGGAAGTTTTGGAATTCGTAATCGGCCATACCATCACCAATGACGACCTCATAATCTTCCGATAGCGTGGCAAAGGCATAGTGCACGTGGGTGTATTTGGAGTTATCAATCTGCCGGGCGTCCATATATAGACAGGAGCGACTGGTGAAAGCGTACCCCTCAAAATACGTGACACTACGGAACTGATCGGGCGGGCCACTCAAGATGATATCGGTGCCACAGTTGGAGATACATCCATTGGTGCCTGGGGCAGCGGAACCTGGGGATCCTACGCTTGTCACGGGACAGCTCTATTGTGTTCTGGGCAGCGTTTCGACGTCGTCGTCCACGACCACCAGCATCATATCAAAAACAACGAGCACCACGTTTTCCACCTCTACAACTGCAGTTGCCACGACTACAACCACGTCCACGACAACCACTGCCAACCATCAGCCATCTCAATCAGGCCTAGCAGCTAATTGTGAGTAAGATATTAGCTTGCTCGTCGTTTTCATACCTTAGCTGCACATGTGTATCTACTATCAAAGAAAACCTGGGACGTATGAGCTAATAAACAATCGGCTAGGTGACAATTTCTACCTTGTCAGCACTGGTGACAACTGTGGCACAGTTGCATCCAATTATGGCATTAACTTAGCCGATTTGTAGGTATCCCAAATCCTGAAGTCTTGCCAGCCAGTTCACTAATACAATACTCTTTACTAGTTACACCTGGAACCCCGCTATAAACTCTGGTACATTATCCTTCATGAGAAAGAAAAGAGACAGCCGTTATCTTCTTAAACTTTACTGGCCAATTCACTATAGCTGACTTTCCCATCTGACAGCCACATGCGATTACCTATATGCCAACTACTGGGTATGTGTTGATGTGCCCGGAGCAACGACGATGACGACGACCACCAGAGCTACTCCTACGTCCACATCCACGTCCGCAGGCCCCACGCCTCAGATGCCGGATATCGTCTCCAACTGCGACAAATTCCACCTAGTAGACTCAGGAGATAACTGCGAGGTCATCGACAGCGCTCAGGGTATCACTCTGGCACAATTCCTCTCCTGGAACCCTTATGTCCTGTTCGACTGCACCAATCTCTGGCTCGGATACTATGTCTGCGTTGGTGCTTAGGATGTTCACGTGCACAAACCCCGTGAGGTGTTGGTTATGACGTTGTTTGCAGAGAAATTTCTTTCTACAGTTGACCAATTTCTTTTCCTTTCTTCTTCTTGTTTGTTAGTATGACAAACATAAATATTACAATATTCTGGAGTGCGCTTAGTACACAGTCAGAACAGATCTTGATCCAGGAAAGCCTTTAGTAGCCTCAATAGCTCCATTATAACAATTTCGAACAAAGCCCAGATTCAATTATAATCCATATAACAACCGATACTATAGCCAGCTAAAGGTTTCGTGAAAACTGTCGTTAACCTCCCCAGATGCGAGTTGTCGTGTCACCGATCCATGTAAGCAGAAAAGAAAACTCTGAAATCGCAGTACCATAATGATAATCTAGATAATATTAATCGATTAGTCTTTAATGATGAAAAAATTGCCGTGAAGATAATTCAGGTAATCATCCCACTGACCTTTCTCGCAGCGATTTTCATTCTATACCCATTAGGCAATATGTTTGACAGCACTGCCTGAACCTGTAGATTCAAGATTCGTGGATGCTACAAGCTCAGTGGAACCATTTACTCCTTGCCCAATTATGGACGCGATTTCAAAGTGGTTAGCAGGAATTCTCGGCAGACGTTGCTTGCTATTGCTGTACGTAAATCTCCAGCAGATGGATGGTGGCTTAGCATTGGGCAAGCGAGTACAAAAACATTAGTAGACGAGCAGAGAAATTCATCAAGATGTATCGACTCACTAGTGGGCATGGTAATTGATAAGAGGAGAGATATGATAAGACAAAAGAGTTTAGGACAACAGCTAGTGCAGAGGTAAAGCAAGATACAACCATGTTGGGACTTGACGAAGGTGGTAAGCAACCGGTATATAAGCTGACGGCTACATCCCGGTAAGGCTTATGAAAACTGATGGCAGTTACATGTTTAGGAGTTTCAGGCTGGAATCACAGCCAGTAGCATACGATAGGAGCAGTATAGGCCCATCATGAGAGAGGCGGAGCTGGGGGTTGCGTAAAGTATCCGACTAGTGCCTTCCAGAGTAGTGGAAAATAGGCTCCTCGCGAGTCGCCAACAACTCCACGCTCATTTTTGCAATAACAAGCAAAATGATTACTAGAATCTCCATATACACTAAGCAATCCTAGAGGGGTTTTTTCTCCCTCCAAGGATTTAATGCTGATCTCTTTAGCCTTCTCATAATGTAGTTTGCCTCAACTCAAATGCTTGGAAGATTGGCGCGGCTTAATGTATTGGCAGTTCCCATACTCAAGCTTTTCCTAGAGCTAGTCGATACCGTTGGAAGGTCTTCCAAGTCCTTGGCAAACGGGCTCCGGCACACTTCCGCATCTCTGTGCGCGATCGAGCTCCATAAGCGATCCAAGCTCTCCGCCCACCGATCGACCGGCATCGCGCAGATCACGAACACCGCTGCTACCAGAGGTATGGCGGTGGCGCAGTACACCCAGAACCGCGGCCCGCCAGGAGAGTAGTCCTGGCTCATGCTGAAGAGGCCCGCCGCCCACGATAGTGGCACGAAGACGAGAGCGACGTAGGTGACGCGGCGCACGTTCACGGCCTCGGCGACGGAGCGCCGCGTGTCCAGCAGCTGGATCACGGTGGCGATGAGCTGCATCTTCTCGTCGAGCGCGCGTATCAGGTCCTGCGTCTGCAGCGATACGTAGTCGATGTCCGCGGCTAGCAACCGGCCCGCGACCGCGAGGCGCTCTGCCGCCGCCGCCGCCTCCTCCTCCTCCTCCCTCTTTTGCTCTTTCCCTTTGCCAGGCGCATGACCTTGTGTAGTGAGCGTGGTGCCCACCTCCGTCTCGGCTATCCAGTAGCTGCGGATACGGTCTGACATATCCCGGAGCCGGCTAAAGCTCACGTAGCTCTGACGCCGCCAATTGCTGAGCGCCACGAGGTTGGCCTCGGTGAGGCGCTGCTTGCCCTCCTGGTTTGGTGCCTGGTAGTGGCTCAAGTATTGGAACATTAGCCGGATGTTGCCGATCCATTCAGATGCGACGATCTGGATGGGATAAAAGCTCAGGCTGACGGGGGAGGGGCTGGATCGCGACAGCCCCGGAGGGTCTTGTAGAAAAGCTTGCACAAGCTTCTCTCGCACCGTGGTGGGTGCGCGACTTCGTGGTTGAACAGAAGACGTAAAATTCGAGTAAGTCGGAATCGGACTCATGACAAACGTTCTCCGGACAAGTCTACATGGTACCTCCTGTACGCCGTCCGGACTGTGAGACTTGCGTCTGATTACGGTAGTCGCAGGATCCACGAGGATGACACCTGATAGAAAAATGTTTGTTAGGGAGGTGTGAAGCTGGAAAATGAGAAGAAAGAGAAGAGTTAAAAGAGGAGATAAGTTCAAAATCCATACATATCCATGAGCCTACCCTCTTCTTGAGCATCATAGAGGTATACCCTGTCAAGACGGCGAACTGACAATTTGGCACCGCATATGGCAATAAAACGCCGTCGCGCTTTATGTTAGCCACGGATTCGTACACATGTTCATGATTCTCCTGCCCTTCTGCGTCAAAGTCCCCAAGGTCCAGGGCAACTTTGTAAGCAAAATGGATTCTGCCCTTGTCCATAGCGGAAGGGAGATAGTTATGAGCCGTAGCGCTCAGACGATCAATAGGGTCTGGTGGGGTGGCCTCGAGGTGCCGCGCGAAGAACTGGGGTTCAATATCCAGACTCTCCCCGAGGTGCTCTATCGTAGGCCCGTCGACATCTTCTACTATGATTATGCGGCCCACGCACTCCTCGGGAAGAAGCGCTATGCCCTGGTCGCTTACACGCTCGTATATCCGGGGAGGCGTAGAAGCATCGGTGCCGCGATGATAATCAACTAGATTGATCGTCGGAGCCGATATCCAGTGGGATCTCCTGTGCAGAAATCTGGACAACCCGACCAGCCCGCGGTGATCTTCGGCGAGGATGCTCACATAGTCGCGATAGGCCAGCTTCTCCGACGCCATGGGTTGTTCATTCTTGGTGCAGACAATGACAACTCGAAACGCAATGCGGGAGGGCCAATGGCATACGGCCCACGCGTATGTCGGCTCAAGTTGACAAGCGATGCATTGTGCGCATCAAAGATATCGTGTTGTGCCTGTAGAAATGTGGGCGAGGCTGTTACGTCTGAGGCTGAGACCGCCAGCAGATGTGCATCCTGCAGCGCTAAGACTTGCAGGATGGCTCAGCGGGTGGCACAGCATAGATCAGAGGAATTGTCTTACAAGCACAATGGGCAATTGGGCATGTGATTTCATAAGCCTCAAAGCGAAATACCTTGGTATGGTGTCATAGGATAGTGCTGTACTATCTAGCAGCTTTGAACGTGATATATTTGCACAATGGCGTCCATATATATGTATACGCGCAGACTCAATCACTATTTTCTACAACGTTGCATGGGTTTACCATCGCGGGGTAGTGGTCTGACCTAGGCAGCCATCGCCGAGTGACATAGCAGGGGTACGTGAAATTCGAAAGAGAAATCACAGCATGAGCCAACTCATGAATTGGGTGACTTGCTGCTGGCACTATCGCCGAGGCTCAATTAATAGTATTATCAATTCTGGAGACTTCAAGGCTACAAGGTTACCAAGCTATCCCTAATGGCTTTATGTTGGCCCATTGCTATCATCGCCTTCCTGCTCAGCTGGCCGCTCCGGGCAATCAGCGTAAGCAGGCAGCAGCAAGCCTACCTCGGTCCCTCTGTTCCATTCGAGTTTCGCGATGCCGTGCTGGAGGATGCAGCTGATATCGCCACGGTGATGGTTGACGCCTTCTCGCCATCAGATCCTTGGGAGTACGTCTACCAGTTCCGGGACCAGTATCCTGGCGTCCAGTGGGAGTGCGCACATCAATTCGCCATAAGGGTATTGCAGAGTCCCCCAAGCAATGTTGTGCTCAAAGTGATCGCCGTCCCAGACCGCAACGGCGGCGGCGGCGGCGGCAGCGGCCACCGCTCCCGCGTCGTCTCCTTCGCCGCGTGGCGCTGGAACACCACGCGGGAACAAGCACGGGAGGGAGCGCAGGACGTCACTGCTACTTCTGCTCCCCTCGTTACCGATTGGTCGTGGTCCGCGGGGATCACCCTCGCCCTCAACTGCTCCGCGCCGCCCGATGCCAACATGACCCGAGTCCTGCAGCTGCGCAAAGCCATCGACGACGCCGGTCAGACCTACATCGAAGACGTCTACCCGTGGAAGGTGTACCTCGACCTGCTCGCGACGCACCCAGACTGGGACGGTAACGGGTTCGGGGCGACGCACCTGCGCTGGGGTCTGGCGCTCGCGGACGCGAGGGCTTTGCCTACAGTGCTGATGGCCACGCCGGCGGGTTATCCGCTATACAAGAGCGTCGGGTTTGAGGGGATCCACAATGTTACTGTTGAGAGGTTGGACGGGGAAGGAATCATCTGGTACGAGGCCATGGCGCGTGATTATGCGCAGGCCCCACTTGGACGCGTGGGAGCGGAGCAGTCGTAGACGCAACGCTGTGCGGGCCGCGAAAAAGTACTACTTCGTAAATAGCAGATAACATGCACTTTGGACATAACTGTAGACTCAGATGTACTTGACTAAATTGAACCAGTCATGTCAAGAAATAGGTTCTATGTGACTAGAAATACAGTGCAGTGCTTGGCAGCATCTAAGAAGGAAAAGGGTGTGTCAACCCAAGAGCGGAAACGATGACATCGTGTCAGTCTTGGGGATATCAAACGTTCAATTCATTGCGGGCCATTTCAAAACTCAATGAAATCATAGTTTTTCCCGTAACTAACAATAAGAGAAATTCTTTCATAGGCCTCCCATTAATGACAAATAGTAGCAGCTCTCAAAACGCCTCCGCCCCCAAACAAAAAGGAAGTGATGCCAGTGCACGGGGTCTAGCCCGAGGGCTGGATCGAGCGCGCCCAGATAAGAGCATTGATTTCACATAGTCCTTTCAGTTCCTAAGTATATCAGTATGTTGTGTCATGAGATAGTTGTGCGACAGACGAAAAGAGCCTCTCCGTGCCACCCTCCTAGGTCTGCAATTTGCTTGTCGGGTCAAGGGGAATGGGGTGTGACAGGTGCAACAAAGGGAAAGATAAACATGAGGTAGCTGCTAGCAGCTTGATAAAGAGATAAGGGTGAAATGATGTGTAGGTGGATTCTTTTTTTTTTCTTTTTTCAAGCGCCGTCCCTTTACAATACGTCAGGAACTTGGCCATCCAAAAACATGACATGTATCGAAATGAGGAGAGGTATGATCTATTGACTTTTGAAAGCAAGACACAACAAATGTCAATGCAGACCTGAAAAGAACTCTAGGTTCATGGTGGAGGTAAGGCAGGGCGAGGGTGCGGTGATAGATGAGGGGGGGGGGAAGAGTAAGGCAATTAAAATCAAACAAAGGGAAAGGGCGGGGAAACACTTACAGCAAAGCCAGCTCCAGATCTCCGTGAATTCTCGCCTTGAGTGTGACCTCGATCTCGAGGTTCAGGTCGAGCCGCAGGCGCAGAGTATCGCTCTTGCCGCTGTCGCCGCCCTGCTTGCCCAGCGCACCGCCGGCAACGTTGCTCAGGGTGCCCGTGGCGCTGTTGGCCAGGTTGCCCGCAGTCTCGCCGACATTTCCGACGGGGAGGAGATCGTTGCCGCCACCGCCCAGGAGTCCACCGCCGATGCCACCGAGGGGACCGCCCTGTTGTTGTTGCTTGCGGCCCTTCTGCTTCTGCTGCTGACGGCGGCGCGGCGGCGGCGCGGGCTCGTAGTCTTCTTCCTCCTCCTCGTCAAAGTCATCCTCATCGTAGTCGGAGTAGTCGTCCTGTTGGGGCTCGGGCTGGGGGGGAGCCTGGCGGCGACCCTGGCGGCCGGCGGGCTTGGATGGAGATCGCGACGAAGACATGGTGGTTATGGTTTGTTTTGTGTGGAGAAGAACGAGTCTAGAATATTGTGGATGTTCTCGATGCTAGTCTAGCAATACAGATGTGACTGAAGTAAGGAACTTGTAGAAGTTTTGGATGTGTATGGTAAATGAGAATCCGGAAAGAACTATGACAGGAGTGACTATTTACATAGGGATGACATCGGCACAAGAAACAAGACGATTTACATGAATTCCATGGTTAAAGGGGAGGGTCCAACCCGAGCCTAGCGACGTCATGATGGTTCTAGGAAGACGAAAGAGCTCTCCAGAAATCTTGTTTTTCTTCCAGAAGAATGGAAGCGGAATTATAGCCTGCCTGGCGCTTCATAACTCACGGGATTATCACGCAACGGATGACACAGCGCCCAGGCGGAGTCAGAGTATCTGAGGTGCATCTCGATGCGCTGTATGATGTCGTTGAACGGGGTGGGGTGGAGCTCCCCGGCTAGACTTACATCATTAAAAAAAAGCCACATGCGGCAACTAAACTAAGTAGTGTACCCAAGTGGAGGGGGGTGGGGGAAAATCACCCCCTAACGCAGCCGCACCCACGCACCACAGTGCATCATTATTTCAAAACTAAACAAAAGAGGAGTCCTCTGCATGTGAAGTATCCGCTGCGTACAAACGTTGCGCCTTGTCACTCTCGGGTACTCGAAATATAGTCGAGTGTTCCAGAGTGGTGTGATCGGTGCACACCCTCTCTTCAGATGTAAGTTAGGGACTTTGCTACACAGACCCTCTGCACCCACACCACCACGCGGGGAGAGTTTATAGAACGTTCTGGTCTTATTGATCACGCCCAACCATGCGGCTTGATACGCCAAGCTGAAGCTCTCTATGTAAGCTAATATCGATCACTCTTCGACTTGCCAAATCCTGTTTTCTCAGGGTCCCGTCCCGATCGTAGTAGATGGACCACGCCCCATCCTCGCCCTCTACCGCCAGGAACACCGGAGTATTTTCAAGTACCAACCACTCCTCATCCACCGACCAGTTGAAGGGCCCTATCGTGTGTCCGACCGTGTCCCCCCGCGGCCCATGACGTAGCTCCCCTGTATCCTTGTGTGCATAGATCCAGTGGAGAGAGGGTGGATCAGTAGATGCCATGGAGACAAGACCCTGATGGTTCTCGGGACCTGGATAGCCAAAGTAGAAGCCGTTGAACTTGAATCCTGAAACAGGATGATCAGGGTGGTCCAAATAGAGCTAAACTCCGTCGACGAGAAAAAAAAAACTTGTTTAGCAATGTCTGTCCGGTAACTTGGCTGGATCGTGAAGTGATGGGGAGGGGTGTTGTTGAGAACTGACCTTGTTGTCCTTCAAGACTACGGTAGCTTCTTGCACTGGCGAGCTGGCGCTCGTCGAGAACTTCGCAGTCAAGTTGAATTTGATCCTTTCTTTTGCTTGCTGGTTCTGTTTCTTTTGCGCGTCGATAGCTTCAGCGACGCCGATAACTGTCGGTATCGCGTTGATCACCAAGAGTCCCAGGGTGGAAAGCGCCATAGTGTAGGCGTAGCTAATGCGTGCGATACTGTGGGACGACCGGGAAAATGTCATGGGGGAAAGGGAGCCATGCCGAACACTGCAGGCAGCGCTCTTTTTTGACCCTGCCCGTGGACCGCTCTGGAGCTGGTCGGGTACGATGCCCAAAGGCACTGGAGTTACTCTGCTATCCTCACACCCGTGGACCGTTGCCTAATCTACACATACGGACCCATCTAAACCAACGGGATGGCGCTAACATTACGATGTTTGACAAGTAACACTGTGTATAGGGGGCTGGAGGACAATTGTCATGACTTCATAGACTGTAAAATGGACAAATTGCGCAGCTGATGTGGAGCGCTACCTAAATGGGGAAGTCGTGTGAAGTATCATTAAGTAGCCGACCTATGGTGTGGGAGCCGCCAAACACCCCTGTCGTGCAGGGGTGGTGTGTGAGATCTCGATGGGGAGAAATGACTTCATGATGGATTTTATGTCTTCATCAGCAGCTCATTGCGTCACAAGTGGACGAAGTCTGGGGAAAGAATAAGAAATCTTGAATTGAAAACATTCGCATGTAGAATAAAACAAAGCATAGGACCCTGTGAGCCCGGAGTATCAGCTTAAACACTAGTCTATCAAAATTAGCAAACGGCTTGTACATTGTAAACATCCTTATTCTTTCTGCAACACTAGCTCAACATGTCATCAAAAAACGAAGAGAAGCCTCAAGTGTCCCGAGAGGAGGGTGAGGACCACCAGCAAGAAGATGAGATCTACGAAGGCGATGAGCCACAAGAGGAGCACGCCGAGAACGAGCAACCAGAGGAGTACGAAGAGGAACAAGAAGAGCCCTCAGAAGAGCACGACGAGCCCGCAGAAGAGCAAGACGAGTCTGCAGAGGTGAAGTCAGAAGAGAAACCTGAGGAGCAGCAAGAACCAGCAGCAGAGGAAGAAGGAGAAGAGGAGAGCAAAGAGACGCCCTCCGGTGAAGCCGGCGAGGAGACTGCCTACGAGGAGCGCTCACCATCGCCGAAGAAGGAAAAGGAGACGAAGAAGCAGCGCGATGTCGCGACAGACGAGAAGCCACGCCGGCCTAGGCGCCGCCGCAACCAGCCGTCTTTCATGGACGACGACAAGGAGAACGCGGACTACGACAAGCAAGTCGCGCCGCGCCGCCGCCGCCGACCCCAGCAGCAGCAATACCAGCAGCAGCAACAGATGCAGCAGTACCAGCAGCAGCAGATGATGATGCAGCAGCAACAACAGCAGCAAATGCAGCAACCCAAGGAGGATGATGGCGGCAAGAACCCGCTAAAGCTGCGCCTCGACCTGAACCTCGAGATCGAAGTCACGCTAAAGGCCCGCATTCACGGTGACCTGACCCTCTCACTCTTGTACGTATCCCATATTCTTTTCCCCTCCCCCTCCATCCCTTCCTCCCCTCCCCCAAAACAATCTAGTGGCGCATCGGACTACGGACCCCTCCGCCTACTCTCTCTCCACTTTATGTCGTATCATCCACTAAGCGATACTTAGTGAGATGTAGTAATTGAAAATCCACGAATTTGGAGCAAGTCGAAGCGTTACCGAATCGGCGCTCTTCCCTGCTAGCACAATACGCCCGTTTCCTATTGCCCTGGCATGGGATGAGCGAGACAAACGGCTCGCTTCGAGGAAAGAGAGTGGGATGGAGGGGGAGGGTGAACCCTTTCCTTCTACATACGCCCACACGTCATTTGTCTTAAGCGAGGATGGGGAAGAGGAAATGAGAGAGAAAAAAAAACAAATTTGCACTACAGCTCAACTAACGCATGTTATGCCGTATTGCAGGGACGGGCTATGATCACCCAACCGTTTTTCTCTCCTTTGTACGGCATGCCTGACACTCCCTAGATGGGACTGCATAATTATCATGTTTTCCTTTTATCCTATAACGAGCCGGACGACCGCAGATCCCCCTTTTGAATTTTTTTCCCCTCCTCTTTCCTGCTAGTGCCCGGTATACCTCGGAAGTTATTTGTCAAGCCCGGAGGGTGGTTATTTTTTCACTGTTTACCTGGACGGCGCAACGAGGGCACGGATGATTTGGAAAGAAATGTACAATTACCTATGACGTGGATGACTTTTACATAGAGAAAAGAGCAGCGCTTTTGTAACATAAACCCGCATTAACTGGGCGTGTTAAGAACTCCAATGTGACGTTGTACCCCTGCCCCTAGGCTTTCCCTAAAATTAGCACCTGTCAGTGGCCAAACCCTCCGGTCTGGCCTACAGGCAGTCATCTCGCTACTGGAAATTCTGCCTTATTTGCGCTGTGAATTCAGTTGGGTAAGTATTGCGTGGCCAACCACAGCGGTGTGGATGCATACTAATTGTGATAGGGATAGGTTGCGCGCAAATCAAGTCACCTTTTGGCGCTATGCGCCGTTGGCGCATGCTTAGGGCCCGGGGGGCCCCTGGTCTTCTGCAGGGATTATCACCCTCGAATACGGCACCGATGTTCCGAGGTAGTGCAAGCACCCCGGCGCTAATGAACAGTCGGTGTCCTGCGACGCTGTAGCCTCCCATCCCATAAGTAGATCGATGGACAATTGAAATGACGGGTCGAGGCACTAGAACTCAGCGTGTTTGACTGCCAGCGCGATTTGCGCTAGCAGAGCATTCCCCCACAAACGGCTACTTGCCTCTAGCAGCAGTGCTCGCTACACCACTACTTCGCGGTGAAACTCTCACACGCACACCTCGCCTGAAAGACTGGTTCTCGACCACGACGATAACTCTGCGCGCGGATGCACGATATCTCATCTCAACATGACCACAACCTAAAAAGTTGCGTTTTGTATCCACGTTACATCCGCTGTCATCTTTCTCGGTTATCTTCCGGCCCGTTCCTGGGAATCCTGCAAAGCGTCCGGCCGCGAGAAGCTTTTCCTGCCAACTTCTGTCCTCTGCCAGGTTTTTGGCTTCACGAAGCCAGTTTTCCCATGGCTCGGCCCGGGAATAGCACGATCGGTTATCATTCGAAGGGTTCCATGCCGTGCTCCCCTGAAACATGGTCTTAAAAAGGCAATTGAGTATGATAAGTATTCTCTGATTTTCTTTTTATCTTTAAAACTTTTGAGACAGTTGAAAGCCGTTTTCCCACGAGGTCCGCGACGTTGCACAATAAACCCCGGAGTCTAAAATAGCTCCAATTTTCCACGAGGCCCGGGACTCACCGCGCCGTCCACGGAGCGGGAAACTTCCCGCTACAGTTCGCGTACCACTCATGCCAAAGTCAAAACAACTGCATAGTTAATCCTTGTCGCGGTATCCTACATCGATAATGCGACTCGAGAAGTAATAATTCGCAACATATAGTATTATGCAATCGATGCGCCGAATCGCGAATTGGAAAAATCAAGTGCGAAGAATAGCATCCAACGATGCAAAGACAGCCCACGAAAGATTGGGTCGTCGCGAAAATCGTATCGTTAGTTCCATGCCGTTGGTGTGACTTTACTGTGCACAGTATGGCCGCTCTTTTCGCCCGACAACCCGCAGCACTATAACTTAGCTCGACCCAAAACCAAGGAAACGGTCACGCTAGCAAAGGCGCCCCGATGGGAACAGCTGGGCTAATCTTGATGTAGCTTCCTACTAATAGAAGCCTTCTTTTGCAAGTGCATTCAGTAAGGTAGTGAGAAATGCACTGCAATGTGTCCTATTGCATTATGCTTCGGTGCTGTTGTGTCTTGCGAAGTGTCCTAACTGTCAGGGTGCCTGGCACGCTGCTATTAAGTCTGGAACTGTAAATGGCAATATCCAACCTCTTCTACGGAGCTGACCCCTTTCCTAGAAGGAATGGGCACAATGTGTCTCTGAAACGAAACGTTCGCACCAGAGCCCGAGCCGTAAGCCCTTCAACATCGGGATGGTTCGATGGCTGGGTTAAATACTGCTCGCATCGTGCCATTTCAGTGCTTCATGCCCCAGGCTGTAACAGTGGGCTTCACATCTACTTCTCCGTTTTAAGGGGCGCACAGGTGCTGAGCGGGCTAGGAGCGACCTGGCGCGTTTCTGGTACTGAAGCTAGTCCACTAACCTACCTGTAATCCCTGCCGCGCAATTCATCCCACTCATTCAAATTTTACACATTAGTTACTGGGTGCGTGTTGTGTGAACTTTTTGTTTTTTTTCCCTTGAGGGATGTTTAAGCCTAACCCAGCCGCCTGTCGGATCGTGATTTGACCCAGTGGGGGTGGGCAGAGAGCTCTCCACCTTTGAAGTTGCTCCTTCCCCCCCGTCATGGGTTCTCCTCACCCACCCCCCCTCTCACTTGCTCATAATTTGCACACAATTGACTATGACGCAATCTGGACCAGGTGCTTTTGCCAAAGCTCCCCCAGCGAGGATGAATCATGATGGGTGGTGAAAGAGAGTCCTTGGGGCGGGTTGGTTTCATATAATTCCTCCGACAGCAAGGGGGTCACGGGCACGATTCAGCTCACTTTGCACCCCACAAAGACCCAGAGAAGGCGTAGCCTCCGTAAATTGTGTCACATTTTGATTGATGAATGCACTATTTCGCTCCCCTGCTGGAGGTTATTTCTCGCGAACCGAAGCCAGGATCCTCTGCTACTCGCTGGTGGATGTTGTCCACAGCTGCCGACCTAGACCTATTCTGCAACATCATCCTAGTCCTCTACCTCCTGGTCTACCTATACCTTAATAAACGCCGCATCCGGTTCTGGCTTTCCAACATGTCTGACGTTGCCTGGTCGGCGTCACCAACAACACCCACAAAGAAGCTATTCAAAGCTGCTGCCAAAACCAAGACTCCGCTGGTGAGGCGCGAGACATCCACCCCCACCACACCGCGCAGCAACCAGAAAGGCGACAGCCCTTCCGCTTTCGAAAAGTCGGCGGGTTCCAGCCAGAAGTTCGTGCGAAAAGTTTCCTCGCACTCTTCCTTCTTACCCCGGGATCCCGACGACATCGTCAGGTCGACCACCTTAGCGCCTCTGACCAGCAAGCTCGACGTCGCCGAGGGCCGCATACCACGCTACGCCGCCTCCGCCACCGACTCCGCGGGCACTGGCGAGACCCCGATCGGCCTGATAGATAATGACGTGCTCACACCGACTGAGACAAACAGCCGTAGCATCCACACCGTCCGCGAATTCTCGCAGGAGCTGTCCGAGAGCATGTCGGGCGCAATAGCGAGCGAAGACCAGGATTGGGGTTCATCGAGCGACGAGAGGCGCGCAGAGGCCTCAAAGGACCACGAAGGCGACACGGAGCAGCAGCAACATATTGGCGCTCCCGCCAACGTTGGCTCTGATCCCTTCTACACCCTCGAGGGCGAGAAGAGCGGACTACCTGAGGAATTAAAGTCTGGCGGCGCTCTGACCAACCCACCTGTGGACATTGCTGCGTATTTCGCAGAGCAGGGAAACCCCGAGATGAGCGAGTTTGTCAAAGCTTTAACTGCGACACAAGACAGCCCGGGAGGAGCAGCTGCCGCAGCAGACACGCTGGGTTCGGCCATTGATCTGAGCCACGGCACAAAAGCTAGTGATGCGGCTACGAAGGTGCCAGAGGAAGCGACTCGATTTACCGAAAATGGCCAAATCAAAGTTCCCAGCTCTGCGAGCAAGCCCGCTGGCCAGGACGCAGCTGAGGCTGCCAGTAACCAACCCGAGCGAGATTCCGAAGAACAATCGCTGCCTGATGATGGCGAAGTCGCTAGCATAGCGACGCAGCAGCCCTCAGCGCTGGAGAAGGCAACACAAGTCAAAGATGCTGCAGCTTCTCTCACGAGAAGCTCCAGCGACCAGAACAGCACATTCAGAATGCCGGACCCGCTGAAAGGCACCCAGCGAGCCTTTCCTCCTCCGCCTTCGCAGGGAGCCGGTACCGGAGTTATAGGATTGCCAAAGCCTGGGTCCGGCACGCCGGGCGTCGTTGACAACATGGGGCGGCCAGTGCAGATCAACCGGAGCATGGAGTTCCCGCTGCCCATGCCGGAGAAGCCGTCGCCCGCCAAGTCCGGTCTGGACATGCGCGAGGTCGACCAGCTCGCCAGCACCGATGATCTTGCCAACGTTGATGACATGCAGGACCCGCCGGAAGAGTTCTTAGACCCCAAGATCCACTCGCCTGAGTTCCGGTCCGCAGAGATTTCCCCCATCCCCAAGATCTCCAAGGTCCTGCCCATCACGAGCCAGCCTCCGCCGGACCTCTCGCGCCTCGCGCACGGGCTCGGCGGCTTCACCGTTGACGACGTGGGCTGCGTCGTTAATGACGAGGGCAAGGTCCTGGGCCACGTTACGGGAGACCTGCCCGCCCTGGTAGGCAGGAAGGTCGCAGACAACGGGGAGATCTACGGCGACCGGGGCGAGCTTATCGGCTTCGTCACGGAGAACCTCACGGGCCACCCGCCTCCCGAGGCGACGCCGCTACCGGGGGGCCTCACTGTCGACATCGACGGCAACATCCGCGATCGATCTGGCAACATCATCGGCGCGCTCAACAACCACAGGAGACCTCAGGGGAACACGAACAAGGAGGAGGGCCCGCAGCCCAGCAAGGCCATATCCCCGCTCACGAGCCCCCAGAAGGAGAAGCCTCAACCCGGCGCCAACGCCACGGGTGATGCGAAGGAGGAGACGCCCAAGGGGGAGAAGGATGAGAAGGAGAACAACGGGATACCGGCCGACATCTTCTTAGACGTCAAGTCCACCGCCGATGGCATCCAGCTTACCATCCGCATCCCGACTGTGTTCAAACAAGAGACACGGCAGACGACAGTGTGATTTTACTACGAAACATGTACTATCATAATGTAATTACGGGTCATGAAGCTTGCGCGGGCGTGGGAGGGTCTGTTTCTTCCGGCAATTACGGTATTTCAAAATGGCTACGAATGGAGACAGGAGCAGGTGCTGTCACGGTGTAATGGCTCCGTTGATGTTTTATTTCTCTTGATTTAGGGATCGGGTCGTTTTTCCAAGAATGCGAACCATGTACGAAATGGCCATAGCTAAACACGGCGCGTGGTCTTATACTGATCTTTCTTTTAATACCCATACAAACATGAGCATCATCTTATATCACGGGCAGGCTCCAATGGTGTCTGAACGCAGTGAAGTCGTAGCCACAGGGTGGTGCATATAGCTTGGGGCCAATAGCAACCAAACAGACGAGCTCTTAGAAAGTGGCATCTTTTCAGCTGCGCCATAGCTATGCCAAATATGACGTTGAGCAACGCAGATCCGCCTCCCCTCTCCTGTGGCTGCAAAACAGTCATAGTGGGAAAAAAACAGGTTCAAAAGGTGGAGGCAGTGAAAGACGCGCGTGTGTTCATTCGCCCATAGTGACGTGTATGCAATGTCCCCACCCCAGTCGAGTCTGCGAATAGGAAGCCAGGGCTACCCCAACGGCCTTCTGAAAACGGCCTCCACTACGGGATGGGGGCAGGGGAGCTGCAAAACACCTTTCATCCTTTCGCTATGCTCTGGTTGACGCAGTCGGCCGGTGCTAACCCTAGCGGCACGCTGATCACTTAGTTAAGTAACAGCAATATAGAGGATGGGGCAAGTGGAGGTGTGGCTGATGCAATTATAGGACTTCCTACGAGTCGCTTATTACCAGTCGTCGCATCCAAACCTGTTTATCGACCGTCTCGGCTGTCCTCATAGAGTCCAGACCACAGACCCTACTGCGGATCGCGGATGTGCCCCCCAGCCCCAGCATGCTTGGGGGGATGATCGAGATCCACCCTGGGGGGATGTCGGCTACCTGTGGGTGTTCTCGAACGCTGCACATATTTGTGGCGTTAGCTCTTTGCCAGAATCTTGTTTCTATTCCCTGCCTCTCTCTTGGCGAGCCAATCAGCACCGACGACCGCCCTCGAGATTTCGTCAACTCCATACCTGCTCACACCCACCACCCACTACGTAAAGCTCGGAGCATCTCAAATACCACCAAAGTGCCTGCATGCCGCCTCCCTCCAAGGGTAACCCTTGACCGTGCTTCATCCGCAACCAGTGACATATCTTCTCCATACTATGTACTAAGAAAAAGAATAACCCCCGAAAGGCTCTTAGTAGTAGTCGATCTGCATTCTGCAGTCGTAAGTATTGTGTATGTAGCTCTGTAGCCGCATCTGTGGCTTGATACCATACCCATGCGAGGCGCGCGCACCCGTTGGGGCGATTCCCTCTGAATACCTACCCTACTAATGACGTTCGACATTATCGGGATCTCCTCTACATGACGTCGAAGAGGGAGAGTTACGAGCATTGGTTTCACCATCTCGGTGGGAATCGAGCTTCGTCCACGCCATGAACTCGACCCATTGCCTGATTACTGTCTATTCCCTCGCCGCTTTGGGAAGGGGGTAGATGGAGAGAACAGGAGGACCCTTGAGCTCCCCAGGCAGGAACTGAGCTCCAATGCCCACCGTGACGTAAGTAGACGGAGCTTCAATTCCTCTTGTTTCTGGCCCTTGCCAGCGTGAGAGTTTACGATAATTTCAAGTATCCCATAAATACAGTTCGTATTTGCACTTCAGATACACCTGAATTTGATTCTCTCCCCATTCTATGCCAGATACTGTAAAACAAACAGTGGTAACTACAAAGACCACTGCTAAACAAATCAAAACCGAGATCACTACAGATTTCCCAGATCACCTGATACCATTGAGAGATACCCTATTCCCATTGATTCACAAATCCACAAGCAAGAACACCGCCATCATGAGCTCTGCCTTGGGAGACCGGGCAAACCTCTCCAGCCCCTTGCAGGATGCTGGCAAGGCCGCGCCTGAGCAAGCACCGGAGACCCCTACCAAGACCCCTACCAAAGCCCCTCTAGACAAGCCCATCGAGACGGTGGATAACACAGTGCCACGGTCCGCACCGGAGGACCTAGAAGAGTCGGCATCACAGCTCGGAATCTCGAATTCCAACGACGATGACGACGGTGATGAGGGCGAGATGGTGCCCGCAGCCGGCCGTATTAACGACAAGGGCGAGGTCATCGATGATGATGGCAACGCTATTGGCCGCGTAACCAGCGGCAACGCAAAGGAGTTTGTTGACTTCATCGTCACGCAGGAGGGCGACATACTCAACAACGACGGTGGTGTCGTCGGCAAGGCCGAGCCTCTAGAGGACGTTGCATCAGAGCTCAACTACACCACACGGTCCCACAAGGACGGCGGCGACGATGAAGAGGAAGCTAAAGGGGAGGAAGAGGCTGAAGGTGGCGGCGGCACGGGTGCCCTCAGCGGCATCGGCAGCCTCGCCAAGGGACTCACCGGCGGCGTCGGCAAGACCGCCAAGGGCTTGACGGGCGCCGTGGGCGACACGACCAAGGGTGCCACCGACAAGGTCGGCGAGGCCACCGGCACCGAGGGCGCCACGGACGCTGTCGGCGACACCGCTAAGGGTGCGACCGACAAGGCCGGCGACGCCGCCGAGGGTACCACGGGCGCCGTAGGCGAGACCGCCGAGGGCGTGACTGATACCGCGGAAGATGCCGCGAAGCCGGCAACTGACACGCTGGACGATGCCACTGGGGGCGCTACCGGCAAGGTCGATGAGACCGCTGGCGATGCCACTGAGAAGGTTGGCGAGACCGCCGAAGGCGCAGGTGACGTTGCCGACGAGGCCGGTGCCAAGGTTGACGAGACCGCCGGCGATGCCACCGACAAGGTTGGTGAGACTGCCGAAGGCGCAGACGACGTCGCTGATGAAGCTGGCGCCAAGGTTGACGAAACCGCTGAGGGCGCCGGTGACGTTGCTGACGAGGCCGGCGACAAGGTCGATGAGACCGCCGAGGGTGTCAAGGACACCGCTGAGGGCGCCGAAGAGGGTGCCGAGGGTGCCGTAGAGGGCGTCGAGGGCGAGGCTGGCTCGAAGGTCGACGAACTCGGAGAGGCAGCTGAGGAGGCTCCCGTCATCGAGATCCCCGAGTTTGCGCCGTCGGTGGCTGAGAAGGTGGTGGCACTCTTTGAAGGCCCATTCACTGTCGCCGAGGACGGCCAGGTGACGGACCAGAACGGAAAGATCCTTGGCCGGCTCGCCGAGGGTAACGACCTCCAGGAACTTATTGGCAAGGAGATCAAGGGCATCGACGAGCATGGCAACCTGCTGGGTGACAATGATACCGTCCTCGGCAAGGTCGACCTCGTGCCCGAGGGTTCCATCGTCGATCGCATCCGCGAGGAAGTTCCTGACGCGGCTGAGCGTCTCGACGCTCTCGAAGAGGCCAAGAACAAGCTGCCCGACATCTCGATTCTCGAAGGTCTGACCATCAACAAGCTCGGAAATGTCGTCGACGACCGCGGCAATGTTATGGGCCGCATAAAGAGCGGCGACATCAAGAAGCTTTACGGCAAGCAGCCAGATGCCGAGGGTCGCATCTGGGATGGACGCGGCAATGTCATTGGTGAGGTCGAGGTTGTTCCCGAAGCCGTTGAGAACCTCGCTTCACCTTTCGAGGACTTCCCTGATGCTATCGTCGAAAAGGACGGCAAGGTCATGTTTGAGGGCCGCCAGGTCGGCGTCGTAGTCGGCGACGACTGGCAGAAGCTCGTCGGCAAGAAGGTTGATGCCGATGGTGACATTCTGGACAAGAACGGTAATGTCATCGGCAAGGCCGAGCGCAAGGATGCCGAGGAGGAGCCTGAGCCCGAGGCCGAGCAGATTGACTACTCCAGCCTCCGCGACAAGAAGGTCAACAAGCTTGGCAATGTTGTCGATGACAAGGGTCAAGTCTGGGGCCACGTCGTCCAGGGCATTCTCAAGCACCTCGTCGGCAAGAAGATCGGTGATAACGGCGAGATCTTCAACGATGCTGGTAAAGTCATCGGAAAGGCCGAGCCCATTCCCGACAGCGAGCGCGAGGACGTCAAGGAGCCCTCGCCCTTCGAGGACTTCCCCAATGCTCAGGTTGCCGACAATGGCAAGGTCCTGTTCAACGGCGAGCAGATCGGAATTGTGGTTGAAGGTGACCACAAGAAGCTGAAGGGCAAGACCGTCGATGCCGACGGCGACATTCTCGATAAGTCCGGTAACGTCCTGGGCCGTGCTGAGCGCTGGGAGGCGGACGAGCCTGAGCCTGAGCCGGAGATTGACAACTCCGCCCTGGCTGGCAAGCGCATCAACAAAGCCGGCAACGCAGTTGACAGCCACGGAGACATCTACGGTCGCGTCGTTGAGGGAGACCTCAAGCGACTGATTGGCAAGATGTGCGACAAGAGTGGCTTCATCCGCAATGAGGGCGGCGATGTCATCGGCAAGGCCGAGCTCATCCCCGAGGCCGAGCGCGAGGGCCTGAAAGAAGGCCCCTTCACGGAGCTTCCAGGTTGCACCGTCAACAAGGAGGGCCATGTCGTCACCCCCGGCGGCGACGTCGTGGGCCGTCTCGTCTCTGGCGATGCCAAGGTTCTCTTTGGCCGCGCCGTCGATGATGACGGTGATATCCTCGACAAGAACGGCAACGTGCTTGGCCATGCCGAGCGCTGGGAGCCTGAAGAGGAAGAAAAGGACGTCAACCCCATGTCGGGCCGCAAGGTCAACCGCGAGGGTAACGTGGTCGACGAGAACGGCGATGTCGTCGGGAAGCTGACCGGCGGTGACTTGAGCCAGTGCGCCGGCAAGAAGATCGACGATGATGGCGACGTTGTAGACCAGAAGGGTCGCATCCTCGGCCACGTTTCTCTGCTGGAAGACATCCCGGCCCCACCAGACGTGGAACAGGAGTCTGAGGAGGACCGCAAGAAGCGCGAGCAGCTCGAGCAAGATCGTGAGATCGCCAAGCGCATCTGCGTGTGCCTTGAGCACTCTCTTGACAAGATCCGCCCCATCTGCAAGATGATCACGGAGGTGAGTTTGATAACTGTTTTCCATGTAATCCAGACTACAGCGTGCTAACGTGAAACTTTCAATAGAACATCGACCGTGTCGAGCGCCAGCCTGAAGACGAGCGCGACGAGGAAGAACTAGTCAAGACGGTGCGTCCCCTCATCGAGGAGGGCGGCAAGATCCTGACCGAGGCCAACGGAGTGATCCGCGGTCTCGACCCCGACGGCCGCATCGCGGCCAACGCCCAGCACAAGACGGCCGGTCGCGAGGCGACCCCCGAGGAATACCACCTCGCGGACCTGCTCAAGGAGCTCACGGGTACCGTGACTGAGTGCATCGAGGGTGCCAAGCGCAAGCTCGAAGACATGCAGTACGCCAAGAAGGAGCTCAACCCGCTCTGGGGCCTGCTGGCAGAGCCGTTGTTCCAGATCATCGCCGCCGTGGGCCTGCTGCTCAGCGGTGTCCTGGGACTTGTGGGCAAGCTGCTCAACGGCCTCGGCCTGGGCGGACTCGTCAACAACCTACTCGGTGGTCTCGGACTCACCCGCGTCCTCGAGAACCTTGGCCTTGGCAACATCGTGGACACTGTCACGGGTCAGGACAAGAAGAAGAAGGGCGGCGGCAAGAAGAAGTAGGTTTCTTTCTTTTCCTTTTTCCTTCAACTTACCGCACACACACACTATCTACGCTATTGACTATCATACTAACATTTACTCTTTGCAACAGGGGTGGTTTCCTCGGAATTTTCTAATTGCGCCAAAAACAGCTAGCGATCCAGCGTTATCATGCTATTATGGTGGTATAGTCTCTATCTCTGTACGAGCAATGAGTCATGTATGATTATATTCTGCTTGTGTAATGAATTTCTTATGTACTGTTGGATATGGGAACGGGTTTGGCTTTGAGTTTACCAAAAAGGGTCAAAAGGGAAATGAATGATATTTTCAATACATATGTAGCAATAGCTTTTTTGAGAATGAACAATTCCGATTTCTTGACACTGTTTTCGCATCGTGTGCAATGCTGTCGGTCATCCAGCTTGATTGTTTTACCTGTCCCATTGGATGGCCTCTCCCCGGGTTTAGCTGAACACCCAAACGCCAACACGAAATGCAAGTAAATGCATTAGTTTCGAATCTCCAATTCGGAGCCTATCTACTAGCTCCAAAAGTTATAAGGACTATGACGTTATACATGACGTGTAGACTCCCTCCAGCAGATGTGGCGGGATGGGCAGCACACCTCCCAGCTGTAAGTTGCTCTGCCTGCGTTTTGCCGCCTACAAGGCTGTGACTTCCCTGTTTTGGAAAGCATGGGACGGGTACAATACACAGGGAGCCAACTGCACGCAGTGACGGCTTGGACTCTTATCGATAAAAACAAGGGTATCGCTTGGGTAGATCGTTACGATATATTCAACGTAGATCTCTAATTTTGCGCTCTCCTTCTAGTACCACATCCCCCTTTAGGCTTACATAAATATTTTTATTGAGTATTGATATTCTTTTACATCTCAGTGAGACAAAATGGGAGAAAAGAGAACTCTCCTCCTATGTTTTATCCACGGGTTCAAGGGAAGCGATGATACCTTCCAGTCGTTCCCTTGGGACCTGAAGAAGCTGGTGTCCGACAAGCTCCCCGAGCATAATGTGGAGTCTGTCGTTTATCCCAAGTATGAGACTAAAGGCGAGTTGGGTCAGTCCACAGAAGCCTTCGTATCATGGTATATATATTAACCCCCCCCCCCTCCCCCAACACACAAAAGGTCCATCAGGAAAATCATGGAAGACTAATAGTGGCCATAGGCTCAAAGAGAGGGTAATGGAGGTGCGCAAAGCACACGTTGAGAACCCCTGGCCCCCAACGGACAGGGAGGTAGGCGTGATTCTAGTTGCACACTCGATGGGGTAAATACACCTGCCCTTGAAGTTTCCACAGTCTGGGGGGTTTAAAAGTAACGATCTAACATTGAAAATTTCAGCGGCTTCGTGGCAGTAGATGCCCTCTTCTCCATCTTGAACGACAGGATCACCAACGGCGAGGATGAAAGTACGCCGATATTCCCCTTGATCCAGGGCATTCTCACCTTCGACACGCCATTCAACGGGCTGGCGCGATCTATGTTCGTCTACGGCACCTTCTCCAACTACCAAAAGGTTAGCAGCGTCTTCAACGTCATGACGGCGCTGTCTGCTGCGGCCCCGTCAGCGATCGGCAAGATGGCGCTGGGCCGCTCTGCCGCCACCAGATCCGTGCCCGCGGCAGCCGGACGCTCCTCGTCCAGCCCGGCGTGGAAGAGCTGGCAGCTGATCGCCGTGCGGACGGGTACCGTGGGCGCAATCGCTGCGGGTGGCGTAGCGGCGTACGTGCACCGCCAGCAGATCCTCGACGGCGTCAAGAACGTGCGCAACATCAACGTGCGCGAGGGGTACCAGCAAGGTGTGGACGCGCTGGGCCAGGGGCTCGCGTACATCAACCGGGGCAACGTGGGGCGGTCGCTCGCGTACCTCTCGGACCACCTGACCTTTGTCGGAGCGCTGATGAAGCAGCAGGAGCTGGGCCGGCGCCTGGAGCGCATGGGTGCGCTGCGCGGCGGCGTGGGCATCCGCGACGTGTACGCGTCGCTCGGCGAGAACGGCGTCTGGAGCGGCGGGTATTTCGTGCCCGAGCGCACCTTCTGCGCCGTCCCGCCCGAGGGTCACCCGGCGGGCGCGCTTTTCTCGCGCCGCGTGGTCCGCGGCACCGAGGACGAGGTCCAGGCGCACGTGGGCATGTTCAAGCGCGACAGCAACCCGGACTACGACGAGATGGCCGAGCAGGCCGCGGACGATGTCGTGGCCTGGTTCGCCGACGAGTCCCCCATCGTGGACGACCCCAAGCTCGCGACGGAGCCGCCGGCGCCCGAGCCCATCGAGGAGCCTGTGGCTACCACCGAGGACGGCACCGAGGTGCCCAAGCCGGAGCTTATCGCCGCCGCGGCTACTGGCGCCGGCACGGGAGGAGAATCCGCAGGGTCGCAGCTGGAAACCGACGACAACTCGCTACCCGACGAATCACCGCTGGACATCGCCGCCGCGGCATCCCTGGTTCCCCTGCCCGATGACGAGAATGATGACGCAGCAGAAGCAGCAGCCGTGCCGGATGGGTCCGACCCGGAAGCAGCAAAGAAGAGCACATACATACGCTACCTCTTCAGCGTCGCCCAGCAGGCGGGCACCGACATCAAGTCGTACGTGCCGCGCACCATGCCCGACATGCCGCAGATGCCATCGGGCCCCAGCAGCTTCAAGTCCTACATCCCTAGCCAGATGCCCAGCATGCCCAACATGCCAAATATGCCAAATATGCCTAAACTCCCGTCCATGAGCATGTTCCCGTCATCCACGAAGAAGGCTGGCGCCACGGCAACAACAGGAGCAGGAGAGAGCGAGACATCGGCGAGTAAGCCGTCAGAGGCAGGAGAGGAGGTTCCCGAGGGCGGAAAAGAGCCGTCTGTGGATGAGAGCAACCAAGCGCAGGCGGCTCCGGCTGCTGCTGAAATTGCGCAGCAATCTTGAGTATACTCGGGTGGTTTTACCCTCTTAGTAGCTAGTTAAATTTTCTGGTGTAACTCGCCGGCTCTGTAATATAATGCCGCTTTACAAAGCAGTTTGTAATTCAGTATCTTGCAAGTTTTTAAATAGATTCGTATTGATTCCCAAAATTTCTCATACAGTAGAGATCTTCCATTGCTGCTACTTACTGTAACGTATAGTAACTGATTATGTATCTTAAGCTTCGACAATACCTTTTTTAGAGATCTACCCTGCGGTGGCTTCAGAGGACATTTCGTCCATTATAGTTGCATGTGATACCTATGACAAGAACGCAGCGTCAAATTTTAACTTACTGGCACGCCTTTCAACTGAAGTTGAATTTAGACGTAAGTTATCCATTAACTACCTTTTGAAGGTCAGTGGACATACAAGCAATGCTTAAAATTAGGTGATATCAGAAGTGTATACGCATTGGACACATGGGCATAGTATGGAACGAGCAAGAATTTGTCCGGACACAAATCGTGTATTTGTATTTGATGAGCAGCTTGATACTGCTGTGCCCCATGATGCGAGCAAATTTTGAGCCGGAAATGCGTGGAGATGCCCAGTTTAAGAAGTGAATACAGAGTGTGGCGCAGTTTTCAGTCTGCTAAGCCAGTGCAATCCTGTCCACCCTTTCATAACGCCTGTGAGAGTCGAGGGGGAATTGAAGAGCAAAAGTAACGCCATGTTGCAGCCCACAGGAAGTCTTGATACAGATGCGGATGCATAAGATTTAGGCTTCCTACTCTTCGCTCTTGTCCTTGTTTTTCTTCTTCTTGCCACCGCCGGTATTGGTTGCACCCGGCGTGGATTGCAGAAGAATTTGCAGCCGTGTCCATTCGGTCTTCCTCTCCTCCTCATTCTTCAGGTCTGGGTGTTCTCCATCCCATATAAAGCCGGCCAGGTATCCGTTATCCAGCTCATCATCAGCCTGTTCGACACGAGTTAGTAAGATGGCTTTCCCAAACTCCCCATCTCATGCAGTTTTGATTCACTATTCCTACCACTAGAGCGTGATAGTGGCTGCATGATGGCTAGAGGTCATTATGGCTCACCTTCTTCTTGTAGGGCTTGTGAATGGCATCCAGCGCATCCTTGATGGTGACGCCCGAGTTTTTCCGCGCTGTCACAACCATTCCCAGGGGGAAGTGGATGTCAATCCTCTTCACTGGTGGGTTGATGAGAAGCTTGTTCAGGATTTCCTTCTCCTCAATCGTCGTGGGTGACGTGTTGATCTTCCTTAATAAGGAGGGGTCAGGTTAGCCAAGTATGTGACGGGAGGGGGGGCGGGGGCGGATCTAAGCTGAGGTAGAAGAAATGGGAACTTGAGGAAAAGCTCTCTTGCACAATAATTGGGAGTGATTAATTCAGAAAGGGGGAAGAAGATAAGAGCTAGAGTTCTCACCATCCCGTCTTCAGTGTTTCCGGGGCTACATTGAGCTTCGTCTTGGTCTCATCTGTACGAGTGGAAATCTCCGGTTAGACATCAAGAAAAACACAATTGATTCTGCCGTCTCGTAGCTGGTGAGCTGTCTCGTGAACTTACATAATTGCTCGACCGTGTAAACTCCTGGCACACTCGAGCTGGCTCTTTTCGAGGGCTTGGCATTTGCGGAAGCCTTGGGCGGCGATGAAGACAGTCCACCGACGGCAGAGTCGACCTTGGAGAGCGGTTCCGACATGATTCAAAGATTTCTGGCTGGGTTGAGCTTGTGGCTGAGGGTTGATATCACTCGACTCTCAAATCGTGAGACGAGGTAGCTTGCTGTTGTGGAAGATAGGTAGTGCCTTGTGGGGGAAGGCTTACAGAGATCTGATTGACTGATCTGTAGGATTTGGGGGCAGATGTGTGTGAAAGTGTTTTTAAGGTTGGAGCTTGATGGTTGTTGAAGAAGAGAATTTGGTCAGAAGAGAGGGGGAGAGTGGGAGGAAGAAGAGGGGAAGGCAGGTCTAGAAGAGGGGAAGGGACGATCAGCAGTGTGGTGCCTCAGGCGCCGTCGGTCTTCTGGATGCGGATGCGGGATGGGATGGAATGGGATTTGTCGCTTGTGTTTTAGCTGGCCCCCGGTGTTTGGTTGGTAGGCAAGGGCAGGTCACTAATAAGCGTGGAAGATGTGATTGCGTTTGTACCGTAGCTGGATGCAGATATGCAGGTGGATTGCCTAGTTTAGGTAGCTGGAAGGGCGAGGGAGAGCTACCTTTTACGTAGAATGTGAGCTCGTTTGCTGCCGGACCCGCCGGCTTGCTCATCAATGCTCAAGGGCTGAGGGGCCATGGAGCTACGGGTACCTCTGCAGCTGAGCGATGGTGTCGCAGTGGGCGGGGTAGGAAGCTTCTCATCAGAACGGACGAGCATCGCGTGACTGGTGGTTTACTTGGTTTGGCCATCACGTTACACACGCCATGCAAACGTATGACGAGTCGTCGCTGGGGGACCTGGCGTGACCATCAGCATCATAGCTACCCGAAGCGGTTTAGCGGTCTCTTTTTTTCGGGGTCAACCGGCTCCGGCTGCTCCACTGTGGTCCCCTGGGCCTCTTCCCGCTCGTCCCGCCCACGTTCACTGCAGCTATTCTTTGCGGGGGGCAAAATCTGGGGTACATGATGGAAGGTGGGGCCCGGACTTTTATTCACCACCCACTGGAAGCTGGGCTAGGCGCGATTGGGCAGTCACTCGCCTGAGACATGGACCAACAAGGTTCGGACCAGACCCATCCAGTGGGCTCAGTGACCCTCAGTGGCACCCAGTAGCCAAGCAGTAGCACCACCTGGGCTGCCCTTTACCCCGCCATTCAAGCTCGGCACTACCTCATAAGTCTCCCACTGTGAGCTGACGAGCATCCAATTCTGAACCTACGCACGGGGGCGTACAGCAATTGGTGGGAAGCCAAGGGAAGGGATGGAACAAACACGCCACTAGTCAGACACTTGCCCTACTTCCCACTCCTACATAAAGACCGCGTGATCCGGTCTGAGAGATGCCTACCAGAGGCAGGGAGATGATAGTCATGTGGTGGATCGACCCGGCCCATGGTCCGGGCAATACTTTCCACTATTCGACCAACTTATTAATTGTGCCATGACCCTCTTCGGATAAGAATGGGTCTGGTAGACCTTCAGGGCAGTGTTGCGTTCAGCACACTGCTCCACTCGTTGGAAACCCCTCACTATCTTGAAGCTCTAGCCGCTGACTGACTGACTGGAGCTCTCTTTTATTTGAAATCCTTCTTGACTATGGCTGGGCCCCTGAGCTCCTGGTCATCATGCCCACGACTGAGACATTGACTCATCCTCCCCGACCATTCGGCTGCCGCATCTTGTGTACCAAGAACACCTCCGGTTTTGGTTCCGGTATAATCGACAATCAGATAGATCCCTCTTGGTCGACCAGACTTCTTTTTATTCGACAATGGACGAGTTTTGCATAGTAGAAGCAGGAAGCACGGGAACCGGCATTGATTCGATCATATCCGTCTGTGGTGACTGCTAACCAGTTGACAGCTACTAACTTGGGTAGACGCCGTGACGGCAAACTCTCTGCAAAGTTGCGCCCCTGACTGAGAGCACCCCCGCAACCCCATTTTGGCTTAACTACCTCACGAGCCGATCGTGCCCACGTCTTGAACGCCCCACTTTTGAATCATCCGTAGTCTTCGGTTTCGGTCCCCCGCGACGAACCTGTCTGCGTGCCTCCTGCACTGATTCCTCAGCGTGAATCGGATCTTGTGACCACCGTGACCCACGAGCGATGACGATCCATTAGCTTTGTCAAGACACTGTCCCCCATTTGCATAGAACGAGTCGTCCACACGACGAACTGGCCACTGATGTCAACAATCGATGAGCCACGGCACCAATTGTACGGCCACTTGTGCATTTTGTACCATCATTTCTTTGTAACGACCCGACCCTCACCAACCAATCCAACTTTTCGTTCCCTGTGATTCCCACGCGTAACAATGGCGTGCCGACACACGTGCTTCCGGAATGCTTCGAAATTTTGTCCAGTTCCATAGATGATGGCGTTAGCATCGACAAGTGACCCTCCCCAGTTCAAGTAGATATTGGCGGTTTCGGAAAACATGAAATCGTAAGCCCCCTCCAATTTTGGAACCTCGACCTGGGCGGCGTGAATTGCTGAACCATAATTAGGTTACGTCTTACCATACTTCCAAAAGGCATCCGACCGGGTTGGCTTTAGAGACATTTCTGTACTGGGAACTTTTGCTATGGTGGCTTAATCAGCCTGCTTCTACATCGCATTGTTTTAGTCAACACTATGGGTTTTCCATTGTCAGCTGTACAGTATGGTTTGACTGGGATCTTTTTGGAACATGTGGCAAAACACAACGGCTGCGAGGGAACGGCGACTCAGCCCCATAACTTCTTTTACGACGACCGGGCATTAGTGGCCTTCTTACAACCCCGAGACAGCTCACCTCGAAACCTCTTCGCTTGCGAGACGATTACGAGACGATTACCACGCTCCGCCGAGCTGGAAGGACTTTTGACACGGGTTGTTTTCACACAAGTTGAATGTCAGTAGAATGTTGCGACGTACCCAGGAGTACAAGCACTAAAGTGGGCTACAGATCAGCCATTGATGATGTGGATTTTTCAGAGGAGATCGGTTTATTTGTGAACCACCAGGGGGTTTCGATGGGTATGTGATGAAATGAGCTTGGAGTTTGTGGAGCTCGGTTTCGACAAACCTGGGGAATTGGAAAATAAACACGACTTGGTATATTCTTTTGATTTATCAAAGCTATCCATGGGCCACGGTCACGACTGGTGTGGATTTTCGTGTTGCCGCCTGACCATCAATTTCCGCTTGCCGCGAACTTCGTGTTTAAGGCACATTGTACAGACATAGAGTCATTCAGTCTTGATGAGTTACCCTGAATTCTCACTATCTACGTATGTCTCTACAGTAGACATATGTTATTCTCCTGTCCTCTTCATTACGAGCATCTTTTGCACTCGTCCAGCAATCGGGCTTAAACACGAGGTGATTACTTAAGTAACCAGTTTACAACTGCAGAGTATCAATACAATATAAGCGGATTGGCCAAGGAGTTCCTTATGTTATCCAAAATCTTTGCGGAGACAAGACCGAGCAAGATTTGGCAATTCATGAATAATGACCTAGTATTATTTAGTACAAAATCGTCCCCGTGAGTTACTGATGCTATTTTACTAATGAATCGAGGTAAAATTTGGCAAAAGTTCCCCGTTATAATTATAACATCGTAAGATCCTAACTATAATTACAGACTTGTAACAGAGTGAAATGCAAATCTCTATTAAGGCAAAAATTCCCCGTTATAAAAACATTTAGCAAGAGCATGCACAGAAGAGCTGTCTGCAATATTATGACAGTCAGTCCTAGCTAGTGGGTTAAATAAACAAGTGTAGACACAGTCTCCAGTCAGGGCCGCAAAACGCAGCGCTGTATAAATCAACTGCCTAATACGTCTTTCCATAATGCTAGACCCAGTCGGAATCTTCGAGGTCTTATACTAGAAGACATTCCCTACGCTTCGTAAATTGGCGCGGTATACGCTTGCGCCAAGACGCCGCAGGTCGCAAAGCCACGCCGCATCCTGTGCAACGATAGGTGAGGCTCGTTCTGGCCGGGGCTCAAAGCGGAAGGTTTGCTGAAACCACGGTGCCAAGTCCTACAACTCGCATATGCCTAGCTGCAGGAAATCTAGCAGACTCGACTGGCGGAAGAACATATCTAAAATGCTGCGTGGCGCCAACCAGATTTGCACACCGGACTCTAGAAAAAGAAAGGACGCACAGTACAACCAGATGTGGACCTCCCTCGGTGTCAAAATGATGGTCCATGATGTGATCCGACAATTGCTGCGCCGTACGAGACCAATCCAAACCTGCAGTATCCATCTCCTTGGGGTGGGCGTGCGCTTCAACGCCAAGCACCGGCGGTGGCAGTGCTTTGCGCCCGACCAGTACGGCTGGGACAATCATCGCCCATGCTTGAGCAATTCATGCATCTGGGCCTTCTGATGCACAATCAAATGAGTGCGGCAAGAGTGGCTGTTCAAAGATAAGAGAACATGAACAGAACAGGATACCGATCCTAAGCGGCGATTTGGTTATCTCTGGGCACGGTCACAAGCAATAATGATACCACAGAGCTCGTGACTTGAAATGCCCCGGGGCCTAGCAGTATGCTATCTCGCCGCGCGGGCTGTGCAGCTACCCTCCCCTCAGTTCCGGGTAGTGTAGCCAACTCCCTAACGTTTATGTGCCTGGTTTTGATATGATTATTAAATCCTCCCGAAAGTATAAACCACTGGCGTATGCGATCTTATCGATAGTGACACATTTGATGACCTTGAAGATTATTCTATTATCGGCATCTCCGTCATGGATTTATGGCGCAGGTTGCCTATAAGCCAGTCCAATAGCACCGATACCTGGAAAGGACAGTGTGTAGCTAATCTGGACAACTATATAACCAGCACGAACGACACCTCTGATATATTCGCTGGTTTGGTCAACCGCGGCGGTAACTATGTCAATGTGACCGATGCCAACGATGTATGGGGTATCAACGTTAAGGTGTGTTTAGAGTACTGTGGTTGGGACAAGCTTCAGACGGTATGTCTCCCTGGCGGCCACCGCTCCTTCGTGTCTAGAAACTTCGTTGGCAACTTTGCTTCCCATTGGTAGGGTTCTGACGACGGAAGTGCAGGTCTTCAGTTTCGAGCTCTTCTCCTCGGGTGCGACCAATTACCTGCTGCCCTGGCTCGCCCTCACCGCCCAGCTCCCCTTCGAGACGGGCGAGTACAATGTCATCGCCGGAATCATGAGCTTCTGCATGGCGCTGGGCAGCCCCATGCTGATCACCTATTCGCTCATGGTGACCATCCTCAACCAGCACTGGATCCGGGCCAAGTTCCGGCGACTCGAAAACTCAGACTGCAGCCCGCTGCGCGAGACCGTCAAGAATGCCCGCACGTTCCTCCAGGAGAGCCAGCAGGCACCCCTGCGCCTGTCGCAGGAGGATGGGAGCCTCGGAAGCCTGGTCGTGCTCGTGGACAATGCGGTCTGGTGGGAGCGTCTGCGAAAATCTATCGTGTCGACACGACGAGGTGTCACGCTGTCACTCGTGGCCCAGATCTCGGTGGCTATCTTATCTTGGGTTCTAACCATAGTCACTGCTTTCCTGTCATCCCTGGGGAACCCTACTGATGCCCTTGTTCTGTCTTCTGGGTCTCTATGGGTCTGGCTAGTAAGTTGCGGTTCAAGTCTATTTCAAACGCTTATACTGCGTCTCCCCACCGTATATATTTGTTGCCAACTAACGGCATCCAAGGTACCGATTATCTGTGGATGGGTCTCGGTTGGAACTCAGAGTGACCACAGTACTATCCAAGGCGCACTCAACCGGGACGAAGCTATTATCGCCAGTATCACGACTCCCCCCACACTAATTGCAGTTACGACTGCTCAGGAGTCCGAAAGGGAAAGTGGCTCCATCCGGGCGAGATCAGACCCCTGGAGATCCGAAAACATCGAGGCCGTCTCCCCGATGAGCGAGAAGAGCCGCTCTAGGCCTCCCGCCTTCGCCCAGATCGACGAGCACATCACCTTTGAGCGGGAGAAGCAGAAGGCCTTCCGCGTCGCCCACCACCGCGACCTGATGCAACCGCTGCTGGAGCGCAGCAGCACCAGGAACGGCCCCGGCCCCGGAGCCGCCGCCGCTAGCATCAGCCTCGAGAAGGATGAGTACCGCATCCCAGGGTGTATGGGCTTCAGCGTCGCGGGCGACGAGCGGCAGGAAGGCCCCACGTTCAACTACGCGCGGGTTTTCACCTGGTGGCACGTGGCGACGCAGGTGCACGACGCCTTCGAGGCGACGTCCGCGGCGCTGCACACGCGGCGCGACCTGCACGGCCGCCGGCTGTCCAAGCTCGACGGGTTCCGCCATGAAGACGTCCGCGGCGACCCGCTGAGCCTGCTGCGGTACTGCGGGCTCACCGAGACGGTGGCGGTGGAGAGGATCCCCGGCGAGGATGACGATTACCACTCTCCCGTCGTCATGGTAGTCCGGCCGCGGGATTTCACCGAGTACCCGGACTGGAACGAGCTAGATCCGTCCTTCTGGCAGCGTATCATCCTCTCCGTGCTCATGGGTTTATTCGTGCAGTGGGGTTCCACGGGCGCCGCCATCGTCATCGCGTACTTGACGGAGGTGGTCGGCCTGGGCTGCCGCTCCGGCAGCTACGTGATTTACGGCGTCCTCGGCACGCTCTCCTTCGCGCTGCTCTTTGCCTCGTCGTTCCTGTCGCACGCCGCGATGCTGGGCCACCAGGCAGAGCAGCACCGCAGGAGGCTCGATCCTGCAGTCGCCGAGGCTATGGGACGCCACGGCGGAACTGTGAAGAACTACTCATCCTCGGTGAGCCTCGGGGTGCTGCGCATTGCGGCGGTGACGACGAGGGTTCTGGGACGTGTGCTCGTCATTATAAATACAGTCTGGCTCATACTCATCTCGCTGTGGGAGCTTATCGGCTTCTTTAACAACTGTTGGTGCGACAGCGTGACGCTGACACGGGGGTCCGGGGGGTTTGTGATCCTGTTCAAGGGAGCACAGGAGATGGCCAGGGCTGCCAGTGCGCCCTGGGCAGGCGGCATATTCTTGAGCGTGTTCGTGGTCGCGGCCTCGTCGGCCGTGTTTTGGCTATTTTGCCGTGGGAATAGGAGATAGGAGCGAAAACGCGGGCATAGACGCCAGATACTTCCAGGTTGTCGGTGTGTACCAGAAAGACTAATATGTCATATAACTTGCTTATAGCTTACATACATACCCCCTTTGCACTTTTTGTAAATCTAGCTCATAATTATACAATCATGTCATAGAAAGCTTATAACTGCCAGAGAAAACAATTGGTGTGGACACACAGACTGCCTAACTGTGTCCTTTTAACATCACGGCACCAATCTCTCTAGTTCGAATTTGTTTTTTTTTCTCCGGCTTTGGCTTATAGCTTGCCATATTGAGATAGTGAATACTCTACGCTCTCCTTGTAACTGCTTCCGCTCCTCCCCGTTTGTCTTCGTCTTCATGGGCCAGCGAATATACGGGTATAGAGCCCATCCTGGCCGGGTCAACCTCGGATAAATATTCGCCTTAACCAACGGGCCAGCTTTAATTTACCTGACTCTCTCCCGCATTTCTGACCTCCCTCCTGGAGCAGCTCGACGTTTCCATCCTCATCTGAACCGCAAAATCGTGACGTGCTGCTAGGCCGGATTTCAAGATGGAGACTATTCACTACGTCCTAATTGCATTCTTGCTTTACATGGTTCTAAAAACGGTACGTTATTTCTCAATCACTTTCATATCGCTCACGTCAAGACACCTGAGAGTGCGCTGCCTAGAGCCTGTCCCATTGGGTGGTAGTAGCTTATTGAAAAGCGCCCCCAGGCCCCATGTCGACTAGGAGCAAAAATGGGTACCATGATCGTATACTGACTAACCACTTGGCACGTGAAGGTGTTTGCGGACCGCTCACCCATCCCGGAGACCTCGAACAACGTCTCCAAGATCACCCAGGCCGCGGAGCTGGACACCGTCCTGTCCTCCAACGACCGCGTGGTGGTGGACTTCTACGCGGACTGGTGCCCGCCCTGCCGCGTCATCGCGCCCGTCTTCTCCAAGCTGGCCGACGAGAACGCCTCCAAGGGCCAGCTGGCCTTTGCCAAGGTCAACGTCGACCACGTCAAGGACGTCGCGGGCCGGTACGGCATCACCGCCATGCCGACCTTTGTCGTCTTCCAGAACGGCGTGCCTAGGGGCGTGGCTGTCGAAGGTCTGCCGGCTCGCCAATCCGTCCGCCTCTCTGCCGACGGACTCGTGGAGAAGGTGCTCGGCGCGGACAAGCCGGCTCTCGAAGCTGTTGTGCAGGCATTGGCCGGTAAGAAATGATTAATGATGCATTTGGACGGAGAATCGAGTGATACATATGCAGAGAGAACGGCCAATTCCTAAATTGTAACGGAGAAATCGACGGCTGGGAACGGTTGGGAAATCATCGGAGTCTTTAAGCGACGTCTATTTCGTCTTCAAAATCGTTGTGTGAAGTATGCTACCTAAGGATATTCTAATCAAATAATCTCATGCATAATCTCAACCAGAGGTCTGGCACAGTATCAAAAACTGATTGAAATAACACGGCTCTGTTTTCTCTCTGCTTGGTGATACGAGTGACTAGGAGAAGTTGAAAATAATGACAGGACTACTACCGGGAGTCAGCATGATGCTAAATATGTATGACATTTCTGTGAATTTGGAATATCTCGAGTAGTTCACCGCCGAAAATGTTGTTCCGGTTATTGAGACAAATACATTCCGTTTTGTTCTTCGTTTCGATCAGGCAGAGATAGCTACAGGAAACCGATGAGCGAGCACCATGTCAAATCATACGGATATATCTGAATCATTCGCTGTTTCATACAATCTTTTAACAACTTTTACAATATGACCCAAGAAGAAGAAGCACCATATGACCATAATTTTACTTGAGTAGATGGCTATCCGTAGCTGCCCCATCCGGCTTCTTCCAGTGTATCTTGATGCCCCCCCAGCTGTGATCGTTGTAGGCGGTCTGGACCTTGTTGCACGTCTCCAGCCCCCACTCCGTCACGCCCACCATGAGGCAGCTCTCGAACATGAAAGCGCAGCTGTCCTTGCCGACGAGCTGGGGTTTCAGCTCGGCGTTACTCGCGCCCTCGAAGCTCTGGGCGTCCGGGCCGTGGCCGCTCATGACGTTATGCAAACTCGCTCCGCCGGGGAGAAACCCGCCCTGGCCACCCTTCTTCGCATCGTAGACACCCCCAATTAGGCCCATGAATTCAGACATGGTGTTGCGGTGATACCACGGCGGGCGGAAGGTGTCCTCGGCCACGAGCCAGCGTGGCGGGAAGATGACGAAGTCGGCAATGGCAGTGCCCGCGTGGTCGGACTGCGCCGTTAGCACCGTGAAGATGGACGGGTCCGGGTGGTCAAAGGAGATGGAACCGATGGTGTTGAAGCGGCCCAGGTCGTACTTGTACGGGTAATACGTGCCGTGCCAAGCGACCACGTCGAACGGACTGTGGGCCTGCCGCGTGCTGAACAGCGCATTGTTGAACTTGACCGTCACTGTGTATGTATTGGGCCCTTCAGCCGCCGTGGCTCCAAAGTCCTCGCTGAAGCTCGCGACGGGCGCCTGGAAGTCCCGCGCGTTAGCCAGGCAGTTGGACCCGATGGGGCCGAGCTCCGGCAGCGTGAAGTGGCCCTGGTACAGCTCCAACGCGTAGCCGCGAACTGGCCCAGATGGCAGGTGGACCTGGTACTTGACGCCGCGGGGAATGACGCATATCTCCATGGGGCGAACTAGCAACCAACCCAGTTCGGTTCTGATGTCGAGCACGCCGTCCTGTGCGACGATGAGGAGATCGCCGTCGGCTGAGTAGAAGGCGGTGTTGGCGTCCATAGACTTGCCCGCTGCGTAAATGTAGATGCCGAGACCATGCTTGATGGTGGGGTCACCGGCTCCGGAGACGAGGCGGAGGCCCGTCACGAAATCTGTCTGGTCATCGTGATCAAAGGGATCCCACCGCAGCTGATTCGGGATGTGGTGAAGTTTGGTAGGGCTGTACGGCTTGTCGGTGGTGAACGGCCCAGTGGCGTTCTCCTCAAAGTTGGGGTGGGCGCATGACGGCACAATTCGGTACAGCCAGGTCTGCTGGTTCTCGTGCCGGGGCGCTGTGAAGGCCGTCCCCGATAGCTTCTCGGCGTACAGGCCGTACGGCGGCTTCTGGGGGGAGTTCTGGCCGATGGGCAGAGCACCGGTGACAGCTTCCGACCTGCGATTCAATTGATCAGTGCCCAATTGACCTGGTGCAAAATGTAGGGACCTATTCGGAATTCTCACTCTAGATACGAGCCGAAGCCATTCTGGTACTTGTACTTTTCCTTGAACTCAAACGTGGTTACAGGCATGATCACAAGGCTGGGGTTATTTGAAAAGCTTCGTGCGGAGGGAGCTAGGAGCACAATGGCGTGCAGAGGAATGAATGGTAGTTGTATTAAATGTGATCGTGACGAACTAACTGCGTGACGGGCAACGGCTTAGAGCCTTTAGCTAGAAGGACCGTCTCCACGTTCGGCTTTCGAGTGACGCCCGCAGATCCGGCCATGACGCTGTTCCGCGCTCGAGATCGCGGCGATGGACCGTCATTATCCACAGATAGCCGACAATTTGCGGGGGTGGGGGCGGGGCCAACCAAAGCCACTGCCTCTTACACTAATGACGAGTGAAGAAGAAGCACTTGCCGAACCGGGCCGTAAGATCTGTCGTTGAGGCCAGTAGACTTTTTTGACCCTCAGCCAGGATCTTGTAACTCTTCACATCAGCATCCGATACGAGGTTCATCAGGCTGGCCTTATAATAAACACACCAGACACCAGTTTGGTCTAATGTCACCAAAACCATGCAGAGACTCCCCAGACCAATGGCGTCATAGCTCAATAAAGCTAGCGCAAAACCCAATTGTGATACATGATGGCAGGGTCATATTTGTGAGGTTGCGTTGAAGGTGGAATTATCATTAAGATTTTCATTTGACAGGTTCATCGTCTTAAAGATTACAGGGTCATGTATTCCCAGGTTTGCTAGCGCTGTTTGCCGCTTGGGAAGCCCTCCACTTGGCCCACGATACCACGATCCGGACATCCGTCTCGTGCTGCTCGTCGGGCACGTAGAACCAGCACTTGTAGTCCGCGCTCCACCCGCGGTTGGGAAGGAAGGCCTCAAGCATGTAGTAGTTGTCCCTCGTGAAGGGGATATCCAGCGTCGCGGGCCCGTGGGCGGCGAGGAACTGGTCCGTCCCAGAATCGACGTCTTCCTCCGTCATCTTGTACCTCGAGCGCTTGTTGCCCTTGTTCGCGGCGTGGCGGCGGATCGCGCGCGTTATGGACTTGAGGTGCTCTTCCAGAAGGCGCGCATGCCATAGCGGGCTGTGCAGCGCGCTCCTCACTATGGTGGCGTTCCTCTCGAGCAACTCCTTGTTCCACTCGGGAGTGCTGCCGCGAGGGATCATGGGAATCGGCTCGCCACCGTCTAGGTTATCCTGCCAGTGGGCAAAGTCGACGATGATGCAGAGCGAGTTCCAGCTAACCAGGCAGGTGAAGCAGGTACATATATAGTACGGATCCGGCGGCTGGATGTGGTGAAAAGGCTTCTTGATAGCATTCTTCAGTTCATTCCGATCCAGGCTCTGCAGCGCCGAATACACGCTGGGATCCACATCTTCCAGCGGTACTGGAGTGCGGAAGCACCTCTTGAGGCACTGGTACCGCCACCTACAGATACTTGCAGCCAATGTCGATTCTTCCTGCAAGATGAACGCCCGGTACGCTTTGCTCACGCGGTACAAGCTGAATAAACTGCTCGGGCGCAGCAACTGCAAGATCTCCATGACCAGCTCGTAAGGAAGATCCAGCAGGTGGGGTTTCAGCGCTTGGGGTTTCTGTGCCCTGGCCTTTTGTTTCCTCTGAGCACGTTCCGTGCGTTTGGATCGGAGCACCAGCGCCTCCGTCTTGTCCTCTATCGGCTCCAGTTCAACATCGCTATCTTGCTCCGTCCTGCGCATCTTGACTGCCGACTCGCCAGCACTGGGGCTATGCCTACCAGATGCCTTAATACCTTATATGGCTTCAGTGCAATAGACACGTGGATCCCCAAATGATGTCAGTTCGAATGCGCTTGCGATCATTTCTTTGTAGAAAAGGACGATACTTTGGGTGAAAAGATAGCATCACGTGAACAGCGATTTCGCACTAAAATGTTGTGCAGCCTAAAAACAACTCCTCTCGATGGCGAATGCCGGATTTACGGTATCTGTTAACTCCGACGTGGTTGGTCGAATCCAGCGGCCCATTTTCCAACCGCTTCATAGTAGGGTGTCCTGGCGGTAATGACAAGCTTCATTGCTAGCCGCGATCCGTTTGTTCGCAAGTAACCACAATGGCTGGTGGCCCAATGCACTGGGAGGAGAAAGGGACCAAGTTTAAACGCCGTGGTACCGAATGAGACCCCGCCTAGTGAACAGCCCCCCTCCGGCTGTGCCTCAATGACAGATCACGTTTCAGAGCCCACCTCCATAACGTCATTCGTTATACGCAGCCACAATTCCCCTTGATACCCTTCTGATACCCACACTGTAGGGCTGTCCAGGCCCAGCGCTCCGGGTTTTTCAGGGGGGGTGGCGCATCTTGCTATCTGTGCGCACCCTCCCTTCTACTGTTGCAGAAAAAAGAGTGCAGATAACTGTGGACAGCTCTGTGTCGAATGGCTCAAGTGACAATTCCATCGAGAACAGCATTGGTCGTCGTGAAGTTGATATCTATTATTTAACAGAGTCTATCAATATTCCTTACACATTATTATCCAGATATTAAATCTAGAATAGACAAGATCGTCGGCGTTGTGGAAGAGTTTCTTGTTTGGTGGCGTAAAAAAGACAATACATTCAAGATTTGTGTACGTGCTGGCTGGCTGGGTATCGCTAAAGGAACAATATTCCAAGAAGTAATAGAAAAGAGAACCACGATAAGACGCTATCATCGCGGGAATGTAGCGTAATAGAGCTGCCGATATATTTTTTAAACCTCATTGTATCATTATCCAACGGCAACCGGGTAGACCAAGACCCTCCATCTCATTTGCCGGGTCCAGATCTTTCCCTTGGGGGCGTGACAGGATGCTCACTTGCGCACCTCATTAAATTTTTGTTATTGGGATCCTTCTTAATTCAGCTCGTAGACAGGGTGTTGTCTCGAATCCAGCTCTACCATGTGCGGCTGCGCCTGGTGCTGGAGATGCTCCGGCTGGTAGTACGAGGACTGCGGGCTCATGGTGCTGACGCCCAGCTCGGACGGGGGCGGGTGCGGGTGATCGATCGGCTTGTAGTACTCCTGCACGCCGCCGGCGGACGAGACGGTCCCGGCTTGATGCGTCTCTGGCCAGGGACCCTGCGGCTGGTAGTAGTTGTTGCCGCCGCCGGGCACGGTGGCAACGGCCTGCATCGGCGTGCCCTTGTCCTGGCTGTTCCTCGACCTCCTCCAGAAGAATGCGCCCAAGCCGAGCAGGCCGAGGGCGCCCACCGCGACGCCTATGCCGACGCCTGCCTTGGCGCCGGTGGACAGGCCTGCCGAGGTCGATGCAGATGCTGTGGTTGTTGGTGATGAGGATGCTGCGGGTAGGTTATACGAGTTAGTATATGATCGACTCCCTGGTGCCGTAGCGATGCTGTGTAAGGGAAAATGTGAGAAAAGGACATACCAGTGGTTGTAGTGTCCCCAGCGGTTGTGGGAGCCACTATATTTGATAGCGACGACGACGATGTAGTAGACGTAACAGAGGACGTGGATGACGATGATGTGGGCCCTCCCGATATGTAGAAGCTTGCGCTCAAGAAGCCTCCAATCTGCTGTTCCGTCGTATTCGCCGTAGAGTCGACAACACGGAATAAGTACACCTCAGAAGAGTTGGTCGAGGTGGTATCTATGGTCCAGATGTAGTATGGCGTTGTCGAACCGACCACCAGGCTCTTTGTTGGGGCGGCAAAGTCGCAGCCGGTGATCAGCCATAGCGTAGAAGCCTCAAAGTCTGTGGTCCACGATATGTTCATGGTCGACCCCGACGAATACGTCGGGGTGTTCCCTTTTGGCAAACTGAAGGATCCATCGGTGTAAGTTAGTGCTGCCGAACCGGGAAGAGTAGGACACGACTGATCATCGGCATTACTGGGTGATGCCAGGAAGGCCAGCAGCAAGAACGAGAGCTCAAGCCTCATCGTTAGCAGAGCGGGTAGTCGTGCCTAGTGAAACGGCTATTCTTTTTTCTTTTAGATTTAATTTTTTGCTTGTTTCTTGTGATTTCGCCCTGTTCCCGACTAAAGCACTAGTAGGACAAGTGCATAACTACGAAGACTTCCAAAGAAAGCTGTTGCAGAATCGGCGGGCAGGCGAGTAGAAACGTAATCACAGTAGCACGGAAAACAACAAAAAAAAAATTAAACGAGAGGATGCTGGGAATGATTTGCGGCGATTACCAAGCTTTGTAGGCCCGCATTACCTTTTGACAATTAGTCTTGGAGCCCCAGCACCCTTGAGACCCATGCAGGATGGAGACCTATTTCGCCAATCGACGCGGCTATCAATACCGACCAGGCCCGTCAGAGTTTAGAGTGCAGAGGCTGTGTGATCGACACGCGAAACGGATCAACTCGCACTCGGCTGAGAGCAACCATGCCACCACACACCTATTGCTTTCCGTGCTGACATGGCTACCTAATCGCCTTCGCTGCGTGTGGCTCTGGTGGCGGATCTCAAGAAGTGCGTGAGAAGAAGTTTGTTATATTTATATTTAGTCATTTCGACCGTACACCTGTGTATAATGCAGAACTCCTTCGTAGAATAGTGCCGCGTCAGGCGCGTCTATTGTAAGGACAAGACCTCTATGATCCTATGCACAGGTAATAATACATCGCGCCCTGGTTGGATGGCAGCAACTGAATTCCCTCGATCACATTGGCAGTAGTAATCCCCAGGAGCCCGATATTGGTGTGCAATGGGACGATGACGACAATGTGAAGGGTGAAACTGAAAAATAGACGCAGGAAAATATGAGAAAAGCGGCCGACTCAGCAAATTCTCTTCACAATGGCCATCCACGACTGCGATCCTTCGATGCGCGCGCAGCCAATGGGATGTGGTCGAGTGCCCGTGTCGGCCGGCGATGCTGGTCGCTTGGCCATTGCCAAGCGTGCCCAGCGGCCGGAGCCAAAAACCCACTGTCGAACCTGCCAGCCTAACGGACAGACAACACACAGTGGTAATATAGCCGCAACAGCTGTTAGCTCATTGCACTACCTGCTGTTTTAGCCTAGACGCCCCTGTCCGGGCTGCCATCATTGGTGCGGGGCCCAGTTAAATGGTGTGGCGCCAAAGTGAGCGCCCCTTGCCGCATCCAATCTTGTTAGCAGCAGCGCGCTCCTTACTGGGCACAATTGGGGTCTTGTGCTTACATCAGTCTGCCCGTCACTGTTGCGCAATGTTGTCCATTGGTACTAGAATTCCAGCATAGCACTTTGAATGCATGTGGACAAAGTATGTATTTGGGCCCATGGGTTATGTACGGTGATGGCTATATGGACGTTCGAGCGCAAATTCCAGCATGCAGCCCTTAGATTACCTTCTGATTACCCCCTGCATCTCCCCCCGGCCCAGCTTTCCATACTGAGACTCCCAACTATGCGGATCCCCATCTTGTTCAGCTGATCTTGTTGCGGCGCTGCCTTTGGCCCCCTGATTGCCGGGCTGCCCGCCTTGCCCGCCCCTCTGCCTGGCGGCCTAGCGGTACCCAGCTCCACCAAGAGGTGACCCCATTGTTCTCCACGTCCACTACCCACCCGCTGCTGTTTTCGTATCCTGCTCGTGAAGCAACGGTTGCCTCCATTCCGCCTAGCCCGCTCGCCTTAATTGGATTTTAGGTTATCCCTAGCCTGTCCGTTTCGCTGTCTAATCCAACTGAAACTCCTGTTCTGGCTTGGTCATATTTCCCTTGGTGTGCTTGCTACCACCTCATGCTTTCCCCTCCAAGCTCGACTAAGCCGAACCAAACGTTATTCCTCCCGCACATAGTTCAGTCCGCTTCGTGAACACCGAGGATCGTGGCTATTTGGACGCGCCTTGCATTCTTTTTCCTTCCTTTTATATGATCATTCTAGTATTCTTCACAATCGTTCATTTGCTTGTCCCCTGCGGCAGTCTTCGCTGTCGGCCTAGCGCTGTAACACTTCGGTCGCGCAACTTGTGTTTTCACTAGTCTGCCCACCCACATTCAATGATATGTCTCGCTCATTACCATATCGCCAGTACAAGTCCCGCAGGATGGTATCACCATCGAAGATGTCGCACCCGCGCTTCTTTCTGCGTATATTCGCTGTTGCCGTCGCTCTGATTCTTGTGTGGCACTTCTCTGGCTTCCAAGAATCCTACAGCTCCTCCGGCCTGCATGGCTTGGCGAAGCAGAAGACGGTGCTGCCCTGCGATTCTTTGAAGGGCCTCGAGGATGTATTCCTAATAGTGAGAACCGGCGCCAACGAGGCCCCCGAAAAGCTCCCCGCCCACTTCGACACCACCCTCCGCTGCCTGCCGAAGACGTCGTACGGAATATGGTCGGACCTGGAGGAGGAGATCGGCGGCTACCATGTAGGCAACGCCCTAGACGAGATCCCGGGAGACATCATCAAGAACAATGCCGATTTCGCCTACTACCGTCGCCTCCAAGAGAAGGGACGAACGGCTTTCTCCTCTGAGGAGATAGCCTCGTGGGCCACGGCGCCGAACTCTGCAAGCGGGCGCGACACCCCCGGTTGGAAGCTGGATAAGTGGAAGTTCCTGCCGCTGGCTGACAAAGCGTACCGCCAACGCCCGGACGCGAAGTGGTTTATCTACACGGAGTGCGATGGATACATCAACTGGACGAACATGCTGCACTGGCTGGACCGCCTCGACTCCTCGAAGCCTTACTACCTGGGCATGCAGATGCAGATTGGCGACGTGGTATTTGCCTACGGTGGCGCCAGCTTCGTCATCTCTAACCAGGCCATGAAGAAGTTGGTCAACCAGCACGCGACTAACCCCGGAGTCTACGAGGACTTCACTAGTCACCACTGGGCTGGAGACTGCGTGCTTGGAAAGGTACTGAAGGACGCGGGCGTGGAGCTGTCCTGGGCGTGGCCTACCTTCTTTGGCGATATGCCATTTGATATGGACTACAATGCGACATTTGGTGCACCTGACGTACACCCCTGGTGCTACAATGCTATGACCTGGCACCATCTCGGCCCCGCCGATCTGCAAGAAGTGGCCGCATATGAACAGAAGTGGAACCTCGAGGTGAGTCCCGAATTTCAAGTACTGGTAACCATCACGGATTTAGTCTACTGACTTTTACCCCTTTAATTAGCATTCGAAGCTGCTGCGCCATGGTGACGTCTTCCGCAACCTAGTGTTGCCCAAGATCGCTCCAGTCCGGGAGAGCTGGAACAACCTCTCAGCCGATGAGGAGAGCTCGAAAAAGTCGATCGAAGCCTGCCGTCAGGCTTGTCGCAGCCAATCGACGTGCATACAGTTTTCCTACGAAGAGGGCACCCAGACGTGCAAGGTGTCCACAGTGCTCAAGCTGGGGCACGCTGAGACGAAGAAGCGGGTCACATCCGGCTGGATGATGGATCGCATCGAGGCGTTTGCGGCAGAGATGGAAAGCCAATGCCACGGCCAGGACTGGCAGCTACCGCCGAACTAAAATCTGGATCTTAGGTGTACCAAAACAATATATTGCTGGGCATGGCGTTGGGGTCATTGAGGGGAGTAAAAAAAATTCTTCTTGTCATTTTTTTTCTTATATCTGTACGAATCATATATAAATAACCAGAAGGAGTGCATTGGATCTAGATCAATAATATTTGGCCGCCATTCTGAAGAAGGCGGTAGGCTTGACTACTAGTTTCTTAGGAACCTTCCTGCGATGGTTTATCCCGTTGGACACATAAATGAGTCCGTGTCCTAACATCAGCATCAAATACACAGTAGATCTTTAGTAGATCTACCCGCATTGATGACTGCGTCTGCCCTTGCTTGTTTTCTGCGGTTGACGATCAGGAAACATGGAATCAGGACGGCCCTCTCACAAACCCGAAGTCTCACAGACAATAACAAGCTTTTGGAAAAGGGGGGTTAGAGACATAGGGGCCCAGTTTTACTTTTTACGAGACACCAGACCCCTCTTTTTTTCAGCTTCTGCGACGAAGGTCTCATATTCAAACCGCCTCCGGCTATGTCTTAAATTTAGCATTGTTTAGTTTTATTTTTATTTAATACAATCTGGTGTAACTTTACGTCACTTTGATGGTCCAATCCGGGAATCTACCAAACTTCGTGGGACCAACCTTGTCTCACCCGGTGCGGGCTTCAAGCAATGCCGGCAGGGAAGCAAATAATGGAGCCGACTGCCATGGCGGCCGCCGCATTCTGCCGAACGGAAGACCCCGACCCAATTTTTTTTTTCCTTTCTTTTTTTGATTATTAGTTCTATTTTACTTCTGACTTGTACACGTCAACTTACACGCGCCCCAACTCTTTGTTTTCCGCAGATGTGAGCAGCTAGCGCAATCGTTTACTACGAGCCGCTCACCCCCACCACCCCCGGGTTCGCGAAAGGAGCCGGGGCAACGTCCGGCTTTTTCTTTTTAGTCCCCTCCCCACATCAACTCTAGACCAGCAGCCGGCCGGCGCGAGAACCTTTTGCTCCTTCGGTCGTCGTCACAATCGGAAGGATTAGCCGTCCGCCAAGAGTCTAGACAAAAATCTCTCTTCATCCACCCGGCGCGCGGTCTCTCTCTCTCTCTTCATCCGGCATGACGTCAAGGGAGCCGCAACCTTGCTCACAGGGGGATGCACAGTTCCACCTATATGATAATCTAAACACTATATGTGCAAGGTCTTATAATTCACTTACTTTATACTGGGAATTGTGTCCTGTATCTCATAAAATGTCAAATCTCATTATCCTGCATTATGCAAAAAACTACGACACTGTAGAATAGACTGATGGCCTAAACCACCACGAGGCACCACCCTTCGAAATGTGAAATCTTTTGGGAAATATCTCGCCAAGCAATCGGATTGCAGTGCTCGGTTTCATAATCAGGTATGTGTTAGTTCGAAGACATAGTAGTCGGGGAGGCACCCTAGGCCAGCCGATTGTGTTGATATTCCTTAGTCCACCTTAATGGCCAAGTTGTAATATTATTAATATAAATATCGCTGTACTATTATAAGGACTTTATTTTTTTTTTTTTTTTATTTCTCTATGACAACTGGTTAATACTCAAAGTGATTCCTCTCCACCGGGTTGAGATTTCTAAACTCGCCCCGGAGGCTTTCCAGCCCTTTCTCCTTCGCGTCCCTCACGAACGCGGCCACGGCCGGCGCGATGACCTCCTCGTCGAAGCCGAAGTGCCGATAGGCGGCCTCGCCCGGCAGCGAGTGGCCGAACGAGGCCATGGCGTAGCCGGCGTCGGCGTAGCGCTCCCAGCCGTTGGCCGCGTACGCCTCGATCGCGACCACGGGGTTCCGGCTGTGCCGCAGCACCCCACGCCGGTACTCGGCGGGCTGGCGGTCGAAGATGCGCTGGCATGGCATGCTCACCACGCGCGCGCGCAGGCCGTGCTCGGCGCGCAGCAGCGTCGCCGTCCGCACCGCGAAGCACATCTCTGCGCCCACTCCGATCAGCGTGACGTCAGCGTCCTTCCCCTCGCCGTCGCCTTCCTCCTCGATGAATACGTAACCACCGCGCAGGACGCCCTCGCGCCGCGAGTGCGCCGGGTACTGCTCCAACGCTTGGCGCGACAGCGAGATGATGCTGGGCGTCGAGGTCGCCTGCAGCGCGGCGGCGAAGGCCCCCGCCGTTTCCTCGCTGTCACACGGCCGGATGTATAGCAGATTGGGCATGGCACGGTACAGCGCGGGTAAGGCGATGGGCTGATGCGTGGGGCCGTCCTCGCCGGTGCCGATGGAGTCGTGCGTGGCGATATGGATCTGCTGCAAGCCCTGCAGAGCGCCCATGCGGACCGCAGGGGCCGCGTACTGTGGAGTTTCAAGGTCAGTCGCTAAAGAACGAGGACTAAGATTGATATTACGGAAAATTTTCTTCGCCTGCCCCTGTGTTCAGGCTCGAGCAGACTTACAATGTAGAACATGAAGAAGCTAGAAGTGACGGGCAGGAACGTGCCCTTGTTGAAAGCGGCTAGACCGTTTGATATCGCGGCCATGGCGTGCTCGCGGATACCATAATGGATGTACCGTCCAGCATAGTTGCCGGTGATGCCACAAGTGGTTTTCAGATCCGGCTGGTCCATGTTAGCTATTCTGGCTAGTCGCTGGCAAAATTGTATCTGTGAAACTTACGTGCTGAAAATCCACCTTACCCTTCCAGATCATGTTAACTGACGGAGAAAGATCTGCCGTGCCGACCATCATATTATTGAGTTGAGAGGCCAGGGGATTGCACACAAGCCCTGCCGACTTCCTCGAGGGCGTTGGCTCCGTCGGGAGCTGGTCTTTGGACGGGATGATGTCTTGCCAATTACCGGTTGGCTTGCCTCCTAACCTAAGTTTGAACTCTGCATATGTTTCAGCGTACTCTGTTGAGTAACGCTCAACCAGAGAGTTCCAGCTGCTCTCGAGCTCGGCGCCCTGAACCTTGGCATCGGCGAAGAAGTCGTATACTTCCGGGGAGACAATGTAGGATTCGTCAGGGTTCATGCCGAAATTCTGCTTAATGCTTGCAACATCTTCAGCGCCAAAGGCAGCCCCGTGCGCTTTGGCGTCACCTTCTACCTTACTGCCTATACCGATCACCGTGTGGACATTGACGAAGGTGGGCTTGTCGGTGCTGGCTTTGGCCTGTGCTAGCGCCCTCACGATGGCCTCGACATCAGTGCTTCCATTCTCGACTTCAAGAACGTTCCAGTTGCAGGCCCTCATTTTGGCGTTGATGTCCTCAGTGTTGCAGAGATCTACGCTTCCGTCACACGTGATCTGGTTGTTATCGTATATCACCACAAGGTTGTTCAGCTTCCAGTGACCTGCAAGCTGGAATGCCTCCAGGGCAACGCCTTCCTGCAGACAAGCATCGCCAGTCATGCACCAGATGGTATTGTCCAGCAGGGGAAATCCTGGTCGATTGTACGTCGCTGCAAGGTTCTTGGAGGCTACAGCCAAGCCCACTGCATTTGCGATTCCCTGCCCTAGCGGACCTGTTGTGACTTCGATACCGGGGATTTCGATTTCAGGGTGTCCAGGACACAGTGACTCCGATTGCGTCGAGTGGTAAGACTTCAACTGGTCCATGGTCATATCTTCGTAGCCGGTCAGGTGTAAGAACGAGTATTGGAACAGGCAGGTATGGCCGTTGGATAGGACGAAGCGATCTCGGTTGAAGAACGACGGATTCTTCGGTGAGTATTTCATGGTGTACTTCCATAAGGCAATGCCAATGGCCGCCATTCCCATAGCTCCTCTGTTTATTCATCTGCCAGTTTAGCACACTTTGGGTGTTAATGCCTTTGGAGTGGAACTCACCCAGGGTGCCCGCCATTGTATTGTTGGCACAAGTCAGCGATGAGACACCTAAATGTTCGCAAGACAAGATCAATCTTGTCTGCATCTTTCAGTTGCGCGCCGTTCGTCTTCCCAGAGACTATGGGAACCGGCTGAGGGATAGAGTCCAAGATTGCTGGAGCCATGTTGCGAAGTAGGTAAATAGCAGTAATTTGGCCCTCCGTAGAGCTGAGGACGTGGTTGTCGGGGGTATGACCTATTTTGCTACCAATTTGACACGACTTTTTCCCCACGAGCGAAACTTAAGACCTCGATCACGCATCGTTACATATTCCCAACGTATAGAGTACAAATAATTATTCAACTCGGTAGCGATGCGCTTTGAGAGAACGGCTGCTGCGTAGAGAGTTTGGCAGATGACGCTAGCGCTTGGAATTTCCCAAAGCGGGATCAAGTGCAGCTGTGCATGACTTGGTGGCAGCACCTTGGAGTATCCACCATGCGCTTAGAGGCGCTTGGAGTGTCTCGGCATATCTCCAGCATCGTGACTTTTGCCGCATCTACAGAAACTGGTTCTTCGTGGAGGTTTAAGGACCAAGGATGTCTTTCCGCGAAAGTGATTGTAATCCGCTGTAGACTGTGAGATTCTTCCTGTGTATTCCCTAAATCTGCCATTGAAAAAAAACTATGTCTCCAGCTCTCGTTTCCACGCCGGCAACGGCAACGAGCACGGCCGGCTCTCCTCTGTTCTCTCTCTCGAATAAGACGATTGCAATCACTGGTGGCGGGCGGGGCCTTGGAATGACCCTGGCCTTTGCCGTTGTTGAAGCTGGTGGTCATGCTGCGTGTCTCGATATCCTTCCCGAACCCACCCAGCCCGAGTGGGAGCAGTTGAACGCTGCTGCCAAGTCGAGAGGCGTCACCGTTACCTACCAGCGGTGCGATGTTACTGCAGAATCTGAGGTTGAGTCAGTGCTCACAGCCATCGCCGAAGATGCCATAAGCAAGGGTGCGGTATTCGGAGGGTGCATTGCTTGTGCCGGCATCCAGCAGAAGGTCCCAGCTGTCGACTATCCTGCGGCTGACTTCGAGAGAATTCTCCGTGTCAACACGACGGGTGTTTTCATCACAGCCAAATATGCGGCAAGAATCATGATCGCTGCGGGAACACCTGGCAGCATCGTGCTCATCTCCAGCATGAGCGGGCAGATCGCCAACCGTGGGCTCACTTGCACGGCCTACAACAGCAGCAAGGCGGCGGTTCAGCAAATGTGCCGATCACTGGCGCAGGAATGGGGTCAGCATGGCATCAGAATCAACACCTTATCCCCTGGTGTAAGTACGCCTCTATTGCACTGAAGTCTGCCACAATTTATGTGGTACATGTGAGCTAACCTTTTTCACGCAGTACATTCGAACCGCTATGACAGATGCGCTCCTTGCGGCCGAACCAGAGGTGGAAAAGACGTGGATGGCTGGTGCGCTGCTGGGAAGGCTGGGGGTGCCGGATGACTTCAAGGCTCCCGCCGTGTTCCTGCTGGCCGACGGAAGCAGCTTCATGACTGGAGCAGATCTCCGAGTGGATGGCGGCCACTGCGCCTCAGCTTGATCGTAGTAGAATCGAGCGACTGAAAGTAGATTAAAAAAACATCACGAGATAGACTTGGCTCGAATAGACCATTGAAGAATGCCAAAACAGAATAATCAATAATAGCGAGAATACGTCGCGTTGCCCTCCAATCCGCTGCCCTGATGCGTATTGGGGCGGCCGGCTGCTGGCCAACCCAGTCCACCACCCGCTGATGAGGGGCGTTAACTTGACTTATTAGCCTGACAACCAGAGCCCCAACTTTCCCCGCCATCATCACCACTTTTCCTCCACCGGGGCTCCCAAGACCCCACAACCCCCAAGCCCCGTTGATTTTCCATGACTCTCCGCACAATGCACAATGTCACACCACCGTCCTCCAACTAATTACGTCCCTGCATAACCACACACTGGCCCTCCGCTTTGCCGCGCGCACCCAGCCATTAGTCGCCGTGTTCGTGATGTAGCCCTGCGCGGCGCACCCTCGAGCTACAGATATGAAGTGAACGTTTGGCGATTCTATCAATGTCTTCGCCAGAAACCGTTAGTGCGCCCGATGCCGTTACTACCGCCCCGAGAGTGAAGAGGAGGAGGACACGCTCGGGGTGCTTGAATTGTCGCCGGAAGAAGAGAAAATGTGCGGCCCTCAGTTTATATGCAATACTCTTTCCGTTTCCTATGCTAATCATCCTTCTAGGTGACGAGACGAGACCGGCTTGTGCGAGATGCTCTCGAGTTGGTGCTGTCTGTGAATGGGGCGTTCGCGTCTCCTTTAGACCCATGAACCAGATTCTGTCGCCCCCATCGTCTGATTTCTACTCTGCTTCCTCCCAGAGTCAACAGATCGGGTTTACTGGTGTCTCTGGATCCGGGGCCACTGTAGATCAGAGGCGGCGAGCGAGTCCTCAACAGCTCAGCGCGCTTTCGCCATCGATAGGAGAATCTCCTGAGGCGCATCTCCTTGAGGGAAACATTTTCAATGGTTTCATGCAGGCATGGGAACCTATAGCGGTCCCATCCGAGGTGATGCAGCGCCGCAGGAGGGGAAATCTAGCAGCAGACGGCTCGTCTCCAGCAGATACGAACTCCCCTCAATCCCTCCAGACAGAACGCGCCGCTGCTCATCTACTCTCACTCAGTCAGACCGAGTCGCTGCCTGTATCTAGCCATGAAACCCCACATACCATAGCTCTAGATCCAGGGCTTACTAATATTGAGGCAATCGACGCGGACCTCGTCGACTACACCTTGGATGATGGCCTTTTCCTCCCTGGGTCAGCGTATTTGGATCTTCACTCTACCTTGCGTAGCCACCTCATCCAAGAGAGTAATTCTTGCACCCCGACAAGATGTGGAACCCCAAAGCATGCAGAAGACGTACCCTTGGAAGGATCTACCACCCGCCTCTCCCACGGCCAAACATTCGTAGCAGAGAGATCGCACCTGGTCGATGACGACCCTTCGCTAGTCCTTACAGGGGAGCAGGAGTCTTTGTTGTGGGTCAACTGGCTTGAGGAAGTCGCCCCGTGGGTAAGTTTTGATCCGTCCCGATATTTTAAAAACTTCCACTGTGGAAATATTCTCACATACCGTTATAGCTAGATAAATTTGACCACCACAAGCACTTCCAGTATACATTGTCACCTATGAGCCAGTCCCATGCGCATGTAAAATACGCAATCATGGCAGTATCCGCCCGGCAGATGGAGAGGAAAGGGTCGGGCGGTCAATCGATTCCCAGCAGCTTGGCCTTGTATCAGCAAGCTATCCACTTGCTGCTGCCACACCTAGCAACGAGAAGCACGCCAGTCATAGCCTCTTGTGTGGTATTATGCGTGCTTGAGATGCTGAGCTGTTCACCCAAGGCGTGGCGTCGGCACCTGGACGGATGCGCTACCCTGCTCCAGGCCGTCGGCATTCACGGGTTCTCTGGTGGGCTAGAGCAGGCCTTATTCTGGTGCTTCGCCCGCATGGATGTGTGCGGCGGTCTTATTTCATCCACTAAGACTCTCATTCCCGTCTCTTCCTGGACTCCTGAACAAGGCTTGCGGGCGGCCACCCGGCTCTTTGAGCCAATGAGCTCCTTTGACATGCACGCCAATCTCGCGGTATATCTCACAGCTCATGTTGTGGATCTGTTGGCCACCGCCGGACCTAATTCCGACTCCGGCCCTTTCTCGGGAGCCTCACAGTCGTGGAACAACGAAGGATTTCTACGGAAGTGGGAAGAGCTCTGGGATTGTGTTGATCGCTGGTATATATCACGGACAACGGAGATGCATCCCGTCTTCACAGCCCAAAACTCAGGCTGCTTCCCGACCATCTTATTCACCAATCCCGCCGCCATCTCGGGTAATCAGATGTATCACACGGCAGCACTGTTGATGCTACAGCACAAGCCCAAGCAGATCGTGCTTGCTGCCAAGCCTCGCTCGATTTTCTGGCATGCTCGGCGGATTGTGGGCATTTCCAAGTCAAACGCCCACCATGGATGCTGGACCAACAGCCTACAGCCTATCTGGATCGCCGGCAGGCTGTTCAGCAGCCCCGCAGAGCACAGAGAGATCCTGGCTCTTCTGGCGCAGATTGAAAAGGAAAGTGGGTGGGCGACCGAGTGGCGTGCTGATGATTTGCGAGACTGGTGGGGAGAGGACCTCGTTGAGGAAGCATGAGTTTAACTCAAAATCTGATGCCGTACTTTGACACGATAGAATCACAAGTGTCTCTGGAAGAAACAAAGTAAAATTTATCACCTTGAAAAGTTGTTGTTAGTGGGCGAGGTGCACCGTAGGTAGAAGCAGACCAAGGAAAAGAATATATATTTGCACTTACAGCCGGAAGCCAGACCTGGCAGGGTGAGTTCGTGATCAGTGGCGGTAGTGGTTGAGGTTGATACTGGTGTAGTCGTGCTGGACGTTGTGGTAGTGAGAGGTGACGTTGTTACAGTCGTGGCGCTCGTCTGTGTAGACGTAGGAGAGACGGTGGGAGTTGTGGTAGCGGTAGTGGTGGGAGAGGTTGTCGCCCACCGATCCCGAGACACAGTAAGATCCTCCTGCGACGATGGTAGCCCCGGGTAGGTATTGGTAGGGTTGAGTGCCTCAAACTCAGTAAGAGTCAGCACCTACTCACTGGCAACACTGGTACAAGTGGCCCCGCTGGTCACAACGATGCTGTAGAGACATGTGACAGACTGTCACGGTTTCAGGGCCCGAGGCGACGCAAGGCAGGCGCAACCACAGCCAACGTACACAAGGATTTTGAAATCCATGGCGTCTCGTGGTTAGGTAGTGAATGGGTATGTAATTAATTGAAAGAAGGTAACAATGGAATCGGATCCATAGAAAAAGAAGGCTGGATGATGTTGAATGGTAGTCTTGAGGGAATAGATTCAATCAAGTAAGCGATGAACTAAAGACAACTTATTCTCTTTCATGCCAGCTCGCGTATCGCGTGCAAATGCGGGCCATCATCACGCCGTATGAAAAGAATGCTTTTCATCTGTGTTAGCTATGCGAAAAGTGTAATATTAAAAGCTACGGCTTGAAGCTACGGCACAGCAACAGTTTATTGAATAGCCTCATGCAGGACTACGGTTTTACGTTAAGGTCACCCATGTGTCCCTGATATGCGTTCTCAATTAGATTTCATGGTAGCTGAATAAATGGTCTATGGTCCTGGCTCGAATGTTCGGCTATGTAAAGTAGCCAATTTACCATGCTGCCGGTGACTCTGAATCAGGCAATGCCACCACATACTAAGATTTGATCAGCGTCTAGGTTTCATAGCACCTACCTAAGGGTTCGGGTTATGATTGATAATAACCAGGACTATTCAGTCCAAGGTGGAGCCGCACTGTGCTCAGATTGGGGCAACTCTCCGTGATGTGCATAGGGAGATCCATGTCGCGTAACTGGGGTGTGAACAAATTAGGCCGGGGCCGCGTTCCCCAAGGGTCGCACGGCTTCTTACCGAGCTTGCAACAAGGCGTATTCTGACTGCTCCTCACTCCAGAATTCCTGCCCTAGTAAATACCTTTTTTCTCATAGTCAGCATAGAGGTAAGAAATAAACCTCCAATCCTATTGAAGTCTGGTTTGTTTTGTTCTGTTTATTTGTTGACAACTCTCCCCCTCGGCTCAATAGAGCACCTGCTCGCCGCCCAACCATGCACCCCTCAGCACAGGCATTAAAGCGATCATCGGCATAGTCGTGGGCATCGGTAGCCTTGTCCTCATCTCGGGAGCTGTGTTCTTCTTTAGACGTCACCGTCGGCAAACAAAAGCACGACTCGAAACTCAGCAGATGCCAGAAACTCATAATAACGAGATGCGCGAGAACTAAAGAGAGGGGCACCAGAACAGCGGGGAGGAGAGCATAACTTGGAAGCTGGCGACAGAAATAATGAAATAGGGAAAACATTTTGTATATTTGTATATGATAAGCTTTCTGTTATGATAACAGTATAATTATTTAGGAAGAAAGTACATATATCTTATCAAAGGATCCGGTGGATATCTCGCTTTGATAACTAGCACCGGTTTGAGTGCTTGGGCATGCTTAAGCTGGCCATTTTGGGCAAATATAATCACAAAACCGACAGGAAAGATAGTATATATAGATGTGGGCTCTTATGGTAAAAGAAATGATGTTAATGTCTAAATTAGATCCTAAAATCGAATTTTTATAAAAAGAAAATCAAAGAAGTACGATTCAAGAAAATGTGCAAAATTTTGACCCCTATCGTATTATCAAGAACACCCTGCCATCAGCCCATCTCGATATGGTTTAATAAAAGGCTTGATCTAACCCACCTGTCTTAGTTAAGCTAATCAAGCTGGGCGATACGACGCCCATCAAAATTGAAAAGGCAAGGCAGATAGTGAATCATGGGGCTGGTATCGTAGGTCGTATCGAACTGAGTAGTGCCGCCGTTGGTTGGGTTCTGTAAATACTCATAATTGTTACATACGGCCGCTGTAACGCTTTCTATGTAGTAGCTGAACATATTGGTTTGGTCCGAACTGAAGAAATCGGTACTGTAGATATTGCTTCAAGGTTCAGTATTAATTGTATTAACAAACATGCCAAAGCCCATCCATATCTGAGAATCAGGACACATTCTAAGAACTTAGTCAGCTTCGTGTTTTCGTTTTCATTTTTTGGAGGAACATAGAAAAACAAGTTGGAAAAGCAAAAGGAAAATATACTCGTTAATCACTTATACCAGCATCGGGGTTCCACAGCACGGTTGAGCCAAGGGTATTACAGCTCTCCTCGGTATTGTACTGATTGGTGCTCTTTAGGAAGCAATATCATGACTGGTATGAGTCAGAATTGGTTGCTATGCTCTGTAAGGCTGTTACAACCATGTAAGCATTTTATTATGTCATGTTAGTGGACGTGTTTCGGATATTAAAAAGTAATGAAGCATTTAGGTGGAGGGATAGGGGCGTTTGCTCTTCACTAGAAAGTTAATTCCTGTTATATAACCATGAGTTTGTCTAGTTTATTTTGAAATTGTAATTGTACTTTAAACGCCATTGAAAATTTCTGCCCCAAGGCATCGTGACCATGTGAACTTTTTATTTGATTTATTTTTGATAAGTCTTGAAAACGTATTCCCAATTTCTATCTTAGCCGAGCCTTAACTCGTATCGTGAAGATAACGTGGCAAGATGCAGAGGTTTGTGCTCAGAGGCGGCCATGATGTCTGCCGCAAGGCGCGTAATGGGGAAACCCGAAGCGTATGGGATGGTCGGCGCTCTATAGCCGCACCCGACTGTGCCTTGGAGGGGACCTCGTCACGCTGGCCGCGCCGCATGCATCACAACCGTTTGTGTCTGCTTGCAGATCCCACGCAATACCCGAGTCAGTTGCCGTGAAATCAGACCATTGGCAACTATTGGCAACCCCTGCGAGTGCATGCGCAGGTGCGCTTGGAGGTGCCCGACTCGGGGATAGCGCAGCGTATGCAAGCGCTAGCGTCCCGCTGATACGCCGCTAGAAGCAGCGGACGGCCGAAAATCCAGCACCGGGTGGTTCGACTGGTCCCTCTACCGGCACTTAGATACGGGGGGGGGAGGGCTTTTGGCTTTGTCTCCTCCCCATGGCCTTTTGGTGATTTTATTTCCCGGGCGGACCATGCTGCTATTTTGCGGGGCCCCGGGGGTAAAAAGGGAAGGGCAATGAACTCAATGACACATGCAAGGTCATTTCCTGGGGGAGCTTCTCCACATGAGGTCACCCACGTTTACACAAAACGGTTGCGTGTGCTTTGCTGCCGCCGGCAGTTGTTGCTGTTGTGCTGTATAAAGGCACAGGGGCGTCCCATGTGGAGGCATCCCGAGAGTCTGTTTGGGTCACCAGTCAAAGTCTTCTCTGAAGCCCTGATTTAATCTTCTTCCTTTTGGGCAGCTTACTTGCTTGCTTTCATAGCAACTCAGGCTCTTTTATCGGGTTACAAGTGGGAGTTCCGTCTAAACCTGCAACTCCTAATATCTAACTATGACGTTTCTCACCGGGAGGCCCCTCAATTGGGCCATCACGGCCGCCGCTGGCGCGGGTTTCCTGCTGTTCGGCTATGACCAGGGCGTCATGAGCGGCTTGCTCACGGGGGCGGCGTTCACCAAGACCTTCCCCCAGATTGACCTTACCGAAGGAGGCGGCGGCAGTGCCTCGCTGCAGGGAACCGTGGTCGCCATCTACGAGATCGGCTGCTTCTTCGGCGCCATCTGGGCCCTGCTGTTTGGCGAGCGCCTTGGCCGCCGCAAGTGCATCATGATCGGGTGCCTGGTGCTTAGCATCGGTGGCGCCCTCCAGGCCTCGGCCAGCACCATCCCGCACCTCATCGTCGGCCGCATCGTCGCGGGCCTGGGCAACGGCGTCAACACGAGCACGATCCCCGTGTGGCACTCGGAGCTGATGCGCGCACACGACCGCGGTAAAGGTCTCTGCATCGAGCTGGCCATCAACATCTTCGGCGTCATGACGGCGTACTGGGTCGACTACGGCATGTCCTTTGTCCAGGATAGCGAGGCGCAGTTCCGCTTCCCGCTCGCGTTGCAGTGCGCCTTCGCCCTCGTCACTTTCGCCGCCGTGATTTTCTTGCCCGAATCCCCGCGCTGGCTCGTCGCGCATGACCGCCACGAGGACGCCCGCCAGGTGCTCTGGGCCGTGGACCGGGACGCCCGCAGCATCGCTGCCGACGACGACCGCGTCACGCGCTACCTCGTCGAGATTCAGGAGGCCATTCAAGAGGAGCGCGAGGCCGCGCAGGGCAGCGGCAGCTTCCGAGCTCTGCTCAAGAACGGCGAGCAGAAGTTCTTCCTGCGCACCATGCTCGGCATCGGCGGTCAGTTCATGCAGCAGCTCTCGGGCATCAACCTCATCACCTACTACGCCCCGTCCATCTTCCAGCAGAGCGTCGGCATGACGCACGACCTGTCGCTGCTTCTGGCTGGATTCAACGGCGTCGCCTACTTTCTGTCCTCACTCGTCCCCATCTGGATCATTGACCGCCTGGGTCGCCGGAAGCTCATGCTCTTCGCCGCTGCGGGACAAGGCGCTTGCATGGCCATCCTCGCCGGTACTGTATCCAACGGTAGTAAGAGTGCCGGTATTGTGGCAATCGTCATGCTGTTCCTCTTCAACTTCTTCTTCGCCGTAGGTCTGTTGGCAATTCCTTGGTTGCTCCCGGCGGAGTATGCTCCTCTGGCCATCCGCACGAGAGCTGCCGCATTAGCTACCGCTTCCAACTGTAAGTTATTCTAAAAACAACCTTTCTCACGGGTAATACCTGTTTAGACATCTAAACTGACTTATTCTCTCTCTACCTCTCAGGGATCTTCACCTTCCTTGTAGTCGAGATCACTCCCGTTAGCATCACGAACATCGGCTGGCGAACTTACGTGTACTTCTGCGTGTTCAACTTTGCCTTCCTGCCACTCATCTACTTCTTCTACCCGGAGACGAGGAACCTCTCCCTGGAACAGATTGACAAGCTGTTCACGGGGGACAAGGTGAAGCTGCATTGGCACGCCAGCATGGGCGACATCTCCAACGACGGGTCCTCGAGTCACGAGGCCGGTGGTGCGGGAAAGGAAATGGCCGGCGAGGCTGAGATTGCGGAATATGCGCATAATTAAGAACAAGCCAATATCGCGCTTTGTCCTAGAGTAGATGGGATGGGCGTTAAACAACAACTAGCTCGTGTAAAAACAGGAGGCTATTGCCTTTTGTTCATAAATGTCGTGAAAGGGCACAAAGTTATGTTTTGAGTTATGAAGGAAACGATTTTCATGTTTGATCCACGTGCAAGAAGCACAAACCATAGAGCGTAAATACATTGAGGAGGCTTTCCTGGCCTACGCCACCCCATTTCTGTTCGCTCTTGCTTTGCTGTAGTTTGGTAACATTTCTCTCGTCCGAAATAGTCCATTGTCTCCTGACAGAGGTGAAGATATGCCTATTTGACGGGTAATACTAGTTTTGGCAGTACGGAGGGTGTATATCCTGCACTTCTGCCTTTGTTCGTGATTCAAGAGGAATATAAAATAGGAAAGGAGGGAGGATGGGTGGCGGGGGGATCAAGAAAAGAGATATTAAATAAGTGTGTATAACGTTAATTGTCAGAATTTGAAAGCAGTTTAGCCCTTTTAGCTTAACTAAAATAATGGGTAGGGTAAAAATAGATGACAGACGGGTTGGTTGGCCACGGCCCAAAGGAGGATAGGATAACAAGGGGGAAAATGAAGCAACGTCTGCTAGATGAGGTGCAAAGAGCCACCCCTCAGGGTGCGTGGGTGGATGGATGGAATGACTTAAATGGAATTTGTAAATGGCAACTCGACTATCGGTGGCAAGAACATGGAAGGCGTTCCCTGGAGTTGTTTTTAAATTACCCAATCTGATACCAGTTCTTGCCATCCCCATTCCACAGAAATACAGACACATGGCCAGATCTACTCAATTACGATGGCATGGGACGATTCGTGACCGAAATGTTTTGCCAATTGCAGGCAGGCCAGCCAGCCAGCCCGCCCCGCGTGGCTACGCTTCCGACCTTCGGGGGCGCGGCACCTGGGACGATGGGCGAGCGGGGTCGATAGCGATAAGGCAGCTTATCGAGGCGCCGTCCGCGGGGTGGGAGCCGCGCCAGTTGCTATCCAGCCAATCCCGTCGCAGCCGCGCTCTTATCGACCAGCGGCCACCCAAATTATTCATTGCTGTTGGCTAACGGGATAAAATTCCCGCTTTGGGACATGGTCGCTCGCCCACCTTTCTGGGCCCCAAGGGGGATGGATTAACTTAGGTGGTGCTGCGTTGGGTGGGAAGGGTGTTAGTGGGTGTGCGTGTGTGTGTGTGGTGTGTACGTGTGTACGTCTCTAGAGGTCGGTGGGAGATATTCAACCACCACTACAAGATAAAAAGGGGCTTGTCTTCCTCCTCCTCTATACCCTCCGCAAGTCTGCGCTTTTGCTCTCTCGTCATAGTTCCCGCGCCTTTGAGAAATACCCTCTCCAATCTCAGCTGGGCCTCTGACTTATCACCGCCCTTATCATCACCCATCCCGCCCCTTATCTACATATCTCTCCTTTCTCCCCCAAGTCAGTTTCACAAAGCCCGCTACTAGAAAAAGATGGCCGGCTTGCACCCCTTTGATCCCCTCACCGCGGGGGAGATCGAGAGCGCCATCGCCGTCGTCAAGGAGACCCACGGCGATGTCTTCTTCAACGTTGTGTCCCTGTTGGAGCCTCGCAAGGCCGAGATGACCAGATGGCTGGCGAACCCGGCGCTGCCTAAGCCGGCGCGAATCGCCGAGGTCGTGGTGATTGCCCCCGGCGGCAGTGTTTATGACGGCCTCGTCGACCTGCAGACGTCCAAGATTACAAGATGGGAGCTGCTGGACGGACTCCAACCTATTGTAAGTGAAGAGAGCACCTCCTATCGTCTGCTTATCATCACCACCGCCATCATCATCTGACGACTTGCGCTAATTCTGGTCGCTAGATCACCATGGAGGAGTTGATGATCGTTGAGCACGTGTGTCGGACAGACCCCAAGGTCATCGAGCAGTGCGAGATCAGCGGCATTCCCAAGGATGAGATGCACAAGGTCTACTGCGACCCCTGGACTATTGGCTATGATGAGCGCTACGGTAGCAAGGTCCGCCTTCAGCAGGCACTCATGTACTACCGTCCCAATGTAGACGACTGCCAGTATCAGTTCCCTCTGGATTTCTGCCCCATCTACGATGCCGATAAGAAGTCCATCGTCCACATCGACATTCCCAACGTCAGGAGGCCACTGCGCCGCCAGCCAGCCATCAACTACCACCCCGCCGCAGTAGCGAAGGTTGGTGGCTACAGGAATGACTTGAAGCCCATCAACATCACCCAGCCCGAGGGTGTCTCTTTCAACATGAACGGCCGCGAGATCTCGTGGCAGAACTGGAAGTTCCACATCGGATTCAACTATCGCGAAGGTATCGTCCTCAACAACATCACCTACAACGAGAGGGGCAACGTCCGCCCTATCTTCTACCGTCTGTCTCTCTCGGAGATGGTTGTTCCTTAGTAGGTGCTCCTGGGCAGATTTGGAGTAGCTTAAGTGTATACAATTTGGCTAACAGGGTGAAAACAGCGGTAACCCCGAGCACCCACACCAGCGCAAGCACGCGTTCGACCTGGGAGAGTACGGCGCTGGCTACATGACCAACAGCCTTTCGCTGGGCTGCGACTGCAAGGGCTCGATCCACTACCTGGATGCCGAGTTCCCCACGAGAGACGGAAGCCTCAGACACATCAAGAACGCCATCTGCATCCACGAGGAGGACGCCGGTATCCTCTTCAAGCACACTGACTTCAGAGACGATTCGAGCATCGTGACGCGCGCGCGAAAGCTCATTATCCAGCAGATCTTCACTGCTGCAAACTATGAGTACGCCGTGCAGTGGGTGTTCCACGTAAGTGCCCGAAACCTGTTTGAAGCGGTCGAGGAAACAAATACTAACCCCCGGAACAGCAAGATGGAACTATTCAGCCTGACATTAAGCTCACCGGAATTCTCAACACCTACATCATGAACCCTGGCGAGGACACCAACGGGTGGGGCACCCAGGTGTATCCCGGTATGACTTCCCCCTTTTTCCTGTGAAATTAGCACAGCCAAAAGCTAACAAAAGTTCTGCGAAAGGCGTGAACGCACACAACCACCAGCATCTCTTCTGTCTGCGCATCGACGCCAACATTGACGGTCCCAATAACACCGTCTTCATGTCCGACGCCGTCGCGTCGGACGCCCCCGTGGGCAGCCCTGAGAACTTCTACGGCAACGCCTTCTACGCCAAGCGCACAAAGTTCTCCACCGTCAAGGAGTCCATGACCGACTACGACGGCTCCACGGGCCGCACCTGGGAGATCTGCAACACCAACAAGCTGCACCCTTACAGCGGTAAGGCCGCCTCCTACAAGCTCGTCAGCCGCGAAATTCCCGGCCTGCTGCCCAAGGAGGGCTCGCTGGTGTGGAAGCGCGCTGGATTTGCCCGGCACGCCGTACATGTTACCAAGTGTAAGCCTTTTCTTTTCATATGAAACTCCCGAACCAACGTAAAAGAAAACATGGTTTTGGCTGACACTCAACTTCTCCCCCATCCACAGACAGCGACGATCAGCTCTGGGCCGCCGGCCGTCACGTTCCGCAGACGTCGGGTGGACCGTCCTTGGGCCTGCCCGAGTGGATCGGCACGGGCGACACGTCTATCGAAAACACTGACATCGTGCTATGGCACACCTTCGGCGTGACCCACATCCCTTCGCCCGAGGACTTCCCCGTCATGCCCGCCGAGCCCATAACCCTGCTGCTGCGGCCCCGCAACTTCTTCACCAACAACCCCGTCATGGACGTACCCCCCAGCTACGCTAGCACCCCGAGCCAGGTCGCCGCCAGTAACGCCGGCGTGCTCGACGCCACCGACAAGGTCAGCCAGCTGGCCTTCGAGTCAAGCACCGACAGCTGCTGCGCTGCTAAGCCGCCCTTGATCAAGTCTGCATTGTAAAGAATTGAGTGGGGTTACATAACATAGGTATTTATACTGTGAAACCATCTTTTGAGGATCATTTGCCAGATTCGTCATTGATGGAATCGGAAGTATAGGGAGACACGGGAAGGATCCTCTACAAATCATGACAGTTTGATCTAGGAGCTGGAGGAAACCTAAAGCAAAAAAATTGTCTTTACGATATGAATGGTGGAGCAAAAGACGAGTGTACATAGCGAGCGTGTTTCCATCATTCTGGGTATATAATTTGATAAAGAAATGTCGGCATTAAATATAACATTGATAATTCTTCCATTCTCTTACGGATAATCAAAACATAAATAAAAAATTAATGACTGCTAAACCCGACCTGGCGTCCTAAAACGTGTTCTCAGAGCAAACAAAAGTTGAAAGACAAGCATTAAGCAAATCCCGATAGCCAGAAGAGCTACCACGAGAAGACAGACAAGGAGAACAATCATCCCGAACACCCAGTCGAACCAAACAAATGCATCCCACACTTCGATCGAAATCGCAGCAAGCATGACTTGGAGTGCTGTGAGTACAAGAGAGAGAAAGAGAAACACACTCACGACAATTGTGCCATAGTGTTGCAAATAGTCCCAAATGTGCCAGCGTGTCTGCTGGTAATGCCACGGAAAGGTATGACCGGAGCTTGTGGGCCGGCATATGCGAATAGCGTAGTTCAATCGCGTGAGTCGCAGCTGACCATATTCATAACGCCTCCAAATCGCTCCAGGAGGGACATTTAAAAAATTGTCCACAAACCGTTCGAAGCTCAAGAACTCAAAATGGTCGGGTAGTAGATGAGCTTCTTTCGCAATGAGCATATCAGAAGCATGTCGAATCAGGAGAGTGTAAGTCCGCAGAAATCCTATGTTTGCGCGGCATTCATCTGTTAAGTTATCGACAGAGATGGTAGTAGGGAGGTTGTGGTGGTGCTGGGTGATAGAAGGTCCAGAGAGTCGCTGTATCCAGAACGAATGATTCATCAAATATAGTGGGATTGATTTTAAATAGAGAATTGAGCCATGCCACACGAGGTGTAACTTGAGATTTTCCGTTATGACAATCTGACGCTTTTTGATAATATGTTCGTGGAGCGGGTCGATGTGGTTAGGAGACTTCTTCGCAACAAGCCACAGATAAGGATAAAGCTCGTCGAGCAGGTGAGAAATCAATTCTGTTTGCAAGTAGTTTCGAACTGCTGAGTTTTGCAGTTGAGCATTGACTTCTTGACTATTCTTGCTGTTATTGGATAGAATTTTCAAATAATCGGAAAGCTTGCTAACTTGAGCATTAGCTGCTGAACAAGAGGTTCACTGATGCTGTCGTCAACAAGCTCATCTGGCTTCGTTTTGGCTGATTACATTGTTCGCAAAATCAGTAAGGCCGATAACCACTTCGTCACGAGAGTGTTCATGGTACCTCTAAAATTATCTGCCACTAGCTTGGGCTCCTTTATTCTCTGCTATGCATTGGGCTTTACCATAGGGTTCTCGCTAGGATATGTCGGAGTGTAAAGGTGGATACCTTGGGAGCAAGTCTATGATGAGAAGCAATGGGATCCAGCCATCCTGCGAAGCGTTCTCAATCAAACACAAGATGGCAATTGGAATCCCTTGGTCTGTGCGGAAGGTATGTCACCACTGACACAATCAAGTTTTCTCCAACGTAGCTCAGATTCGGGTTATATCTTGCATCCACTTGTGCGGTGGTGGATCCAGCAGAGGCTAAGCTTGGAGGATCGAAAAGTGTTTGTCAGTGCAGCATACCACTTCTTGTCTATGGTGTATCAAGCTGAAGGCTGCTGGGATGATATATTCTGCCAAGAGTTGTCAATCCCGCATATTGTTGCGGTAGCTACCGCCGATGTTCTGAATGACGGAACGGGCTTTTCGCGCTTGAAGAGACTTTTGAAGATGCTTTATAGGAGTCTTAAAAGGGTTGGACGCCTGTAAGTGAATATGAAAATGTACTCTACTCCAGACGCGCACCTCAAAGGTACCATTGAACAATAGTCCAAAGCGAAACCCAAATATAACATAACTAGGAATATGTCAGCATATCAACCTTACCGGGATAGACTTGCCCTAGTGACAGGGTACTAGTGTCATCACCAAATGAGCTGACATATCAGATTCCCGCTTTGAGAGACTGATTACAAGGCCGATCAAACTATTGGTGCCCTAAAGGTCAGGCTGTTAAACTGATAAAATAGATCTCATGTGCCTTAAAGACAGTACTTAGCTTTTTCTGCTTCTCCAGGTGGGCAGCTGCACTGAAATTACTTGCCGCCTCACTCTCACCTGGATCTACCACACCGCGCAATTTAAGATAGCTTCAATATGCAAAATATGGCATGGGACCGAGTACTCCTGCTTTATGCTTGCTTCACATCCGCAGTTGCTAGCGCGTGTGCTGAGGTAATATCACCCAAAGTGCTTATCGTCACTTTCGTAGGTCGTTCACTTTCACTTCAACTTCCCAATCGCACTGAAATTAGGTGTATTGATCACACCTGTCCATTTTCTAACCAACGAAATATGTAGTTCGATGACGAGGGCAGCATCTACCTCACCCGCTCCAACGAGACGGACGCGCTGGACTTCACGGCGCACAGCCACCGCATACCGCTGGCAGACCCGCAGTTCCCGGACCTGCACTGCACCGCAGACTACGGCGCCTGCCTGGTGACCACAGGCGAGGCCGAGATCCACGCGACCGCCACCACTATGGCCCTCCTGGCCGATCCTGCCCTCAACCTGAGCAGAACGTACTGGGTGCTGACGGGCATCGCGGGTGGGGCCCCGGACCAGATCACGCTCAACTCCGTCGCGCTCGCTCAGTTCTCCGTCCAGGCGGCGCTGCAGTACGAGCTCGACGCGCGCGAGCTGCCGTCTGGTTTCGATACGGGCTACTTCCCGCAGGGGTCCACGTCACCCGCCGAGGCCTGGGGCGGCGGGACGTACGTCTACGACACCGAGGTATTCGAAGTCAGCGCGGCGCTGCGCGACGCCGCGGCCGCCATGATCGACCCGTCAGCGCTGGCGGACTCCGCGGCTTCCCAGGCGTACCGTGATCTGTACGCGAGCGACCCGAGCTTCGGCCCTGGCAGCAGCGGCCCGCCGACCGTGGCTAAGTGCGACGTGGCGACCTCGGATGTTTGGTTCACGGGCAGCCTGCTGGCGCAGAGCTTCGCCGAGCGGGTTAAGCTGTGGACCAACGGGACGGGGACGTACTGCACCACGGCGCAGGAGGACGGGGCTGTGGCGGGCGCGCTGGTGCGCGGTGCGCTTGAGGGCAGAGCGGACTACACACGCATCGTGATGGTTAGAGCAGGCAAGTAAAACCTTTCTCCCCCAGTTTCTCATATGTATACATGGTACATGCATCCAGGGCCCCTTGAACTTTCTAGCAGTTATATGAGAGTGTTTCTTTTTCTTTTGCCGACCTCATAGGCTTACGGTTTGTTTTTGAGGAGTATTAGTTTCCGACTTCGACCGCCCTTACCCAGGCCAGTCCGCCCTGGACAACCTCCTGGACGGCGGCTACGCCGCCTACGACAGCTCTCTGGCCAACGTCTACCTCGCCGGCCACTCCATTGCCGTGGGAATCATGGCCGCCTGGGACGAGACCTTCGCGGCCGGGTTGGACCCAGGAAACTACGTTGGCGACGTGTGGGGCGTTCTCGGGAATGGAGTGCCTGACTTCGGTCCCGGTCGCGAGTCTGGAGGCTCGCCCGTTCAGGTGCCCGGGGCGCTTGGCTACAACGTGCAAACCAAGAAGAGGGGAGTTAGAGCTGGGACAGTGGCTACTCGAGGGCTCAAGGGGAAACAACGGAAATGAGTTCCCGGTGCCTGATTTTGAATCCATACTATTCCCAAGACATTGGAAAATCCAGAGGTTCAGCTGAGCACTAAAATGCCGGAGACGGCAGGGGACGGCCGGGTGTTATTTATCACTCCATCTTTCACTATCCAAAGCACTGTTGATAAATTTATACTGTATTTCACATAGAGATATGTTTTAATTTTTGTTCTTGGAAACGGTAATACCCTTGCCTGAAGAAAGCAATGGCAATCTCAATCACATAACAGTACTGGGTCCCGTCCATTTGACTTGCACAGACGCACCTATGTGCACATATACACTAGAAATGGGTGGCCATCCATCGTCTTACAGTCATCTGTGCATATGATAATTGTTCTAGTACTGTATTGAGTACAGCGAGACCGATAATTGCTAAATTAACTGAGACCGTGTCAGTCGATAGCCAATTGAATATTTGGCGCATGAAAGCATGATACCATTAACCATTTTTCACCTGATGCCCATGCAAGCAGGATAGATGTTGTCCCCATATCTTGAACTCATGGTCGTCGCGATACTCATCGCTACAACTCAATGGGGATACCAAGTTCCTCTCGTGCCACGCCACGCTCCAGTACTGCCTGTCTTAAAACGGCTTTCATCGACGGCCTGGGCACTGCCACCGACGGATTAGGCGCGTCGATCTCCGAGGACATAATCATTGTATACTGCATAGACGAGAACTCGATGGAGAATTCTATTCTAGGAATAGCGAACCTCGAGTGCTGCGGTAGGGTGATTGCATCTCATCTTTTCTCTCTGATCCCTTATCGCTCTTGCATGCAGTAACTCCCTATGTAACTAGCGTAGGGTTGATGCGAAAAACCTTGAAACCCATAGTGAGGTGCGGTTACACAAAAAAAACCGAAACAAGAACTTGTTAAGGCTAATGATGCAGCTTATTTAGGAAATACTTCTTCTTTTTGCGCGCCACCGCATTGTCGTCAGCAGTTCGCGGGCTCTCCGATGGAAAGGCGTCATGGAATGTCAGACATGGCATTGTTCATTCAATCAATGCTGCGCAAAGCAGGTCCAGTATCACAGGGCTAGATGACAAGCTGACATGGAACTTGGGGAGATTCCCTGCTTCCATTTTGAGAGCAACCAGGGCTGAGATACGGGCAGTTTATGGGCGCGGAGAAATTCCGTGCAGCCATTTAGTCCTACCCCTCCCCTCGTATTGAAATCGGGGCGCAGACATCATGTGGGCTTCGAAGCAGATAGGGAAGCCAGAAAAAGTTTAGGTAATGTCAGTGAGAAGAAGAGACAGCGAGGACACGAGATTGTGGTATTTCATCTGCTTAAAAACAGCCTCGTAGGATTTGTTTTGGTTTGGCAGTTAGGTCAGCTGGCTGACTGGCGACACTGGCAGGCACCAGTAATACTTAGTTAGGCAGCCAAAAATAGTATCAGCCCTGCCATCCACTTTTCGAGATCCCAAAATGACACTTGCATTCTCATTTCATCAAACCACTCTCTTGGTGAATATCCATTAGTAAAGAGGAATGTGTCTGCATGGCTACTTCACGCCAAGTAGCTGCTGAGCCCATGCTACATTGGGATAATGATGGCGGCCGCCGCCAGGATCACCCTCATCGCCCGATTGGCAACCCGCAACTGCTAGGACCAGGGTTGACAAACACCGACCAACAGCAAAGACATCAAACCCTCCCGCTAGTGATTTGTTTCCACGGCTCAGGTGACAGCTGCGCCTCGTGGCTCCCGCTGGCGCGCATCCTGAGCGAGTCCTACAGGGTGCTCCTCTGGGACCGCGGCTACGAGAACCCCAAGCCAGACGTGGCCGTGGGTCAGATGCTGCAATACCTGACGGATGTCGGCCTGGCTCCTCCGTATGTGCTCATCGCGCACTCGTACGGCGGCACCTTCGCGCGGACCTTCCTGCAGCAGTGCTCCGGCGTAGCGGGCATGGTCCTCGCCGAGACGGGCCAAGAGACGCCCCTGGACGCCGGGGCGGAGGAGGCTCAGTACCGCAAGAGGGTACTGGGCCGGAACCCGGTGAGCGTGATCCGGTGCAACATCGCCATTGCCAAGTGGGCGAGACTGGAGGAAGAAGAGAGAAAGGCCGCTGCGGGCGGGGGAGACGGCGGTGGCGAGGCGGACCGGGCCCGGCTTGAAATGCAGAGAAAATTCCTGGAGGCACATGACCGCGCAGATGAGGCGCTCAAGAAGCAGCAGCTGAGACTCTCGTCTAATACCCATTATGTCCACATCCCGGATTGTGGGCACGACGTGGTCAAGCGACGGCCGGAGGTGGTCGCGCGAGAGGTCGATTGGGTCATGGCGAATCTGGCCGGGGATAAAGTGGGAGAAAGGGCCGGTCTGCGTCAAAGGCTCTCTGATCTATTTTCACAGATACTTTGCAAGTAAAAGTGATATTGTGTAATTATTATACTGGCACATAGTGCTCGGCTGCTCTTTTACGGGTTAGAAAACGTTCTATTTTTCTGTTTAGATCTGATTAGTATGCGTTAGATTCTTGTTGTAGCAATTCAAAAATTCTAAAAAATATTATCAATAATTCTGAAAAAGCGATATGCGAATAGGATAATATCCTCGTTGTGATTCGTGCAATCTTGAGGTTAACAAATGAACGAGAGTACGAATACTTAATTGGAAAACACTTCAAAGTTAGTATATACCGCCAACTTCTCTACGTTACATGTCCACAAGGGTGCGCTCGCAGAGCCTCACTCAGGTATCAATGGAGGTGCCACAACTCCGCATGGTCTGAAAAAACTGCCTATATAGGTACGCACTGCTTAGGGTAGCATCCCGTCGTCTTCGCTCTCTGCCGTGCCACATTTTGTCTAGGTCACTGCCCAAGTATGTCAATAACTAAGGTATTACGCTCAAGACAGCCGCCCTTGGGGTGCAGGCTGGTTGGCCATGCTTATTTTCATGGTATCACGGACGAGAATCTCATTAAGATACCCTTGTTGTAAAATGAAAAGGATAAAGAGTTTTTGATAACGATCTATGAAGAGCATTGTAGCAAATATGTGCATTTTATGCTTGACTTTGACCGGGACAGGGGTCCAATGCAGGGGGAAGCAACTGTCCTTACGATTGGTGTGGGTGCTCCAAAAGGGCCACCCCACCTGGCCGCAACGGGGCATCATCCGCCAGTGGTTTCTTGTAACCTGTGATAAATTGTCACAAGTGCAAAACCCCTCCGAAGCTGTCGTGGTTCTCGTAAATGCGGTTCTATCGTCCGTTGCGCAAGGTTGCGAAATGTTGATTTGACGACGATGATTCAAGTTCTGGTATGGGAATTCCCGACATGCAGGCTTCGCTTGGTCCATTGGATTGGTCTCGCATAGGAGAGGATATGTTCATGCCTGTCAGGTTTGCAGTATTTGAATCTCTGGAACTCCCCTTTACTGAAGGTGGCTTCTGTTCTCTCGTGTAGAAACTAGTTTTGAACGTTACAAGTGGGCAGGAAGAGGCTGCCGATTTCGTGGGCAAAAGACAAATCGCGAAAATGCGCATCTCGCTCGCTTTTATTCTGGTGTCGCTTGCATCCCTTGTTTCATCGCAGGAGACCACCTTTGCAAGCACGATAACCCAAACGTCCACAATCACCTCCTCCGCTTCATCATCTTCATCATCATCAACATCAATATCAACGTCGGCTACAACGGCTGCCACGCCTAGCTCCTCGGCCCGTGTATACAGCACCTGCACAGACCCGACTTATGCGCTCAAGATCCTAGACCTCTCATCGTCCTTCGCCGAGGCTACCGGCAGCGACGCGACATCCGCCGCACCACTGATACCCGCAGACTGGACTGCCGGCTGTGCCGCTAGCCTCGCCGTGCTCGCGGCTGGCGACGACGCCGATTGGCCGACGTCGTTCCAGCCCACGAGCTTCTGGGCCTTCGTGTCCAACGAGAACTGCGCCCTGGAGCTGCGGCTCGGCGCGCCAGTGGCCCTGAGTCGCGCTCACGTGGTCAGCATCATGACGCTGGGCCTCGGAATCGGGCAGCGGCAAGGGTCGTCCACCGCAACCGCTGCACTTGCCACGTACGGCATGATGGTGTGCTCCGGAGTGGTTGAGGGTGGAGGAGATGACGACAACGGTGGTGGTGTCAGCGGTGGGCAAGGCGGTGCTGGGAACCGGACGGCTACTACCCCCGTTGCCGCGGCTGAGGCGCTGGTCGATGTCGAATGGAGGATGCGGCCGCTGCTGCTTAATGGAACTTCCACTTCGTGAGAGCTCTGTCAGACGAGATCGACACCAGGTATAAATTAAGTAATGTGGTAGCATACTGAAGTAATCCACGGCTTGTTATGGGTGACAAGCATAGTAAGATTCCCTTCAACTGTTCTCGATCCTTTAAGCATTGTTCGACTAATCCATACTATAGATTCAGGTGCACCAAAATCAAATATATACCGTACAAATATATAATTTTCTTGATAATACCCATGATGGCAGTCGGGACTTGGGCAAGGGGGAAACTTGGCTTTTTGCTCTCCTAGTTAGGCATGGGAAAGAGCCCAGTACAGACTCAAATCTAGCAAAAGTGGCAAAGCTAGTTGGCAATACCCTACATGATGTAACCGGTGTATACTTCTCGTAACAGTTGCTTTCCATATACCCTATGGGGCCTAGAAGCACATCCTTCCCTGCTGACATACAAGAAAAAGACGAGAACATCTCCAGGACATTTTAACAAAAAATGCCTTAAAAAAAGCCAGCCATCTCTAAATTCAAGACAAACACAATTGACAGATTCGCAAAGCTGCTGCCCGTCCACGCTAGTTTCACTAACAAAAGCCTATTTGTATTACTTGGCCGGACGAGGAGCTGTCATTTTTGGGTTGGTGCCAGAGCTCTTCGCAGTATTACTGCGAAATCTTTGGGAATTCGGATTGATCCTTCAGGCGATTTCGCGATTTCCTTCTCAAGGTACTGGTACAGAGATACGGCGATTCTACGCGTCATCTGGACGTCACCGCTTGCGCGGATAGCCGCACCGGTTGCGTCGGTCTTGAGTAGATCCCGCTCTTGGCTAGACTCCAACTTCATGACCTTCATGGTTCGACTGTCCAAGAGCCGGGGCCGCTGACGCTTCACTCCTCGAGGGTTCGAGGCGCCGGTACCGTAAGCTGTCGTGGTAACCGGTGTAGGCACGTCAATAGGTTCCTTGTCAGAAATGGTGATATTCTGCAACATCTGAGGGACTGAATCCCGCAGTGTACGGTCAGCTCAAGAAGTCATTTGTAGTGGGATATATGGGAAGTTTGTATATGGGGTGTAGAAAAGAGTCCCTGCTTACGGAATTCTGCCCAAATATCCTCCCCTACTTGGCCGCCAGGTTGAATGTTGCCGCTGCCAAAATGGTACACATTACCAAGTGGTCCCTCGAGGGCAATGACAATTTCAAAAACACAGTCCAGCTTATTAGCGTTTTGCAGCTCCTCCAGAGTGATCCTAGCCCCTGAAGCTGCAGGAACCGTGCTGGGGTTAGGTGGTGTCATATCATAGAGAAAGGGCTTGGTGACTGTGAATTGGTTAGAAGGGCCGTCAGAAGGCCATCCGCGTTTGTGCACCTGAAGCCACGCGGGGAGGGGAGAGCTCTTCATGTATCCATAGGAATATGGGAGGAATGGGATGAAGAGGTAACTCACGAATGCTGTGACTTAAGCCACTGCAGATGCGCCACTGGCAGTAGACTCGGCTTCTCAGTGTGTCCCCCTGGAGCTCTTTAGCTGAGTCAATCTCCTTGCGGATGTGATTTCGAACATTGTCATCCCACTGCTGATGAGACACGCGGCCCCAAGCCGATTTCTCCAAGAACTGCATGCCACGCCGGAATGAGAACAACTTCACCTGCTCAAACTCCATGGCGAAGGTGTAGGAAAATCAAGATTTCTCTACAATAGAGTCGAGTGTTACCCCTTCCTCTTTCTTCATGGGCAGTTGCAGCTTGGGGGAAAAGAAAATCAAATTGCTGTTACCTTGGCTGGATGACTTGAGGCAGGCGGGATGTACAAGAATGGAATGCCCAAGACTGCTGCCGCTGCCGCCGAGGGATTGTGCCTTTCCAAGATGAGGACGAGGAAAGTGGAACAAGGAAAGGACGAATAGAATCGAATTCGATTCACTCGCCTCGCAGCACTGGAAGGGCTGGATGGCAACTTCCTTGCTGGAAGCTTCCGTGTCGTGGCACCAGCCGCTCAATGACCTCGAGTGGCTACCTAGCCAGTCGGCGGCGACATTGATGCGGCTTGCTCAGGGACTGAAGTTCAGTGACGCAGTATCCATCGAAGCACGATGCCCTTAATACTACACTTACTATTGAAATTTGTGCTACGTCCTGCGTGAGAGGTGATTGTTTACCCCCCAAGGCTTTGTTATTCACGGCATTGTGCCATTGTACCTGTCGACAGGACTTTGTCCGCTTTCTCAGGGGCTGCATATCTACTAGCATGCAACTGTTGTCAGTCCTGAAACCAAGCAGCATGTTCGGAGACAAAGAGACGAATGCGGAATGTGATCCCTGCACTGAAAAATCGGTGAAAATCACGGCAGATTTCCTAACTGTACGTGTTCGTCTGTACAGGGGCTTGCTACTCTTAGTTTCGAAGCAGCACGATAACTCGTTCACACCCTCCCCATGAGAATCCATCGAGCTACATTAATGGCAGTGCAGCAGGACGCCAAGATCCGGGCTCAGATCCAGGCTTAGTCTAGCTAGTGAGCTCCATTGTTCCTCCCAGCTTCCCAAGCGTCGAAGGCAGTGCCAGTTGCCGGGATTGGGGGCCAAAACAGGATACGAATTGCGGAGAGCACCAAAGCCCTTGTAGAGCTAACTGCTTGGGTAGCGGTTCAGAAGCAGGGGCTTGGGGAAAGACCCAGTTTTCTCTTCATCTCAGGCCACAAGTGCTCCCTTCTGGTATCCTTGCAGAATTCCGCAACAAGAACGCCTTAGAGGATTTACCAAACCACCTGGTGAAGCCGCGAAATGCCACGATTACATACGCAGGAATGATAGCGCGTCCCACAAGTTTAGTCATCTCCTTATTCATCTCGCAATCTGCCCTTGTCAGTCTCAGTTGATTTAGTGTTCCTGTACGTTTCCCGGCTGGCTATACTCCCACCAGCCGGATTTCCGCTCTACGTTGTCGGCAGAAAGAGGGGGAAGTAATTACCAAGTGGGGCCAAATGAACGGGACATTGTCTTTCACATGCTAGGTACAGAGCATCGCGGCTGGCGCGGCTAGTTGCGAAAAACGCTGACTCAGGGCGGCGTCACCGCAGACGGGCAATGCCCATTAAGAATAAGAATTCTTCTCGAGACAGAAAGAAATAGTATGGTATAGGAACTCGATTGGTTACGTTGACGCTGCGAAACATTGCTGCCTGAGCTGCCTGGGCGGGGGGAATAGTCGATTCGCGACTATTGGGACGACTAAAAGTCTAACGTTAGACGCTGCGATACGGTACTGCTCATGCGCTACGTTGCATGCCGATGATCTCACCTTGTGGAGGTGTGCTACTTCGGCCCGGGTCCTTCGCTCCGGGCCTTGTGGGTCGTATCAATTGCAAAAGTATGGTTCAAATGTATAAGCCGCTGCCTTCGCTCGTAAGCGCACATAGCCGATTTGCTGACTGTCCCCAGTTGTCGCTTCATGTGTGGATAATGGGTTTAATCACCTTGCATAGATGGGGCAGAAAGCGTATGCCCTACCATTGGCAGAAGCACAAACATTCGATAAGCGGCATTTGCGTGCGCATTACCTAATGTTTCGATCCGGAATATTTTCATTGAGGCTGCGAAACCGAGCTTTGGTGGGTGGCGTTTGGATTGAAGGTGGACAACAGACGTATCAGAGTGCGAGATCACCGTTGAGGCAACAAATAGAACGCTGCACGACAGAGAGTCTTAAAAATATGCGTCATTCGGCAGGTGCATTTGATTCTTCTCGAAGGATTACGACATAGGGGCTTAGATAATTAAAAAAGGTCGGGCATGTCGGTGCAAAAGCCACAGGTCCATCGACCGTCGGTGACTTTGTCATTAGGATCGGTTTTCCGCCAATCGCTTGCCAACTCTCCGGGGTCCCTCGGTCGTCACCCGGAAAGCTGCCGGAGACTATTCAGACCACGAGGGGTCACCTGCGATGCACTTCCAACACTAGCGACCAATCAAGATCCCAATTACAGTCTTGCTGCGTTGCATCTAAAGACACTGGCTAGCTTTGCCGCACTGGGGCTTGCTTAGTCGTTCCTCACTCTGATTTCAATGTGTGGAATCCATCTTCCTCCCCGGTTCGGTCCCCACAACCCCTGGCACCCAGGCTTGGAACGCCTCGCGGCTTCGCGACTTCGCGATTTTCGGGGATAAAGCTTTCTGGACCACTAGTCCCCTCCAGAGAAGAGGTAGATGTTGAGGGGGACATGAGGGAAACACCACCCAAAAACTGTCCAATTAGCACCTGGGTAAGCCCAGAGTGTGTATTTCAGGGGCGCAGTGAGCCAATCCGTTCTACTCAGTCGTGCTCGATTAGGAAAGCTTCCCAAAAGAGCCGTGGATCGGCTAGGCATAGGGCTGCCAGACCCGCTTTGTGCGCGGAATCCGGCCGCAACAGACAAATGTTACTAAGGATGGGGTTTTATAAAGTCTTGACGTTACCAGGTGGGGAGAAGGGAAAAAAAAAAAAAGCCTTTGTCAACATCGGGTTTCAACTCACATTCGATTTCTACTTTTAACATCATTCGAGTATACAAGTAAACCATGGACGTCTATCTACTCCCTTCGCCATTTTCCGCTTCCCCAGACTACAGATTCTGGCAACCTCCTCAGATTCTCTGTTATCAAGGCAATAGCCCCCAGGGAGTGAACGTCGTCACGGCTGGAGGTCTAGTTCGGCATGGTGAGACAATCTACATGGTCGTGGTGGACGACGTCTCACTGATGGGTTGGTCTACTTGCACCGCGGCGAGCTCATCTACCAAGGCGAAGGACCACAGGCGTTGCGGGCAGGTGTGCAAATATATCGAGTACCACTACAATCTGCAGCAGGAGTCCGTGGGCGTTGTCGGGAAGATGGTGCACTTCTCCGTCGACCACGGGTATGGCTTGGTACGCATCACTTCGGAGTGGTTGCAGGGAGACGAGGAGGCGGTAGGCCAGGCGGCTATCTCCATCGACGATCTCGGCCGTTATGTCGACGGGCCCCAAGTCATGGACTTTGTCGAGTTCATAACGGCCAGCGGCGAGGAGGTCACCGGCGTAGTCGAGGCGGCGGAACCCTGCTGCGTCGATGCCGGCGGCAGTCGCGTCCAGCTTAACACGTTCAGGGTCAACACGTCCAGCTACTGCGTCAAGCCCGAGGACTGCGGCACCTGGGTGAGGAGGTCGATCGCCTCTCCGCGGCCCCTGCTGCTGGGCCATATCATCGGCTGCAGCCAGAACGGCGGCACCGAGATGCTGATGCTCCCGTTTGGAGACTTCAAGGACGACCTGCGCCGAATCATTCGAAGGCGGGCCTTCAACATGCTCGGCTGATTTACATTTTTCTTCCCTACTTGTCTAGCTACGATTTTACTATCTTTTACTTCAAGCATTTTGGCCAGGAGTTGGATTGCATCAGGTTTGGGATTGCGAGGCACATATTAAAGGCATATATTGGCTAAGCGTTGCATCTGCAGGCGTCGGTTACGGTATCAGAGAAGACCGCCCTCAGGGGCAGATACTGTTCCTTGACTTGTTTCCTATTTTCTCTATCAAGCTCCTGTTGACGGAAGCTCATTTATTGTTGCGCTCCCTTTTTTCTATAGATAGAATATACTTGGCTCATCACCGACTAGATCCTAGTCTGACTTGCATTAGGCACTTGCATTATTCCGTCCCTATTGAGCTGTGTCGAACCTGGGGTGCTAAGCGAATCTTACCTCAGCATGGGCACATCGTTTGCCAACTCCAAACACCTTTGGACCCGTATGACCTGGACATACCTGCCGCACATTTCTTGGCTCTCTCCAATTGATTATGCAATGTCTTTTCGTGCGGCGGCTTGGTAAATGACATACACAAACACCACGAATACAGGAAAAAATTTAAAAAAAAAAAATCGTAATTGCAAAAATCTGCCGTTTGTCATTTGCTACCTATTTCTGGAAGTGACTCTTCTTCCTCCCTCTCCCTTCGGAGATGAAGTTCGCACCTGCAGCGATTCCCCACTAGACTAGCTTTCAATAATCCACGGTGTGGAACATGGGATGATTCCGAGCCCCATGTCTCCATCACTAGCCTCAATGACACACCACACCCATCATTTCACAGGGATGCGAGTATATCGCTTGGCCCAGGCTTCCCTAGCTCTCAATGCCAATCGTAGGGCTGCCAATCGCTTATGTAATTGTTCCAACAAACAAATATAGGAAAAAAGAAACTCTGCCTCTACCAAAGACCTCGCCCTGCTTCGCTGTACTACTTGGTGGCCCCGGCCGTGAGGTCCTTTTGTCGTGTCGCACCAAAGGTCAAAAGGCGGTGCCGGCCGGTGCACAGGATCAACAGCGGTAGGGACTATCGTCTCCGCCGCCAGGCACACCCGCTGCATCCTGGCGTGGCTGTGGTACGGTTTCGCGATTGGGAATGGGAGTGGAAGTGGGATGCCCGAAAACGCCTGAGGGGGTGAAGAAGTGGGTGCCCAAGGGATCTCCGGTCTCCGCGGCGCCGCCCGCCACGGGGGTGGAGCTGATCTGGGCGCAGGCGCAGTTTCCCTGGCACCACTGGTCGTCGGACGAGAGGTTGCAGCTGAAGCAGCGCGTGTTGTTGTAGTACCAGCAGACGAACGACTTCATGAAGTCTCCGCCGCAGTCGATGAGGCAGGTGTCGCGGGGACCGTAGATGGGGAACGGGTAGGGGAGATGATCAGTAGGGGCGGCGGGGGCGAGAGCATCGTCCAGGGAGGTAGTTTCTGCCGAGAGACCAGCCAAGATATCCGTGGTTTGGGTGACCTGATCCTCATAATGCTGGTCAATACTGGAATGCATTCCGCTTGTGGTTCCGGCATTCTGCAATGCAGAAGAGCCGGCCACAAGTGTGGCCAAAACTGCCACCGGAGACAAACAGAAAATCTATCAGGTGAGAGTCAGATTTCATTCACACTGTAAGATCATTAGGGCCTGTGTATGCTCACCTTCATTTTATCGGCGACTGAGAGTGCAATAATCGTTATAACAATGGATTTTGCTCGGTGATGTTTGAGAGATCGGCGTCACTTGAAGTTGGACTGTTAAGACTGGAAATGCGTCGAGGTAGAAAATATTCAAGCTTTGGTGTGAACAAGGTCAAAAAGAAGTTGAGGAAGGTGAGCGTACTCTACCCTAACATTCACTTACACAAATCGCGATTGCTACCGAGGGGCATCACCAAAGTCTAGTACAGCACCACACACAAAGGTCGAAAGCAAACGCCAACAAAGCAAGTAAGAAAGGAAAGCAGAATGATGGAAATGATATTTAGCCTGCCTAACACCATGTAGGCACTTAGGATGTCATACACTTCTGGAAGATTGTCTGTATTGAACCTTAATGGACTGTATAGCACCTCCCAAGGTTCTGCTCAATCTACCACAGGTTTCGCAGTCTCATCACAAACATATAACATCTTCAACCGATAGTTTTCCACCGTTGTCACCAGTAGTAACGATGACACGAAACAAAAATGAATTATAGAAAAGAAACACCAATTGAGCACATTGAAAGTGCTAATTTATTAGCCATTATTATCGCTGGAATTGTCAACAATATCTACCAACAACGGTTTTATTACTGAACCATTCGTCGTTCTGGGTGTACCGCAGCAAGAAATCCTGGAAACTAGGTATGTAGCGAGAAAAGAAGAAAATATCCATTTAGCCTGTTCCTTCCCAAACAAAAAAAAAAAGAAATGGAAAGTCCACAATGAGAGGACTAAGGGGAAAATGAATGGTAGTGGTAGCGCTTCTAGCCATCAGTAGTATTGTCCTAGGTAGTTCTACGGATCAAAAAGGTGAAGGAGGCATTGGCCAACCATGTTATCCCTGTAGTTGCTCTGCTCGGCAACCGATATCGAGACCGTCAACATCTATCACTGTACGAGGACGTTGCTCCTTGTCTTTCCTTTTACACCCAAAAAGACACACGGAAAAAGAAAACAAGGAAACGAAACTTGTGCCGAAAATAATCACAAGATCAGTAAATCGAGATGGTTTCTGCTGTTTTCATACCCTGCTTTTTTTTTTTTGAACCTTGCTGCTTTAGAACCCTGTTGCTGTCATACCCGAACGCTTTTATACCCGAAGGATTTCATACCCGAATACTTCATAGCCTGCTGCTTTATATCCGACTGGTTTCATAGCCGAATGCTTTTTTGCCCGAATGCTGTGCTGTGCTATGCAGGAAAAATCTTTCCAGTATCACTGTGATCCCACAACCGTATGATTCTGTAAGATTTACCAACGCCACCGTCTGCAAGTTAGAGCTCATTGTCATTTAATTTGCGAGCATCAACTAAGTCTTAGCCGATCGGTAAGGGCAATGATATTTAGTATGTCGAACTCCGTTATCCGCACGAGGAAATGTCTTGCCACATCCGAGATTAGGGCAGCGGTAACAGTCATTCTCATGGGGGCGCTTGTGCTTTATGACGTGCTTTCGAAGGTCCTTCGGCAGTGCGCATCTGTACGCACAACCATCGAAATGACATGCGTGCCTGCGAGTTCTACAAATCTGCTCTGCTACCCTAATAGTCTCGGGTGGCAGATGTGAGGGTAGAGTGAAGTTCTCAGAAGTTGAAGGCATACTGATAGGATTACGTGAGCTAGACGGTGGTAGAGCTTCCACAGAATATACGGTCGGGGAGGATTTCCAGACTAAGAGGAACGGGGGTGCTGAGAGTGTATCATATACGTCTAGCAGCCCCTCGGTGCGCGATCCTTCATTATCGATGCATAACGGCGAAAACAAGTCGAAGACAGAGGGGCCTGCCTCTGCCATGTCATCATAAACATCAATGTTAGTGCCATTGAAGTCATGTAGTATCCTGCCAGAGGATACTATATCAGTTTTGTTGTAGGAGGAGGCTAGGTTGCCAGTTGTCTCAGCAGTGTTTAGAATCCCTCCGACGTTAATCGACCATGTCTGGTTGCAGCAAGCTACACCGATGCTTGGAGGGATATCTAGAGGTTCGGGGCTGAGGCCCAAATTGGGAGAGAGAGCACTAAACTCAATCTCCTGTTCTGGTGAGATTATCCCATGCCAGAACTTTTGTTGAGGTTTTATGGGTATGGAATAAGAAGGCGCCGGCTGTAAAGGGTCGGCGACCCTAGGTCGTCAACAACAGTGGTGTCAAGTGAAGTAAAGTGACCAACTCTACTCAAACGTACAGTCACAACAAAGGGGCCCAAGCGGACACGAATAGCCCCCTCTGCTTTGGAGCTGTGGTGGCTGCTTGCCGCAAAGCAGGAGGGAAGTTTTTAATGAGGGGATGGAGGGGGTTGTTGCATTTAAGTAGCTCGTACAGGCCCGGCATTGTTCGGGCTGGAGAGTAAGGCTGGAACAAGCAAAAGTTTTGAGTCCTCACTTTACTACCCAATCGGATTTCAGGATCGGGCAGACGTTACGCCATTTTGAGTCCTCACACGGATTCGGATTATTTTTTGAGTCCTCAAGCCTAGATTTACACACTAAAAACCTTATCGCACAGCCTGATGCGCGGTGCTGAGGACTCCTCATCCATAACTCAATAAGCAAGCTATTTGGTTGTTCGAGAAGGCCTCACAAATGGAGCGTCAGGACTCAACCGAGTTCTCCGTATATACCGTGGCTGAAATATATTAATTCTAAGTCGAACGCTGAGAAGCACCAGCTGATGTGCGGACTCAATGGGGTATAAAATTCTCACGCGTTACCAGTCCCCAAAATTGCACACTCCTGACAGGAATGGAAACAATTTTAGTTTGATCAATTTGGCTAATGTCATCGTATTTTTGCGGCTTTGGTTACTCGCCTTTAATATTAAGACAAAATTATTCTTTATCCAAGAGTCAGTCAGAGTGGAAAGTCTGCTTACACATAAGATTGCTTCGTGGTCATAGGTTGACCTCATATAGCCTACAGCTTCCATATTAGGATTATCCTATCAGCCATGATGCAGGGGTCGCCAGTCAAGAATTCGGAAAACCCCACAGTGGTATCTGAGGACAGGCAACCGACAACCGGAGTTGCCCTCGATGAGATGCACACTGACGTGATCCGCCAATATATGGAATCTGAGACAATGTCTCATCTATTTGGTGCAGGTGACCTTGACTTTCAGGCTGCCAGTAGGGACACGCATCGTACTGGTGCTCAGGCAGCTATCGACAAATTTGACAGAGAATGGAGACTGGCATGAAATTGTGGCCAGAACTCAAATTGAGAGAAGCCAAATGTTATTGGCGCAAGCAATTCTGTTGTTGGTATCTGGTAGTCTATCTAAGTTGGGGAATGCCGAGTCGATTAGTAGATACTTCAAGCTCTTATCGGTCTTTTAATGCTAGTTACCAATAGATGTTGTATAAGGTAGTCTAACTAACCATTTATTTAACTCCAGAAGTGTCCTCTACGTTAGACAGCTAATAGATCATCAACCCGGTTGCGGGGTGCCTGAGTCAAACATTGATATGTTCTACAAGATCTTCTGATACCGGTAGGGTCTATCCAACCTCCTTGTGATTTGCAGTCCAGTTACAATCATATAGTATCTCAAACAAAATAACGTGCAACTCCCTACCAAGACCCGCTATAGAGGCCTTTTTGAGGTATCTTGTATTATGGGCATCATTAGAGAACAGTAGGTAGCATATCTAACCCGCCATTGTATTCAGTGCAACACACTACAACTCATTAGCAGACCTCGGTTATCCGGCAGCTACATAGGTTCAAGCTAGCATGTTTATCAGGTCTAAGCTTTGAGTCCCTGTGAGCTGAGAAGGGCAGGCAGGCTCGCTAATCGACGAAAAAATGATTGCATGGTCGGCCTTCGGCTCAGATCCGAACCGGTGGCTTCACGCCCACCAAATTGGATTCGTTCATTTGTTGAGCTAAGATCCGGGGGTCCCGTGGGCGAGTGAGGCGACAGGGGTCAGTTAGATTGTGACTATGATAGGTTAGATTGAGTAAACTCTTAATGTTCTAGATCCCGGGTTCCAGATAGTGCAGTGGCTTTGATACTGACCAGCATATAAACCCCTTGGATTATTCTCCCTTTAATTTACTCGATAGGGTCGAGTCCAGCTGAAGTCATACGAAACACACCCGCAGCTTGGTTGTTGGTTCAGCATCGTACCGCTTCAATATGGCTTTACTCTATCCATTGCGCGGAAAGCGCTTGCACCAACTTATTACATTCGGATGTGCCATGGCGTAAGTTATCCTTCGTTGGCGCGCCAGCACACCTATACGCCACTTCTTTTCTCCTAACAATGACTGTTTCCTAGCCTCACCCTCTTCGGTTGGGATGCGGGTGTGATTAGCGGTGTGATCAGCACACCAGCTTTCCTCGAATCGATCAACTTCGATGGCAATACGGCACTTCTCACATTCTGCGTCGCGGGAATTCTTCTTGGCGACGTATTCGGCTGTCTCGTGGTCACCAACTTTGTCTTCCGTGTCGGCCGCCGAATTTGCATCATATATGCCTGTGTAGGTTCTTGACGGACATATACATTTGTACAAATAACCCCTCGCTAACGTCGCAATTCTGGTTAAAATAGTACATAGGTTTGATCGGTGTCATTTTGCAGACATCGACTTTCTCAGCAGTCCAGATGATCATTGGCAGAATTCTTCTCGGATTTGGTAATGGCATTATCTCAGGTGAGTGAGGATTTCTTATGGCTATCAATAGGTGTGCTTTCTTTTCTATGGATATGATGGGATCTGACCTCAACCTTCGCAGCTATTGTGCCCGCTTACGTTCAAGAAAGCGCCGTCGCGGGAGAAAAGGGGAGGTCAACCGACGTTTTGGTTACCATTGGCTACGGTGTCGTTGGTATCGCTGCTGCGAACTGGGTTGATTATGGCATGTATAGATCAGGTAAGAGAAGAGTATCCCACTATTGTCGTTCTAATTGCGGCCTTCAGCCATTCATACTAGTCGTTGTATATAAGCTTACGAGAATAATAGCCGACCCTAATGCTTGGCGGGCACCCATTGCTGTACAGGCCATTTTCCTCATCAGTGCCCTTATTGTCTTTCATGGCATCACGGAAAATCCAAGGTGAGTCCATACACATACTTTCGCAATGAAATGAAGCTAAAATAGATGAACTCTTTCTCTACAGATGGCTCTATGCCAAGCAACGAGAAGCCGAAGGTGATGACGCCTTGTCACGGCTTCTCGATCTCCCAACGGATCATGAAACATTCCTTACACAGAAGAGAGAAATTCTCTTGGCCATTCGACTTGAAGAGAAAGATGCCGAGGATAGTTTTAGCCTCAGCCAGCTGTTTAATGACAAGAGCGAAACCAAGGTTGGAAAGAGGATCTGGATCTGCTGGGCTGTGTTATTGGGATCTCCGCTTTATGGAGGCGTACGTAAACCCGAACAACTCTACCTCGGCAAGAAGAAGAAGAACTAACAGGAAGCATGATTAGAACGTTATCGTGTTCTACTCTAGTTCTATTTTTGAGGCGCTCGGATTAGACACAGCAACCGTCCAGATCTTGACTGCAACACTTCAAACCGCCGCTCCAGTTGGCTTCGCATTCGCCTTCTACCTTTTACCTCGCTATGGTAGACGGTTCCTACTTGTCTGGGGCGGCGCTGGGCAGCTATGCATGATGGTTCTGTTTACAATTCTCTCCAGTGCGTCGAACCCACTCTTTGGAAGATTTTGAGCAAAACTAACGAAGTGTCATCTATCTAGACCTTGGTTCCAAGGTCACAGAAGCGACACAATGGACTGCCATCGCCTGTCTTTATGTTTTCCAGTTGATCAACGGTTGCGCATGGCTCTGTAAGTCCAGCTTCCACCTCCCTGAACGGAAATTATTGCTGACTGACCGCCAATTTTCAAGGGATTCCATTCCTCTATTGTGTGGAGATCGTCCCTACGAAGTGTAAACATTCCCCTCCCCCAATATACTGGAAGGGTGCCGCCATTGTACTAACTTCAATCCCAGATCGTGGGCAAGCTATCTCTATCGGCAATGCCTCATTTTGGGCAATCGCGTTTGTAGAAGTTTACGCTTCGCCCATCGCTCTTGAACGGGCGACAGGCACCAAGATATTTATCTGGTTCTGCATCACCGGTGCCCTTGTTCTTGCCGTTGTGGTCTTTTGGGCGAAGGAGACGAAAGGGTTGACCTTGGAGCAGATTGACTTGCTGTGGGCGAGCGATGAATACAGGAAGAGCAACGCTGAAGCTATTATTCTGGAAGAAATGGCGGCAAAGATGAACGAGGAAGACTTGTTAAAATCTGATACAAAACAAGAAGATGGTGTTTCTGCCATTTAAAAGAAGCCTGGTTTTTCTGGAAGAGGGTATGTCGAAGCACTCATGTTCTCCCATGCAAATCTTGCCTGGTTATAAAGTTATCACAGTTTTTTTGAGCATAAGTAAAATGGACAAGTAAATAATAAAATAATTGACCATAGCTTCAAGTCTAGAAATTCACAGATTTACAGAATATGAAACTCTGGAAGAGACAACTATCTTCCCTTGGTTATTATATTACTTCAACCGAGTTGCTCGTCCGGTGAGGTACGTCAGAAGCAGCCACAATAGCTGATGTGCTAACAGACAGTTCATGCCTTGGGGACAGACTCCGAGTTGACAAACAACAACAAAACGTGTCGACAATCCGCATCTTGGTGCGGAGTACTGAGCACAAAGACAGCCCGCTTTCCCGAATTAAGAACAGCACAGGGTACTTATCCGACCATAATCTGTTTGCTAGTGGGAGATTACTGTGAGTGTAGCATAGTGCTAGGGGGCGGTTAAGTCCGAGACACGGATCGGATCACGGGACGAAGTTGGCAGCAGAGATCATCTGTTTAGCGCCCTCGATTGCTGCACCAGCCAATTGTGATTATTGTGTACAGGCTAATAAGGGCAGAGCGTATAGCGTGCTGCTAGATTTACAGGGTTAGGGATGACTGCTTATCATCTATGGCGCCACCTAATTCGTCCTATTCTATATCAAGAGTAAGTGAGGGAAAACGACTCTGTCCAGCGGATTGGAGCTCACGAGTACATGGGGAATGGGCTTTAGTAAACATTTTGACCAACGTACTTGCTTGCTGCCCGGGGTGATTCTGTTCAAGATTAAAGTGGCAGCTTCGTGGCGTGGTGATTATTTATTATTGACCATGGTATCCCCACACAAATCCGCGCACATGCACCATCTAAGTTAACTACAACGCTTAAAGGGAACAAAAAGAAGGACACTTATTTCACTACCACCACCACTACTCATTATGAAAACAAGCCTGCCTCTATCAGAACGTCGTACCGTTGTGTAGCCAACAGTCCAAGTAGTGAGTGTAGACCTAACATGAGTCTCGGAATTAGACGAGCAAGCTGCTCTGTTCACTGTTGGTTTGCCCGAATATAGATCTAGATAAATCATCGTCAGAAAGATCTAGAGCAACGCACTAGCAATCATCACCAGTGATCCTATCTCTCCAACCTCAGCATTCCATTCTGCCCACTCTTCTACACTATAATGTGTACCAGTATCATCTTTACGAAAGCACGCCAGCTCTCCAGCAGCCGAAAGCCCGTACATAGTGTTTGGTTTATGGCTGAGCTTGAAATTTCTCTTCCAACTCTGCATGTCAGGTGCATTCCAAGCAATGGCGCTGCCTGCTAGTGGAATAAGAACTGCCTCATTTGTGCGTGTCGGAAAATAGGATACATTGGAGGATAGCTTAACCAATATTTCCATAACCTGGAAGACAAGCACAGTGCTTCTTGCAGTATTAGCAGCGGAAAGTGGCGAATGACAAAAATATAACAATCACAATGCTCACCGTCTTCTCGCTTCAATGAAGACCCAATCTCTCCACTCTAGGCTGGGGTCCTTGAGAAAGTTCCCCTCGCAAATCCCTTTGATCATCTCCTCGAAGGACGAAGTAAGTGTGCAAGAGATAAGCTACGCAATTGGTTAGCCGCGTAGTGGCAACAAGCCAGGAACGAAACTTGCATTGGCCGTCGATAGTAAGGAAACATCCAAGACACTGTGTCCGACCGGAGTATCCTGAAGCCGCAACAAGCAGTAAATCAGCAGGGCTTGGAGAGCGGCAAGGAGCTCCCATCGGTCGTACCCCGGGCACTTATTGATAATTTAGCATTGTTCCCATGCTGTTTTCATGGTTACATGGGGCTAACCTCCGCCAATATTCGCTCTTGCTCAAGACTAATCATCCTCCATAGCATTGTTCTGCTTGATTCCGTTCGCGATCTAAACATGTGGATCAAACCCACGCAGTTGGCCAGAGCCTGCTTGATCAATAATCTATTAGCCAACCGTTTGTTCTCTGATAAAGAGTCTTCACAATGTTAATTAACTGCCAGTACACGATGTTTTAGGGAGCATGCCAAAATGCTACAAGAGTGTGCTACGGCGAGAGTAGAAAAAGCAAAAATCGAACCTGCTGCCGGGGTCCCTGTCCTGTTTCAATCCATGAGCATTGTATAGGGCTGATGAATGGTGGGAATATTCGTTTCTGTAATGCTACAAGAGGATAAGATTCCAACATCCGCATGGCTAACGTAATCAACGGGGCATGGCTGGGTTTTGTGGGTGCAGGAGTATCGAAAGGAGAGGGTGGGGAAAGTTGCATTGTCATTGGACCTAGGAATGATGCCCCAGATCCAAACATTGTGGATATCCTATAAGCACCACTTGATAGGAAGTTGGAGTCCTCCATCCCAGATGGTTGGAATTCAAGACCCAACGTGTCAGTATTGTCAATATCAGCACCCCGTCCGTTCTCTAGTGACGATCCGGGAGGTACCGCCCCACGCAGATATCCCTGGGTAGACGTGGCAGGGTGCATCGGCTTGAGAGAATCCAAGTCTCCCGTGAAGATCGAATCACCTGTGCTCTGTTCTAATTTTGGGCCATCCGCCCCTTCGGGCGTCACACGGGGCGTTATAGGTAAGGACCTCCGAGTAGGGAAGTTCACCGGCCGGGTGGGCACGCCATACTCACAATTGATACCCCGCTCATTGCACCTGATGCAGGCAGTGCCATATAAATCGTTCGTCCAGACGCAGCGTGTTTTGGCACGCACACAGCCGCCGCAGGATCGCCTACGGGAGACGTTCGTGTCAGGAAGCTTCGAACGGCAATAGTAATGGTGCCGCTTCCACGTAGACTCTGATTATCTGTCAGTACACGCTTATAGATCAAATACGCAAATGTCGTTTAGCCTGGGTACCTTTCCCAAACGTCTTCTTGCACAACGAGCATTGGTAGTTCGGTTCAGGGCTGCTCAGAGCCGTCCGCTCTGGTTCGCCAAGCATGACCTCGATGTCTAGCTTTTGGCCTATTGGGTGGGGGAAAGGGCAAAAATATAACGATTGGTCTTATTTGCTTTTGTGTAGCTTGGCAGGTGTAGGCTTGCGAAACTGTGAAGGACCGTGTCAGTGTGCTACCTATGCCGGTCTAGCTCATGCGTTGATTTGAAATTGATGATCTAATGTGTCTCATTCCCAGATGAATGGCGAGGCTCTTGGCCAGTTTATTACAAAGTAACCCCGCAAAACAAGGATGTCAGGACCAGCGGCGCAGTTCGGCGCAGTCGAGCCAGGGTTCTCTCACAGGTACCTCTTGGTTGGAGCCTGGACGCCGATTGCACCGTCGGTAACCGTTTATATCCTCATTATATGAAGTAAATTTTGTGAGCAGAACTAGTTTGTTGACCGTATAGGTTCTCAAGTTAGTGCCCTCAGTTCAAAGCCCACCGATTGTATAATTATCTGAATCACTTGAACCCAAGACTTCGAGATTATATCATAGCCATCTCTAGGACTGTTTTCGTTTTCCATGTTAATTGTTATCAAATCCCATGAGATGAAACAAATTGCATCGTGTACTTTGAGATGGACATCGGAAAAATCGTCAGACTATGTGGGCGAAGGTGAATAAATACTTACCAGTTGCGCACCGTTAAGCTTGTTCCATCGCCTTTAGAAACAGCCCGGGCGATTTTCGTATTATTTTTAATAAGAAGGACGTTGGTCAGGTTGGGTTGGTTTAAAGGTAACTACCCCAACCTGACAGTGATATATACGCAAATTTGAATAATTCCAAATCTGTATTTCTCTAAGAATACAGCTTCGCTACTGGTCGTGGTCCTGAGAGACCACTACGTCTTCAATATCCAAAGGTTAGCTACCACTGGCATCTGGCAACCTGATTGAAAATGGCATCCTATCGCCGAAAAGTGTGGTGGTTCGACAGCAAGTATCACCGACCTTGAATTGACATATTCCATACGTAGGTGCTGTACCAAACTACGTATAAAAGGCTTTCGGGTTTGATTATTTTATATTTTAGCTGGGCATTTCCGAGAATTAATAAATGAAATGTTTTGTTCTGTGAACGGAAAGTTTCGGGGTGCTATCAGAATTGGAAAATGAGGTCAAAAAGTACAGCCACAAAGCGGGACCGGCAAAAAGATCGCTAAGTTAGAATAAAGACTTGCCTGCCGAAACGGCGTCATCCCTTGCGCGCACACTCCAAAAGCCTCAGGTTTACAGCGGTTCCACACTAGATCTGTTGCAGCAACATGTTTACTAATTCCAATTGCATGGACTAATCATAGTGTTGTCCCAGTTAATCGAAGAATTCCACTAGATGTGATAGGATAAGCGTTTAAAGCAGCAACGAACTTTTATCATCAACATGGCATGGCATAACTATTCCGACCCACACACCTCCTACGCTAGTTGGACTGATCACTAATAAAGATGATTAGTGAAAAGCTGCCGAGGCTGTAGTAGAGGCCGTTGAAGCTGCTTGAGTAAGCCTGTACTAGTGATGCATATACACTAAATCACCAGGGTTTAATATGTAGAATACCGCTTGATCAATTGTTACATTTTTGCCAGAATGCACTAAGCCAATGTCACCGCACATCCAGTTCACATCGTGTTTGTCCCTATCGCCATCGATATAGTGTTGCTATCAGCGTGTCCAGTTCATATCATGGCTTTAAGCTTGGAATCTAACACTGCGTTATCAGCAGGAAGGTCGGTACACACAAAAAGAATAATAAGAGAGGGCTCAGCGCTGACAAATAAGAAGTAAAGACTTGTTGACTTCGGTCCTTGAGGCGCATGGCGGAATCGAGCGTTGGAACAACGTTGCATCCATTGAAGTGACTCTCAACTTCTCCGGTGCAGCACTTGCAAGGAAAGGTTATCCGGGAAGGTATCAACCCACATTCACGATCGACACCAAAGAGACGAAGGTTGACATCCAAGGAATTGGCCGCGATAATCGAGGCAGCCGGTTGTTCTACACTCCTCGGCGCGTATGGATTGAGCGACCAGATGGCACTGTCACTGCCTCAAGGGACAATCCATACGAAGCTTTTGCAGACCACGAGTTCGGCACCCCGTGGGATGACTTGCATCTGGCATGTTTTGTCGGCTATGCATTCCACAACTATCTGACATTCCCGTTCCAACTAACCTGGCCCGGGTTCGAGAACAGGGAGGTTGATCCGCACAATGAGAATGGCGAGACCTGGCGCGTTCTCGAGGTCACCTTCCCGGCCTCCTACCCCGCGCACAACAAGGTTCAGTTATTCTATTTTGACCAAGACTTCATGCTGCGCAGAGTAGACTACGCACCGCTTGCCATGAAGGTTCCGGCGTCACATTACTGCTACGACGTTAGAGAGTTCGATGGTATCAAGATTCCCACATTGCGACGTGTTGTTGGCAGAAAGCCCGACTCGCCGATGGTTAATGGCCAGTATGCTCTCAGAGGATGGACTCAGTTGGGTGGGCCATCTGCTTTTCTGATGGACTACATCAATGTGGTTATACGGGATGGAGACACGTAACTGACTGCCCATTATACCGGAGAAGGAAGAAAAATTAAAAGATGTGGTATTGTAATTTTGTTGCGGTGTAGCGAGTTTCATTACAAGGAAGTATGAGATATGTGCATTAAACATAAAACTGTGGGACTTATAAGATTAATTTACTGCAAAGCTGATGTGAGAATGGAGCTTGTGGATATCCGGCCAAGCATGAAAATGGGGAAAGCGGGTTCCTTTCAAAGCAATATCACCCTTTACGGCAAGACGGGCACAATACATCTGGCGAAAGAGGCAAACCTTCTTAAAACAGCTTCATACCAAATGGAAGACACTTTATGATAAAACGAGATAACGACACAGGGGGACTCTTCCAGTTGGTAGAGGCCGGCAGGGTAACTTACATGGATTAAGTGCTTTGGAATCACGTCAAAATCTGACAAATCATCCAAGAGTAGTAGTTCGTATCCCGTCATGTCTGATGTGTACTTGTGTCAGGAAAGTGATATCTTTTGAACTATTGATAAGAAACTTAACAACGAGTTTAAATACTGGGCATCAGCCAAGGGTAAGTTATACCGTCAATTCGAGGGCATGCTGACATGAAATTAATTGTTTCTGAAAGTGTGAATTTTCAGAATATCAATCCAAACCAACTCAACCTACGATGATCCCCACAGATTTCAATCTTGTGCTCAAAGCATGTCTCACCATACTGACGGCCAGGGTCGCCTACTTCCTGTATGAAGGTTTGTACTGGAGGATCAAGTTTCGGCGACTCAAAGCTGAGGGCGTGGTAAGTAATCCCTCCTCGTCATACATATTACAGCTGTGTGTATGGTCGCACAGAACTGCCTGACCCCTTCGCCGTGACCCGTGTGTCTTCGGATACAAGATACATATGCTGATGGCTAACCCCAACCTGGCAGCCAATGCTGGAGCATTCTTTGATCTATGGACACCTTACGGCCATAAAAGATATAATGGCCAAATATCCAAAGGACGTGAATGATAATCGTACGGTCGGTTTATACGTTACTAACAACTGGAAAGATCTTTTCCCACACGAAACAAGATGCCCCTCTTTCCTGTGCATGGATGTATGGCCTATCTCATCCCCCATATGCCTCGTGTGGGACCCCGACCAAATTCATAAATTCACAGTGGAAACACCCGTGGCTAGAATGGTCAAAGACTTCATGGGCCCAGTCACAGGTGGCCGTGATTTGTTGTCTGTTGATATGATAGCCCATCGCCTTTGGCGAGCGAGATTCTCTTCTGGCTTCAGCCAACGCAGCCTGATAGCTTCCATGCCCAGTATTCTTGAGGAGGTCGATATCTTCACCAACAAGATTAGACATCTTGCTGGTACTGATGGCACCTGGGGCAAGACATTTCCACTTGAGGAACCATGCACTACGCTTACCCTCGATATAATCGGGAAACTAACACTGTAAGTCCAAATCCGTTTATGTATCGCAGATAAGTCATTCTTGCTAATCAATGCTTAGCGGATTGAGATTAGGAGAGCAACTAGGGGGCGATGGTACTTTCAAAAAGGCAATGTTTGAACAGATTACACAAATGCAACAAATGTCCTTGAGGACGTTCATCCAACGGCTAAATCCCGTATGGCAATATCAATACTGGCGAAATCACCGCGCAATGGACAGTGTTATCATGCCACAGATTCGAAAGAGGATGGAGGGGCCCGAGATAAGCTCGACACACAAGACTCTCGTCGATGTAGCTATTGGCAGTCGCGTGAAAGCCAAGCACAATAGGAATCGTGAAGAGTCAAAGTCTGACTTCATCAAAGCCATAGCTTCGAATGTGAAAGCTTTCGCGTTCGCCGGACATGATACAACAGCTAGCACGGCATGCTGGTGCTTCCACCGGCTGAGGAAACACCCACATACACTATCTAAGCTTCGAGCCGAGCACGACGAGATCTTGGGTCCGGCTCCACGACAAGCACCAGATATCCTTTTCCAGAGCCCACAGAAAATCAATGATCTGCCATACACGCTGGCAGTCATCAAGGAAACATTGCGGCTCCATCCACTAGTGCATTCCCCTCGAAAGGGTAGCCCCTCGTTGGAGTTGACTACATCTAATGGCCGTGTTAGTACGAAAGGATTCATTGTTATTGTGGCGTCATCAACAGTGCAACAGCATCCCGACATTTGGTATAAGGCCGAGGAGTTTATACCAGAGCGTTGGCTCGTTCCGAAGGGTGACATCCTGTACCCCCCTGCACACGCATGGAGGCCATTTGAACACGGGCCGCTGAATTGCATCGGCCAGGAACTGGCTCTCATTGAGCTCAAGTTGATCCTCGTGTACCTCGTTCGGGAATTTGATATTGAGCCCGACTGGGACGGCTGGGACATATTACAGTGGGTTAACTACTTAAATTCGATATTTGCGTGGCGATGGCTAACCAAACCAGGGGGTATAATGAGGGAGACAAGACGCAAGTGGATGGTGAGCGAGCGTACCCGGCTAATCGTGAAGGAGGTCTCTCAAAGCCGAAGGACGGATTACCTGTGCATATTAGGAAGATGCAGGATCCTACCGCGTCTTGAAGGGGGCTTAGCGAGTTGCATTGATGATGGTACGGTAGACTGAACAGTGTACCAGCCCGAAAATCACGAGCAAGCTATTCTGATTGTTATATATATCCATCGCCCGCAAAGGCCTCCACGATTAAAGTACAAGCAGAAACCAGCGACATTTTGTATTAATTCTGAGTTTTCTCAGAACTCGTCTTCCTCTTCCACACGACTAAGTCTGTGTTTGGAGAGTCACGATGCTGGACCCGTTGCATGTTTGGAGCTATCCCTTCCTTCCATTGCCTCTATTACTCTCCAATTTTAGCACCAGTCTGTTCTCTGACCTTGCGACCAAAGTGTCTCAGAAGTAGCAGGCCTATCAACTGGGCACCACCGCAAGCAGCGGCTGTAGAAAATCCGACATGGAAGAGTGGCGACTGGGTGCCGGTGTTGAATATGAACAACGGGACCCACGCGTTGAATGCTGCGCCAAGTGCCTGTGCAATACCTAAAATTAAGGCACGCTCGTCTGCTAACACTGAAAATGTTTCATTTAAATATGACTGTGTTTCAAGTTAGATCTGAAGACGCTAAAATGTTTGGTCTAGTTATGAGAATGAGACAAGAGTATATGAGTGTCTTACAATAATCACAGGTCCATACGCGTATGTAGCAGCGTTGATTATGTACCCGAAGAAAATGCCACCCTTTGAAGGTGCTGCGGCAAGCACGGCATTGGAAACAATATTGACTGCTGTAATTGCGACTGCAATCCAGATACGAGTATTTAACTTGTCGGAGAGGAAACCCCAGAATATGGTGCCCACCAGACCAACTGCATATGCCGCCGTGGGAATTCTACTCGCTGTTAGCTGCCGGAACCCTTTTTTGATCTTGGACAAAGAAATGTTGGTCGTGGAGTGGTTATGGCTGTCTTACACGTTGACTTCCTGCACAGTATATGTTCCCAAAGCCTTCAGGTATATCGCGAAAAACGACAAGCCGTAAGTATTGAGACAGAAGAAGCTAAGTGCAGTTGGTTAGTCACAGGAGATGTGCATGCAAAAAGCTTCGCAGAGCCAGCTTACATATAGTTAATTACAAACACCCAAACGAATGGCCGCGAAAGCGTCTTCGCGAAGGTTTTGAGAGTTGTTCCCTTGAAGTTCTCCCTCTTCAGCTCTTCCATCCTAGTCCTGGCAAGATCCGACTCGGCTTTGTTGAGATAGAACACGCGCGTGTTGAAAGGGCTGTCGGGTACGGCGAAGAAGCCCCATAGGGCACCGGGGACGTTGATGCAGCCGCAGATGATGAACAGCCAGCGCCACCCGGCGAGCCCGTGTACCCCATCGAGACCTGTGTACACTGCCGCTTGTAGGTAGCCCGAGAACATGTTGGCCGCGAATGAGGCAGAGTAGAAAATTCCAGCTCTCGTCGCGAGTTCTGTCAATTTGCTTTTCTTTTAGCATTCACTCCTTATCCATCCGTGTACTATTCCCCACTCCATGTCACTTACCTCTCGGTGTGTACCAGTTTCCTAGAAGCGTCATAGCGCCAATGTAGAATGGTGATTCGAAGAGTCCGATGAGGAAGCGCATGGCGTAAATCTGTTTGGCGCTTGTCACGGCGGCAAAGCAAAAGGTGATAATGGCCCATATAATCTCGGCGGCGGGGATCCAGAGGGACGGTCGTACCCAGGTCGTTATAACTTGGCTGGGAATCATACCGACCGTGTATCCAATAGTCCAGAATGTGGTGAAGAGATTATACTGGTTAGATAAAAGGTTGAGATCCTAGTTTCTCTTTGTTAGAATTGAACACAACGTATATACATCTTACTTCAAATTACTCACCTCTTTCATACCGGATACATATGCATTGGCTGATTTGCGGATTAGTTTCCTGCCGAGAATATTCAGGATAGGACATGTCTCTACTCACTCATATTGGTCGTATCAAGAAGACGGAGGAAATATCCAAAGCAAGCCCAACTCCTGTTTCATCCTTAGCTTACAAAATAAAGTATAAGTCAGATACCATAAACTGCTTACAGAATAAAAAAATCGAGCTTCCTCAGCAGCCTTTTCTCTTCTTTGGACCTAGGACGGCCTTTGGATGACCCCGACTCGGAGTCACCACTACCGAGCTCACCACCATCGGTGTTATCGAGGACATTATGGGTGGTAAGGTCAGAAGAGTTAACAATTGTCGACTCTTTGATGTCTGCAGTTGCAACTGTCTGTGGTTGAGACATGATGTTTGAAAACAGACTGTTGCCCACGTCTTCGGATGATGGGGAATAGAGCTTCTGCGGGAACGGAGATCTACCTTGCCTTGCATTAAGCCGACGATTATTTGTACTTTTACCAGAGTCTTGCTGTAGCATTGCTCAGCTATCATTGATTGCTGTAGAGGAGCAATCCTGATGATGACGTGCTACCCAATTAAAATTGTGTTTGTAACCTCTTGCAGCTTTCTTGGGATAAGCGCTGCAACCTGTAGCTGCTTGCAACCGGAAATATGAGGGTTCATAGGAGGCTAATCACAACCCTTGAGCAACCCCATGCCACGCTCTGGAGAGGGACGGGCACTCGCCTGGCGGTGGGACCACTAGGAATAACCGAGGGTCCATTTATTAATGGGGTCGTTAGTTCTTGTCGGGTAAAGTGCCCCATGTCCCGTGCCGCCAGTCAAAAAGTCGGGTCTGTTGTGCCGGCCGGGCGCCGTGCCCAGCGGCATGATACCATATCTTGCTGCCATGACGTGCCTGAGCTGGCCGGTTATTGTCTGGTGAAAGATTTTAGAGCCATTATTTCCGACGTACCGATAGGCTGGTTCATATCATGGTGAGTCTTGTGGAGGTGCGACCAGTCTTATTCGTCAATGAACGACTAGGATGAGTCCAGCATCTTATGGATATATCTTGGGGGTTACAGCCATCTCGGTTTATAGAATAGAACCCAGAGCGAGCTAGATGTGCTGTGAACCAATCTACTCTACCTACGTGTTCTCCAATTATAACTGATCTACGCGAATATGGCTGCTGCGGAAATTCTTCCGTACAACTTGTACTCAGACGCTCCTGGATTCTTGCTCAACAAGCCGGAGTGGGATGCGGCCAACTCGGCTCATGACGCGGGATTCGACTTTGGGTCAGTGCCAAGTGGCTGGCCAACCGAATTTCAGGGACCACATGTATGGACAGGTGAATACTTGAAGTCGAACCGTAAGTCAAGTAACCGTCCTTTTATGATATTATGGTCTCATCACGCTGACCGAATATTCCAGCCGACTTGTACATCCGTGTACTTGCAGAAGACGAGATCGAAGAGATCGATGCCGCGATTAAGGTGTGGTTGGAACCTTCTGCCCACACGGGTGTACATGGTCCCTCATTGGTTAACGTATGTGCATTGCAGCAATGGAAAACGCTCGGACGATCGCTGTCAGAGATTACCCGTCAAGACTTTCCCCTTCCGAACCTCGGATCGACTCTGCGCAAACTGGCTGAAAATATCTACAATGGCACAGGAGTGCAAATTCTGAGAGGGTTCCCGATTCAGAAGTACGAAAAGGAGGACCAGCTCATTGCATTTACCGGGGTCAATGCCTGGATTGGCGATGAACGACTAAACCAAGGAGCCAACAGGGGTATATGCCATATCAAGGTCTGCGATTTTTGCCCCCACGATCCTTTCAGCATACGGTATAAGAGTATTAACGAATAGGCTGTTTCATGTTCAGAGCATTACCCACATTGACCCATCTGAACGCGGAAAGGTTTATGTTTCAGCCCAGGATACGAATGCGCAAATGTACCATAGCGACGCTGGCGGTGATGTTGTTGGTCTGATGGCCGTCAGTCTTTCTGGGAAGGGAGGCGCCTCGACAGTGGCAAGTTCGTGGCAAATCTATAACCACTTGGCTAAGCACCGCCCCGACATCCTGAGGCTACTCGCGAACAGAAATTTTCGCTGGGCAGCGTATGTTTTACATCATCTTCCCCTGTGCCACGTTGCCGACGCTGATTGTGCTCTAGAAATGGCATTCCCGATGAAGGTGTCAAGTTAATCCACTTCAAGGATGGGAAATTGTTTCTTAACTTTTCAACTCGTACCTTCATTGGCTACGGCGAAGTAGGTATTGTGCTGATGGTGATATTAGATTGAAGAATGCTGACACTTGCGCAGCTGCCTGACCGTGACACGCGTTATCCAGTGTTGACGTTCGAGGAGCGTGAAGCATTTGGAGGCTGGCAGTGGGTCGCAGACCAGTACAGTCTTGAGACAGAACTGCAAGTGGGCGACTTCGAATGGTACGTTGTAATCTTGATGCACACATACCCAGCACTATGCAATGGTTCTCATTCTTTCCAGGGTAAATAATCTCCACCATCAGCATGCTAGGCGCGGCTTCACCGAAGACGTGACGCAACCACGCCATCTGCTCCGTGTCTGGTTGCGTGACTCCGAATTGACCCCGAAGCTGCCGGGAGATATCCAGAACAAATTCGATGCCATGTTCGGCGAGATACCCAGCTTCTACCCTGTTGATGAGGTGGAGGAGGATGCGCGACGACGAGCCACGGGAGTCTTTACCGGATCTTGCAAGGTCGAACTCGCAGCTGAGCGGTTGGCAAAGGGTGGCATTGGCGCAGAGCATGGCGGGGCCACTAGGTAGCAGATACAGGATATTTTCCATGGTAGAGGCAAAGAAGCCAAGTCTAGAATGCTCCATGTTGGCCAATGATAAAATTTCTCATTTCATATGTCCATAATTCTTTTGCGATGAAAATATCATCAATCTGATATCAGTGGAGTGGATCTTCCGCGTGTGAGGTCAGGAAGGTTAACGCGCTGGTGCGAATAGTGCGATCTTTCGACTCCACATAGTTCGGGGTCTTCCGAGTCCAGTTGTCGAATCAGAAGATGAAAGCAACCATAGAACTGTAAAGCAGTATCCCAAGTTCTCGGAAAATGAAGCGCTATATCATGCTGTGCCCACTGAGCATAACGCTAGTGTTGCTGCTAGTGACAGCCCATATTCCCACTACACCAAAGAGCTGCTTTGGGCCCTTGGCAACTTTCTAAGGAGCCGATTTATGACATGATGCTGTTTTTCAACATGTATGAGTATCCGGTAAGTGTTGTAAAAAGTCGTGATATATACGGCGTGGTCCTTTTTAGCGTTGCGGTAAGGAAAATTTATGATCTCGGCGAAAACCGAATTGGGTATGCCGGATCCAGTGTATTTGACCATTGGTAGGCACAGCGGGGAAGTGGCGTCTCACAGTGGTTTTGACATTGAAAGGCTAGCATTATGGCTGTGAAGGCATCAATAGTGCAGCGAGAGAATCAAGATACTAGCAGTGTGGAACTTTGTTCGGATCGTGGGGGTGGGGACATATCATGTCTACGTATATATTCGATCACGCCATTCCTTCTCAAATTGACGCCTCGTTTATGATAAGTGCTTCTCAGCCCCAACTCCCTCTGGCCGTTTTTAGCTCGTTCGGAACGCAGCCCGATGAAATTTCCCTTTTCAGTAATACAGACCTTTTTCTGCTTAGAGAAAGACTAGGCTTAGATAAATAGCAGGGTTCCCTTTCATGTTTACTATCTAGTTATCCTTATGGCTACCCAGAGTCTGACTTGGCTTGTATACGTGCGTCGTCGGCGGGGATCACGTCTTCGCCATAACTAATGATGCCATCAAAATAGTTGACACAGGTAAGCATTGAATTGACACTTCACTACTAGTTCTTTTATTTAAGAGTTTTCATGAGGGGATTTGCACCATACCAATTATTAAGAGCCTGCATGTCTCCATTGGTTGTCCTTCTCTCCACGGCCTGAGGGTATGTTTGTTCTTGAAGAAAATGACGGCACGTATGCCGCTGAAATGACTGTTTCTCTGGTACCGTAGCTCGGTTTTCAAATGTACCGATAGTGCGATATTTCCGCCGGTTTTGTGCTGAAGCATGTAGACCCAAAAGATGGAAGAGCATTTTGTGTTTGAGTCTTAACAGGTCTAGCCTAGCAGTTAGAGGCATGCGGACTTTATTTCAGCTGAGGTGTTTTCTAGAACGGACTAATGCTGATAGTGTCCTACATCAAAACTATTGTTGCTTTGAACATCACCATGTAATATGTAGGGTCGTCACTTTGGCTGCTGCTCTGTGAGACGCTTGAAGCGTCAGCGTCCTTGACTATTGCTGAATTTGTCTTACTGAACAGTTTATTGTGGGGAGTTTTACTTGCTGTTAAGCTGTTGAGATACGGCTGAGCATTTGAGAGCCATTTCTGCTTGGCAGGACCGTAATGAGGACGGCAGAGAAGAAAAAAGCAACCCACTTTCTTCGGGGTACAGAAATTGGTTCCTCATCGGTTTACTTCAAGGCTCGACTTGCCTTGGACAGTTTACCATTCTCCAGTATAAACTATTCCTAGTTTTCTGACTTAAGATACCTCAAATCCACTGCATTTTGCAGTTTCTTTCCAATGCTGGGCTCATCTGTAGCCATTTTCACTTCAATTGCTTTCACTCTGAACTCTTGAGCAATTTCCTTTGTTGCCTTCTCAGCCTTCCCTTTCCAAGTTGCGACTCACAATGAATGACTAAAGAGGTGCGCCATTCAAGGCGAATGCTCTGTTATTGGCAAACCCCAGCTCTCCTTTTCTGTCCAATCCCGTTATTTATGAAGTCTTTCCTGTGATTTCGGTGCCATACTCGATGAAATAGCCACCGAAGCCACCGAGAAAAATGCTTTTTCGGTGTTCAGGGTATTTCTCATCTCACATGAGTACAATTGAGGCGCAGAATTTACCTTTCCTAAACTTAATTCATACGCGAACTGCATCAATATGCTTACAAATGCCGACTTTGTTAATTATCCGATGCATTCACGGTAATCCGTGAAAAGTGGGGTATCTCCACGGGGATCCGTGAATAGTGGGGCTAGTCACCCATACCGGCAACATACGGCCAATGTGCGGAGAATTACAACAGTACAGCCTCAAATTTAGGCATCACACCCGAACTGTGCATTATTCTTACTTGATTCAATGATTTCAAATCAATCCGTGAGGAAATAAATGGTGGTATAATATTCTTTTAAATGTCAGCAGATGCAATACTCTCGGTATATATAAAGTATACCAAGGCTGTCGCCTAGATTCGTATAAGCCAAACATCTCATTCATATTAAATTCACAACAGGACTACAGGATTTCTCCGCGCTTAATCTTCTCAAAACAACTCTGCTAAACCAATTACAGTGTCTCTCAAAATGCCCGTAAATTTTGTTCTCGGTACCCATACTGTACGTATACCCAACAGGTCGGTACGGTTTGGCTCTAATCAACCCGGGAACAGGTCGGTGACAGTACAATAATGCCTGGGATTGTACACTTCGACAACAAAAATGATGTCCAAGCTCTCTTGGATGAATTCTATCGCCGCGGTTATAGGCACATCGACACGGCCCGTGACTACCCCGGTTCCGAGGTGCGCCTCGGCCAGGCCGAAGCTGCCTCCCGGTTTACCATCCATACCAAGGTCCACAGTGGCAACCCAGGAGATCACGCATCCTCAAAAGTCGCTCTGAGCATTGACCAGTCGCTCGAAGACCTCAAGACCTCCGCAGTTGAGACCATGTTTCTGCATGTGCCCGATCGCCAGACTCCCTTTGAGGAGACAGCAAAAGCGATGAACGACGCTCTTCAGCAAGGCAAATTCAAGAAGTTCGGTCTGTCCAATTATGCCCCTGCGGAAGTGCAGAGATATATTGAGATATGCGAGCGAGAAGGATATAGTAAACCTAGCGTGTACGAGGGCCATTACAACGCCCTTGTGAGAGAAGGCGAGAAGGAGCTGTTTCCGCTTCTGCGAAAACACAATATCGCCTTCTTTGCTTTCAGGTAAGAAGATGTCAGAACCATGGTTGGACTGGAGCTAACACATGAGCCAGTCCTGCGGCGGGTGGCTTTTTCTCAGGCAATACCAACTCGTCGAAACGGTGGAATGACGATGTAAGTGACCTGAGAGGCTGTGAGGTTCATCATGCTAACAGGTGGTAAGAATCCCGTGGGAAAGCTGTACAATGCTAGCTATGGCCAGCCCTCCGTTCGTGCATCTGTGGACACTGTCCGAAATGCGGCCGAGAAGTATGGTATTAGTGGACATGCTGCTGCCTTGCGATGGACGGCGTTCCACAGTGTATTGGACGGAAAGTTCGGGGATAGTGTGATCTTCTCAGTTTCGAAGATGGAGCAGCTTCACAACACTCTCGATGCAATTGCCGCCGGGCCGCTTCCCGCAGACCTTGCCGAACTCATCAGTGCGATATACGCTACAGTTGAAGGTTCCGCACCTCCTTTCCACATGTAAAATAGTAGATAAATTTAATGTAACGGGAGATTTGGACTTTTCTTAGATCCAATAGATTAATATTTAGCCAGGTCAAGTGTAGAAGATATTTACAGCATCACTTTGGGCAGATCTTGCACGGTCCCAGGTATTTTACCATTGTACGCTCTCTCTGAATGTGATACAACAACAAGTATAGCAAAGACTAAGATCTTGGAGACAGACGCCGCCAACTTTCTTGCTTCTTGAGGCTTATCCGCCGAAATAAGTTCCAGATATTTACTCTTTTGATCCTAATTTCCAGCCATCACCTCAATCACTTTCAGTTGCGTTTACCTGGCAGCATTCGTAACTGCTTCCACCAGGACAGTACCCTGAATTCGTAATGCATCAGCCAGAGAAACAGCCCTCTTAAAAAAAAAAAACCAGAACTAGGAATTACCAGGGATCCAGGTTCCTCCGCACCCGTTTGCGGTCCAGTCGCAGTAGGATACGCCGCCGCAAGGATTGGTGGCATTGGATGGGCCCAGCCCCACCACGCAACATCTGTACAAAGGGATGGGGCAGCCCCCAGAAACCCACGCTCCATCGAACTCAGTACAGTCGACGGCAGGAATGCATATGCCGTCCCTTTGGAAAACTCCAGTGGCCGCACCAGCGCAGTGACCGTCAAGTTGAGCCAGAGCCGGCAGTGAGAGGGCCAGAAGCTGCAACAGTCTCATCGTGATATAGCTTCGAAGGGTTGAAACAATTCCAAGAACGAGGTAGATAGAGTTGATTCCCCAGGGTGGAGTGTACCCCAGACTGAACAATCTTTAATTAAATATTGTTCTTCGGGGTCACGGTCGTTCCGGAGTTCATACCCGGCTTTTTACCCATTGGCTAAGTTTTTAGAGTCCTTACAGGTTCAAGGGGTCGTGAGGGTATATGCTTCTGCCATTTTTCTCATTTCATGCATGTCAGATCGGCGTTTCCAAGGAATAATGGAGTGCCTCATCGGAATATTGCTTTCGGTTATGGTGCAGCTGAATCATTCAACATTGCGAGGTTAAAAAATAACTCCTCACATACGGGTACGATACCCAGCCCATAGAGAGATGCATATTGGTTACATGGTGAGAACAGAAGATTTGTCCGTCACAGAACTGTAATCGGAGTGGATACAAAAAGCATAGAATTCAGTAGAGCCTACATTTTTGCATGGTTCGTGGGCCTGACAGGTGATTAGAAGTTCCCTTCACAGTGTTGCTTTTAATTTATTGCTAGTACTTCAAGTATTGCTATGGATACATTGGAGATGAGATAATTAGAGTTTCTAGTCCGCAATTCAACGTTACATCCAGGCTCAATTGGATAGCGAGTCGGTACTATGCATTGTTCCCCGCTATTACAACACATATATGCATGTTGGTTGTCTATATATGCTTATCCAGTTAGCTAGATACTGAGGTTATCGGATTTGTTTGTCCTGTCTTGCTGGATCTTTATTTGTTGCTTAGCATAAGGACCCCCAATAGCGCCTGGACGAAGCTTCATCAAATCACACGATGTGCTTTTTGTAGCCAATGGGGGAGACCAGTCTCCTTGCATGGGTGGTGTTGCCAGAAATACCTGTAAATATCTCTCGCCAATTCGGTGTTCAGGTGGTGTGGAACATTAGTATTGTGGCGTTGTTTACCATTACGGGTAGGACTTCCGAATCAACGGATAAATCCTTCGATGAGCAGACTGATGACTGTCAATCCATCTTCTCACTTTACATTTTGAGGTATTGGTACAATAATACCTTGTGCATCACGACGCATGATATAGTGCACAATTTGACTGACCAATAATATATTCTACTATCACCGTAATTCTCTGGCTATAACGCCGTTTTGAGTTCGCTTATTCAACAAGTCAAAGGATTGAAATGGCTAGTCCATTATCAAGTTCAGGAGGCTTCGCAATGGGTGATCCAGTCACACGATTCTTCCTATATCCCTTATATATTCCACTTCATCGTCTCCGATCATTACTGGTGCACCGGCCCAGGAACCTCGTCGGTTTGGAACTCCACGGTTTCGTGGCCAATAAGGAACGACCCGGTCTCCAAGTTGGCGATCTTCATTGCGTCTTCCTCGAGCTTAAGCCAGTCTGGGTCCTGGGTCAAGGGTCCCATTGCCGAGAGGTCGCGGATCCAGTAGGTCATGATGACGTCGTAGTCAGGGATTGTCCACTTGGGGCGGTTCATCTGGGTCTTGAGAGCCTCGCGCATGGGCTCACGGAAGTGTGGAGGGTTCAAGGTCTAACTGTGGTTAGTTGAATAGGATGGAGAAAGTGCTTCAGCTAATTGATTCCACCGTGATCAGGAAACACTCACCACCGTCCACTTCTGCAGGCCATGTCGCTTCATGACGGGTACGGCCCGTGGGGGGTAGTCGACAGTGGCGAACTTGGTTAAATCCTCCCAGCTTACATGCTCATGCTTGTACAAGCAGACAGAGAACTTGATGAGCTCAGTGGATTGGTTGCTTGCCATGCTGACTTGGGATTGAATTGGCGGCTGATTTTCTTCACGCTATATCGCTCTGAATCAACGAAAAAGTATGTAACCGTTTGGAAATGAAGAGGGGGCTCTGAAGATCCTGGAATATTTAAGGCTGATCATGCAGCACCCATGGTACCGGCCCCGCTTTTGGCCAGCTCGCCCAGGTCGAGAAGGATGTCCTTTTACGCAGAAATCCTTGACAAAAGCCCTCCAGCATTTCTCGAAAGGTTGTCAGCTTGGAGTGGGGTTGGTGACGTTGGGCTCGCAAGTGCTTACGGCTACCTTCGCATAGTGGGTTCAGTCACCGACTAATGCCGCTTTTGAGTGGGTCTGCCCCGAATTAGGAAATAGGTATAGAACGCACTAAGTCAACGGCTTCCTGCCGTTGAACTCCACAAAATTTGGGGCTTTTCAATGGCTATGCGGCAGGGGCGGTTTGCATGGGACGGAGGTAAAACCCATGTCACATGCCTGCTGTGGTCTGTATCGTGGGGAATGCATGGTGTCTAGAGCCACGCGATTTATTTGGATCGCCTCCTACCAGTGACAGTCCATCTGACGATTTAAGGATAGAAAAACGCTAAATACATCAGCGAATCTTCTCTGATATGCTTCACAACATAGTCTCGCCCCTGGATCTTCCTAACCGAGAATCTGCTTCACACCGCAAGCATAACAGAGCTCCCGGAGCTCGTTACCTGGGCCGCCTGCTGTCGTTACTTCCAGTTGGCTTTGGAGGCCCAGCAATATACAGTATGGGAGATCTCGGGAGCATCGCATCTCCGAGATCCGGAACATGCTTCATAGGCTCTACGGCCAGGGAATTGCCAGTAACCAGCCAAAACTGGAGCCCTATACGATCCAGATGTCATGGTAGGCCGTGAGCAATCCCTATGGCATCGATCTGGCTCCACTCACTATGGGACCCACTACAGGATTGGTTTTGCATTCGGCGATGGGTTTTCAGTGTAAGTGCTTCGTGGCCTCGTCTCTAGTCAGCCTAGCTAAAGCTTCATAACGATAACAAAACATTAGCTTTTGTTTGGAATGGATCTCCAAGCAATTATTATAAGTAAATTAGTAACCAAGTCGAAACTGAGTGTTAACAATGGTTAGTATTCGGTTCTGTTTACACCAATTGCAACATTTGCAAACTCTACTATGGGGTGGCTCTATCAATCTCCCTTATCGCTTCCTTTATTTCGTCCTATTCGTTTCGCAGCCTTCCATCGGAGTACGCCGAACCACTTAATTAGATAACACTTTTACCCACATGGCTGAGGAGGATCTGAATAGGACGATGTGCACACAATTCGCAGAAATGTGCCATGCAACCATACTAAGGACGCCCGTGCTCACAATATAGCGCACCCTGGACTTCAAGGAGTCTATCGGAACAAGGGTGTCAATCCGAAGGAAACTAGTATCCAACTTCCAAGGAGTTGGTAGTTCTCAGCCTTATCCATATCCATATTCATCCGAACTATCTTCTAGCGACCTCGAACAACGGCACAGGGCATAATCCAAGTTTAGTCGGAGATAATCCAAGACGCAGGAAGTTGATTATATTCTCGAGGCGCAGTTTAACCCGGTTGATATACGTCCGAATCAACCTAGCAGACAAAAACTCGCAATGGCCGTCGAAGCAGAGCCCTATCATTGGCCAATTGCATCATCATTTGCTCCGGAGTCCACCGCCCTGGTGATCGTGGATATGCAGGTAGACTTCTGCTCTCCTGGCGGCTATCTCGACTTCCAGGGCCTCTCCATAGAGCCCGCGCGAGCCATCATCCCCAACCTGCAATCGCTGCTGCGCGGTTTCCGAAAGTCCGGGTTCCCCGTGTACCACACGCGCGAGGGCCATAGGCCGGACCTCTCTACCCTCTCGGCTCGAGAGCTGCTCCGCAGCCGAAACAACCACAGCGGGATCGGCATCGGCGATGCGGGCCCCATGGGCAGGCTGCTCGTGCGTGGTGAGAAGGGCCACGAGATCATACCCGAGCTCACGCCCCTGCCGTCGGAACCAGTTATCGATAAACCCGGCCGCAGCGCTTTCCAGTACACAGACCTCAAATTACTTCTAGACAATCGTGGTATCAAGAATCTCGTCATATGTGGTGTCACCACGGATGTTTGCGTAACAAGTACCATGAGGGACGCAAGTAAGTGATTGCGTATTCCAAATTTGATAGGATGAGAAAATAGATAGAGGCCTGCCTTCTATCTTATGTAAAACGATTACTAACTAAGGTATAGACGATATGGGCTTTGATTGCGTCCTGGTTTCGGATGCTTCGGCTGCAGGGCGACAAGACTTGCACGATGCAGCTTGCCGAAGCATCTGCGAAGAAGGAGGCATATTTGGTGCAGTAACCACTACTCAGAATGTGCTTGCATGTCTAGGTGGAACGGAATGATCCGCACAACTAAACCTATTTTGAGGTGTTGAAATGAGACGTTAGATATTTGCAACATGGACTCTAGATGCCAACCCCAACACTTCGGCCATCTCACTTAACTCTGGTCGGTGCTATAGAATACAAGCAATCATGTATGACCGAGTAAGAGAAATGGACAAATAGGCAACAGACATTGCTTGTAGTGGCAATGTAATCCATGAATTTATATTTAATCTACAACCGAGTTTGCTGCTGAAGGCCATCCAACCATACTGTTTAGGCCATGGAAACCGCAAATTATAATTTTTCCTCTACAGGTTTACCCCTCAATGTCATTGAGCAATCGGCACATCTCCTGGATGTGTTAGGTGGTTGTTACTGTGAACGTCCATGTCGGACAGGAGGCCTACCGCATGCGTAGCACTAAATAAGTATTTCGGGAATCATCCGATTATTCATTTACCGCGCGATGATTCATGACTGAGATACCCATGGATGAGCATGTTGACGACAGAGATGGGAAGATCAGCAGAAGCTCCCCAGGTGTCTTCAGCGAATCGGTAGTGTATGATGGCGTAGACGCGATAACCGTTATCTCCGGGCAATTTCAAAGGGTAAGAGAATGTTCTTCGCATTTCCATTGGTACGCACCCTTTTCCGTCTAACGAATTACAAATTGAGTGAAATTCAGGCCAATAGAGTCCTCCAAAACACATAACATTACGTACTGATTAAGGCTGAATTCAACTAATATGGAGGTTGATGGGCAGGCGGGTTATCTTGATATTAGCTGGTAGGGATCCTGTCGGTGATCAATGCACGATTCAATACTTGGCGTCCACTTAAGGAAAACTTATCACCAGTAAACAGCTTTGTTTCAGTGATGTAGAGTTACTGACGGGGCCAAAGCGCATACCTTAATAATGTATATATCGTGTACGATGCATAATTCCATTCTATAACCTTTTCACTAGCGCGCCGGAAGGAAAGATCCGCGGAGCCTACCTATGTATGTAAATAGCTTGTAGTTAGATTAGGTCCACCGGAACACTCACCAGCAGTCCAAGGGTTTACAAGCATTAATAGAACCAAATGAAGCGCATATTCTTACCAGGCCCTGCGTACTTGTACCTCTAGAACGCGTCCTGCATATCCCTACCGGCAAATTTAGCATCGTTCCGCCCATTTAAACCAATAGGACCACTTCATGCCACAGTCTCTACGACGTTATACTACAGTATCTTCCTTCCTGGCTGCTACCAATGGCGGACAAAGTGCAAATCTGCGCGGGTCTTTTGATCATAGTGCCTTCATATATCTTCCCTGACGCAAACGCTGCAACCATACCCATAAAATCAACCAGGGGTCGGACGATGATGCTGCTATTCGACCATAGGCTTGGCCTGCGGACCTGAGCGCTTGCCTGAAGGCAATGGTTCGAGGTTTATTGTAAGGATAGAGCGGCACAGGATCATATGCAGCACCTCACGGAGCAGGTTCGGTTATAAGCATATCGCATCTCAATACCTTCGAGCAGGAATGCATACCCCCGTGAAAGTGGCCTGACGGGTAAATTGCTCAGGCGCTTTGCGAAGGCCAAATCCACTATAATGAACAATTATCTACAGAGAAGAGGCGAAGCACAGCGATAACAGAGACACATAACCAACGTAGCTGATCCAAAAATTGATTCTCGCATACATGGGTCACAGGAGCACGGTTCAGATAATAGTACTTTGGGGCCTTTTTTCCTTAGTGCCGTTTTCTCCGGGCTTAGCTCTCCGACAGGGGGCCAGTGGTCCGCAAGACTATTCAGTTGCACAGATAACCTTGCGTTGAATGGCGTCGACTCGACTTGAATAGGGGATAGAACGGGAAATATGCTGAAAGAGCCACGAGTGAATATGATACAAAGCAATTGGATGTTCTACCATTACACATCCTGCTAGGCGAAAGAGTGGGGCCGTGACTTGTATAAAAGGCCACTATCCGGGCGCCATGTTTTGGGGTTTGATTCCAGTTCATCAGATTAAACTTCAGTTCAAACATTACAACTTTGTCGTTTACCACTAGCTCAACATCGTTACCACAAAGACTCTATAATCTTCGACACCTCGGCCTACCTTTCAGCCAAAATGGTCCGAGCTACATCTTTCGTTGCCATCATGGCCTCTCTCTTTATCACTCTATCCAGCAGCAAAGCCGTAACTATACCAGTCGAGCCCGGCACTGATGTGAGAGATATTCATCTGGCTGCGTTCGGCAGCTTTGAAGACGGCACTTATATCACTATTTGGAACTCTGATGGTACCGCCACCGTGGAAACTCTCAGTGTCCCCGGCAACGATTCAGCCCTGGCACCCGCACAGGCTCGGGCTGCAGAGCTCCAATTTCCCCGTCGAGGACTGGACACCAGGGCCTGCCCCACTGGTGCTGGCTGTGACGGTATTCTGCTGAACTCGGCCCAATGCGATGCTGCAGTTGCGGGGCTTCAATCGCAGTGTGGGCTGGGTATCCGAGTGGCTACTGGCAACTCGGTTTACACCATCAATGGCATAACCGTGGCTTTCTACTGCCAGTGGACAGATGTACCCGTGTGTGTTGCTAGCTCGGATGCCGCCGCCAATGGGTACGTTACGACCTGCTGTGGCTTGTACGGGGCTGGCAGCTTCACCGCTGCCGACAGTAGCTACAGCTACGGATACACAGTTGTCCAGCACGGATGGTGTATCAGGTAGAAAAGATCAGACACAGGTGATGGCTGGAAATTTAGGCGTGTTAGGGCCTACCAGGCCACAGAAAACAACGTTTCAGGACTCCTAGGAACTGGAAGCTGGCATCCAATTCAACCTCGTGCGTTCACTTAAGTATCCGTCATGATACTGGTACAGCTCAGTAACGACGATAAGGGGCAAGGAGCTCTTTCAATGGAGCCTCTGAGCTTTTTTTTTTCTCATGTCACATTTTGAACGTGGCTTTTTTTAAAAAATGAATTACCATCGTTTATATAATCGGATATAATTGAAAATCATCCCGGTGTCACGTTTTTGCATCTTACACGGGTAACTCTATACCAAAGTTTGAGTTATCTTTGGATAGTTCATGGACCATGTGGGCACAGTGTAGCCTTTCGTTTTCCCTAATCAGACCAACTCCAAAGCCCCCACAGACCGGGTCAATTCGGCTGCTAGGGATTGCAATATAAACTTGATTATACTGAGTTATCCATCAGCTCATTCTGAACGATAACTTGATTTCCCCACTTTTGACAAGTTCACAAACAGTGAACATTTTATCAAATTTGGGACTGGCTCTTAGAGGGCCTTCAGATTTTAATGGCCATATCAAATAAGCGATTACCAATATAAGGTCGAAATACCTAAGTAATTGATGAGTAACGACCTTATGGCAAGGCGATATGCCATTATAGCTTTCCCAAAATTCTTCTTAGTGGAAGAGTCTATCCCAAGTTCATATTTCGGCTCAGGAGAACTTATGCTAAAGTGGCGGGTTGCTCAGTTCTCAAGGCGGACATAATACCGAATGCAGCTTTGGTCGATGGTCACGTGGGAAAGCTGTTGTGAACACGGTCTTCAAGCATCCTATCTTTGCAACTGGATTCATACAGAATGTTGCACAGCACGGCTATTTGAATCAGAAGTGTTAGGTTTTGTGTCAGGAAAGTTGCTTTGAGCAGCACTGCTTTCCTGATCTGCGGTTTGAACTTTTGCCGAGATACTACCAAGGCGAAGGCCAGACATCATGGCTTGTTCAAGCGGCGATTGTCCTCGTAAGCCTGGTGTGATCGTGTGTGGTTGGTAAACCGCATGGATATCATGTGGATTTAACGATACTCGTCGGGGCCGAATCAGATTGTTCCCTATACGGAAAATATCAGACACGACACGTCTTCTCGGTGATTGCATGACAGACTCAACACAAGCTTGGAGAGCCACGCGTGCGACTTACCATCCTCCCCAGAAGCATCAGAATCTTCATCTTGGCCGCCCCGCTCAGTATCGAGCTCCGCAGTCTTCGCCAGGTCATCCATCGCTCTGACTACCTCGTCCAGCCCGAGGCAGTAGGCCACATCCCGGTGCAGGCTGCCCTCCCGCAGCTTGTGCTCGCGAAGCCGCCTGTGGCTGACGGTGATGGGGAACCAGCGCTTAAAGGCCGGGCTGTGCCAGTTGCAGCACTGCATGCACGCGTGGAGCTGCCAAGAGTCCAGCCGACGGGCTGCCACCACCTCGGCATAGTGGCGTGTCCAGAACCGCGCGATGTAGTCGAGCAGTGCGGGCGGGGGACGCACGCCACTGTCGATCTCAGCCAGGATCCTGGAGTTCTTGTCGTTGAGGAACAAGAGATACTGCAAGCTGACATTGAGAAGATCGTTGTGCCCGTCTCTCAGCACGATGGAGTGCTGCCAGTCGTTCGCCTCCCCTAAATCGCCTTGCTTCGAGCTCTCCTCCCTCAGGAGGAATTCTCTAGCGGTTTGGTGGACCAAAAATACCGTGTTTCTCACTATTCGAACAAAGTTTCCACAAAGATCTTTGATGCGCTCTTCGAAATTGTGCACGATATCGTTCTCTAGATCTTCGAAGCTCTGCTGCGATGGGTGGATGGCTATCGCAACACTTAGCTCCGACAGCGTCATCGGCCTAGCCGCCGCAAGCACGATTTGAAGAAGTCTTCTGGCCTCTTCTGGATTGGAGCTATTTTCTAGAAGTCGTCTGTACACCCGATAGATGTCCCGTGATTGCAAGATGTCCATCAGCTCCCGTCTGGAGGCACCCCTCTTCGTGTCAAGCAGATCGATCACTAGTGTGGTCCAGAGGAATGTCCTATCTGCACCCTTGATCAGGCCAAGTTGAAGATCGCTGAGCACAGTCTCGGGTATGCCTCGAAACACAGCCCTGCGGATGTGGTGCTGGATAACAAGCTCGACGTCGTGACTGATAGCTTCTGGCTCATCTTCTCCTCTTAGTCTTATCGTTGGAAGGATATCAAACGCGATCTTGATATCATTGTCTGGTCTGCTTGCGATTACAGTCTTCACAAAAGGGGGCTCGGTGAGGGCAGTTTCTTTTGTGTAGAAGCGTGCTAAGCACTGAAGTAGCTGCTCTCGTGTGATGGGTTCACATTCATCAAGACCGTCGATAACGAGTATCACATCTCTCGACTTGGTGTCGCTAACAGAGGCAATAAAAATCTGCCATAGAGTTCGAAACTGAGAGAGCATTGACCGACGTTTCTCTGCGAAAATCTTCGTAGCATGACGTGTCAGCCACGGTTGAGCTTGATAGAGCTGGTGCAGGATGGCGGTCATAGCGCGACAAGCATCATTCTGCTCGTCATTATCTGCTTTGAAGAAGAAGAAGCAGACCGCTTCTGGCACTTGAGGTTTGTTCTCTGGTTGTCTGAGGTGATCTACCAGATATGATGCCAGCACTGATTTGCCGCACCCCGGGTCTGCGGAAAGCCAGAGGAGGTTGGACGTTTGTGCTTCCCGCCAGTCGCGGTACTTTTTGTGTTGCAGGAGCCACTGACACGTTCCAGCAACCGCCTGCGGAATGCGGTCCCGGTGAGACTCGTACTCTATGTACGATAATGTTCTACGACAGTCGGCTTCAATCTGCTGAGCATCGGCTCGAGCCTTTTGCTTCTTTTGTTCTTCTAAACGGCGCACTGGCTCAAGCGCTCGCCTCATGTTTTCGTGTCTTATCAGTTCAGGATCGAAAGCTCTCTGCCGGTGCTTCTCTGATCTTGCTGGTTTCTTCACCTGCGCTTTGCTCGTTTGGGATTGTGTGAGCTCCTGTTCAGATTCTGACACTGGAGTTTGCGATTCGCTGTTTTGCCTAGTAATATCACAGCTCCGGTCCGCGGTGTCCTCGCGAAAATCCTGCAGAGCTGTGGAACTTGAATCTATCATGCCAGTTGTTTTCAGGCTAGATTTGTGTATCCCATCTATCTTTGCCGATCCTCGTTGTGGGGGTGTGAGGTTCTCCAAACCCCCAAGAAGTTCATGCCTTCTTTGTGATAATGTAACTCGCGGCTGGAGTAAAGAATCCCAACGGCTGAAGGAATCTTCCACAAGCTCGGTCGTCAACTCTTTAGGCGGTGGCATCTCAGCACTAGCCAAACTATTTGGTCCTCTGCTCACAATTAGTGTCGTTGAGGAGCTGGCCAGAGATTCTAGGAAAAGATCAGTGATAAATTCAGTAATTCAGAATAATGGAACATAACATACTTTCGTTTGCGGCACGGCCAGACATGTTTTGCAGATTTGTCCAGACGCATCGATATCTCGGTTCATCAATGGCCTCGAATCGACATATCGACCGATGGTCGCCTTTTAGCGCAATCGTCACCTCATTTGGAAAACCAAGAATGGCAGACTCTTCATCAACAACCTATACACAGGTCAATATAATAGTCTATTCTATGATGGTGTCTGGACCGTACTCTATTATTCGCCAGCTGCATCCTGTCGGTTTCGTAAAAGGTAAATATCTGCAAAGCCTTCGCGCGCTCGATAAAAGACATGTTGATTTCTTGAAGTACAACTGAGTTGCTCTGCAAGTCTCTGGAGAGGGTCTGGTTCGTCCTTGTCCCAAGACTTGCCGCACTTGCGATGTTTGCAAGTACAGATCCCCAGTTTGCGAAAGATGACCCTCGGTGGGGGGTCCCGAAAAACATGACCCCACGAACTGAATTTAAGAGGGAGCTGTACCGATCTTTTTCATGGGCCTTCACGATCGCCTGATGAAACATATTAGCTAATTAGAGCATAACAATATTGGAAAATAATAAGCCCCATCCCCTTCTGCCCTACCTTCTTCACAACAACACCTCCAAGGCTGTGGCAGACGAAAATCAGCGGCCTGTTCTTCGCTTGACCCTCTCGTCGAGCCATAAGTTCTTCAAGCAGTTGCTCGGCAAACATGCCAATATTGGCTACCGATTTGCCGAAGAGTAGGACGGAATCATAACCAAACGACATGATGCGGGCGTGTGGTATCTGCTCTGGTAGGAAGTCCTGCAGCCACATGACTTGCTCTCCAGTGGGTGACTTGGTTCGCCAGGTGTTTCTCCAATGACCATTTAGTCCGTGGAGAGCGACGATATCGACTGCATCGGGGTCATCTTCAGGCTGGTCCACTAATACAAACAAGCCGTGCCGGATATCATCCCGGACAAGGTACGAGTCGTCCGACAAGTTTTGGGATGGCCCGCTAGTTGATGCGTTGTCACGAACGGACTCCCGGAGCGAGAAGCGCCGCCATATCGGGTTGCTGCTTGCATCCTCGTGTGCCGGTGCCGAGCCATCCTCGCTATTCTTACTTTTTCTCCAGAGTCTCATCTCTGACAGGGTCAAGAACAGGGGTTGCTAAACCAGGAGCGAGTGGCCAGTGGCCAGGGGCCCATTACTCATACAGAGCTGTGGGAGCATTGAGCCCAGAACAACAACAGCAACAAGAATAGCAGTGCGGCCTTTCGTTTCGAAGGAAATATTATCCTTCAAGTGCCGCGTACATAATGCACTGAAGCCAGCGATGGAGTGAAAAGAAAAGAAAAAGGCTTTTTCCTTGCTTCCAACCTCGCTACTTGCTGACGGCTGAGGTACGGGTTGCCTCGAATTCACAGCCTCATGCGACCTGCAGGTATGAAGGCGGTCACGCACGGCATAACTGCGCCCCCGAGGTTCGTGGGGGTTCGTAACTGTTAAGCCAAGCAAGGATATCTGGCTGCAGATATATTATATGGTCATCATCACTTTCTTTTCTTTCAAATCTCCAAGCGTCCGGTCGATGGTAGGGAAAGAATTCATGTCAAAGTATTTCATCCTTATGATCCTGCAATTGATTTAGCTTGGATATAATCGTTAGAACTTACCCTTCCATATTGGGAGAATGTAAACTTGTAATGCCAGCGTCACTTGCGCACGATGCATGATGCGTGATGCAGAGCGTGAGGGGAGTGTGGGGTGAGTGCGCTGAATACCTACCCCTCCTACACCGCCCATGATCAAGTAGATAAAGTCAAAGATACTCTCAGCCTCGTTCACTTATATTTTTATGTTGTACCTAGGGCTCATGATACTAGTTTATTTATCTGTTTATTGTTGTGACACCCATTATCGTGGCCGATGTTATTCTCCGACGCCCCTTCTGGCCGCTACCGAACAATCGGGGAGGATGCAGCGGCAGTGGCGGCAAATATTTCCAAGCACAGAAACGAGCCTCCTCCACTTTCAAAGCCTCTGGAAGGCCCCCAGCACAGGAACAAGCTTCATCCACTTTCGGAGTCTTATAAATTGAGAGAGTACTTCGTTCCAGGTGATGGTATTGATATCGACGTGATCACAAGCAGCATTGGCCGATATCTGGGGAATGATGCACGGGTTAATCCTGGCAAGAATGAGGTGAAGAGTTCACGTCTTCATTTATTACCAAATGGTACATAGACTGATGAATTTGGTAGTCTCCAGAGACCGGCAAGGTGGTTGATGGCTACTATATTTACGCCGATAGGGATCTCTCACCTGTTAGTTTCTTCTTCACTCCTACCATTCTTTCGCCACACTCAAGTCCGTTCTGCAGTCAATGATAAGAGAATTGAAACTGGACTCCGCACTGGAGGCTATAAGGAAACGACGAACTGTAACGATAGACTATGATCTGGCACAAATACTTTCTGAAACTTCCCAGACGATTCCACCTCATGCTACTCTAACCAAGGAGGAAAGCCTGACAACGGATTATTGGAATACGCGACTCTCTGACTCTGGATATGGAGCTAGGACGCTCACTATTCCCAAGGTTGCTGGAGGGGGCAGCAGACGTACTAACGAGCAGGATCGAGACATCCAGAGTATGGATGAGATTGCCACCCAATACTCCGATGCTCCCAACATCTCTCAAAATCAAGCCAATGCGTACATTTCCAATTTAGGCGCAGATCTTTCCAACAACTTAAAGACATATCAATGGACGCCCAGACGGTCGAATCGTTGGTAAATATTCTCCCAGGACTGATTGAAACGGTCGCTCTTAAAATCGGTTACAAAGCTCCATCTCAGATGCATCGGGATGTGATGTATTTTCTTCATAAGTATAGTCGGTATGCGCTTGTTCTGCCTACACTGATACACAATCCACCCCCATCAGTCAAACGGTCATCATGTTCACACAATCTGCTAGAGCTAGTACAATCCCGAATGTGCAAAAGTAGTTGCCGTTGTACTCTCCTATTTTCCCACTATGTTTTGGTGTCTTGTTAATTAATTTACAGCGAAATTACGACTGCTTTCAAGCAGCACTACTCGGAGTCAAGCAATCGAACCTTGAACGAATCACGGTCAAAAGAGCGTATAAAGGATTGGGTTGAAGATATGACAGATATATCGAAATCTCATCCAAATGACAACAGCGGTCTGCCCAGACTGGCCGAATTTCGATTATGGACAGTTACAGAGCCCGCATTCGAGTGGCTGCTCCAGCGTTTACGTCGCGAAATTCTTCTATATAATACGACTCACAATGCAATGGCTGAAATAAAAATGGCTCTGATGTATACAATGAAACGGATAACTAAGACTCATATCAGCAGAAAAGAATCTGCTGCGGGCTGGATCATTCAGTACCAAGTTGATTAGGACCTCTTATCGTTCTTGAGAGACCAGAAGTACGGCGTACCTGATGATGTGGCGTTGTTCTAGGCTATAGTGATAACAGGCTCGGGTAACCATGTACAGGCGCTTACTTGTGAGCAATATGTTGAGCAGACCTGGCCATCCACTGGGCGGGAGACGCTGCATCTAGTACGGGATATGCTGCGCACAAATAAGTGTTGCAAAAGTATGTCAGATTACCAATTAGTGGGAGCTGTGCTAACTACCCCAGGGGTAACATCGCTAGGAACATCACTCAAAGGGAGCACAATAGAGAACAGGATTACCATAGTGGCTTCAGGTATCCCTGAGTTCGTGGTAGAGGTGGGAGAGCAGCTTGCATGGCTAGGCGCCGCACTGCGTCACTCGCCCAGATCACTCGGACCGGTCTACTGCAAACCACAAATTATTATTCCTCCCGTGGCAGCTTGGGATCATTATATCGTCCAAAGTTACCCAGAGTTGAATAGAATGCAGGGATATTCTATATCGTTCTTATTCGAAAATATCGAGGAGTCGGCCGATCTACCTGGCAAGTGTTGGCATAGTATGCTTAACAACCCAGTCATTGTCAAAGGGTTTCCGGTGTCCAAAAGAAAAGTATCTGGTTTTGGATTGGAAATTTCGCTGAGCGTGATGGCCGCTTTACTATCTTCCAAGCGGGTCGATAAATTCAACTTGAAATTATTCATCAAAGGCTTTTCGTCCATGCTAATCCCGACGAAACGGACATCAGATATTCTTGTTTGGCATTATGTCCAAACCAATCTTCCAAATGATCATATTTCATACTTGGATTGCTCTTTAGAACACGAACATATTAGCATACCAGAGTTGCAACGAATTCGTCATGTGGTTGGATGGTGTCCTGACGCCGAATGTCACATTGGTCAGTAAATGTCAAATAAACTGCTAAAGTGTAGGAAACGTCGCAGGCCGTCACTAACATCCCTCCAAAGGCACTTCAAAGGCCAACTACAATGTGCAACGATCTGGGCTTCCAAAAGTACCCGCAGGAAGCCAATTGGATAAGGTTGAAGTCTCTGGGGGTCAGTTTTTGACCGCAACGTTTGGCTTCTCACTCGGCAAGAGAGACAAGCCCGTTCGAATATCCCGATCGGGATACATCACAAGACTGGAGTGGATATCAACTAAATACTTTGTTTTCTGGGATTATAGGGAAAAGAAGGGCTGGATGGCCAATGGAACTAGTGCTTTGCTTCACATTCTTCGCGGCGGTTTGGAGCACAGTCAACGCCGGCTCAAGTCATCTCTTCTCTTGGACCCAGCCCACCTCCAAAGTCACATAAATCCAAATGACCCGCATGCCGCACTAGAAGTGCTAGCTGATAGAAGAAATCGGGAACTAAAACTATATGTCGACAAGAGCGAGGTTATCGAAGAAGAAATTCTCGATACTTCGGGGAGCAATAGCATAGTCACCAAAAGGTTGACCACATTTTACAGATTACAAGATCAGATTGAACATATTTACAACATCTTAGAGAAGCTGGTTGATCACCAAGCCCAAGCGGCAAGGAAAAGCGGGTTCCCTATCAAACCGGATTTAAGGCGACATGTTGAAGGCTGGGACTTCCGAGACTTGATAACGAACGCAGATCCGTTCCATCCTCTCTTAGCCAAGCTACCGCGCTCCTCAGAAAAGAGTTGGTTTGACCTTGCTGAGCAAATTCAAGCCGTGACGATATTTGGAGCCGGTTTTGGGGAACTAATCACACCTCAACCCCCAACTATACCATCATGCCCGTACTGGTCTCAGCTTCCCAGGGGGCTATTCCTGCTTGCTGCTAGTGTGGCAGACCTCGAAACCATAATGGAGCTATATGGTGATAGAAACTCCAAACCTATGAAGCTATGCGAAAACCTCTGCTGGGCCATCAAGGCGAGAACTTTTGAACCTTGTCCATGCATGATGCAAGGGGCTGATCCCTTGAAGCATTTCGTTAATCTGCAGACCCTTCAAAGGGTCAATAACGGCTCTGGAAATGTCCAGAGAATTGTGCCCAAGCTCGAAGCCAGAGGCGCCGTAATTTTCACCAACCATGCCGAACATGGTCAGAAAAAGCTCCAGAAATCCCAAGGCTCTGAAGCAAGCACGGCTACGACGCCAACATCTAGAAACAGTCAGGTAGACACACGAACTGCGGGCTCGTACGATAGTGCGCTGGGATCTAGCATCTCAATATCAAGCGGCCAAAATGTCGGATCATCATCCGGGGATCCGTCTACAAGTGGAACGACACTACAACCGGAAGCAGAGCCGGTAGCTGCCCGAACCCACGGTCAGTTTAGCCGGCCGATGAAATCTACTGGTGCCGGCAAATCTTTGAAAAAGTTAGTCCTACGACGCATCACGAAGAGAATTAACGACAATACCTAGTTAATTAAAAATAGTTGAGCCTTTTTCTACGTCTAACTCTTTCAGGGCTGTGTTCACTCAAGTTGAAGCGAAACCCGAACGGCACATAAATCCTATCGTAATACTTCTCAAGTCATATACATTCATGCCAGCATCAACAGCATCATCCAAGGAATCTAGCGAACAGGAACTACCCCCTTCGACCCACTGCTACTCTTTCAGTTAATTATTTCGAGAGGTGCTGGTACCATAGGTATTTCAGCAGCTCAGAATATTGCGGCATAGAAGAAAGATGCAGCACACAGCACATGCACGCCCAGGTGCACCAGTGGGCCCCCGAGTAGGGAGTGGCTGTCCTTGGCATCTCCAGGCACGTCGCCAGAGAGGCGCGCCACCGCGCGCCAGCTAGGCCAGAAGTGGTACGACCCCAGGCAGGCGGCGAGCAGCCTCGCGGTGGCGTCGTCCAGGTCGGGCATGGCCAGGACTAAGACGCAGATGAAGTTGGTGCTCAGGAGCAGCCCGCCGTACTGCCGGAGCACGAGCTTGGTCGCCGGCGAGCAGCCCGGCAGCTGCTTCTCCGGCAGGAACATGAAGGACAGCGCCGCGCCCGTCTCAATGATGGCGTGCAGGGCGAAGGGCAGCTTGGAGAGCCACACGCTGCCCATGGTTGTGTCTTTCCCGCCTGTTCTGCAGATGGCTCGAGACAAGTGGGAGAGAGGGAGCGGAATCTGATAAACCGCGGATTGGACTGGTGGGGGTTGGTATAGCCCGGTCTCTAACAAGGCTGACTTGGCGCAGCTCCGGGAGATGACTCGTCCGATTGTGTGCCTTGGGGCAGACAGGCCGAGTGCCCAGATGGAAAATGTAAATAAGCGTGAGCCTCCTAAGACCCCACGAGAGGTTGAAGTGGATTTGGTATAACGTTAGCTCCAAATCCTACAAGAAGGTGGTCCAAGCTCACAAAATGTGCGTTAGGACGAGCTAGAGCAGCGACGGGTTAGCAGCAGAAAAACACGCCAACAGTCCCCACATATTAGCCGAGTATAGGGAGTTCAGGCCATGGGCCCCATGGGATCCCATGGGGTGCGGTCTGTATACTCATTCGGAGGTGATTGGCAAAGGGGTGCAGTGAACAAGTAACAAAGACAAATGGCAAACACTCTCTCACATCTATCGGAATCTGCCGTAGCGAGCATTCGTCATGTTTCCTTCCACCAAATATGCCTCTCGGCTGTCTACGCGCCTTAACCCCTGAGAGGCGCTGCTCTAAAACCATCACAGTACCGACCTAAGCAAGTTCGCGGCCTAGTCGCACGCCTACAATGCCATCCGCTAAAACGACCCTCTTAAGCATAACCTCCCCGGTTCTGCATCACCTCCTGATTGTTCTGTCGCTCGGCAGGGAGCGTTTTCAGCTTTGCGCCAAGCTGGGCTAAAGCAGGTCCATGAAGTGGCCCCTCTGCCCCAGGGGGTGGGTGCCTTCGTCTGTTGGGTAATACCCACGGCCTATTCTCCCGACGGCTGAATCCACTCCAAATCGGAAATTTTTCTGGGCCAGGGGTTCTGCATGCAGTACCACAACACCTAACTACGACCCTGGGGCAGCAAGCGCAGTGTCTTTATGCACCTACTAGGCCTCATTTTGGAGTTTCTTTTTGTCTTGGACCGTAACATCTCACACTCCCGAAAGTCACGATATCTTTTCTATGTAAGCGCGCGGGCCTTTTTGTCCCGCTCTGTTCCCGGGAAATACTTCCCACTTGCAAGATCCATGCCTCCCGAAATAGATACATGCCCTAGGACTTTCGACTTTGGTTTACTTGGGGTTTATGTTGTTCTTTTTGTTCCCCCTTAACACCCCCCTTCGTCACAGCACGGGTCCCACGGCTTGCATCTAAAAAGCCATCGCCGGACTCCAACTGCGGGTAAATGGTATGGGAGCTGGACTTCAGCTGACAGGGGTTTTCCCACACCACCATGAAGCTTAATCTATAGGTAAAATACATAAGACGCCAGTTATGCCAAGGCCCCCCCACGGCGTCGGATAGTGAAATTGCCTTGGTTGAGAGCTAGTTACACGGTACGCCGTTTTCTTCTCTGCTCCGCCCACGGCTGTTGCCTCTACACGCAGTCGTTTTCTTTTCCTCATCTTTCTCATTTACATTGACGTAGATTGTTTTGCTCCCAGCTGGTCAGGATTTCTGCTCTCTTTCGTTACTTACACTCCCTTCTTTTTCTACCCTTCTATTCTTCTAGTGCAGCCGCTTCCACTCCTTCGAAATTAGTCAACCATGTGGCAACACACATGGCAGTTAGTGATATGGATTTGTCTTTGCGCCTCGGCCGCAACGGCTACGGACGTTGTATATGTTACTGATTTGACAATCTTCACCCAGCTGGTATGTTATATCTTCATAACAAGTTACAAGGCTCTTGATATAGGAATATCATACCATGTCATACATCACTACCATCTTCTCCTGGTGCTCCTGAGCTCGCACATCACTTCAGTATCCGGCGAGAGTGCCAAACCAACCTTTCATGCATTCACACGTCGCACTGTTCTAACACTCGACTACTTCTAGGCCCCTTGTGCCGCTTCGGCCATCTCCTACAATGTAATGTCAATGACTTATTCGGCATGTCCCGAAGGTGTTACGGATCTGCAGTCATGCGTATGCACCAAGGACAATAATTTCGCCTCGCTCCAGACTCAAATATCGTCTTCGGTCAGCTACAGTTGTGGTGGGACAGCCACGGATGACCAAGCTAGTGCTTCCTCTGTATACGCCGCATACTGCAACCAAGCGTCGATCACCCCATTCCCCTCGCCTTCGGTGTCAGTCTCGCAATATATTACCGACTTTCCAGCGTGGGCCGAGCTTGCGCCGTGTGCCGCTGCGGCCGTTTCGTATAATGTCATGTAAGCTGGGTTGTATCCTTGAACGATAGTGGAACAGGACACTGACTTTATCCATAGGAGCATGGTCAGTATCTCTCGAAAGGCTTCCGATAGACTTGTTTTCTAAATATTCAAGCAGACTTATGATCTTTGTCCGGAGGATCCAGCTCTGTTAGCAACATGTATCTGCGAGAAGAATCAGAACTCGCTGCTTGTGAGCCAAGGCATCAACACCTCGGGAAGATATTCCTGCAGTTCTCATACAGCGGACATATCCTCGGCACAAGCAGTATTCTCAGCATACTGTGGACTGCAAAATGGGACCTCTTCCTTCCCAACGACCTCAAACCCTCCGGGTGACAGTACGTAGATGCGCATTCATCGACTACCGTAGTCGCTAACAGATATCTAGTGACTTACTACATAACCGGTATGGCGGAGTATGCTTCGCTAGCACCTTGTGCACAGTCAGGACTTTCGTATGGGTTGTTCAGTGTATGTTACTTACACTCAGTCGCTGATCCCGATGCTAACCCTGCTAGCAAACATATGATCTGTGCCCAGGGGGTCCTATGGCCCTAGCATCCTGCGTTTGCATAAAAGATGACATGTCTAGAGTTTTGTCTAGCGAGATAACGTCCGAAATCAAATGGTACTGTTCTTCTACTGCAACGGAGGACATTTCATCGGCCATGAGCGTCTATAACTACTACTGCAGTGCGGCAAAGGCTCTCGTAACACCCAGCGGGGTCACAGAATCAAGTAGGACCAACAGCTCCTCAATCGTTTCCGTAAATCGCAGATACTTACCATGAAACAGTAACACAAACCGATCCAACAGCGAAAACAGGGACTGGCGGTACTGGGTTTGGGGCTACAGCAACAGCAACATCGAAAAGCGGCTCTAGCAGTTCTGGAAGCAACAGTGCAACCTCAAGCACGTCCAAGGTGAACGTGGGAGCCATCGCCGGAGCCGCCGCTGGAGTTGTTTTTGGCCTGGCCATGCTGGCAGGTCTCTTTTTCTTCTTCTTCTGGAAGCGCAGAAACAATGCGAACGGCAACATGGCCTCGAACCAGCCGTTTACTCAGCTTCCCGATACCAATGGCGGCAAGCCCGAGCTAGATGGGAACGCCGTCGTGGCGAGCCACCCCGTCAGCCCCAGCACCAGTACTCTAAAGCCGAGCCCACCATCTCGATTCGATAACGTCTCCCCCGTGTCCGTTCACACAAATCACACCTACCCTATGCCGCCCGAGCTACAGGGCCAGTACGGGACGACGCAGCCGCCGATGCCCCAGCAGGCCGAGTTATACGGGCAGAATTCGTATTACCCGGCCCAAAACCAGCACCCGTCGCAATCCGAGCTGGCAGGCCAGAACGCGTACTCGCCGTACTCGCACCACCAGCCCTCTCCGTTAGTAACGGAAGCCCCCGGCCAGCCGGTATACGAGGCGCCGGGACAAGGCCGGCCGCCGATGTACGAAGTTCCCGGCCAGTCTGCGCAGCCGCAGAGGGCAGAGCTGAATGGCATGGGGTGGAAAAGCGGGCCGGTGAGCAACACGTACGAGATGGACGGCGGTGATTGGCATGAGATGACACAGCAGCGCCCGGTACGGTGATGAATGATGGATGGGTGGTAGGTTTTTTTTTTTTTTTTTTTTTTTTTTTTGGAAATAAGCATGGGCGTCATGGTGTAATGTTTAAAGACACAAAAAAATAACATTGCAACGATCACTGATCAGATAAAAGCATAAGTAGCGTTTTGTATACCAATTGATTAATCTCTATAACTCTTAAAGGTCTGAAACTAGCTCGTTAACTTTAGATGGCGATGAAGACGTGATGCAAATGCATAAGTTCACTGGTGCATAATCAGCTGTACGTGTGCCCATCTTATGCAACTTTGCACAACGCATTTGACTTATTATGTAAGTTGGGTAAAGCTCAAGCCACAAAAATTCAAGAGGCTGGGGACAAGCCAAGGGTGGCGCCTGGCTGGCTGTCCAGCTGTTCGGTGGTCCAAGCTCCCTTTTTTTCTGGAGCCCCCCCATCGCCCAAGCAGCGGCAGCCTCGTCGCGCCTGCCCATTCGAAAACAGTCTTTTGCTGGCCAACGCAAACTCTCCAAGCAGCGACGGGACCTGCATCAGGAATTGGACCTGGCGAGATCTTTTCCAGTTTTTTGCACGCCGCACCAACACAGCCCTTGTGTTGCACTGGCGACAACTCTCCCCATCGTCTTCCTTTTGAATGCACTGATGGGCAAGTGATCCCTGCTGCTCACATTCTTTTGCGCCTTTCCCTTGGTCGGACACCATCGACTGTTTGTCTTGCGTTGTCGCAACCCAGCGCCACCACCCCCTCTGTTCATCCTCACCAACAACCAACGCACGGCGAGCCACCAACCCCCTAAGCCAGTACACGATCAAGTTGTGATTTAAAGGAGTAGTTGTCTACCGCCCATGGTTTCCTACAGATAGCGACCGCGCGTAACAGGATGGCAGCCGCCGGTGTGGATGTCGGGTACCTGGCTACCCACTTGGGTATGCCCGAGGAAAACCTGGTCACCCTCACATCCGATCCCACTACAGAGCTCGTTAATGCTGTCTTGGCTGCTATTGCCGCCAAGGCACACGAGTTTGATGCTCTCTTCTCGCAGAAGGTTCAGCTGGAGGTCGAACTCGAAACAGCGGTGCATAGCGCCGAAGCCCGGCGCGATGCCAGCAATGAGACTGCAAAGAAGGCCATGAAGGATGTCGAGGAAATCCGACAAAAGCTTCACCAGGAAGGTATGGTTGCGCTTCCGTATATAATTCGTTGTTATACCCTCTAGCTTGACACCTGGGCTAGTACAATGCTGACCGACTATCCTGCTACAGAAACTGCAAGACAAGCTCTAGAAAACGAATTGCAGAGCATCAAGTCATCGAACTCTACTTCCGTTTCCGAGATTGAGTCGCTGCGTTCCCGAATCAAGACTCTTGAAGCCAATAACCGCGAGTCTTTGGCTATCATCGATAAGAAGAACTCTGCAAATGACACCCTATCGCAAGAGCTGCAAACCCAGCACCAGAAGAACCTTAAGCTAAACCAGGAGCTCACCAACCTTCAGCAGACCGTTCAGAATGCCAACAATTCTGTCAACACTGCCAAGTTCAAGGAACAGTCACTTCGCCAAGAGCTTGAGATGGCGCAGCGAAGTGCCGAATTTTTTGAGAACGAGTACAAGAATAAGTCTGCCGAGGTTCTAAAGGTTCGGAAGGAGAAGAGCGCCCAGATTTCCCAGCTCCAACGGGAGAACGAGGATTTGAGAGCCGACCGCGATTCCAAGGACAGACTCAACCAACAGCTCCGGAAACAGCTCGATGATTCCCAAGAGAAACTGGAACGTGCTCTTTCCGAAAAGCAGCAGGCTATCGAAAGCGCCGCACGTAAGGAGGAGGGTCTACACCAAGATCTCGATGCGACCAAGAGGCTGGTAACTCTGAAGGACGAGCAATACAACTCCCAGAAGGGTCGACTCAAGGAGATGGAGTTAAGATTGGACCAGGTGAAGAGAGACGGCGAGGATGCAGTCCGCCGAATTAGCGAGGACCTAGAACAGACGAACCAAGCGCGCGAGCAAGCCACCGCTGAGGCGGAGGGCCTGCGCGCGGATGTCGGCCGACTCGAGGCCATGCTCGCCGGTACGGGAGTTCAGGCAAGCCAACCTGGCTCCGCCCCCCAAACCCCCCGGCCTCTCAACGGCTCCGTCCTCGGTGGCCGCCCTGGATCTCCCTTTGCGACACCTGGTTCCGTCAGGAAATCGATTTCTGCTACCCAAGCTCTGGAGGAAGTTTACAGGCTCAAGGGTTTGTTGGCTGTTGAAAAGCAGCGCAACCAAGCTTTGGCCAAGGAGTTTGACGACATGGTTGATCAGCTTGAGGCGAAGGGGCCTGAGATTGATGAACTCCAGTCCGAGAACGAGCGCCTGCAGCGCGAGATTCAAAACATGTCCCACCTCTCGGATGAGAGCTTCAAGGAGAGAGACCTTGCCAAGAAGGCCGCCAGGAAAGCAGAGGCGAACTTCAATACAGCTCAGGCAGAGGCCAACATTCTGCGCAGCCAAATTCGCGACCTGAGTGCCCAGATGCAGATGATGATTTTCAGCCAGGAGCATCAAGGACAAGAGTTGACTTCGGAGGAGCTGCTGCAATTGCAGCGTATCGAGAGGGGCAACGGGTTCACTACGGATGATATGTCAGATGTCGACACCTTGATCACCGAACGGCTGGTGGTGTTCAAGAACATCAAGGACCTGCAGGAGAAGAACCAAGAACTCCTCAAGGTCATCCACCAACTGTCAGAGGACATGAAGAACGCTGAAGATGCCGAAGCCAAGCAGCGAGCGCTTGAAGATCACAACGAGAGGATCCGCCTGGAAGAGAAGGTCAAGAATTGGGAAGATAGGTTCCGTGCGTTCAAGGTCCAGACTGAATCCATCATGAAGGAAAGGGACATGTTCCGCAACCTGGTTCAGAGTAGGGCCTCTGCCGCCCAGGGCTCGGCAATTGATGGAGCTAGCGGAGTCCTCGCTAGTATTGAGGAGAACGAGAACTCTATTATGGGCAATGATGCATCCGACTTGGCGGCTGTGCTGCGCGAGTTACAGCAGAGTTACGACACATATCGAACGGAACAGGCTGTCAGCCGCGAGACGATGAAGAATCAAGTCGAATCGCTTTCTTCGGAGAAGAATTCGCTGCAGGCAGAGAAATCCAAGCTCTCTAGCCAGCTCTCGCTCCAGGAACAGCGCTACGAGATGCTCCAGTCCAACTTCACAGGTCTGCAGGGTGAGAACAAGGAACTTCAGAAGCGACTTGAAAAGCAGTACGAGAGCACGTCACTGCTGGATATCCGTGTGCAGCAGGCTGCGGAGGAATTGGTGGGGGCGCGTAGCGAGGTGGAGAGCCTGCGTAACGAGAATGCCAACTTAAAAGCAGAGAAAAACTTATGGCACGGCATTCGGGAGCGCCTAAGCCAGGACAACGACAATCTTGTGCAGGAGAAATCACGACTTAATGGTCTCTTAGCTACTCAACAGAGCCTGCAGAACGAGCGTGATCTGACCGAAGCCGAAACCAAGCGCCGCTTACAAGGACAAATCGACGAGCTGCAGAACGAATTGAGCACTACCAAGCGTAAGCTTTCTGACGAAGTCGAGGAGTCTAAGAAGCTTCAACTTCGCAAGGAATTCGATGCGCAACAATCCCAGAAGCGTATTGATGAACTCACTAGCAACCTTAGCCAAATCCGGGAGGAGCTCGTAGCTGCGAAAACCAGCAAAGATCATCTTCAAGCTCGAGTAGGTGAGCTGGAGATCCAACTGCGAAGTGCTGCCGAGCGTGCAGAGAGGCTGCAGCCTCGACCTACGCCTCGACCCGGATCCATGGTCGCAGCTGGTGAATCGGCAGCTGCACCGGACGCTGAAGAGCGTATTGAAGAACTCAATCACGAAGTCAGCGACTTGAAGCGAGACTTGGAGCTTACGGTAACCCATCTCGAGAATGCCAAGGCTCAGGTGGAGCAGTATAAGGAGTTGAGCCAATCCAATGAGGAAGAGCTCCAGAGGTTGTCATCTGCGCAGGACGAGTATGTGCAGGAGGTGGAATCATCATTGGCTGCTAAAGACGCGACAATCAAGGAACTGGAGCAACGCGTGGAAGATCTGTCTGCAGAGCTGGGTCGGTCTAACAATGAGCTATCCAGCCTCCGAGATTCTCAAGCTGAGATTGCACACCGGTTTGAGGATGAAAAGGCAATCTTGGAGGAAGAAGTCAAGCGGCTCAAGGACCAAGAGGACAACTATACAGCCTCATCTCAATTTCACCAGCAGGACTTGCGGGTACAAGCAGAAATTGCTACCAACGCCCAGCAGGCCTACGAGAATGAGGTTGCCAAACACGGAGAGACCGCCAAGAATCTGCAGTCTATCCGAACTGAATACAACGAGCTTAGGACAGCGGCAGCAACGCTGCGAGCTGAAGCTGAGTCTGCGAAGGCTACACTGCTACAAAACGAGAGCTCTTGGGAAGATCGTCGTAAGAGATTGGAACAGGAACTCTCGGAACTACGTGTTAGGCGGGACGATGCCGATAAGCAAAACAAACTTCTCCACCAGCAGTTGGAGAGCATCTCCTCTCAAGTCGTGGCCTTGCAACAAAACCGGGCATCTGCTGATGAATCTACGGAAGCTCTAACGGCCCAGCCTACATCAACATCTGAAGAAGGCCTCAGGGAAATCAGCAACTACCTCCGGCGCGAGAAGGATATCCTTGAAGTTCAATACGATCTGAAGGTTCGCGAAACAAAGCGTCTACAGGAAACGCTCGAGCATACTCAATCCCAGTTAGACGATGCAAGGCTCAAGCTTGAGCAGGAGCGTCAATCGCAATCCAACAGCGATCGAGCAACACTGTCCCACAAGGATCTCATGGCCAAACTAGAAGAGCTGAACCTTTACAGGGAAAGCACCGTCGCCCTTCGAACTGAGGCCCGTCAAGCTCAGGCTCAGTTGGCAGAGAAGATTGCCAAAGTGGAAGAACTGGAAGCCAGGGTGCAACCGCTTGAAGCACAGATCGAAGAGCTCACAAGTCAGATCGGGTACAAGGAGGCGGAGATTAAGCAAGTTCACGAAGACCGAGACCGCTGGCAGAAGCGAACGGAAGATATTCTGTCCAAGCATGGTCGTGTCGACCAGCAAGAGCTGAACGAACTCAAGGAGACTATCGCCGCTTTGGAAGCAGAACGCGACGCACTTCGGGAAGCAGAGCAGCCCCTGAAGGATCGGATACAGGAACTCGAGAAAACGATCGAGGAGAAGGAGTCTGGCTGGCAAGCATCTCGTGAGAAGCTTGTTGCTCAATTCAAAGAGCGATCGCGAAACTTGACTGCCGCGAATAAGGAAGTTGCTGCTGAGAGAGACCGTCTCCAGGCAGAGCTGGGCGAGAACCACAACCAACTAGCATCGACACAACAAGATCTCGACGCTGAGAAACAAAAATACGCGGCAGCAGAAGAGCAGATCAAAGCATTCCAGGCCCATGTCCAATCATTACAGGTTGAGCTCGAACAGGCCAAATCTTCGATCGCACCATCAACACCACCAGCACCACCAGCTGCTGTGCCGGCAGATATCTCAGCAGCACCGGCTACGGCAGACAACTCCGATTCTCAGCAAGTTGCAGATCTCGAAAGGCAGTTGGCCGAGGCGAAGACGGAGCTGGAGAGCATTAGTGCTCAGAAGTCCAGCGTGGAGCAAGACTTGGAGGGCCTGCGTCAACAACTCAATGCTGTCACCGCCGAACGTGACCAGGCTCTAGCAAACGCTGGAGCCGGCGTACGTGGTGGCGATGTGGCCATGGAGAATGGTGCCACAGAGCCAACGACATCTGCACTGACTCCGGCAGCGGCTTCTTCTTTGACAGATGAGGAGCGTCAAGCTCTGGAGCACAAGATAGCCGAAGCGGAGGCCAAGGCTGCTGAGTTTGAGGCGAAGGCAGCAGAACTCGAGACGAATCAAACCGCAATTGTGGCAGCTCGAAGTGAGAAGATGAAGACCATGTTAAACGACAAGCTTCGAGAGAAGAACGCCCAAATGGAGAAGGAGAGAGCGGAGTTGAAGCAGACGCTAGAGAGGCAGCAGGCAGACTTCAACCTGCGAATCGAGCAGGAGAAGAAGATCTGGGAGGTCGAGCGTATGACTTCCGCGCCTGAGCTCAAGCCGCCAGCTACTCCAGCTCAGCAACCTCCAAGCACGCCTGGCGGCGCAACACCATCGGCGTCGACAGCAGGCCTTGAAAACATTAGTGATGCAGATGCCCGCCGCTTTGTGGCCACCAACGATACCATCAAGGGCATCATCACGGCTAATGTTAAGAACAAGGTTGCTGAAGCTACGAAGAAGCTCAGGGAGGAGTGCGAGCAGAACCACGTGCCCAAATCTGAGCTAGACCAGAAGATTGCGCAAGCCAAGGAGTCTGCTTCAAAGATGGCAGCATCTAAGGCATCTGTGCAAGTGAACATGGCTGAAAATCGTGCTCGAACTGCCCAGGCTAAGCTGGTGGTGGTGGAGAGCGCAGCGAAGGAAACACCGGAAAAGCCTGTCGGAGAGGTGTGGGAGATCGCGAAGGTTGCGAGGCCGCCACCGGCTCAACCCAAGCAGCCCCCTCCCAGCCCGGCACCCAACAACACAGCAACGGGTAAGTCTCAGTCCGTAGACATTAGTCTTTGCACCAAAGTTAACAAGAGTATAGCATCAACTCCAGCGACGCCTACGAGCAATGGCGCGCACAGCCAAGTTCCCAAACTCGCTACGGGCATCCCTAAACCCCAACTAGCACCCGCAACTACCCCGGCAGCTGCCGCTGCAGTGCCGGCCAATCCGTTTGCCACCGCTCAAGCCGCTCAACAGGGGCAACCAGCTGCACCGAACCCATTTGCACCGACCAATGCCGGGCAAACCGCTAGTCAAGCACCACAACCCCAGGCTGGCCAGCCTGCGCCGGCCGCTGCAGCTGGACAAGCTGCGCCACAAGTCAAGTCGGGCATTCCTGCTCCTAGCGGACTACCGAAGAGCAATCTCCGTCAACCGAGCGGAACATATCAAGCACCACGTGGTGGTGCCAGGGGAGGCCGAGGTGGAGGCAGGGGAGGCAACCGGGCAAGTTTGAACCCTGGTGCGGACAACTTCCAACCAGGGACAGGCAACAAACGGCCGAGAGGTGACTCAGAAGTTGGAACGGGGGCCGGAGCGAAGAGAATCAGGGGAGGTGGTCCTGCGGCTCAATAGGCGCGCACGTTCTACACTACCTGCAACACAACGGCGGAGTTATAAAAATGGGTCATTGTCATGTATACATACTTGTACCACAAGCAATTGCATTGCGCTGGAATTTTCTCGGCTGAGGGAAACGGCGGAGATGTAGGAATCCGGAAAAGCTACAGAAATTTGCGTTTGTTGATTATTTAGGGGAGGGGGACTTCTTTCTAGTGGCTCTAGACAGATGAGATCAGGCAAATTATACGAACAAACATTTCCCTTTGTTTACAAATACCATTCATCAGTTTATTTATTGTTCTTCTCGTGTATTTGAGTACCAATGTCGCTTAAGTAGTAAGAGCGAGCGTTCATAAGGCGAAGAACTCGGCCGACATGGACCATCCGTTATCCCACCCCTTGGGCATAGTGTAGAATTCCACCTGGTCGCCCTTCCTCCCATACCCGTCGGTCGTGCGCAGCCCCACCTTGATGAACTTCATGCGCATCTCGTCGGGGGGCAGCGTTACGGTGCTGGAATCGTAGATGCCCTGCTCGTTTCGACTGTACGCCAGCTGCCCTTCCTCGAGCTGGATGGCCCGCTGGGCAACCTGCATAAGGATGTCGCGGTTCCAGAGGCCCTCCTGTGCTGGGGCGCGCCGCATGAGCCCTAGGGCTTGGCGGCGTAGGGTTGGGTGCCGGCACTTGGTGGCCGTGATGTAAAGAGGCGGCAGCAGGCCGAGCTCAAAAGTGAACAGAGACTTGAGACTAGCCCCGGTCATTGCTCTCTCGTCTACTACCCCTCCTCTTCCTGCGTTTAGTTGTTGCTGTTGTTGTAATATCCTGTCTTGCTCCTCCATGAGGCCGATTACTCGCCATGCCGCAGCCAGCAGCGCGGAGAAGTCGCCCAGCATGCTGTCGTAGATCATCTCGGACCGCTCGAGGCAGCCGCCCAGCCAGACGCGGATGGTCATGCAGCGCAGCTGGAGCATCAGCAGGTCGATCTCCTCCTGCGCCCTCCTCGTCCGCTGCGACGGAGAAGGCGGCGGGCCCTCGGCATCCCAAGCATGGTTGCGCTCGAAGACGGCGCGGGAGTACTCGACGAACCGCGCGTGCCAGCTCCTCAGGCCGGCGTCGGCGACCCGCTGCCTGGCGCGCAGGCCCTGGCCGAGCGCGCTGCTGCTCTCGCCTTCTTCCTCCGAGCCGACCTGCTGGACCAGAACGTCGCCGCCGGCGGTCAGGGCCCACTTGCACTGGAAGCCGGCCTCGACGACCAGCTGGCCGAGCTTGACGAGCTCCGTCAGCTCGTCGCGGGCCTGCGCGATCGACGCGATTGGGCGAGATGCCGCGTGCGGGTCGATGCGCGGCGGCGACCAGTCGCCCGCGGCCTCGGTGTCGAAGGTCGCGCACTGGATGCCCAGGCGCACGAAGACGTTCGTGATGGCGGCGCTGAAGCTGTCCTGACGGCGCTCGATGTCGTCGGTATCGTCGTGATCAACCCTAACACCGTCGCGGTCGTCGCTTGGGTAAGAGCTGTTGTAACTATCATTGAACTGGCTGCTACTGCTGCCGCTGCTGCTGCTACTGCTGCTGCTCGTTTCATATTCTAGTAATGACAGACCCCCCTGATCTAGTTGCTGATGTTCTTGTATTTGTTGTTGCTCTTGCTGCTGCTGCTGCTGCTGCTGTTGTTGTTCTTGCCGCCGTTGCTGCTCCCGTTCTTGCATCCTCTTGTACCGTCGCTTCTGCCACGCGACGCTGGCGGTCCGCCCGCGCTCGAAGAGTCTCAGGGCCTCATTCTCATTGCCCTGGAGTGCCTCTATGCAGAAGAAGAGCACACAGGTCAGGCTCGCCAGTGCTTCATTGTCGTACCCACCGGGGTAGGTAGTTTGTTGTTGTTGGTGGTGGTCACGGTCCTGCTTCTGGATGGAGTGGAGCGTCTGCCTTATGGCAAGGTTATATTGGTGTAGGGCGAAGCTTAATCGCGTCGTCCTGCTCGGGTTCGAGGCGCCCGGGGTCACGGGCTGCTGGTACTGGTGCTGGTGCTGCTTCTGCTGTAGCAGGGCACCAATGGCGAGCAGCGCATGCCGCACCGCGGGCTCGGCCACGCTGCGCTGGGGGATAACGCGCCCCCATAGGTCCTCGTCGGCATAGGCCGACAATGAGGCAGCGCCGTTCTCTAGGAAGAAGGAAAATGCAGCGTACTCATCGTCGGAGGTTGCCAAGCCCGTCGGCAGTAACCTGCTCTCACTGATGAGTGGGGGCTTGATAGTCACCGGAGCTGAAGTGGCGACCGGAAATGGGTGGGTCCGGCAATCGTCCTGGCACGAGGATCCCATGAAATATTCTGGGGGAATAGGGGTGCCGTCGAGATTCCGATATCCGTCACATCGTCTCCCGGTCTTCGTGCACCTCTGGCAGTAGGGCTTGGCTTCGTCACATTTCACTCGACGTTTTCTTTCAATGGGGGAAAGAGGGGGGGGACTTCACGTTAGCGGTGTCATTCTCTCCGTCGCTGCCTATGCTTACAGTTGGGATGGTAACATAAGCAAGCCGCGCGTCCTTTCGGGATAGCTTCCTACTTACTTGCATGTCAGACAACCTGTGCTGTCCTTGCGATTGCCGAGGCGGCCACCATGCTGCCGCCTGGCGGGAGCACGGCCATCCATAAACCAGTTTAACTAGTTTCTTCCAACACAACAGCAGTCCCCCCCCACAAACTCTAAAGCAGCACAAGCGCAAGCGCAGGCGCAGGCGCATGCGAATGCGAGAGCTGACTAACGAAAGCCAGGCGCTCGGCCAGTAGCGGAAAGACGTAATTATGTGTATGCGCGTACGGAATACGGAAGTATGACCCAGGAGCAGCTGAGGCTCGCTGTCTCGCCGGGCTCCAAGGTTGTGAGTCCAGCTCGCATTGCGGGCACCCTAGGTGATATACGCCCAATCTTCCCCGGCAGTGGTGGGCCATGCGATGGGGGCAATGGCGGCATAACATGCGCCGTGATGGAGCGATCTCATAGGCCAGCTCGCATTGCGGGTCTCTTGGATGGCGGAAGTACCGCTTGGAGCCAAGTAAAATAACGAGGGAATAGGTGGGGGAGTTCCGGCGAGCAGAAGAACCCTTTCGCCCTGTGCAACCTGTGCAACCTGTGCAAGCAGTATGTGTAAACTTATAGCCGCAGTATGTGGCACTAAGAGTCAACGTGACAGAAAAAAAAAAAAAAGCATTTAAAGTTTTGGTCACGTCAGCATAGTGTTGATTAGGTAAAGAGGTGAAGGAAACGCCTATGTCAGCAGCCATCGTGCGTAATCTGCCGAGCGCTGCCGCTCGATATGCGGCAGTCTTCTGGTACCGCCGACAGAAGTCCAGCTGCCTAATTGAATCGAGTGATCTAATTGAATGTTAAGCGACACTCATCCCGGAGCTACTGGAGACGGTTAATGGTCGATGGCGGCTCAGCCCTAGAGCCAAACCCCCTTGTCCGGAGTGCTTCTCCGCAGTACGTAAGCAAAGCTTAAAAGCAGAGTGGGAATTCTCATGATAGGGGAAGCAGCAGGGGTTCATTCCTTCGAGACTATTGTGGGTCGATTCCGAACGCCAGATCGAAACCCTTTTGGCTACATGTGGCGCTGGATGGTGATTGGGCACAACTTAGCTGGTATCCCATGGAAGAGTTTCAAGATTCAACGACTAACACCGCCCTCATAGTGGCTTTCACAGTGCTATAGTTAGATGTTCGTAGGCGCAGTTGACTTATTTGCATGTCGATCGCATTGTCTTCATCATAACCAGCGCTGACATTAGTGTGGCCATGGGTGTTATAAATATGGTCGAGTTCCCGTTCGTTTGTGAAAGATGGTTTATCTGTCTCTTTCCGAATATCGTCCTACCTCGTCGACCTGGCCATCATCGCACCGTTTAATATATATATATAGGTATAACTGTACCTTGTATCCGAGCATGGGCTATCTTTCCGTCGCCGCCATATCCCTTGTGGCTCTTCTGCCGGTTGTATCGGCAACCACATTAGTCGGGTCGTGCCCGTTGCTGAACGCATACTACCCTCCACCAAAACAGTATGCATCGAGTGATCGAGCACAAGCTGCTTCTGCCAGCGCAAAGGCCAATATAGAACAGGCACTAGCTACCAGTACGGTATTCGGACAGTTGGACAATGAGACCACAGCATTCTCGGTCGAAGTCTACTCGCTATACAGCGACGATTCCCTCTTCAATTACTACTTCCTACCCGAGGAAATCACCAACCAGAGCACATCGGGAGGAGTTGATACCCTCGACTCCAGCACAGTATTTCGCATCGGAAGTGTATCCAAGCTGTGGACCGTCTACCTCTTCTTAATCACCGCAGGAGATGCGTCCTGGAACCTGCCCATTACAAACTTCGTCCCTGAGCTTGCCACCATAGCTGCGGCGAATAAGGCTTCTTTTAACGAAGTCGACAATGTATCATGGGACACCATCACTGTGGGTGCTTTGGCAAGTCAACTGGCGGGCATCGGGAGGGACGCCGCGTACAGCCCAGGCTTTGCAGAGTTCTTGTCCGGGCTGGGCCTGGTAAACCAAGGTGGCAACTCTCACTCGACATGCGGAAACGCGGTTCAAGGCATGGTCCCGTGTAATCGTACTGGTATGTCCCTTACAAAAGTCACCTACATTCGAACGTTATAGGCCTGCTAACCCTCAGAATATAGAATTCTTTGAAGATTTTCCTACCCAGCACCCCACCTCATCGCCATTCAATACACCTATATACTCCAACGTCGCCTACCAGATCCTGAGCTACGCTCTGGAGAACATCACGGCCATGTCTATGCAGGACATCTTCCAGAAATACCTCGTGGACGCGCTAAACCTCACAGGCACCTACTACAACGCGCCTCCCACAACCAACACCTCCCTGATCCCCTTCAACGAGACCGCCAGCTTGTGGGGCGCCAACATCCAGGATGAGATCCCCGCCGGCGGCTACTACAGCAGCCTCGATGACATGCGCGCCATCGGCAAGGCCATGCTGAACTACACGCTGCTAAGCCCCGCACAGACCCGGCGCTGGATGAAACCGTCGGCATTCACCGCGGATCCCAACTTTGCCGTGGGCGCCCCGTGGGAGATCCGCCGCGCCCCCGGGGACTACCCCACGGCCTCGTGGCTGTACACCAAGTCCGGCGACATCGGCCTGTACTCGGTGCAGATGGCGCTGATGCCGGACCTGGGCTTGGGCTTCAGCGTGCTCGGCGCCGGGGTCGCCTCGGACGATCAGGTGCGCATAGTGGCGGACATCATCGCGGACGCGTTCGTCCCCGCACTGTGGGCCCAGGCCGCCGACGAGGTCGCATCCAATTACGGCGGCACATACTACGATGCAGACCACAACACGACCATCGTGGTCGCCGTGGATGAGTCGTCCGGCAACAGCAGCAGCAGCAGCAGCAGCAGCGCCGCCCCGGGCCTGCTCGCCACCGAGTTCACCCTCGGCGGCCAGGACGTGCTCGCGCTGCTTGGTGCCAGTGTCGGCTCCGCTATCACCATGCGTCTGTACCCCATGGGCCTGCAGGCTCCAGCACCCGCGACCACGACCACCGCCGCCGCCGCGGTTGTTGAGTCTTGGCACGGCATCTTCACCACGGCCGGGGATGAAGCTGGCGACTCGGACCCGGGAGCATTTTCACAGCGTTGCATCTCGTGGTGGCTCGTGGACCAATTCATGTACGGCGGCGTCGGCCTAGATGAGTTCTTGTTTACCCTGGATGGGCCCGGTGGCACCGCTGTGAGCCTCGAAAACCGGGTCGTGGGCGTAAGCATGGCTAAAACTGCGAGCGGCGGCAGTGGCTGATTGCTATAGTCGTAGTTCCGGGAGGATGCTGAAGAAGGAGGAAGAGGAGGCAACCCATGGACCGTCTGATAACCATCATGGGATTATTAAAATTTAAGACTGGAATCATATTTACCCCCGTTTTTATACTAGCTTAACTCTATAATGTCAATTACGTTAATATCTTCGCTGGTATTACCTCACAATGTCGCCATCACGAGTTTCTCACACTACAATACCCAACGCCTCTTAAAATGACAGAGACTTTGCCAATTGAGGTTCTTGCAAGATGATATTCGATAGGGTTCTTGGGAGGTGCGCAATTAGTCCAAGGCTGAAACCATACTGCTCATGTTCTCCAGCGGCTTACAAAGTTATATAAAGTGTCGACTTGCTCGACGGATAATTCACAGACCAGTGTCGGTTAGTAAGTGTTGCACAATCCAGCGATTGTACTAACTGACAAAAGTGAAGCTCCACATTTTGGTTAACACCAATTATGGATTATGTGCTCATATATGACAGTAAGAGGCTCCAAGCTCTATGGGACGAAAAGCCAAGAACTGTGAGAACGGCGAGTATGTCTCCAGGATGAATGTGTGTTTCTTCAGGATATATATTCGGGTGGAGAGCCAATTCTGTCGCTCAGAAGCCCCATGCATGGGCAGCAGTGGATCGATTTTACTGTAGTGAGAGAAATAGTCAGTCAATCTTCGCTATCCACAATATACATCGTGTCCTGGTATCACCGTTCTGCTATCAGTGCGTTGCATTTTTTCAAAAGTCCATGATTGGCAGACTCCATATGTTCCACCGGGACTGGTGTGGGAATTCCGAGTTGTTAGCCAATGAAACCTTTGCCTCGAAACAAGGAGCCCTCCATCGATCAATCCAAGTCAATAAAACTTTAACTTTATGAAGAATAAGGAATTACGAATGCAGTCCCTTCTCTAGCGATTTAGATAAAAGAGAGATCAACGGCGCGGTCCAGTTTCCGATATACTTGACACCGATGCGGTTCGCCGCTAAGTAAGTCGTACAGAAATCTGCGTATCGAAGCTGCGCAGGTGGTAGAGCCGTACGTGCAGTACCGCTTGCTTATCACTGCTGAATTGACGTGTCATACCACGTACAGCCCGCATCACGCATATGTATGGGGGCCAGAAAGGGCGCAAACGCTTCCACATCAAGCGCCAACCATCAGTCCATTTCCTACTTCGCAGCACTTCCACGGCTAGTTTTTTGGGGTTACACCGCCGAAGCAGGATGGATATCCAGAGCTAGGGGTTTATCGATCTGCACAGTATCAAGCTTCCCAATGGCCACGCCTCCAAGCGATATATCCGTGCCATGATGATGCTCATAGAACACTTTTACCTCGGCGTTCGAAAAAAAAATCAATAGAACCCCACCCACTTCTCCAAGGGAAAACTCACATCCACCATAGAAACTGACTCGGAATTGGCTAAATTGCTGAGCAAGTTGACGCCAAACGAGCGATTATGGCGCTGCAATTGGTTCATATAGCCGTCGCTGCTCTAGCATTGGTTCTTTTGCAGCGAGTTTACACCTACGTTAGGTTGCGCTCTTCGCTACCGCTGCCGCCAGGACCACCACCTCTGCCTCTCATTGGAAACGTGCACCAAGCTCCAACATCAAAATCATGGCTCCAGTTCTACACATGGGGCAAGGAGTACGGACCCCTTGTCTATTTGAATATGCTTGGCCAGTCTGTCATTATCCTCTCGACAAATCAAGCAGCCCAGGACCTACTCTCGCGTCGCGGTGCCCACTACTCGGATCGTCCACGACTAGTGGTAGCCGGGGAGATAGCGACAAGGGGCCTCCACATACTGCTGCGCCCGTATGATGCGCAGTACAAACTTCACCAGCGGCTCCAGGCGCCGCTGCTGTCTCCGCGCGCCGCAAGCTCCTACCGGCCGATACAGGACCTCGAATCGAGGCAGCTGCTCTCCGACTTGCTCGCGGGGTTCGATGCATCCGGTGATCACGGTGTCGACTTCAACCGCTGGTTCGAACGTACGGCATCAAGCATAATATACTGTCTCGTGTACGGTTTTCGTCTCAAGACGGGACTCGAGCAGGAGCTAGTCAATGTGAAGCACGTTCAAGTTGAGGCAAACAAGAGCATACGCATAGGCGCGCACCTTGTCGACTCGTTCCCGATCCTCAACGTCTTGCCCGCGCCCCTGGCCCCGTGGAAGAAGCAGGGCGAGAAGGTGTGGCAGTTGGAGCGCAGCCTGCACCTCGGCAACCTGGAGAGGGGCCTCGCGAGCCCGGCGTGGAACTTCTCGAAGCACATGAAGGCCAGCAAGGAGGCGCAGGGCATGTCCGACGAGGAGCTGGCGTTCGACCTCGGCGTCCTCACCGACGCCGCGCTGGACACGACCACCATGAGTCTGGACTGGCTCATCCCGGCCTGGGTCACGCAGGACCGAGGCTGGGTGTCCAAGGCGCAGAAGCTGCTTGACGGCGTCGTGGGCCGGGACCGGCTGCCGCAGTTCGAGGACAGGGCCGACCTGGTGTACATCGACGCCATCGTGATGGAGGTCCTGCGCTGGCGGCCCGTGGTCGTCGGCGGCGTGCCGCACCGGACCAGGACCGCGGACGAGTACATGGGATACCGCATCCCCGCCGACTCGGTCGTCATCGCCAACCACTGGGCCATCACGCGCGACGTGTCCGTGTACGGGGCGGCACCTGACGAGTTCCGACCGGAGCGGTGGCTAGTCGAGACGGGGGATCCTCAAGATCCGGAGAAGATCAGGCTGGAGCTCAAGGACATGCCAGCTACTGGGTTTGGCTTTGGCAGGCGGGCCTGCACGGGACATCACATAGCGCGGAACACGCTGTTCCTGACGTTCGCGCGGCTGCTCTGGGCATTCGAAGTAGAGATTGCTGTGGACCCCAAGACGCATGAGAAGATCCCAGTGGATCCCATGGCTTCCACCGACGCGTTTTCTGTCCGCCCAGCACCATTCAACGCTTTCTTCCGACCTCGAGGAGATTGGGCTAGGTGGGTCATCGAAGCGGGAGGCAGCACTCATGGCGTCGATATTGGCAAGATTCTTGACCAAGTGGCCGCGGACAGAACATTCAAATCGTGAGGGGTGTGGACGATAAACTTAAGCAATGCTAGCCAGAGGGTTGGTACTTTGAATACAGTATTCAGCAGATTTCTTTTAGTTCTTGTCTATCTAACTAGATAGATAACAATAACAGCTGGTGGATTCTAGAATGACGTCTCGAGCTTCTACTCTATTTATATATGCACGACTGTATTTTGAGTGCATGGTGATGGAGATCAAATTCTCTGGGCAGTATAAGGGTTCCCCCATTATATCCAGTACCAAGATTTTAGTGATCCTCTAACCGAGATAACTTTGAATTGTAGGTATGCATTAGTAAGATGCCAACACGTAGTTATGCACGTTGCGTCGTCCAACTCCTAACTGAGGAACCGCTTATGGTAGTATTATGTCATCCTGGGGCTATGGTTTCGGAAGGTCGGCTTACATCCGATACGATACGTCTTGTCCTGGTGCATTATGTGAATCCGCGAGCTTGTCCCCCAAAACAATCAAAGATTGCTCGATAATGTGCTGACAGCGATTTCACATTTGCCGAAGAGAGTATCAGTGCTGAGGGAAAGATTTTCTTTTTTTTTTTAAAAAAAATAAAAAAAAAATTAAAGAAGATTCCAACGTGCTCAAATCGAACATTTTACAGCCACCGGTGCCTCGTGTGTTTTTGTTCAAAGATTTCGCACGCGCGCTTCTACGCCCTCTTCTTCGAGGCCAGGTCCTGGAAGATCCTGAAGGACAAATTCACTCTTGTCTCTGTACTGAGGCGATATATGTAACTATTCCTAGATGACATCGTATGCCAAGAAAGGAAGTAGTGGCAGTGCCGAATTATTTGCAAATTTTGCTGTTGCCTGTTCTTGGCTACATGCGATTTAGTAGTCTCCTTCTCGCTTCTGCCTTAACATCGCGACAGGCTTATGCCACCACCCAATTTAGGTCACTTGAAGGCCACGGGCTGGAAGGAATCCTGACTAAGGCCCTAATTAGAAGGACTCAGGAGTTACTTGTGGCTGCTCACGCTGTCGGTGGCATATAGTGGCGCCCCTCCGTTCTGTTCTCCGGAGTAGGGGGTTTATGAAACAAGACAACCCGTTATGGATTCATCTGTGTGGAGGCTTTTGCATGAAACGCAGGAGGTCCTTCTCTCATTTGGGCCCTACCAAAATAGTTTGACTCTCGCGGCTGCCGGAGGATTCATCCCCAGCCCCCCTTGGGTGAACAGGCAGGGCGGGCCAGCTGAGTGATGATGCGCGGGGGCCAGATCCGGGGCGGGACGTTCGGATTAGCGTTCCTGGGCAGCGGGAGCCAACGCTGGCGTCAAAAACGCGGCAGAGCGGGCGGGCGGGCACTAGGTAATGTCATGCAAGAGGAGCAAAGGCCCCCAAAAAGTGGTAGGGTTGGCATGAAGAACCTGTCAACGGGAGGCCCCTGTGTTGGCGACATCTCAGCAATCTCATTGGCCGCCATAAAATGGCGTCGTTGTCTCAGTTATTTACGAGCACATGACTTCGCGTGCAAAAACTGTGGGAGGATGAGCTTGGCAGGATTAACTTGGCGCACCTTTGGCTGCTGAGAGTGCAAAAACCAAAATGCCACCACGACGGGTTATAGGCTAAGAGGGTGTGTCGGATCCTATGCGAGCAATCCTGCAGTTCGCATCGCTGGTTAGGAGCTGACAAAGTGAAGTAGGGTTTTTTATAGACTGCATATTTTGTAATTGTTTGAATAGCAGCAGGAACCAATAACCACAAGTGTAATTACCTGGTAGGGCTGTATTCTAGGCCTATTTCGCCAAGCTTCTTCCCCCCCCCATGGCCAAATTAACGCTTAGGCAAGGTACCTAACCTATCATTTAATATACACGGCCTTTAACAAAATCCTGAAGAGTCTGGCGTCACTCTCTACATAGTAGTCCAGTATCGACCAGGCTCTCTGGGGCCGTGCAAGCCCAGTCATGGGCTAAGACTTATTCGGGACACACTCGTGGTGTACCCTATACGGATGTTGCGCTTGGAAGGATCTCGAACATTTCATCCTCTTCTAGGGTTCATGTTGCATCTCTCAAGTTGATCGCATAGGCCCTGACGGATCTAAATCCGTCTCGCAGACGGATGCTCTTGGCTCGCTAAGTCGATTGCTTTGGAAAGTCACTCTACAACATCGTTGGGGGTCCTCTGTATACATCCTGTTTCACACCTGCATCCCGTCAGCCACGGGGGTTCAGGGGTTATTGATCACGATGCCTCTAGAAGGGATCGTATTTGCTTGGTTGGTAGCCGGTAGAGGAATCTTGTACAAGAGAAAGCCTAATCCCACATACGCGACGGGGACCCCTCCCATAGCTCTACATTTGATACTAACAGCCTTAATATATAGTTTGATGGTAGAATGGAGTGACATGCATATCCTCAGATAAAAACCGACCTCTATCTTATCTCCAGAGCTGGCAAAGAAGCACATCTATCCATCGCTTAGATGCCACCGCTTCATAACTGTCCCCACTGCGGACAGTCCCTTCCGCCGCCTTTAAGATCATCAACCCTTGGACGGCCGTCGATCCGGAGGGTTCTCTTCCCTCACTCTCTGGAAAGGAGAGCATATACTGCGTTTTTGGACAACGCTTTCTCGCTCACATCAACGGATACCCTAGCTTCCACATTATCCATCCCTGAGCGTACTGTTAAGGTCTACCCAGGCTATCAGTTTGTAACGAAATTAGGTGACGAGAAAGAATTTGACTACGATACCACATCATTAAAGGGAGAGTCTTATCCGGACGGTGGCCTCCAGGCCTGGCTAGCCGTTGCTGGAGCCTTCGCCTGCATATTTACTTCGACGGGCTGGCTTAGCTGTAATGCTGTTTTCCAGAGCTACTACGAGTCCACATTGCTCGTCAACTCATCGAGATTTGATATATCATGGATCTCATCTACTGCTCGTAAGTAGACCTATCATTCCTAAATGGAGGCAAGAAGCAAATCATTGATCACAGTCGCCCTGGTTGATGTATTGTCTCTTCACAACTTCATAGTGCTAACACCATACAGTGTTCTTCATGCTATTTTCCCAGCTGTTTGCCGGCAAAATATTCGATAATTACGGCCCTCGTATACTCCTAGCGGTCGGAAGCGCCATGCATGTGACCGGTCTCCTCGCCGATAGTTTCTCACGAGAGTACTACCAAGTCTTCCTTACGCACGGGATCATCTCCCCCATCGGCCAATCCATGATCAGCAGTGCTGCCATTTTATCAGTACGTCTCTACATCTCCCCCTACATGAAAATGAGTGTTCTAATCACTCTGACTGTCGTATTAGCTATCAACCTGGTTCCAAACGAGACGATCCCTAGCTACCGGTATCGCCTACACGGGCTCCTCAGCGGGTGCCATCATCCTGCCCATCGTGCTGGGACGCTTACTTCCTGCCGTCGGCTATGGCTGGACAATGCGTGTTTCCGCATTGATCATGCTCACGTTATTGGTACCAGCCAATCTCGCCGTTCGGTCTAATCTACAACCAATTCCTTCAGCTATAACATTTCGAGAGTATTTACGGCCATTTAAGGATATTAATTTTTGTATTCTGGAAACAGGAACACTATTTTTCTTCTGTAGGTCAACGGAACACTTCACTTTAGGGCTATGCTTGAAACTGTTACTAAATCAGTCTATAGTGGCCATGTACATTCCCACGACGTACATCATTGTCTCAGCCACAGCGCTAAATGTAAACCCATTGATAGTGCAATACATCGTGGTTATCATGAATTTTGCAGGGTAAGTAGTAGTTTGTTATTCAATTCTGTTCACCAATCGCCCCGACAGCGCACACTTTGTTCATCACGAAACCACTAGCTAACCCGAACCGTGTCGAACAGCCTCATCGGCCGCCTAATGTGTACATACATGGCCGATATCTGGGGCCGTTGGAACGCAATGATCGCGCTCCTCGCCTTCACCAGCATGTCGGTGCTCGCGCTGTGGCTCCCGAGCCGAGCCGAGGCGACGTTGGTCGCGTTCGCGCTGCTCTACGGGCTGGGCTCGAATCCCGCCCTCAGCATGTTCCCGGTGCTCGTGGCCGGCATCTCGTCCATCGAAGAGATAGGCGTGCGCACGGGCATCAACCAGGCCGCCGCGGGGTTCGCGGCGCTGGTCGGGGTGCCCATCGCGGGGGCCATAGTTGCGGCGAGCGGCGGCGGCAGCTTCATGTGGGCGGCTGGGTTTGCGGGTATGTGCTGTGTCGTCTCGGCGCTTTGCATGTGTGTCGTCCGCATACGTTTGTCAGGGGCTGTTGCCCCGAGTTGGAAGGTTTAACAGGGCCGGCGGGCCCCTCGACCAGTGGTATAGAAGAACATAGACCTATATAATGACTTCAACAATGGCTGGCATATCTAAATATGGCCACTTAACGTTATCAATCATATCCTCTAGCTCCTCTTGATTTCTCGATAAAGGACTGGGAAGAGACCTGGCGCTCATTTGTCCTATGTCGGTGCCCCGCTCCGTACATCTCACCTCATCGGTGCTTGTATGGGGGATGCAGGCTAATGGATGGGTCCTCAGAGTCAGCCCGTTGAGGTTTTCCAGGGTTCAACCCTCCAGATCTCCCCCATGTTAGATTGTATACTTGTGAGCCAGCCTGATGATAGTCTAGACTTCACCCCTCTTTTCATAAGAGTCAATACCCTGGAAAGGGGCTGCAGCCAATACACGGTCTCTATCTGGCACTCCCACATTCCCACATTAAATTAGCTATTGACTATTATCGTCAAAACGAATGGAAAGGCTTACCGCTAGGCGGATTCGCAGATGATCTCTTGGCCAGCCAATCAACGTTTTTTGCGACCCCATTTTTCCGAGATTTTGCTCAGCCCCAAGCCAAACCTTGCGTCAGAAGGGCGCTGAAAGTTGCAAGGCATCAACCCCTGCTATCATCCCTCTGTCTCCTCTTTCTGACTGAAAATATATACATATTGTTCCCTCCTTCTCCTGGTTTTGAGAAACTACTCAGATCGTCGCTCTCACCCAGTCATGCCCCGGGCGAGACTGTAAGGCTCGGCCGCGTGTTGTTTCCTGCCTACGAAGCCATGACACCACCGCACGCGCTCGCCCAGTTTCCGAGTCTCAGATGCGCTACCACTGATGTAGTCGCGTGTGTAATCAAGAATCCCCGTCGGCAACTGCCGCCGTCATAAATCCCCATGTCGCAAATGACCTCATCGCCAGGCGATCCGGTCAAAGACATGTTTTACGAGAACCACCCTCTGTATATTGAGCAGCGCTTGCATTTAGAACCCACCTTTGAGGGCAAGTTAGACCAGATTGAGCGCCAGTTCCACCAGTTCCACAAGGAGCGTGAGCAAGGCCCGGTGGAGACCCGCGCCAAGTCCTGGGATAAGGACGTGCTGCATTCCAACGAGCAAGTCGAGCTCATCAGCAACTGGGCGTCCTTCGATGTTCTGCAGTACCCGGACAAGCCCGCGCGGGCCGGCATGTCGATGGTGCACCTGCTGGCCATACCCAAGTCGCTTATAGTCAACGGGGTGTACCTGACCGCGAAGACGGCGCACATCATCGACGACATGATCCACCTGTTCGAGGAGGCCTGGGAGCGCCCCGACATGCGGGACCAGGTCCTGCGCCACCAGAAGGAGGCCATCGACCGGCGCTACGAGGCGAGCCGCGGCGAGCCCTTCGCCGAGCAGGCGCACACCGCCGCGCTGGCCCACTACCGCGAGCTGGAGCGCACCATCGGCGGGCTCGGCGCCGACAGCTTCCACTACGGCCTGCACCTGCGCCCGGACAACAGCGCCGACTACTTGCACCTGCACATCATCGCGGCGCCCTACGAGTTCCGCCGGTACAGCACCACGGACCACGACAAGAAGACCAAGGACGCCAAGGAGGTGCGCGACTTCATCCTGCGGGACCCTGGGTCGGCCGAGCTGAACCATGCGCCGTAACGAGCTTTTACGTGGTCCGATGCTTTTAAAGTAGCGCAGTTGTGGTTCACGCAAATATGGTCATCTTTCACAAGGAGAGAGAGAGAGAGAGAGAGAGAAAGAGAAAGATAGATCGAAGAGAACCAGAAAGCCAAAACCTCCGGGTTCCGAAGAACAGCCCTTGCCAGGAATTTCGTGCCAAATTCTCATACAGACACGGGCATAAATTTTTGTTTGATTAGTTTTTGGTTCTTTTATTTTCATTATTTCATAGTTTAACGCCTCATCTGCTGGATCTAACGTTTACGCGCTGAGCGCCGTTCCCAGCTACTCCTCTTCTGACTGAAGGCTGCACTGCAGCACGGCTCATTCTGGTTCAAATAATGTGATAGGCTTCACAAAAAGACGGAAAAGGGTCACGAGACGAATGATCAAAATTCGGGGGATTGAGCGGAAAATAGCAGTGACGACGGTAGCTGCCGGGGGGCGTTTGGAAAGGTCGGTCGGTTCGGAGTAGCGTTCGTTCACATGGTTAGATATTACACTTTCGAGCAATTAAGAAACTACGGTTTAGTTTATTTCCTAACGTATTTGCACCCTTCTAAGCAAGTATTTGAGCGAAGTTTGCCGTCTAAACTGGTGTGATATCATAATCAAATTGCAGCAGATCACAACCGTAGCAGAAGGCCAAATATCATCAGGAATGTCCTTGTGGCGAGAGAGGAACAGGCACGACTTAGCACATATGCTATCTGTCGAGTTTATGTTGGTGGATGATATCTTTGTGGTGTTTGGTTTCAACTCCAAGTTGCTGGCAGTACTCTGCAAGCTTTTAGTATCACAATTTAAGTCTATCATTTCCTTGTGAACCTCCTCTGCGAGTAGTGCCACTGTCAAAAATTGTGTATATCATGTTCTCTTCATTTAAGGACCGTAAGGTTTAGGTGATGGCAGCAGACAGAACATTGGCAGTGGGAGATAAATGACTCACAGGAATAGATGAATGGGCACATAGTAATGAGAAGGATGAGACTATCTGGAGGGTGTGAGGTTAGTCAAGTTCATTATAGCAGCATTACATTAGCGGATTAACGGTTTCCGACTGCTGGATGAAACGATGAGTCTACATGGATAACCTCGTTGTCGAAAACTCTCGGCATAGATGAGATTAAACGATTTTAAGACGACCGTTTAGCCAAGTCGATAGGCGACAGGCGATGGGCGATTGGCGATGGGCAGACGCTGTAGGAAGGTCTATCAATGAGTGTGTTTTCACCAGAAGCTGCTAAACGGGAACCTACCCTTGTGATGCGGTATAGGTGTGAATTGGCGCTTTTGTCTTGTCAGCATTTTCGAGAACATGGTTGCAAATTTTCGGGTCTGCCTGCCTCCAAGGCTGTAATGCCGCTAAGAAAGTTGGTTATGACTGGGTAAGGGATGCCGGTGTGCGAAGAGTATTGCTGTGCATATCTATGCGAGAGTTGAACATTATCATTGTATAATTACGTATATCAGACTAAAAACTACGAAAGTGTCCAAACTCGATCTGCTGGCGAGTGAGATTAAAGGCTGAAGTTGACGATGGACCTTCCGAGAGACAATGACCCTAACTGATGGTTATCTTTTACTCCCTAGAAGTCGCTTATTGTTTCCATTTGTACTTGGCTGGGCCTCGCAGATCATACTATTACATGGCTTTAAACGTTTCATATTTAATCAAAACTCAGTCAATAATATGTGTTTACTGTCTCACAGTGTGGCCGTCTTTAATATTACTCCTGATAAATAGGTCAACCATAACACCCGGAATGAAGTCCTACGAGTTATTATTCCGCCAGGGTTGCCGAGCTCTCCTTGAATTAGCAGCAGTGTTTGTTTGAAGTGGCGGGTTATGCACAGAGTACCCATTTGCATCAGCATATAGTGTCCTTTACGTACTCGATGTTTACATTGGCTCACAGACACACAGAGTCGTATATGTGTGTATCGCAGTTTCGTATGGCATGACATGAATTTAATTGACAGATCCGTATTGTCAGACGCAAGGTCTATCATACAGGTTCGTTGGGTCATGGATCTCTTAAAGTCTATCCCCTGGGTGTCTGTGGTGGCAAAGTGAGACTGGTGTTTAAATAGTGCAAGCTGTTGTGCGGCGTGGCCTACTTCACGCAGGAGCACAACCACTCCACTGGCTTCGATGTGTTGTTGGTTGCAGCTACGAGTGGCTTGGAATAGGCGAGCAAGAGCTGCCTAGGTGGCTGGCTGACGGTCAACCGTCAAAGCTTCTTCTCTGGGGTGCTCATAGGTTCCCATTGATGCATGGCACGTAGCATGTAAACTTGAGCCGCATCAGTATACCCTGTGTCGATCCACCAATCAGATAGGAACGTACAAGGGGCACCGAGATGATCGTTCAGATCTGTGGTGATGGTTTCCCGCCTGTGGGGTCGAGCAGCAGGGAAGGCTGGTCGACGTGTTGTCCAGGGGTTGGGTTGCAAGGTACCTACGTACATATGTGTGCAGACCAGAAGAAGACTAAACCAATTCTAGAGAGACCAGATCGAGGAGCTCGACCCTGCTCAAGAACTGGAGCATCGTGCAGGGAGGTTCCGCGTTCTAGAAGTTCTGGCTGATCGGTAAAGCAAAGCGAGGGAGCTGGTGAGTGGTCTGATTGGCCCTCGGCGGACACGGCACTGCCAAATAACGGTAAGCCATCATCGGGAATTGAAACACGTATCAAGTCGTCCGCAAAATTGGCCTAGAAGGTGTTTCCACACCATCTCGGTCCCAGAGGAGTGTATCAATCCACAGCGTTGATAAGATATGCCTCAGTTACGTTATATTCTGTCACGGCGTTATGCCCTCTGAGTGGGCGGTCCGGGCTATCTTGTAGGTAGTAGTCATTGTTAGCTCCCCAGGACGATCGTTCGTAGCGGTTCATAGCTCAAGGGAAAGAAAAAATAAAATAAAAGTCGACTTTAGCAAAACTCCGACGCTCAACATGGTAGTATGGCCACAAGGCCAATCAAGTGGCTGAGACTCGGTATATTAAGGTTGGCTGGCTGCTGGCGCATCATCTGCAAAAGCTTCAGATAAGACGTCGAGGTTTTTTCCCCCCTGGATTACCCTCGAGCCCAGCCATGTGGCAGGCAGTGACTGACTTGTGGCTCCTCTGGGCGCCTAATTAGGTGGTCAGCAAATCATGATGTGTTTGGTTTCATTTCCCGCTATGGGTCCAACGGTCGGATATATCTATCTTCCGCCGCCGCCACAGTCTCAGCGCACGGACCCTCTCCTCTGTTGATTTGACGTAGGAAGCTCTCACGACGGTGCATGCGCAGCATCACCAGAGATTTCTGCTCCTATGTCGATAGCACCCACAATTGCTTTCCCCACGCTTTCCTTCTAACTCGTGCCGACCCAGAGAGGCAGATTATTCGATCCTTATGGTTTTCCCCTTGTAGGTCTCTGGAAAGGGACCTCTCTGCCTCGATCTTCGGCTCCTTGAGCTTCTGTTCAGTTTTTTTTTTCCAATCTCTTCTCCTACTTTGTTTTCTTACGTGCGACATCACGTCACTCGACCGACCGACCGAACAACTGATCGATCAGACAAACGAGTAATTTGTTCGAATACTTAGCCGACTCGGCTTTAAATTTCGTACATCATGGGAGCTTGTTCATCATGCCTAGGCAGGCGCTCCCCAGAGCTGGAAGAGGTAATCGCAGATAAACAATCTTGGACCAGCTGGATTTAGGGAGTCATAGCTCACATGCAATTTAAAGGATGATGAATCTCGGCTCTTGCTCGATCCAAGCAACTTCCAGTACGGTAGCTTTGGCGAACAAAACCCGAACCCTCAAGCGGATCCGCTCGAGTCACAACGAGAGACGGAAGCATTACAGAAGGTGCTAGCGAGAACTTCCAAGTACGAGTTGGCGCAGCCAGTTCCCGGTCCCTCGAGTAAAGACATGGAGCTAATATTTATGCAGTAATTTGGTGGATATTTTCGAAATCGCGCCACAAGAGGTACAGCACCTCCACCCAGCTGTCCTGTCGGGTCAAGACACCCGCCTATCCCAATATAAAGCTATTTTGTCGAGACTTTCTCCGGATGACGACCTGTCGACTGGCGGCACAGTGCAGGGACATGTGGACTGGTTGAGCGACGAAGAGTCGGTGGAAATGCAGGGAAACCCACCCAGTGTCAAAGAGGGTGCAGGGGAGCCTCTGGTGGGGACCTTTGCAGATGCGGCGGCTGCTGTAGCATGAGCGCTAGGCTGCCCGACCGCTGTCACATTTTGTCACATGGCACGCTTCCTTGGTTCGATAATAATTATTACATGGTGTGGAACACGCCGTTAGCCTGCCGACAGGCGCGGCTTGCCCAGAAAAAAAAATTTAATAATAATAATCGCTGTCTGGCCTAGCGCGATGTTCCAAGGATGGACGAGGGGGGGGCGGTCCATGGGCTAGTTAGGGGCGCTGCAGGCTATTGCGGGACTCCAGTCTTCCCGTCTTTAGGGGATCGACCTGGGCCTTGTTTTGGAAACCCGCTCCGACAAACATGATATTATCCAGGAGAGCTTTGATTAGAGGGGTTTTGGCATCCATGTCCTTACTACTACTTCTACCGCCCGTGTGGTGGGCAGGGCTAAGGTTAGCAGGGTAGGTATTACGGTGGGAACATTGTCAGCTCTTTCACTGGCTGCCGCACCACCAATCAGACGCTGGACATCGCCAGCGCCGGCAGGCAGACCTCGGGAGGGCCATAGGGCAGCGGCCACGTCCACGTGCTCCGTTACTACTATCCCCCAGGGTGGGGTTGTATAGTAGGGCGGCGCGCGAGTCAGAGTGCGATATTCTGTAGCAATACTAGTTATTTAAACCAAGACGTTTCCTTGTCTCCGGCTTCGGTGCACGCCTGGAATTTCGCCTCGAGGACCGCCCTGGCCCTCGCTGGTGCGGCCAGTGACCAGCCAGGGGCCCACGTTAGCCTGCCCAGGTGCCCTCGCTGGAGAAAAAGCGGTGCAGTTAACGACCAGGCACGTTATTCCTCTAGCCCCTCGCGCTGTCTCTGACTGGATGCTCGCCCTTCCAGGGCCTGCGCGGGAGTCTGTGCGCTGATGGATTTGACCATTCACACGGGACTGCCCGGCCCATTCCCTAATCCATCGTGCTAGCTCATCCGCAGGTGTCCACTCGGCGATGGCCCTCTCGTCTCGTGAGTCGTCGAGGTCCTTTCCTGGGGGAAGCAGGTCCTTCCCACTTGATACTGATCTACCGCCCCCTCTCTCGCATCCTCGTGGGCCGTCGGCGTGCTTGAGGCATTTAGCGGAGCGCAAGTCCAAAACCCCCCTGGACCTCGTGTGGTGTGTGGTGTCGGGATGCCTCTTGCCGCGCAATCGCGCTGTTGCTGCCCTAACACAGCTTCTGTCCATTCACTATTGCTTGTATTGTATCCTCTTTTCTATGGCTCCTTAGGGCCCCCCCCTTGTTCCTGGGAAAGCCTCTACCGCTGCTCCTCCAGGTCCTTCGCTACACTCATCTACTCCACTTGGCTGTGCTAGCCCTCTTGCTAAGATCTCACACGGAGACGAGAGAAAAAAAAATGTCCCCACGGCTATATCCAGCAAGGAAGCGAGGAAAAGAGACGACCGGTGGCGGCCCTGCTGCAGCTCACTTTGGCACAGGCCCAATACTCATCATCTCCGAGAAATGGACAGCGTTGGATCTGGTATTGAAGAGATATCCCAAGTCCCATTTTTTGGAAATGACTGGCCATTACACTATCCCTACGTAAGAGGGAAAGAAGCAGAACACTAATAAATTCGGCACAAAAACGCCCTGAATGAACACAAACGAAAAGACGGAGAAGAAGAGACAGAAGGAGAGAGAACAACAACATAGAAGATTCCGACCAAGTGACAAGAAAACGACCATCTCGGATTGCCTACCCTTTTGGGCTACCCTGTTTCTCGCCTTTTACCCTTCTTTGATTCTGTAATCTTGGCCTGTTGCTTCGGTGCATGCACACTTTGATGTCACCCATTCTTTTTTTTTTTTCTCACTTGGAATTTTTCTGCTCCACTGATCAGGAATAGGAAAGATAATTTTTTTCCGGGCTGGGCCATCATCCCACACTCACCCTCCTCCTCGATGCTGACAGGACAGGCCCCCTCTAGGTTGCCGAGTTCACCCTGGTCCAGTGCTGTTGGCGCATTTGTTGGATCGCAACGGCGACCTCCTCCAGATCGCGTTGGGCTTTCTCGATTGTCGCTGTCCGATTACCCTCCCTTTGCCACCGATATATGTCGCTCTCGAGCTTGGTGTATTTGCGTTCCTTCTTCTGGATATCTTTGCAGAGCTTGCAGATATCTCCGTCCATTGCTGTCTCATAGATGAGTTTCAATCCACACGTCTCGCCTGTTCGGTACTCCTTGGTGCATTGCTGCCGGAAGTGACCCCAGCGCCAATAGCCACAATTCCAGCGTGTCTGGTCAAAGTAGCACATGTTTATTGGCGTTGCCGTTGTTGTATTCTCCTAGCCGAAGGGTTAGTATCAAACTTTCACATACTGTCTCCCAACGGAAGGGGAAAATTAAACGCCCGCGGGGTGAGTGAGAAGCCAATCGTGAGGCCGGCTGACCTTCAATGAATGTTTCTTGTATAACGCGAGGTGTGCGCCACTCTTTTGTGCCGTTTCAGATTTCAATATCGATATTTCCGATTGCGAGCCGCCGGTTTATTCTCTGTCTTTCGGCGATGTTGAACTTTCGGATCGACCTCGACCTGGGGGCAGCTGTGGGATACTTATACTTGGGCGTCTATTTCCTTTTTTTTTCTCGTTCTCTGCTTTCGTTATACAGCGCCGTCATGTCATGCGTCGGATCGACCGCGGTTGCTGTTTTCCTCCTTTTTTTGAATTTTCCCGCATTCACACACGGACAGTGTTCGATGTGCGTTGGCAGAAGTATGCCTATCAACCCTTTTGCGCCTTCCTACCCGACACAATCCATAGTCAGCCTTTCAAGGATTGGTGGAGTCAGGGCACATATGGCAGATTGGGTTGCATACCAGTACTTTGTCCTCCGCCCAACATGCTCATCTGAACGCTGGCTGAGTGCCACGTCGACGTGGGAAACGGTTCATACCCACGGTTGAAATTTCCCCACCTGGTTTCGATGTACCTTGACTCGAGACCATAAACGTTACCTCTCTGCTTTCCCAGTAAGTAGTGCCAAACGACCCGGTTGTTTCGGCTCCCCTTATTGGTCTGGCTACTGAACTGCTCTCTAGGGGCAGGCACACAGTGTACGCATGCAGTATGCACGAGCGAAATCGAACAGCAGACCTGGCCATGTTTCCCGTCTGCACGCAGAATTTGATCTTTCCGCGTCTGCGGCCGGGGGCGAGACCCCGGTCCGCCTAGTCCCACATAACCAATGCAGATGATGGTTAGCAGCGGTTCGGTCCATGCCTCGCCTTACGAGGCACCACACCATTTTCCAGGACAAGCATACGGGCGAAATCACGGGGTTTGACTACTATCATGTTTTCACTCTCCAAGGCGTAAGCCGCAGAAGTTAAGGGGGGAAATAGCGTGCGGTCAGCCTTGAGGAAAGTGCATCCGAATAAGTATTGGATTCAAACTAGGGCCACAACAAGATGTGATGGCTCCTGGATATCCGCAGATGGTACTCGAGGTCTGGATTCTCCCCTGCTACTTCTATCTACTTTGTTTCTCTCCCTTAGTTCTCTTATGCTTCCTTTTCAAGGCTCAGTATTGCATTACTCTACAAGGACCACGGTCTGACAGGGTTGTCTGTTTCTGCAGGTTCTCCTCGTTCATACCTTGTGTGTATTAGGGCCCCAGTGATTGGGAGAGTACTCTATACATCCCACCATCTCTGCGTTGTCCTAACTAAACAAGCCACCATCGGAAATGGCTATGATGATTGACGCAGTTGACACAAACTTGCAGCCAACATGCCACAACACGTCAAAGTCCCACGTCCACTACCGAAGTACAGAGGGAAACAACCAAAAAGGAAGGCTGCCTTAGCTAAACGACACCTACAGAGTACCCCCGAAGCGATCCCCCACACTACGACAACACATAATCTATATTACTCCAGGTGTTTGTGTTATCAAGGGTTCGCCCGGGGCGCAGTATTCTCTCCTGGATTGAGAAACGGACGGGTTGGGTACTCTGCGGCCGTGTGTACACTACTCAAGATAAGGGCGTAATGGGAGCTGTTTCGGAAGCTCCGCAGGAAGCCACAAGGTGTCCTCCGTCACCAAAGCAAGGATTTAGCAGGTCCATTACCCAGGATCACAATTAAATGTCGGCTAAAGGGATAGGGTGGTCAAGGATCTTCAGTAACGGGGGGGTGGGTTGAGGGGGTGGCCGACGTGGCAGCGCCCACCTGGCCGCGGCCCAGGTCCACTGCCACGCTTTTTCCCCCAAAGTTTGTTGTGGTCAGATTTGCTATGGTAAGAGGCAGTTTACGATGGGTTTCCTTGCTGCCGGTCCGCATTTCGTCATAGATTGCTTGCCTTGCCCCTTTCTCCCTCGAAGTGGGGACTCTCTATAGTGTTCACATGTAAGTCCATTCACACAATCTTTCACGGAAGGATTGAACGCAGTTGGTGAGAGTCTGTGCTTGAACTGCTGTTTATTTCGATCGAAAGTTTCTTAGGTACTCGGAAGATCGATGGAGACAAAATGCCACGGCCGCTAAAGGAAAGGAGTGTTGCACAACCGGAACGCCCGTGAGGGCAACAATGTAACAACCCCGATGCGAGGGATCAAAGTGCTCACAGCACATGTATGATAGAGATTTACTGTTCGATTCTAGCATACTGGTTCGATATTATCACAGCCTAATGCTAATCATAGGTAAGAATTCAAGAGTGTATTAGTTGGACTAAACCAATATAACTCCAAAACCAGGAACAAAGGCTTTCCTCGCTGACTTTAGCACTGTTACACAGCATCTGTCGAGATTTAGTAGTAAAAGTCTCCACAGGCCATGTTTATCGACATGCTACAGCAGATAGACAACGCATGCTTCGGCGTTCAGAAAAGTTTGTACTCGAGATCGAAGCTTAGATCGAAAAAGCAAAGACCATCACAAATTCGTGCTGATGAGGCCGTGAACATCAAAACATAAGATCATGGGTTCACATGCGGCCAACCTTGCTACACCTTTAACTTTGCTATTCGGTCGTCGTGGGGCACACCTTGATCAGGTGTGTGTGCCTGTCAAACTCTCCCTCCATGTGATGGCTGAAAAACAGCGTGTCAATAAGACCAGTTATGGCGGCCAAGGCTGAGCACTGAGGACGTCACCGCAGGCCACACCTCGGCCTTGTTTTCTAACGGGCCGTTCCGGTCCCTAAATCATACTCAACCGCGAGCTTGAAGCAGTAGTAGGTGTCAATTTCATTTTCGTTTAGTATGCCTAAGCCCCATGACGGTCCTGCGGACCTCGTTTAGTCATTCCTACCTTACCTGCTCATAGCGGCTGGTCTCAGCCCTTCCAAGACTGGAGTTACCCACAGTCTCCATGCCCTCCAATAGGAAACCCTTGAGCCACCGGGGAAACTGGTGATGGATGGGAGTGGAAACGCAAGTTGCAGGCTATTCTCATTAGTTCATCCTAAGCCAACATCACATGAGTCCGGAGATCAGCAGCGATGTTCATGTCGTTCTGGATACCGACTATGCGTTGTAACCCAACAGAGGGAAAGTCTTCAGCGGGGGCCAGAAATGGTTCGGAGGTTTGCCCGTTTGGCCCAAGTGGTGACCGCGTCTCTCGCGGGTAGAGCAAAGCGATGAGAAACAAAACAAAATTTACAAAGATGGTGTGAAGCACCACAGGCGCAGTATGCCATCCCCAAAAGAAACTAAGTCACCACCGCACACCCTCACACACACACCCATACATTTACCCACCCCCTGAAGCCCCGGTCCTGATGTCCACCTGCAAAGAAACGGGACACATCCTATTCCATATGCACGCTTTCACCACCGCCAATGTCCTTCTTCCCACCCTTCTTTTAGCGAACGTGAGCCAGGTTCGCTGGGGAGCCGGAGTGGGGGAAAGTTGACAAAGAAGATACAACCTCTTCTGGGGGTCAGCCCAGGACCTGTTTCCAATGCAGCCGCATGGATGGCTTATTGGGCAGCCTATTGGTTGGGTGCCATGAAGCCCAAAAATGCGGCCATCGCGGGACGTGCCAGGCCCAATATATGGCCACCCACAACAACGTCGTTCCGCGATTCTTATGATACCCAAGGGTGGGCAGCATTTTTCGCCCCCTATCGGCGATTCGCCGTGGAAGCCGTGGAATACCTGCAGAATCTAACGGTGGTACTGATTTGTCGATGCCACCCTACCACCCTCATCATTCTCCGGGAGCTGCGCTCTTCATTGCACTGCCCTATAGACCACATAGGATATATCTCGGCCGAAGATTAATACACAGCTTTTTCTTTCCCTTATTGTTTCTTTTTCTACAACATCGTTGTTCTCCCCATACAATAGGGCTGAGTTAGTTTCGAGATTATTCGCCTGGAGTAATTAGCCGAGAGACGGTGAATTTTCGGAGATTTGCTACATCCAAACTGTGATTACTCAGATAAGGCTATAGTAGAAACTCGATCCTTGCACCGCATATTAGCTCGCCGGGAAAACATGATTCCCATCCACGCTGGCCAGGTATGCGTTGTCACGGTCGATGTCAATTTTCATCCCTGGTCGTTGGGGTCACAGAAGCTGGGTTGTTAACCGGGGAGAGTGCCAAAGCTGCGCACGTTGGACTATTGAAGATGGACAAGCCCCTTTTGGCTTTCACTGCGTAGCTGGACGCACTTCTAGTCCTTTATGCAAGGTGGCCTGCCTGTTAGTTGTTCCCACTGCACCTCGCAGCTTTACCAAAAACCAAAAGAAATAAAAATAAAAAATCTATTATCCGTCTTATTCCCTCCCCTCCTCTTCCATCCCACCATGCCAACATACCCCCCCTTTCCTTAACCCCCGTGCATCGGTAATCCCTCGCGGAGCTGGGATACCCTTTGAGCCTCAAAAACACAGAGGGAGCGTGCAGCAATCCTTGTGTTGGAGCCCAATTGACGGGATACGAGGCGAAAGCAAACATCCTATTAGGCTTCGACGCACACCGGATGTGGGAAAACCAAGAGTGAGCGGGGGGGAACAGGAAATGGTGTGGCGAGGCCGCTGCTGCAACCGCGACTGGTTCGGCCCATTATCGCGACCCTGACTTTTCCAGGCCTACCACCCTTTTCTCTTGCGTTTTCGTGTGTACAGATGAAGAGGGGAAACAAGAGAGCAGCAGAGAGACCAAGGGTTCTGCCACCCCCCCTGGTGCGTTCGGGACAAGGGCCATGAATCCCAGCCTAAACGACTTCCTTGCCGCACTCAACCCATGTCTCGCACTGGTCTACGGTACAATCGATATCGGCAGCACTGTAACCCATATGCCAGGTACATGTAACTCGAGTGCATGGCGAGAGGCATCAAAGTACAGAAACATGACAAGTCAGTAGCATATGGGCCGGAATCTGGGGGCGAGCATCGAGTAGGGCAACGCAGGGCTGGCCACGGATCCAGGACACGCAGCGAATGACTCCACAGCGAGACAAGCCAGCATGTTTCTGGTATCTCCTGGGCTAAAAACGCAATTTCAACTACCTGCCTAGGAACGGTTATAGCTAATAATACATGGATGTAATCACTAGCTGGGTATACCCAAATATGTAGCAAATAGTTCACATTACTTGGCAATGGAAGTAGTGTATACATGCACAAAACACGACATGTAACATACATCGAGCCAGTCACCACATATCCATGGCTGTCCACACCGAAAGATGGAGATGTGCAGTGCGACACCCACGTGAGTTCTATTTTCCTCCTCTCTGTGCACCCAGAGGATCATACTGTCATTGGCCCCCAATGTAGGGGACACAGCCGGGCCAGTGAGCCTACCTGTTCAGGGATGTTTACTGAGCACACCGGCAGAGAGTGCTTTGGCTGCAGCAATACCATAGCGTGCGTCATACCAGACCGCAATACCCAGGCCGATCGACGCACATCACATCCACGGAGAAGCTTTGACTAGGAAATATCCCTAGATGGATGCAGTTGCACATGGCGATATTATGATCACACTGCGCTCATCTCAGTATAGGAAAGAAAGAAGAGAAAATTTTGATGAAAAGAGAAGAAAAATGTAGCTGACGGGAGAAAACCCGGACACCAAAGGTGCAAAAGAAAAAGGGAAAAAAAGGAAAGAAAATCTGCATCCAGTTGCATGTATGTACATACATACAGAAGTTACGTACATACATGAGCTCAACAGCACCGGGCTGCACCTGCACCTCTGCTGCTGCTGCTGCTGCTGCTGCTGCTGCCCTTAGCCGGCAGGCAGACTGGTGGAAGGCGCAACGGGGCTGGAGAAGGGCCACGCCTTTGTCAGACCCGAACTGGCCTGGCAAAAAGGCTCAAACCTTGCAAGATTTCTCTCGGCCTTGTTTTCTGTTATGATAGGTCCTTACATGGACACATAGATGGGGCTGCAAAATCGCTTATGTATGCAGAGCCATTAGCGACTAACAAGAGGCACCTAATCAGATCTCAATTCCCCACGTCTCGCAAGATACGCACGAGGGCGTGCATTTGGTATTGTAGCTGCTTGCACTTGCTCGCTCTTTCTACTGACCTTGCCGAGCATCGCTATCCATTTTCGTTCGCTATTTGTGAGTGACACGAGCCATTCTTCCTCCTCTCCGGCCAGGGGGACACCGGGCAGACCGAGTTTCAGGAATCCAATCCTTGGGACTACGGCGGGAAGGGCGAGCGGGAACGGAAGACAGACCTCGAGGCCAGTAGTTTCGGACGAACTCTCTGACACCATCACGAGAACACAGGGCATTGCATACAGTTACCGCACTGTGATCATGCCGCTGCCCGTTGGAGGTGCTCCAACCCAATTGGGCCGCCGAATTGGTCAGGTCGGGGTGCTGCTGCGGGACTGGACTAGCTTCCCATCGTGCCCCGCGCGCCGCTGTCCACATCGGGGAGCAGGTGCGTCCCTCCTCATGGGCTAACTAACTCATCTACTGTAGCTGGCTGGATGCCCTCCAAATAAAGACAACCTGCCTGGCAGCCCGCCATCACTTTAAACGGGGCCCCATTGCAAGGTTACAGGGTCGGCGTGTTTATGCCTAGCAGCCTAGTGCGCGCGGCCGTCCTACTGTAGCAGCAAGCGTGGGAAGACCCCTGTTCCCTGTGACGCATCAGTGTCTCACCTATCACACAGGTCCCTCATCGCTCCTCCAGCATGCGCTCCCGCTCCCTCGTCACTCCCCCCGGTCTCCAGTGACGTGACACACCCCACAAGGGGAGACGCTACCTGATGCCCGTACACGAGAGAGCACAGGGCAGAACTGAAAACAGGACAAGACAAAACAGTCGGTCGATTCGTCGACTATCCCTCCGCAACCTGAGATCTGCCTCAGATTGTCTCTTCCTCACCACGCAGCCTATTGGACTGCGCACCTGACCAGCTTGTCGCCGGCCTGGCTCAAATGATCGTGGGCGGGACCGACCACACGGCCAGTCGTCTATTTACCCGCGCCGTAGACCTGCTGCGCGTGCTGCCTGCGCGTCCTCTGCCCCTCCCCCTCCACCCTCCTTGTGGCCTCTTTGTGGCAGGAAATTTGTCTGCGGTACAGTACCTACAACTCCTTTATCCGCGCTTCTACTACCTGGTGACCCCCGTCTAAGTGCGCTCCACCTTAAGCGCATCAACAGGCACCCTAGTAGCTCAGGCCGCCTCGCCTCACCTAGATGATGATATGATACCTAGAACGTCACCGTCACTACCACCATCGCGCATATACCAGTTGAAATAAATATATGACTTCTACACATCGCGGTCGCTTGGCGCCCGACCGCATCCCATCCTAGCGCGTTTCCCTCCCCTGTACTTTTTCTCTCTATCTAGCAGCTTTTTCCATTGTTGCCTGTATCCGCTGTGGCCCTGGATCTTCCCGTGCAGAGAATCCTTTCACTTCACCAAGAACGTCACCACTGCTACAGAGCTCCCGATACACTGGGGGGCCAGGCTGGGGTCTGCCCGGAAAGGCGGAAATTGAGCTTGCGCATCGCCAGGGTCGGTTTAGCCTCGCGACTCCCCAGGCTCACTTCTATCACGCTTTCAGCGGTACTTGTATCTACATCTGCACGTCTGGCCTATATCTTCTTCGCCGAACGCAGTTGCTCACCGAGAAGGGTATCGGCCTACATCAAAGACCCCGCGCTTCGTGCGCTGGGCACACATCGTTGATACGCAGCTCTCTTCGCTCTTGTACTGCCGCGGTTGCCACTTCACCATTACCACCTCAGCCTGCATCGTGACTCAACTTCCCTGGCAAGAGAACCAAAGCTTGGTAAGAGAATGGAATCGAACAGGGACGTGAACCGGGACCAGGGCACGAGCACAAGCATGGATCCAGATACTCGCCAGCTTGTCACGCAAACTCGTGAGCTATCATTGGCAATTCCAGGTTCACATGTATCACTCCCATCGGTTACGGACGCACGTCTCTCACCTTCCGAATCTTCACCTAATTCACCTGAACCATCACCTCCACTATCTATCTCACATGATTTTGCGATGGACATCTCTACCGTTGGTGATGAAACCTCATGGCCTACCGATGCCCAACCACCTAGACCGGCACAAACTTACCGGACTTCGCCCCCCACTACTTCTAGTCGTTCAGATGCACGAGACGCACTAGATGCGGGCGATGGAGGTCTCGGCGCGAGCTCACCCCTACACCAAGCATCATCCCAAAGGGAAGAGATCTGCCATGACGACCCCAGTGAAGGTCTGTATCATCCCACACAAACCGCAGCGGATCAACCCTTCCGTACGCCCGCAGTAGTGCCACGCTTCGCGCATGCAAGTACCATCGCAGAGGCGTATAGATCCTTATGGCCGAGTCCACCACACCTGCCAGAAGGGGAATTCGAGGGAGTGAGGGGGGGCAGCAGCGGTTCGTTGTGGACAGTCGCAAATGCAAGCGCAACAGACGCAGCAATGTCCTCTCCATCGGCCGTAATGCGCCTGCAGCGTATCTGCGGGCTTAGTTGGCATCGTACTGGGCCCATGAACCTGGATGTACTTCCTAACGAAGTACTTATGCATATCTTGGGCTTCCTTGAAGTCTGTGATCTTCTGGCCACCTCAAGGGTAAGTTAAATGCTCCACTCCCTGTTTGAATATTGTCCGTAGCCTTGCGCTGGCATGTGCGATGAAGCGTAGCAAATCTATGCCGGGCGCAGGGTTTTGGTCTGCGTACTAGTGAACAGAGACTAGATGGTTCCTTCCATTACACTTTGTCTGCTGAAACCGCTGAAACTTGTTTACCTTTTGTCCTTGAATCCAGTTCCCTAGCTCGCATCTTTCGCAGATTCTTGTCTCTCCAGTAGAAAGACATTGGAAAGTCCCAGATTTCACACCGTGGTCGTATTGTTTGGCAAACACGGATGGACTTTAAGTGCTTACCTTGATTCCTACGCTCCAGTAAATGCTGTCCTGTTGCCACGAACTTTGCTTGTGTTGTCCAGTTTGGTACCCAGTTTTGAAAGAGAAATATATGCTAACAAATGGGTGTTTCCTGTAGACAAATCACCATCTTCGTGCCTTGTCGCTTCATCCTATCCTGCATTTCTATCGTCTCCGCCGGACGCGCTTGTCCCTGCCATCGCTTCTGATATCTCCAACTCGCCCTACGCTTCGAGACCTAACAGCGCGGCACATCTTCTTGACGAACACCTCGCAGATCTCGCGCCGCCTTGCCCGCAACCTGATTGCCATACGACTCTCGCGGCGGTTGCCTCTGCGGCCATCAGCCGAGACGCTCGTTCAGCGCGGCGTACTGCCCGGCGAGTGCGTCGAGGGATCGGTGGCGCCAGGCCTGGTGGCCAGAAAGCGGGCCGTCGAGCGGGAGCGGCTCAAGGACGGACTGCGGCGCTGGGTCGGTGGCGTGTGGAAGGGCGAGGTGCGCGAGCGGGGCGAAGGCGTCAAGAGGTTTCAGGAAGTCCGAGGCGTTGGGCGGGTCTGGAAGCTCAAGAGGTTCTGGGAGCATGTCGGGCAAGAAGATGATCGTTGAACCGAGTTTGTACAATTATCCGCTGGTTAGTAGGCGTTTACTTTTTGGGGATTGTTTGTTCGCGTCGGCGGGTGGGTCCTGCCTGTATTGTATGCATAGTATTGTGTCGGTATATCTTTTTCCTTCGTTCTTGCATAAAGTAGTTTCCATCAACATGTCTTTACCCAATCTACAAGTCAACTTCATCGACGATGCTATGATTCACCAGTCTATCAGTGTCAAGCCAATTCATTTGTCTTACCGCCCACTGCATCACTGTCCTGGAGTCGGAAATGAAATCCCAGGAGCCATTAAGGAGGAGATGAAAGTGAGAAAAAAGAGACCTTGCCTTGGGCCAAGCTTTAATAAGGTGCTGGATGGGATGGCTTATTATTAAAAGCAATAGCTTGCTTCTCACCAAGACCCAAAATACTCCGCTACGTCAAGCGTCCACCCACTCCGACAATGGGCTGAAAATAGATGGCCCGTGACTTCCAGCACACTGCTTACCTGATCCGAAAGTCCGGTAAACAATGCAAGAGCGGCAGCACCCGATGGAAGAGCTTCATAGCGAAGTGGAAACTCCCAGATAACCAAAGATGGGCGGAGATTGGGGCTCAGGCACAGCCGCCGGCTAGCCAGGGGGGTTGTTTTCTCACTCAGGCTGTAATGGGAGTATTAAGTTAGGGGACGGACTGGATCGAGCCGGGGGGGGATGGGAAAGACGAAAAAGGAGGGTCCCCATTGTGAACCAAGCGGCCACCCCCCCCCCGGAAATCACCGTAAGTTAGATCTAATTCTTTCCCCTTCCCATTCTCCCTTTCTGCTTTTACTACTGTGCTGTTCTCAAGGCATGCCTTACCGAACTGCGCAGACTTTGTTCTCGTCACCTGTAGTTTGAAAAGAAACACAGAAGAGAAATACAAGAAGAAAACATGATTCTGTTTAAACTACATTGGAACGGATGGATAGAGGTATTGCTACTTGTGAGCACTGCTTCGTTCCGCTCGCCGGCGGTTTCAACGACTACGTGCGCAGAAGAGGTCTGTAGTTCCCCTAATAAGGCACTGTGCGTGCTGACGCGCCCCCCTCTTGAGCTCTCCCGCGCTCGGTATATACTATGTACTTCCTTACCCTGGCGGCAATCCAGGCACACACGCACACGCATTCTCTCGTTTTGGCCGGTCTAGCCGCATGCCTTTCTCGTTCCCGGCAAACGTCCCAGTTGGCCCTCTCCACGGGTACCTGAGGTTTGGCACCCGGAGAGGCTAGGAGTTGATATGGCATGCGTGCTGCCGTTTTCCTTTTTTTTTTTTTTTTTGCCCTAGTTAGTACCAGGAGGAACGGGGGGTGGGAGGTAAAGACTCTCCCTCGAATTTTCCTTCTCGGTAGACCTCGAGATAGTTAGACGCCTTTTGCGTCCTCTTAAAAAATTGCCTGCCGCGAAGCAAGAGTACCAAGAAAAAAAAGCCCTTTCCAAAGGGAGAAAATGACGAGTCGACTCGAAATTCCTTGCCGTCGGCATGCAAAACTCGGCGGAGCACCTCGCTTCTCAGACACAACCCGCACATCGCTAAAAAAAAAAAAAAAAAAAGCCGATTTATAGAGAGAAAAAGAACCATGCAATGCAAAAGTATAGAGAGCTGCCTAACGAGAGGAGGGGGCCGGTCTAGTCGGATTTCCTTGATCGGGAATTCCCATTGAAGGAGAAAGAATCCATTCCTTTCCTGTATTCTCCTTCGGCAGCTTTCTCTGCTGCAGCTGCTGCAGCAGCAGCAGCGGGTCCGAAAGGTGTGTAAGTGACAGTTTCCATCTCCTGTCGCCAATGGCGTAATAATCATGCAGTGACGCCAGAGAGACGGCACTTGAGACCGGTTGTTCTATTTTCCACTCCCCCCCCCCCCCCCCTCCCCTCTCCTCCCCTCTCCCATTCTCGACCGGAAGGAGGGTTAAGGTAGCGTTCATCTAGCGAGAAGGAAGAGGGGGATTGGGCTGGATCTTTCGTGGAATTCCAGCGTCATTGATTGTTAGGCAGTAGTGCCTTCGTAGGCTCGAGCCCATCCTCATACGTTGCAGAAAATCATACTGTACGTACAGTGTGTGGAACTACAATGGTACGAAGGAAGGGAGGAGGGAGGAGGAACGAGCAAGATGGGCTCCATTTTCCGCGGCAATACTACGTGAACGTGTGATGAATTGAACGGTTATTACAGCGGCGGTCAGGGAATGGTAAGAAGGATGGGACACACACCCTACTCTACCGACCGAGTAATCTTCGGAGTGAACCCCGAGGCTGCGGAATAGTCGGGATGTAACTGGACGATACCGTATGATCCTCTAGTCTCTACCTTTTTACTGTTTCCTTCTCACGGTTACTGTTCTCTACCTACTGGCTACGTAGCGATGTTGTACCAAGTAGCTCGAAAAGAACATGACCGGGTTAGGATGCCCCGGGGTTACCCAGCGGCCTTCCATCCAGATCCGCGGGTCTAGTTAGGATATGGCAATGTCAACCAGCCTCACTCACCTTCGGGTGCAGGAGATGTGAAATATAGACACCACAGCGGCGCAGATAGAGGGAAGTGAGCAAGAGGTGAATCAAAAAGGATTTTCTTCTCAACTTCCTCTAGGGAAAAAGAGGAGGGTGAGAGAGTTAAGGCAGAGCGAGTTAGAGGGCTTTTGTACTCGCCGAAAGTCCGCTCACTCACTGTGTACACTCATTTCAAGCAAACTAGAGCTATGCAAGAAAAAACTGCAGCACAGGGGAAGAGTAGAAGTTCTATATATCTACTAAGATCTGCGTTATTCCACCCGTCGCAAATTGCACACATGATTAGGTGGACTGCTCGGCGTGGTGGGAGTAAAGGGTATTCGCGAAGTTACGCTGGTGTCTCTAGGCTGATCAGTTTAGCTGAAGCAAGGAGCTCTCTTCCTCCTTAAAGCCAGCAGGTAGTAACGTAGTAACTAGGCACACCATCTAGGCACACTATCCTCTCAGGAGGGGGCTTATTAACATCCCCTAGAAGCTTCATCTCATATCTTCACTGTCTAAGCTAGTGGTGCTTCCTGCTGGACACATGGATACCATCGAGGTATGTTGATCTTGCTGATGGGCTGACTTCCTCTGTATACGTACCTCTCATCCCTTTCTCCCAAATCTACCAACTAAGTTAGTCTCGATTTCCACACACGTCGCTCATTTCACTCCCAAGCTCAAGCTAGGCCATTTGTTTCCGCCCTTTCGTCATCATTGAAATCCCACCGAAGCGTGATGGATCTAGCCCAGAGGTGGTTAAAAGAAAATTGAAAAAAAAAAAAAAAAAGCGCGTGCGTGTCGTGCGTGTCCGTCGCTGGTCTTGTCTTTTCTGCACGGATAATCCTCTGGCTGGTGTGTATGCGTGTGTATGTGTGTACCACAGCCACGACCTTTGAAACGCTCACTTGCTATTCATCCCACAGGCCAGCCATTCCCCTTCTCCGCCGTGCTGTCTGGGCCCCCTAATTATGTGCGATGTCTCAGAGTATAGCGTACTGCCAAGTGGTTTTCGCAAAATGGAGATAACCGGAGGCTGAGAACGTGAGCTCAGCAGCGCCCCGTAATCTACCTATAGAGCCCCATCCCCCTGGGTGCCGCTACATGGACCCAATTCTTCTTGCCGGCCGTGTCAGTCACCCCCTTGGGCGTCTGTCTTACTATATAAGCACGCGACGGGCCGCAGTGATTCACATTTGGATAAATAAAGGATCAATTAAGTAAAACTTTATTTCGACAAGCTGATCCCCCCGTGGGAATTCAGCTACTGGCTCGTAGGAGAAGAAAAAAAGATATGCAATAGTCCCAGCACCAAGAGTAACTCCAGCAAGCTTTCCTCCCAAAAACAATAAAGTTTGGGTAGGTGTCTGTGTGTGCTTGCTTTCAGTTCGGTAAATAGAAGAAGTAAACCCACACAACCAACGCCTCGCTCAAATGCTATAGCAATTCCTGAAACCCTCCGATTTCTCCCAAATCGGTCCTCGTCTTTCTTTTTTGATATTCATCCCTTCTACTATACCTAAGATGAAGTGATCCCGGTTTTTCTTTTTTTCCAGTCCTGGTTCTTTCCAGAAGCAATTAGATAAAACGCCCCATTTTTCTTTTAGCCATTCCCTCTTCCCGTAGAGGTAAATTACAATATACATACTAATACACTACGCGCGAAAGCGAAACCCATCGTCCCAATCCTCATCTGCTTCGTCGTCCTCGTCGCTGTCTGCGTCGTCGCCATTCAGGGCAGCACCCGCGTTCTCCTTGCCGGGTGCCGGGGCTGTGGGCTTGCTGCTGATGGCGGCGGTAGCAGCCGCCCCAGAAGCAGCGGCACCTCGCAGGTTGGCTATGCTCTGCTTGCGCAGCTCTTCACGGCGTTCTTTGAGCCGGTGCACGCGGGACTCGAGCTCCTCCATCTCGTCGAACTCGTCCTCGAGAGCTCGCTGAGCGTCCTCCTGCTCATCGGCGATCTGTGTGTCCAGGAGGTGCTTCCGGCGCTCGTTCTCCTCCTCCAGCGACTTGGCGGCCGCTTCGTCGGCCGTCAAGGCCGCAGCGGAGATTGTGGCATCCGCGTAAGCATCTCCAGTGGCGGTAGCGGCAGGCGGCACGTCTGACGCGGCGATCTCGGCTTCAAAGGCTGCCCATTCGGCCTCGTCGACCCCCGCTGCACCATTTGCGGCAGTCGTCTGGGTTGCGGCGGCGTCAGCAGTGGCGGTGCCGGCGGGCTGTGAGAGGGCTTGCGAGCCAATGGTGCTAGGGGTACCAGCATAATCGAAGCCTGTCCCTATCAGCGGTGAGCGGCCCAGGGATGGAAGGTTCGGGGTCGAGGTGGCGGAACCTTCGCCCACAAGGGGAGTGGCAGGCCTTGAGGGGATGGAGATTTCTACGCCCTGGGCCGGGGTGCTCGACGGCCGCCTGACCAGGCCCGGGGGCGTTGTCCCTTTGTCGCCCAGCATGGAAGCGGCGGGCGCGGGCGTGGGCGTGGCGGGCGAGGTTTCCGTCTTGGTCTTCTTGGAGCGCAAGAGCGCGGCATCGTCATCGTCCTCGACCACGTCCATGGCTTCTACGTCATCAAGTTTCCGCTTGTTGGACGGCTCGACGACCGTGCCGGCGGCTGCCACGAGCGCGGCCTGGGAGGAAGCCACTCGCTGGCGGTGGGCAGAGCCGCGGATGTGGGCATCCCACAGGGTTTCGGACTTGATGGTCTCGCGGCATATCCTGCAGAGTAGCTTGCCGGCGTCGCTGTAGAGGGCTTGGGGATGCTCGATTCGGTTGGCGGCGCGGTGAGCGCGGAGTAGGGAGCGGGCGTCTGCCATGGTGCCAAGGAAGGTTCTGTCCTGCAATGGCTCCTGGGTAAGCTAATGTGGACAAGGGCGTTGCAGCGAATTGGTCTCGGTGGCAGCTCGTTTGAAGTTTGTGTCTCTCTGTCTTGGGGTTTTTCAGTGCTGGAAGGCTCAGCAGGCACGCAAGGGTTGATGAGGAGGAAGGCAAACGGCGGAGACCACGGTGGTGACGTGCTGAAAGAGGAAGTCTGTTTTGAATGGGTCCGTCCCCAGCTTGCCGTCGAGCGGGTAGCCTATGTAATGCGTGAAGCTAAAAATCGCTAGACAGAGCATAAGCTGGACTAGCAGGTCTAACTCGAGCTGACGTTGGGGTTAGTGCATGACGGGCGGGAGGAGAGACGGTCAGATCCAAACAATAAAATGCTGCACTGTTGGGATGGTGTGGCTGCACCAACTCCTGCAGGTCTTGCGGAACGGGGCGGCAGGTTCGATGGTCTGGTTGGCCACGATGTTTGATTGCGCTGGGATGATGTAGAGGCTCAATTGACGACTAGTGATCGTTTTTTTTTCTCCTTTTTGGTTCCTTCCCGATTGCCGTCCCGTCGCTTATCGTCAGGTCGGGGACGAGAGACACGGAGTGCCAGTGCAGCAGCTTGGGGGAGCTCCAACCATTGACTTCAAGGACTGATTGAGCCTCCCCGCCGTTGTGAGTGTACTCGGTACATTACCTAGCGTTCTTTTAGTGGCACAATTGAGTGCCTCTACAGGCAAAACTACAAGTATCCGCTACATGGATGCCCTGAGCACACGTCTCCCGTGTGGATTTGGCTGCCGAGAGCCAGTTTCGATTGGGCCCAAGCGCCCCGTGAACCGACGTGGGGGAAATTTGCCAGTGGTGGTGTCAGGGCCATCAACCAACCAGCTAGCCAACCGAAGCCAGGACCGCCAAAGCAGGCGCGCGACCTAAAGCTCTGCTCAACTGCTCAGTCAAGCAGTCAATCCGCCAGTCGGTAATCTGCACCGACGCGCCGAACAACATCTCAACAAACCATTGCTCAGTCAGGCATACGGCAAACGACCCACGGGGAAAGCGTTTTAACCAAGTCGTAGGCCTCGTCTAATTACCACGGATCAACATATTCCTCCACGAGCCCGGCTTGGCCTGCGCCGTTAGCGAGCACCAGTCCCATGGCTGACGAAGACGACAACCAGAATGCCGTCACCAGCACCTTCCCCCCGCCGCCGCCGTTCTGGAAGGACTTCACCCCCGACAACATCGCCCGCATAGCCGATCTCAAGCAAGAGCAGGCGGAGCGCCAGGGCATCTCCGACTCCTCGTCCATCCGCCTGACCGGCCTGCCCCAGAATCTCAGGAACCTGCAGCCTCCGCTGGAGCCCGAGAGCGGCTCCTGGCGCGTGTTTGGTAGCACCTACACTCTGGTTGACGAACTTCCGCGCCTCGATGGGCAGGGTATCCGCAAGCTATTTCCGGATCCCGAGGAGAGGGACCAAGATGGGAAGCATTTCGACCGTGCCACCATCCTCAAGAGGCTGGCCAAGAGCCTTCTGCTGAACTTTCTCGAGCTCGTGGGCATATTAGGCATCAATCCACTTGCTGTAGGTCATCATTTTTTTTTCTTTCTCTCTCTCTCTCTCTCTCTCTCTCTCTCTCTCTCTCTCTCTCTCTCTCTCTCTCTCTCTCTCTCTCCCCTTGCTGCTTCTTCTTTAGCAAGCAATTTGGCTTATTCACAGATCGCCATCTTCCATTTGTAGGCCGAAGAAAAGATCACGGACATCCGCGACCTATTCATCAACTTCCACCACCTCATCAACGAGTACCGCCCCCACCAGGCCCGCGAGTCTCTCATCTCCATGATGCAGTCCCAGCTTGACCGCACGCGCGCCGAGACCAATGCCATCCGCGATGTAAAGGAGAAGGTGGAGCGCATGCTCGAAGGCCTGGGCAGTCTGAAGATGGATGACGCGGCTGCCGAGCGCGGTTCAGCAGAGGTCGCGGCCAAGAAAGCCTTCTACAGCGAGGACGCCGAAATGGAGAACGTGCTGGCAGATGAATACCCGTGACGAGAAGCTCGTGGTGACACATTGGGGCCACGCTGGTTACGCTCGGTGCTGAGGGGTTTCATGTTTGACGATGTATGCATTGACATTTTCAAGGGCGTTAGGAGAGGGGAAATCATTGAAAACAAAACCCAGGCTAGGAACTCTCATATTTCCAAGATACCCCTAGGACTTCACTTTGGTATACAGTGAGGTTTACATTGAGAACATTTAATTGTTATTTGAACTTGTCTTAATAGAGGCGATATACTGTGAATTGTGTCGAGCAAGCGCGTTTGCCTATCGATTCCAACCACGATGCATATGTGGAAACAGTTGTGGGGAGATAGTCGATGTCCAGTCATCCTCATATCTTCCTTCACATCACAGAGCACGGGATGCAACAGCACTCCACTCCACCACAGTCGATACACTTGGTCTGGCCGGTGGAGGCACCAGGCTGAACAATCTTCTCGATGGTAGACGAGGCGGCACCGCCAGGTCCATTCATGTTGAGCAGCTGAGAGTGTAATGAGCCGCACGCCATGTTTATCTCTTGTTTTTCTGATAATATCCTCTCGCGTTTTAAACTTTTTGCTGATGGTAAGGATTAGCCACGGGGACCGGATGTAGTTTGAAAGACCGGACGTACTTTAATACAGCAGGACGCTCGTAGTTTTATCAACCAAGTGGGATCGTAGGTGAGAAGGTGGACTAAGAATGGCGATCGGGCCTACGGATTCTTACGGCCACAGAAGTAAATCCTGCGTGCTGTCCATGTACTCGGTGTTTCTTGGTATTCCCATGCGCATGCTGGGCAGTGTCGTCATAGGTGGGGCAGGGAAGGAAACAAGGGGGACTCGTGTGTGCTGTCTAAGGTGCTTGCCGTCTAACGAATCGGGACTGCGAATCGAATTGGATTCACCCATTGGTTCGATTTAATTTGGAGGCTGATGAGATCGCAGACAAGGAGTTGGAGACATCCTGGTGTGTTGATTCGGATGTCACCAGGGCTGGAAGCAATGATTAGAACAAATCAAGTCCTGAAGCCTGGAGGTGAAATAGGACACCCGATGAAAAAGGTCTAGGACGTGATAAATGATGCCAGAATATAAATCTGGGTGTGATTTTCCAAAGCGTAAATATGTTATTGGGGGAGAAGAACTCGTATACCCTGATACAGCCTTCAGGCTTCTTATACGCCAGTCCTCCTTTATACCTAACGTTAGTCATGTCTCTTGATTGAACCCCGTTCCCACTGATCCTATAGCGCCTTCCGATGTCTCGCATCCAAATTTTGAAAAGAGACTAGTTCCAGAACTCGTCCAATGTCAATATTTCGTTATAGTTGTTCAAAAATCGTCATGCTCTAACCTCAAGTCGAGAGCCCATCCCCCCCCCCCCAAAAAAAAAGAAAACACGTATTAAAGGAAACCCCCAGCCCATTTTCCGTCCTCCATTCTTCGTTCAACCAACCTATAAAACAAACAAAGTCCCCGCCAACCCAGCGGCCACCACCACACCCAGACACCAGACAACCGAACCAGCCCCCGCGGGCGCCGGCCGCGGCCCCGCGCCCGAGGCCGTGCCCAGCCCGTTGGTCTCCAAGGCCGCCTTCTGGGCGATCATGGCCATGGACACCGAGGCTTTGGCCATCTTGGCCTCGGCGATGGTGACCGCGGCCATGGCCGACGACAGCACGGAGCCCGTGGCCGTGGCGGCGACGCTCTCGGCGCTGGCGACCTGCGCGCTGGCCAGCGCCAGCGCCGACTGCGCTACCGAGTACGCGAAGCTGTCGAACGCCTCGTGCACCGAGAACGCGAAGCTCTCCCACTGGCCCAAGTTGGAGAGGGCCGCGGCGGCTTCCGAGAGGTGTTCCGCGTGATCTTCGGCGGCGTCGTCGTCGTCGCTCCGGCGGGTAGGCGGAGGAGTGATGAGCGCTAGGGCAGGCGTGGAGGGCGTGGTGGCGCGCGGGTTCATGAGGGCGGCGGCGGCGTCGTCGTCATCTCGTGCTGCGAGATCCTGCGCTGCTGCTTGAGCAGAGGCAAGGCTGCTCATCAAGAGCAATAGGGGCGTGAACTGCATTATTTCCGAAGGTTGACAGCTGTGATCTACACAACGAGAATGGTTAATTATGTTGTAAGTATTAGGCTTTGTCGATCTTGGCCAAGACCTGCTCCGACGCTGACAAATTTACAGTTCTTATTTTCTAAACTCCTGTAAAGTTTTCTTGGAGGATCTAGAATTCCAAGAGAACATATTTGGCCAAAGTTGGTCGTCTCGCTGTAGTGGCTGTGCACTTGTGTGCAAGACGTTTGGATTTCGTCGGATACTTTGAAACCTCTCCGGTCTGGCTAACTCGTCGCAGATGCCACACCGCACTCCGTTTCATTGGATCGTAGCGTCCAAACCGCAGCACCGGAATCACTTACCAAGTCCCAAAAAGGTTGAGCATGCGAGTTTATTCAAACATGGGGTTGGCGCTAATTGTCACCATGACTGTTGTCGAGTAGCTGGGACCTGCCGGCTACCGATGAAAGCTGAACACATCACACGACCATTAAACATCGTGTATCGCCACAAATCCTTTTATTCCCAGGTTTGTTTCTTCGCTTTATCTATCACAGAAATACTCAAGCTCCATGATGATGGTAAAAATTCCTTTCGGGATCTCAATTTGGCCACAGGAGGCAATTAGGATGTCTGTCAGACACAAATCCTAGTTTCCTAGTTATAAATGCAGTGCACAGTACTGGATAATAATACAGTAGTTTTGATCCGGCCTGCCTCCTATAGAATTATCCTCAATTATGTTCCTCGACATAAGACCGTTGCGGGGGACAAAAGGTCTTAGTAGATCGAAACCTTAAACCAGTATAGGTAAATTTGCACTTCCATGGCACTACAAGACGAAATGGAGTTGGCCACTACATCTTCACACCATCCCCATCACGGCAATCATCACCACAAAAGTCCATCCCGCAGCCAGGAGAGGAGACCCAGGCACCTCAGCCGCAGTACCGCTGGTGACCTCGGGCGGCGCCGTGTACGACGGGTAATAGCTCCCGCTGGAGGCCGTTGTCGCAGTAACGCGGTGCGTAGTGCCGGTGACACCGGCCGCACCGCCGCCGACGGCACCGGTCTTGCTGACAGGTGAGTTGGACTTCGTGGTTAGGCCGCCGCCCGAGGCACCGCAGGGCAGCGTCACGGTGGCGTTGATGACAGTCTCGGTAGTAGTCGACAAGGTAACAGCGGCGGCGGTGGCAGCGGTCGAGTTGTTGCAGGGCAAGAGCGTGGAGGCGGTGGCTCCGCTGCCGCCCACGGCCCCCGCGGTCTCCGTCTTGGTGGAGCTTAGAGACCGGTACTTCGTCGTCGTGTACGCCACGGTTGTGATGACGGTGGTCAGGTAGGGCTGCAGCGGGTTGGTGGAGCTGAGGGCAGGATACGGCACGGTGACCGTCTTGGTGGCCGTCACCGTCTTGGTGAGCTCGATTGTAGCACACGTCTGGTCCGCCTGAGAAGCGGTGGTGATGGAGCAGGCGAGCAGGCCAAGCAGGAAAGTCACGGTGTGGCGGAGAGACGCCATGGTTGTCATCTAAATAGTAACGAGCGACAAAATTTGGGAAGTACTAAGGAAAAGAATCAAACGCAGAGCACTGGCATTAACGAGCGAGCAGTGCAAGAGCAAAGAGTTGAAGAACTCAAATTTTACCACAGAAGACGTTGGTGAGCGACCCTTTTTTACAAGACCATGAGCTGTGTTCGGAGGATGACGAGCACCATTGTGTTTTCTGTCCGGCTACGATCTCTAATTTCCCATGTAGTCCTTGGTATCGCATGTTTGCTTGCAGTGTAACAAGCAAACGGCCGTTTCTATATATCACGGTCTCACAATATCCCCGGTTCGGCGTGCCTGCATTCATCGAGATTCGAGGACGAAAATAAACTGTACCAAAGCGTTGAACAATCATTCCCCTTGTTGAAATACTCATGAAGAAGAAATAATACTGGATTCCGAGAAGTCATATCGGTCCTTACTGGTTAAGAAAGGCAAATAACTGATAGCGTGGATAGTCTCCCTGGCAAGGGCAGAATAATCCCTCAAGTAGATATTGTAAGGGAAATCAGAGGTCTAAGCAAAAGGCAAACCTCATACCCATATATGATTGTCTAGATGACGGTACTTTTGTTGTCCCCACAACGCAAACGGAGCGCCGGGTGGAATACGTGTAGAGTAATTAGTGAGGAATTGCAACACCAAATGCATGTCGGGAAGGAGTCCTGGATTTCAGTTCCTAGCTAATTGATAGGAGCATCTTTGTCTGACCCACAAATGCCGTGGCCGGTAATAAGCCTTGGTAATATCCTACTTTCGGGCTGGATGATGAGCAGCAAATACCTGTTGTGTTCCGAAATCCAGGTAGTATAAACTAGAGCAGTAGCCCGGTAGCTGCCCCCCCCACGTTGCAGCCGCGACGCATGCGAGGTTGTGCGGAAACAAAAGAGATGGACGCAAGGTAACCCAGGAGGGAAAAGAGCTGTAAGTCTGGGGTGGTTCAGGCATTTTATGAGGTCTTGCTAGGATCTGGGATCTGGGCCGATCGCCCTGTGGGTACGCGATAGCGAGAATGTCAAAACAAGCCCTCTCCCATCTTCCGCGGCCCCTGTCGGACGGGGATCCTGTGACACGCTCAGTATGCGAGTTTACGTGATTAGGGTGGATGTGCATGCAACCCCCCCCAGGCAGACGCATGTCGGCAGTTAAGGCCAGTGGAGAGGAACAGGGAGAGGGTGGACGGGCAGCGAGCATGGCCTGGGGGATATTCGTGCTGCTTGTGGGCGAACCTGGTAAGCGATCTGAACAAATCGGCCCGTCACGGTATCAGAGATCTACCATCAATCACACTCTGGGCGGAGCTGAGATGTTTGGAATTGTTGGTTCGGGACATTGGACCCCGTTGCTGGACAGGAACTCGGCCAGCTCAACAATTCCAAGCAATCTTACGTAGAGGCAGCGCCGAAGCTGTTTCTAGTTCGTGAACCAGTCGAGCTCGTCGCGGCAGCTCGGCATTCGGGCTTTCCCCCCTTCGGGAGATACTCAGAAGTTATTATTAATAGTGTTTGACGTGTTTCTGCTCAGAGTTTTCAGGAGCTGATACCGGCCCAGGTGGCGGAGGGGGCTCCCACACCGGGGCATTGGCTGCTTGCGGTAAAGAGGTTTGCCGTTAGCTAAAATATACGCAAGACAAAGCCCCTGGTGGAACGGCCAGCCGGTGATGTGGATGGGCCGTTTTAGCTTAACGTAGCGTGGGCGGCCTAGGAGGAGATGGCACCAAATTTGCAAGGCCCTCCCCCCTCTCCTTATGGGTGGCGTTCTGGAAACGAAGCCACCGGCGCAGACCGTGCGCAACCACAAGCGAACGAGAACACGAAAACCAAGCTAAACATGGAAATTGCCGATCCCCTCCTATCAACACCCGGCATGATGGCAGGAAAATGGAAATGCTGTAGTGCATCACCGTAGGCTGACGAGTGTACCTGACTTAGTGTCCAGAGCTAGAAGGTTAGTGATTCGGAATTGTGAAATTAGCACCGAGCGTTTTCCGTTGCCACGACTTCCCCAGAATCTTCAGACCGTAAGGTACGTAAGTCGATTGACCAAACGAGGCGAAGGAAGTTTTTTTTGGGAGGAGCTTTCCCAATCCTAGCAGCACCCTCTTCATGACAACATCCCAGGACTATAACCAATCCACACGCCGCAAGTAGATACCAGGGTTGGAAACTAACTAGACAATCAGGGTGCATATATTTAACCACTTAAAAGTCGAGGGGAGCTGAAAGGCAGGCAACGAAATAACCCAGTAGCCAATCTGCGTTCAAGAGACCATCGCAAGACGGAGACCTCCGGATGACGCTATACTCGAAGCAGGGAGTGTTCCTGGGGACCGAAACTATGGCTGATCAACCCAGACCCGGGTCTGTGCTAAAGACGCTACGTACAGTCATGAACGACAGTATCCACGTGGATGCAACCAACCCCACTGAACAAGCGGCAGTTGGTTTAGGTTGCTCGCCGAAGTTGCGCCCCCCCAATCCACTTGTGTTGAGCCAGCCTGCCTGCCTGCCTGCCTGCCTGCCTGCCTGCCAGCATCACTGAAGAGGTCTGTCGTAATTGGTAGGCTACAAGGTGGGCCAGGAACGCAAGGTGATCGCCACTCGCTGGGACGGATGCAAAAACAAAGATAAGATGGTTTTGTGATGAAAAGGGGGGCCGGTTAATGAAGACGAAGTAAATGTCTCTAGTTAGCTGGCTGAACGGATATATATTATTATACCCTGTGAATTAGTCTTCCATCTTAGCTTTTCTTAGCCTACCTGACTCGGAGATTATATCTCAGAGAGCTTGTAAAACTGGTTCATCGAGAAAACCTGCTACACCTGTAGTTAGAGAGTGTGCCCTGGGGTTTATATGTAAAAGAGCACAAAACTCGGCGGGCGAGCTCATAGTCTCGTGCGCTCTCTTTCTATATATCTCTCTCCTTTTTCCTTCCTTACCTTTCTTCCGCGGTGCTTGGATCCTTTCCCCAGCCAGCCAGCCAGTTAGTTGGCTATTCGTCAAATCCAGCAACGTCAACATGTCTGCGACCAAGAACGATTATCAGGTAGCCTCGCTGGCTGCTGGGTTCACACTCGGTTTCGGCTTCCTGACGGTATGGGAGGCTATGAACCAGACCCGGAGGAATAAGAATCCCCTCCGGAGTTCTTACATCTACATGATCTGGGGCGAGATTGCCGTCAATCTCGCCATTGGTGTCATCGCCTGGCTGTTCCTCGATGGCGTGTTGAGTTCGACGTAAGTGGCCTCGTGTGGGCGGGAGGAGCAAACAAAAAAGATGCCTCTGCTAAACTATATTCAAACAACAGAGTCCCAGTGCTTTTCTTTATCCTATTCTTGTGGGTCTTCGAGGTCCAGCTCCTAATGCAGATCATCATCAACCGAATAGCTGTCATCAGCGAGAACCAGAGGCTCCTCACTTGGATAAAATGGGGTACCGTCGCCATCATCACCTCCATCAACGTCATGGTCTTCTGCATCTGGATCCCTGCCCACCTTGACCCGCCGCTCAGCCAAACCTTTGTCAGCATCAACGAGATCTGGGACCGCCTCTCCAAGGTCCTGATCTTGATCATCGATGCCGGCCTCAACTACTACTTCTTGAGGGTGGTTCAGAAGCGTCTGCTGGATCACTATGGTCTCGTCAAATATAAGCCGCTCGTCAGTTTCAACGCCAAGCTGATGGTTGTGTCTATTCTCATGGATGTAAGTTCCAGATGCTTCTATATTCTTCATTATGGCAGACTGCCGTTGAACTATTTCGAACAGTGCTAATCTGTGCTCAGGTCATGCTCATCGGCCTCATGTCACTCCCCAATCAAGTCGTCTACATCCAATTCCACCCCGTCGCCTACATGGTCAAGCTCAACATCGAGATGTCCATGGCCTCGCTCATTACGCGCCTCGCCCGCGGCCAGAACAACGACGTCAACATGAACTCGCTCTCGGAGACGGACCAGCGCCGCCAGTACGGCACGCAGAGCCACCACGACAACAGCCGCAGCCACGAGCGCACCGGCAACAACAACAACAAGGCATTCCCGAGGTCAGCGGTGCGATCGATGGGCGGTGACGAGGAGCAGCAGTACCGCACCTCCACGATCAAGGGCATCAAGCGCACGTTCGACGTCAACGTCACCATTGACGAGCCGGGCCCCAATGATAACGTGGCCAAAGGGCTGGCGGTCGGGTTCGGCAGCATGGAGGACGAGATGTCTCTCACCCACAACCCGGGCCACCCGTCCGCTGGCACGATCAAGGAGATGGACGGGCGCAGCTCTTCTGCTAGCACAAAGTCGAGGCTAGACTGAGCAGGATGTGAGAGTAGCGTTTTCTCCAGGGGTACAGCCCGGATAAGTTGATCAGTGTAACTCTGGTTTGGCAATCTTGCTATCAGCTCTAAGTTAGTTTATTTGATACATATGACAGAATGATTTCGTTCCAGACAAGGAATATCAAAAAGAAACCATGGAAAATAGGTGTCAGCCTTAGCCCTCCAATTGAATACTGCAATTGACTTAGTTGGCCAAGAACGAGACAGCCTCATTGAATAGGAATCCTTTCACTTCTTTATCAAGGCTGTGTAATCATGTTAAAGTCCTTTCTTCAATGGTGTAAATGTGAAAAGATCCCGAGGTGAAGTAACCCAAGGTGAGTAACCTGTATGCGAATGACACGCCTAGTCAGACCCCAGATACAGGACAGTACCCTGTTGCGTAGGTTAGGCTTTTTGCTTTATTCTGACATGTTTTCAGGCTTCGTTGTTCATTTTTAACGAGTATTCTACGTGTTGGATCATTCAGGACGCACGTCACGTTCCCAGCCGGTAGGGCACATGATTTTCTCAGCTGTGTGTTCCCAACATAGCTTCCACTGTACAACCTAGAAGACTCGAAGTTTTCCACCGCACAAAGACAAAATGTTTCATCTATATCGTTCTGTCCGCCTGTTCCGTACCTGATATTCTATAACTGCGATGCTCTCCATTAGAGAAAGAGATTTTAAGCCTTAAAACAGTTTATATGATCTGTATATATCCACGATTTGGATCCAGTTACGACACGAATACCTCTGGGAATGACAGCCCGACATGCAGCAATTTTAACAACCACTGCCTGAACTTCAGATGCTATCAATTCCATTATTTGCTTCAACCTCTTACCCCAGATGTGCGAGATACGTTACTCATGTCATGAGGCGTGTGGACACAAGGATCAGCAGGGTACACCTAAGCAGAGTGAGGACCCTTATCTATGTGGAAGAGCAATCAGGAACAGAAAGGTTTGTTCTCCCATCATCCACGATGGGAAGGTCACGCGCACTGGTGATGAGGCGGCCTGTGACAAGCCCGACTGCAAGGACTACCTCGACAGATTCAACGAGCTGGACGAGGAATACATCAACTACTCGGTGCTCCTGCGCGATGAGAACATGCACCCGGACCTGATAAAGAAGCTGGCCGAGCTCCGGGAGGCGTTCATCGCCGAGTTCCACCACCGCATCCGGACGGAGGGCGGCCGGCACCAGGGCACGCTGAAGATGCGCGTGGAGCAGGACACGCAGTTCAAGGAGATCGTCGACGTGGTCAGGACGCTCTCGTGCACGTACGACGGCGTGGCCGCGGAGCAGAGGCTGCCGGAGATCGAGCTTGCCCTCCTGCTGTGCCTCTCTGAGTTCATCTTCCTCGTGCTGCTGGACAACCCGTGGTGGTGGAGGAGGAGCAAGGCGGCCGCCATCGCCGATCTTCTCAAAGAATGCCTGCTGGACACCCTCTCGAGCAGGACGAACCTCGAGAGGGAGGTCATCCCGATCCTCCTGGATCGCCATGATAAGCTCCGCAGCGAGGCAGAGTTCCACACGCCGCTGCTGGAATACTTCAAGCAGCAGCTCGTGCACGGGCTGGAGAGCAGTGACGATGAGAATGGTGGGGGCAACGCTGAGGGCAGTGATGATGATGATGATGATGATGATGACGACGATGACGACGAGGACAACAACGACAAAGATAATGATCCAGGTGACAAGAATGACGAATTTGAGAATACTCGCAATTTGATGGCTTCTATGATGGAATCTTTAGGTCTTTAAATCTACTTTACCATGGCATGGAAAAGGGGAAAGACATTTTTCTTGTGATAGAATTTAACTAAACATGTTTACCATAAGAAAGTGGCTACGAGTGGCCCATCCTGAGCCAATGCTTCTGATGCAACAATACAATCTTTACCACGAAACTGGAAGATTACCTACATCAGAGGAGTCGTCGCTAAATTAACAAGGAATGAAGTTGGACGGGGGCAAAACCTATGGGGAAAGCGTTCTACTTCTCTCAGCTTGTTTAATCCTGATTCACACACACATAAAAGTATATTGCGTTATTAATGGGCTGCCGCTAGGATAAAAGAAAAAGCTTCCACGACTATCTATTCTAAACCTGATGCGTAAGTGGGAGCTCACGATCTTCGACTCCCTTGCAAGATGCTTCTCGAAGGTTATGTCAGATTCTTGCCCAGTAAGTTCATTGTTTTCACAAAGAAATACACAATAAATTAGGACAAATATGTCTGCCAGAGGCTAACTTGTCTCACGGATGGATGAGGAAGGTGGTCAAGGCAGTTCTGCGGGCTCGCATTCTAACGGCAATGCACATTTTGATGCAGCTGATGATACGCAGAAACGAGAGAACTTACTGCAGTATGCTGGACTCCAATACTCTGACCAAAAAGAACTTGCAGTGTCGTTACCTCACGAGACTCTACCCGGTATCATGGTCGGCGGTCCGCCTGTCGCCCTACCTCAGAAACCCGGTATCATTATTAAACGTGTTCCTTCAGCTACGAGTGGTGATTACTCGAGACTTCCCCCACTTAGCATCCCGCCTCGGTTCAAGGGTATTATTTCGTTTGGAAGTCCTTTTGAGCCCATTAAGATCCCTGAACGCTTGCGTGGCCACGTCTTTATTGATCCCACTATGTCGTCAATGTCGGACCTTCAAAAGAGGCAAAAAGCAATTTCGGCTTTGATGGACGATTATCTCAAAGAGGAGGAGGAGCAGGAGGACGAGGGGGACGAGGAGGAGGACGAGGAGTGATGCAGTCGCCCTACGGTTCGGAGCGTCGCATGAGACTACCTGATTTCGCCATCTACCTCCGCAAATTAGGAGCGTAGCAGAGTATCGTCCACGTTCGTTCCATGCATGTCAAGGCTTCGCTCTGAGCTTGGGGAGGGTTGTTTTTTTCTTTTCTTTTTGGCTTTCCTACATTATTATTTTCTGAACTGTCTTCGTTCTTGTTTTCCAATTTCCACAGTCACATTGTCTTTCCTTATTTTTTATTCTCCGATTTGTCTTCGCTCTTGTTTGTTCATTTCCGCTTTGCATTTCCTATGTCGAACGAATTCTTCCCTGTATTTTCCTAGTTGGACGTGTGCTTTTGGACCATTATTAATTCACAACAAGATAGAAAACGGCTGTGTCGTAGGACTAACCACCCAAAAAAATATTTTATTTATATCTTTTGTTGGTTCACTGTTGGCTATTGTGATATTCCAGCATCTGACACATGGTGCATAGTTCCAATTCCTATGCAAATCAAAATCGCCTCATTGATCTGAAGAACTACCGGCCACTGTGGAAAGATGGATGAGGACTTTGAGACAGAAAATGCAATGCAACCGTGACCTTCAAGGCACATTAGTTTGTACAATAATTTTCAAGGATCTAAGTTGGCGCGGGCGGTAATTCAGTTCGCATTCTGTCTGTGGCTTCAAAGTTTGGCTGGGCTCGGTGGTCGGGTGGACAATTTCTCCTCCCGGACTTCTCGTATCCAGCTATTAAGTCAAATTCATTTCTACCTCATTACCAAATCCAGCTATCAAGTCCAGGAGGAGAGAATACCGTTGGTTCGCTATGAATACAACCTACAATATTCTGAAGACTTATCTGCAACACACTGAAGTTTGAATCACATCATTTAGCATGCGATATCGTTCACGGTATTAGGTGAGAGGATCATGCTAGCACTAAAGACTCTCTCTATATTTTAAATTTGTTAGGAGGCAGATCTGTAATTAAAAATATTGGTGCCAGTGTTGACGGAGCAGACTACTCATCATTTGCACTTTGCTTTTACTCAATTACCGTTGAATTGAACCGGCGGCTTGGCCGAATATCCTTTTGGGGACGGGGTGGAGAGTATGCCGCTGTTCGGCCAATATCAGCCGACAGTTAGCCGATATCTAGCCGAAGATAGGCCGTGGCATTGCTGGGTCCCCACTATTCCCTACATATTTGGTGAGCAAATATAGATATGTTTAAACTAATCTTTTTCAACAAACAGTGTTAACTGAGGCGCTTTGGCGGAGTGGTTAACGCGATGCCCTGCTATTGTCGCGAATAGTGAAGGCATTTCCCTCGGGAGCGCAGGTTCGAATCCTGCAGGCGTCGCTCTCTTAACTTTTTGACCTCCATTTGGCTCTTTCCTCGATCATCAACCTAATTAGTTCAAATCTTGCAGTCGCTATCTTTTTTTTTTTTTTTTTTTTCCTTTTGTCGAGTTCTGTAGAACTGACTCGATATTTCTCATAGGATCAATCATTTTTTGGGTTCAATTCCTGTTGATTATGCTCCCGTTGCCTTCGTTTCCCCCCGATGCCATCATTAACCAGGTATCCTTGAGTGTCGTTTAAAGTTTCTGGCACCGAGTCCCCAGCTGGGCGCTAGGCCAAGACGGGCCAAGACCCTCAGTGGGTAGCCCGGACGCGCCTGGGCCACGCGAAAAGTGTCCTGAAAGACATGGAGCAACTGCTGCAGTCAGAACAGGGGGTGGCTTTCCGAGCTGTGATGCCCTCAACCCGATCCCCATCCAGTCCCTGACACAACGCAGACAAGCAACGTGTAGTCACTCACCACCCCTTTCACGTCACTCCTTTGTTTCCTCTTTATTTCATCCCCTTAACTTGATCGATCGCTTCGCTTCGGTCGATTTTAATACATCCTCGCGTCTCAGCCATCGACGTAGCCTCACCCCCATCCGCAACCTTTCCCCGACCCGCCGTCACGATGACCCGCGCACAGCAGACCATCTCCATCGCCCTCCTGGCCTCTTCCGTAAGGCATCGCCGGCTTCTTACTCCGCAGCACTGGCAGCGGGATTGGTGTACCCTGCCAGTGTCGTCAACTAAATACCCGTCGCAGATCTTGGGGCTAACTTGAGCACTTGATGATATAGTTCTACCTGGCCCTCTTCCTCCAGCTGCTCCCGCTACCCGCGTTCGTCCAAACTGAGATCGTCCCTGTTGTACGTTTTCAATTTTTCTGTGCTCTCTTCCTCCATAACCTCCATCCAAGCCGCCGGAATGGAGTAGGTTTTCTACGAAAGTGAGTGATCGATCTTGCTAACATTTTTCGTTCCAGCTCCCCTTCTGGGCTCTCGTCTCCTTTGGCGCCTTCCTCCTATTCCGTCTGGGCTGGAACGTCATGACCTTCAACGACGTCCCCGAGGCTCACAAAGAGATCATGGCCGAGATCGAGCTCGCCAAGGTGGACCTGCGCAAGCTCGGCGTCGACGTCGACTAAATGGAGAGAGAAAAGAATTGGAGAGAGGAGCAACCAGCAACTTATGAGTCGGGATGTCGGCATCATTATTCAAACCAGTGCTGCGTAAGAGAAGGGGAAGGACAAGGGAAAACCCGCATGCGCCTGCCCACCGACATCGATCCCCTCCGCTTGCTGAGTTCTACGGTTGGAGTAATAAGCTGCGCTACAATATACAGCGTGCAAGGAGAAAGAAAAAAAAAGAAAGAATCCAAAATGGATGGAGGTTGGAAAATGGCAAAACATCTCAGGAGCTTAGGATGGCCAACGGTAGAATTCCGAACAAACCAGATGACGCTGCTGCCAGCTGTATGTAACCATAATGGGAAAATACGTTTGAAACGGGAGACCGAATTGCATTGTCTCTGACGGCATTGAAGAAAGTAGTAGTTTTTCCAAACAGACCCCTCTAGCTGGAGCCCTGCATGTTCATCCACCCATCCTCTTGTGATGAAGCCATCTATTATCTCCTCCGGAGAATTCTGGCACTACACCATGCTCGATATACTGACAATGCCATGTCATGCAGTGCCTGTATTGCAGTAGACAGGCCATGGTAGGTGGGTAGCAGATCTAGCTGCCCATGCTCATTTACTATTTATTATACACTACTTCTTGCCGTCTCCCACCAGCAGTGCGACAACGGTCTTGAGGGCGTCCATCGGCTCGTTGCCCCCTTGTATCAGCTGGTCAAACAGCTCTGGTATCCCGCTGATAATGCCCTTGTTATCGTGATGATGCCCTGCAGGATTAGCATAGTGGTTAGTACGAAAGTAATGGATTCCCTTCCCAAAATAAGGAAACAATAGACCAGAGTGCGCTTACATTTGCCAGGAACCTGCACCAATACGCCAATGCGGCTCTTGCCCTCCCCAGTCCAGTCGAAGTCGATCTTCCACTCGACTCGCACGCCCACATCCCCCGTGCCGTCTGAGCTCAGATCGACCTCGGAACTGGTCTGTCCGAGGAACGGGAGCAGCTCCGCCTTGCTGATGTTCCGCTGTGCTGCTGCCCTATTATTCCCATCATCATCACTGTCGTCATCATCATCATCTTCTTCCTCGCGCGCAGCAGCTGCTGCAGGCCGCCCGGCCCGTCCACGCCTCCTGCTCTTGCGCATCTTCTGGACGGACGCGAGAACGCGCCGCCGGTCCCCGAGCTCGACGCCGACGGCGCGCCAGAACCGCGCGCGCCGGCTCGCGAGGCGCGTCCACTCGGCCATGGCCCAGGTCAGCACGCCGATGTTCCGCTTGAGCGCGCTGGGGTTGATGCCTGCCGCTCCATCGATAATCCTGGCGATGAAAGGTCGCAGCTCTGGCGCGGAGATGGGGTCCAGGCTGGGCACTGCGAGCTCAGAGATGGAGAGTGTCTTGGTGTTGACGAGCATCTCGACGCGCGCAGCAAAGAGACCCAGCGGCGAGGACAACACGGATATGCTGTACTTCTGCATCAGCGCGTCGCTGCTGCTGCTGCTGCTAGTTTGGTCTTCATCGGGGGCATTGCGCGGCAGGAGACTCATCGTGGATGTGAAAACCAGGGGGGTGAAAAGCTGCAAGTACGGGCGCTCCTCGTTAACAGTCATGGCAATCGGGTGGTGTGAGACAGGTGGTGGTGGTGAGGCCTCTTTATCCTCCGCGGGTGGCTGGAACGGATCGGGAATCGACAAAGGCGCCCCTCCGAACGGCAGGAAAGACATTGGGTCCAGGGCTGCTTCCAGCCAAGCTTGAGCTGGATCAGGCTCCGGATCCTTTTCAGGAGGCAGCGCATGTCGGCGTAGGACCTCGAGCAGTGACTCCTTGTCCTGAACTTCCGGTGCCGCTGACTTGCTGCGTCGGCGAGAACTGTGCTGGTGAAGGTTGCTAGTCTCTCTCCGCGCGACTTCGAGATCAGCCTCGAGCTTCGCAACCTCGGCCAATAAAGAGTCACGCAGAGCTGTCTTTTCCGAAAATTGATCGATTTCTGGAACGCGTCGGGCAGGGTGAGGCTTGTTCGATGTTCCCTTGCTTTCATCCTGCTTTTTGCCCGGTCTCGACTTGTCGCGCCATAACGGCTGCTTCCCTTTCCCCTTCCTCGTCGGTGCGGGTCCTTTCGGACGGAAGGCAAGAGTAGGAGGCGGAGCTTTCGCAACCGTCTCAAAATCTTGAGGTCGCAGCGGCGGTTGTTTTAGCGGCGAGCTTCCACTCCTCAACTGTTCGGCAAGAGCCCTACTCCTACGAGGTCTTCTTGACGGGGAGTTGTGGATCCCAGCGGGTGAGGTGTTGATCGAGGAGGGGTCAGACATGCCTTTCTCGACTGGCGTCGGCGGTAGATCAGGCTCCTCAGGTTGGTGGGCGGGCAGGACGCCGCGCGGTGGCGAGCGGCGCAGAGCACGGCCCTTGAACGGACCTAGGAGCTCCTCCTCTTGGGCGGACGGCGGGGGTAGTGGTCGCGGGGAGGGCTTGTTGAGCGATCGCCGCGGCCTCGCACTCATCCCTCCCAATGACCGACGTGCGGCACCCTGTGATGCGCTCTGCGGCTCCTCCTCTGCGTTCGGGTCTGCATCAGGTTCCGAGGCTGGCGGGTTTGCGGAGGCGCCTCTTTGTGACCGCGTGCTTCGGGATGGGCCGTCACTCGCATCGCTGGACGCCTGGGGCGCGCTGGCTTGACTTCGCGATCGTGCAGCATCGCGCCTCTCTAAAATCTCGGGGTTCGCGCGCGCGAGGCTTGCTCTGGTTGGCGAGACGAAGGATGGGCGCTGGAGCCTCGGGGAGCGCCGCCGTGGTCCATCTGACGATCCGGAAGCGGGATCTGATCCGGAGACGGCGACGTTTGTGGTGGGTGATATTTTGCGCCGCTTAGGAGCAGACGTCTCCATGATATTTGGATTTCGTGTAGGGCGATATCTCGGAAGGGTCGACTATCAGCGGCGAAGCATGCCCGAGTTCGTAGCTATGGCCCACCGCTGGGGAGCGCATCTGTTGATGCGGGAATGTATACTTAGAAATGCAACGCGCCAATAGACCAAGAAGCTAATTGGCAACCACCAAAAAAGAAAACAGTTATTGAAAATTACTGAATGCTGAACCAGACCGAGTGTGTCGTGCGTCCCTGGAGAGAAAGAAACCGGATCAATTCTTCAATATCTCCTGCCAACGTGGGGTGGTGTTTTGCTGCAAGAGCTACACAAGATACTTTTCTAGGTATGGGTCGCGTCCTACCCGGCGGGTCTCAACCTGTAGCGCGTCGGGGTAAATAGTACGTACTTTCTGTAGTAGGAGCATTGAACACGGGAAGAAAATGTGGCGGCCCACTCCCCCTCGGTGTGGCTGTTCTACCCGTTCGTTCAACTGGCATCCATATCTGTGGCTGTGCTTCAACGGGGGATCTGCCACTGTTGATCAATGGCCTAGAGAGCTTGTGGTAGAATGACGTTCTTTACTAGCGCTTCCCGACTAAACCCCGGCCATTCTCGGGAAGTCGCCCTTTTTTCCAACTCATTACTAAACCCGCCGATAGAGGTTAAAAAAAAACAGCGCTCTGCACGGCAAACGTCACCAATCCACTCTCCCTCTATAACTTCTACGCCTGCTCCCCCTGTCTGGTCTTCTGCCTCTCCCTCTTTTGTCATTCTGTCAACTTTGCACATCACACAACCATGTCGCCAGCTACGACGCGCTCCCTCCTCAGGAGTGCAACGAGGTTCACGAGCGTCGCCGCTCGCCGCCCCATGTCCTCAGCGAAGCCTATCAACACCGGCTCTGAGCAGGCCCACCCCATCGGCCCCTTCTACGAGGCGATCCTGACCTCTACTCTTCACCCCACCCCCAAGACCAAGCCTGAGGAGCCCCCGGCCTCTGCAACCAAGGCCGCCAAGACTACCGCCCGGAAAGCAGCCTCGGCACGTAAGCACCCGCCTTACCGTTACCAGAACCTGTCGCTAATACCTAACTGATGCAGAAGCCAGCAGCGGAGAAGCAGTAGACGCGCCGAAGCCTGCCGCACCGACCCCGAGGCTCTCAGCAGAGCCGGCCACGGCGGAGGAAAAGGCGCGCATAATTTTCGGATCTCGTCTGGCGGGGCCCATCGAGCGGGCTGAGAGATTGCAGGCCATAAAGGACAAGAGCACAATGATAGCGGGCGTGCTGGTCCCCCCGAAGCCCGAGGAGCCAGACAACTGCTGCATGAGTGGCTGCGTCAACTGTGTATGGGACCGTTTTCGCGACGAGATGGAGGATTGGGTGGTTGCCAGCGCCAAAGCCGAGCAGAGATTAGAAGCAGAAAAGGCAAAGACGACGGGTCCTGCGACAGAACCGGTGCGAGCAGCGGGGGTGAATTCTGGTGAGGCTGTGAGCATGGATGACGACGGCGGCGGCAGCGATACCAATTGGCCAGTGGAGCGACCCAAGATCACCAAGGATCTGTGGGACGAAGATCTGTACAAGGGCGTTCCTGTAGGGATAAGGGAATTTATGAAGACAGAAAAGAAGCTAAAAGAGAGGCATGGAAAAGAGGGAACTATAGGCGGTTAGCAGTGTACTGATAGATTCAAGCGGTTGGTGCTCGTGCATGTGTGTATACTTGTATATACATAAAACCCTATACACTCTAGACCAAAAAGATTTTTAATTTCATAGACGGGCACAAGCCTCACACTGTCCTGCCTTACCTGGCACTTCTGCATTCCCAAGGTCATGTCGCGCGCTATTCACAAACCAATCCAATCCCGTAACTTTAAGGGAAATCCGGATCATATAAGGAAAGCTGCCCCTATGATGGAATGATAGGGATCCACATTGGCCAACTTTTGGGGTGATCTGGGCAGCTCTAACGGCGTAGTGGATCGTATTAGCAGATCGGCTCGGTCTATCGGGTGTCAACTTCAACCCTACAAGTTAACTTATTTGCTTACGCATTCTCGGTGAATCGGCCTCCAGGACTCGCCCCCACCCCCCATGGACTGTCTTCCTTCTGAGCTGCTATGCTTAGTGATTGACGATTCGTCCCGCAGCGATCTCAAGGCCCTGCGCCTGGTGAACAAACGCTTGGCCTCTCTGGTATCCCCTTTCCTCTTCAAGGACATCACCCTGGCGAGGAGCAGCGTCGCACCCGCTCGTTCTGCCTACCATGAAAGACTGTCCGAAATTCTTGCTGAGATCATTCCTATTGCGCCATACGTGGTCACCCAAAGCTCAAGACTTTATACAATTGTCAAGGTATTCGCCACGTAATACACATCTTCTTCCTGTGCTTCCTATTCCTGGCCGGACACTTTTCTAAAATCAAAATTCATGAGTTAACCTAGGCTCCGGCCGTATAGTTCCCCGGCAGAACAGTTGCAATGACCAGGGCAGATCTCTAGACTCGAATGAACTGGATTTGGAGCATTTGGACGATTTGGAGCCCGCAAGTGACAAGCATCAGCAATTCGAGAACATTTGGCCCAAGTGTGAAGGATACCGAGAAATTTGACGAGAGAAATACTCCCAAAGCTAAGGTTCTATGGGACGAGCTGAACGAGCGGCAAAGCTGCCAGCAACAAGAGCGTTGCAAACGCACTTAGGACGTTCCTCGAGGCAGCGAAACTGCTTCAAGAGGTTGAGATCGATCCCGAGCCCATCGCAGCCATTCTGGCATCCACCGAGTATATCCAGCAGACAGAGTATGCCACAGTGCGTATTGGAGCGAGCACCGCAAAGAACTGTTTCCACTGATTCAGCGCGCTGCTCCCGCTCCGCCGGTGGAGCGCCATCAGGGTGTTCGGCCACGAAGCCCCCCGAGCTGTGCCGGCTTCCGCTCGCGCACACGTCCGCTGCGGCGCTGGGACCCGTATACCGAGTCCTTGCCGCCTTGGACGGGGTGTGTGAAAAAGACACCGCCGGCGGGTACGAAGACTGACAGGTATTACTCGGAGTTCGAAAGAATAGAGTCCCCCGTGCTGAGCTTTTCTTTTGTAAAATCACAGTATTTAGTCTAAAATGGGACCACATATAATGACTAGGTGTCATAGTTTTGGCCCTTGTGTTTACGAATAGAAAAGGTCCAATGGGCCAGAGCATTGCGCATGTTGAACGGGTGAGAAAGGGGGAAGATATCATGTACACAGGCACATATTTGACAACTATTCATTTGCTTATTTGTCCATAACCATTCAACGATGAAGTCAGACATCTGTCCACCCAATCCGTGAATATTTCTACTCAGCTAGCGGTGCGGAAACAGCTTGGAGCGCAGTGCTCAATGACTCTTCGTGTTTCTCGGCGTCATGTACACAGGAAGCGGTCCCTTCTCATAGAGCGTGAATACTTTCACATTTTTCATCCAGTCCTTAGACGCACTGTCGATCCTAAGGTCAAAGTTCCAGACGATTCTAGCAAGAATTGACCGCATCTCGACCAGGGCCAAACTGTAGTCATATATTAGCTAGTGCGGCTACTACCCAGGAGAGGGGGATTCCGTGTACTTTTGGCCAATACAGTCTCGAGGACCAATGGAAAATGGATGGAAGGCGTCTCTTTTGTCATTCGGAAACAGGGAATCATCAAGCCACCTATCGGGAATGAAGTCGTCGGGTCTGGCAAAGTTTCTCGAATCGTGGTATAGGGGCCACTGAGGCATGCCAACCAGCGTCTGTCCGCCAAACAAGAGTAAGCATCCAAAACATGTATGTTAACCTGGGTCGGCAGGGATAAATGACGAAGAAATCGGCTTACACCACCGGGGAGGAACTTCCCGCAGATGAACTTTCCTGCCGGCGGGATGACACGGGGAATTTCGCCCGCAGCAGCCGGGAAAACGCGCATGGTTTCGCGCAGGACGGCGAGCATGTACTTCAGCTTCTGCACGCTGGTGAACGTGATTTCCGCCTCTGAGGCAAACGTCGAGCGCACCTCTTCGGTCAGCCGGTGGAGCACCTCTGGGTGCGTGCACAGGAGAAAGGTCGCCCCGCTCAGAGTGGTCGCCGTCGTCTCGGACCCGGCCATGATCAAGGTTCTAGCGTTGGTCTCGATCTCTATATCGGTGAGTTTCTGTATCCAAAGGTGTCAGTTTGGGGCTATACAAGCTGTGGAGAACACGAAATGTGCCCCTTGACATCTGGTAATCTTTTTCTTTTGGAGGGGTGTATTCTTTCTGTTCCTCTATGTGTTAACTCACATCAGTGCCTGTGGAACCACCCCTGATCATCGCCTCCATAATGTCGGGGCGGCTGGTACCCAGCTCCCTGCGCTTGGCCACCTTCTCCTTGACCAAGGTCTCGTACTCGCGTATCTGGTCGTCGATCGCCTTCCCAGCGAACACGCGGAGCCAGTACTGGACGCCGGGCCACACGTACGTGATCTGAGTCAAGATGGTCGCCTGTCTGACCACGGAGAAGATCATGGCCACCCACGGGTGGTAGCTCGCGCCCTCGAGGCAGCCGAACGGCTCCGCGAACGCCAGGTCGCCGATGATGTCGAACGTGGTCCAGTTGTACCAGTCGACGACGTCGAGCGGGGCCGCTCCGCCCCCGCACCGCTCCCTCAGCCTCGAGATCAGCAGATCGATGTATCTGGTGATGAGGGGCTCCTGCTCCAGCAGGGCCTGGGCAGAGAAGGCCGGCCCGAGCACGCGCCGGTTGCGCCGATGGGCCTCGGTGTGGGTGCCGACTATCCCGTCTTTCATCGCATCAAAAAAGACCGGGTCCTTTTGGTTCTCGCCACCCTCATCCTTCTGGTAGCCCATTAGGCCCCTCCACGCGCTGGGCGTGAGGAAGGACACATGGTCGGGGCTGATGCGGACCACCTCGCCGTACTTCTGGTGCAGCCCGAGCATCCTCTTGTGGCCGTCGCCAGAGGACTGCACGACGGCGTTGGGGATCTTGGAGATGGCCCACAGCTTAGGGCCCGGGATGTGCCGCAGCGGCGAGATGGCGAGGTTGTAGAAGGCATGTGCAAAGTAGTATGTTACGACCTACAACTTTAACGCGTGAACACTCGGCATGCTATTTGCGGCCTTGGCAGACAATGGGTAAATTCAGAACAAGCGGGGAAACATACCGGCAAAATAACGAGCAGACCCAAGGCTTTGGATAGCCCCAAGTCGGAGAAGAAGCTTTCGGCAGGAAGAGAGGCCATGGGCAACAAATGCCACTTAAATGAGAAATGAGCGACGTCTTCACGATACAGAGAGCCTTGACAGGAGAACGTTTCCAATTGAATTATATTGAGGCGACGTATGTCCATATTTAAACACCTGTCGACTGTAATCGATGAATCAGGGTTTTCCACCCATGCGCCTCTATAAGCACTTGCAATGCGGAGTTCATGCGACGGTGGGGTGCCAGAGAAACTGTCATCCAATTAACATTTCCCATTGAATATATATGACCGCTTAGGCAGTTATACAAATTCTTCCCATCCAAAGCTTAACGCCTTTTCGTGCCCACGGAGTATACTTACCAGACAATTCCAAAACTGTGGCTGCCCCATCCTGAATAGAAGACTCCTTGGTAAGCTGCCTGCCGCTCCAAAACTTTTTCTTTAATCGAGGTCTTGCTCGCTACTGATACCCAAGCCAACCGAGGAAGGGGAAAAATAAAGCCAGCGAGGTTCCACCGATACTACGCAATGGCTTTGTTACCTGTATCGCAGGTGAGTAGCCGTCAGCAGGGCGGGTATGTAATCTTAGCACCCCACCCAACACCACGGAATACCCGCTAAGGAGTACACCGTCCGCGGAATATCCGTGGAGTTCTGATATGGCAACCCTATCGAAATGAGCACATTGCAGGCGCCAGGAGGAGAAAATAGAAGTTTGAGTTATCCTTTTTATAGTCTTGTCAGAGATTGACAGTTCCCCAATAGAAGATCACGACCACCCGATCAACCAAGTGGAGAACGATGACCAACCAAGATTTTCCGAGCTGCAATACGTTGAGAAATCATGCGTGCCTTGCAGTATACCCAGCTCCAGCCGTTAAAGGAGATCCAACCTCTGACCTGATAATTCCCCTTACCTTTCCGAGCAGAGCTTGTTCAATCAATTTTTGGAAAATAGCCCTGTAAGGACACTAAGCACGAATCGATGACAGTCACGTTCTTCTTTCCATTCGTAGGTTTGCCAGGAAGCTGTATAGTAAGGTATACTACGTCGCAGGGGGTTTCAACCCCACCTTGTCCATCGGGACATGTTCGACCATATCCATTACAGAACTGCAGGGAAAGGTTCGACGAAGTCCTGCTAGTATGCGTGTGCGCGGATTTCTAGTTAAGCAAAGAATACCCCCAAGGGACTCGAGCCGCTTCACTTGCAGATTGTTTGAGCCATGTTGATGATGCTGCTGCTATGCAAAGACTTCTGTGTTGTTAACACACCTCCCTGACACTAGATCACCTTGCCAACTCTAACTTGAAAAGACCACTGCGATGAAACCGACTGGATTGACTAGCAGCAGCGAGCACTTCTTGGGGGTTGAGAGAGTTTCTCGATTATAGAGGGGAATTCGACAAAAGGTTCCGCAGTGGTAACTGCCTGCGGCCGATTATCTCGTGTCTGGTCTGGACTATTGGCTAGAAAACGCCAGTGAAAGAGCCGTCGGTCAAGCCATGTGCGAGTAACTGAATCACAAAGTTTGATGGAAACGGAAATCACGCCTTGCACATATATGTGGTGGTGTGCTTACGCCTATCTATAAGTCGAACCTCCTTCTCCAGCCCGCGATGAAGTTTCAGGCCGGGTTTTGTGGATTCTCAGGACATCGCAAACATAAGCCGAGGCAAAATCGGAGACCTCTCGCGTTGTCCTACGTGATCGTGATGGACGTGGGAGAGGACTAAAGTTCACCGAGCGGCTTGGCGAATGTCGCTGCCAGCCCAGTACGTACCCGCGTCAATCTCTCCCGCTCAATCACTAGCGAGTCTTGGCCGCCACTCGACCTAATGTACTGCAACGTTTCAGTGGAAGATTGCCGTAATAAGGTATTGAGCTATGTCGAACGATTACCACTTGCGACCTTGATAGTGCTAGACAGAGCGGCAGAGCTTGATTGGAGATTTCCGCCGCAGCCCAGCCTAGATGAATGAATCTTGCGAGTTTAGAGTTTGTGTTGTTATTTTCCTTTTAGACCTTGCGTCCTTTTTTGTTTGTTTCACTCATGCGTATGTCAATGTCGCACAATGCACCACGTCATAACTGCACGAGCAAGGGGGTTCGCATCAGAGATAACCTTTTGTGCTGCTGTCACGCTGACATGATGAGTGACCATAAAAAAGTGATGGGATTTACGTACGCTAAATCGAGGTTTCTCTTATCTCTTGAGATCATCGAGATTGGGGAGGTGGGTAAGCACGAATCCTTCCCACAGTCGTCTCATCTCCGAGTGGGACATGCAAATTTCTCCTCTTCTAGGATTCCCGTTCATGGCGGCGCTTGGCAGTAGGTGTTTTTGGGGGGCTTCTAAGAGAGGACTGTAGTGCTTAGTGCAGCGCCGATGCTTGATTCCCCTCTCATCCTCTCCTTTTTTGTCTCTCCCTGTGTGCCATGGAAGGCCAAGCAAACGCTCGTTAGTAATGGCGCGCTCCAAGCCTCTTAGCGCCTACCGTAATCATCAGGGCCAAGAGGTCATCGCTGTAATCCATGTGCGGGGTGGCCAATTGATCGGGCAAGAGCTGGGAGAGGGTGGCACGACGACTCCACTGATGCGTCTGACAAGGAAAACATCCCACCGATGGTTGCATATCTTCCCAGGGGGAAGCAAAATACGTTCAGTTGAAGAAGAGAAAAGGAATAGACAAAACGCCGGCCCTGTTGACGGGACGTCACGATATTTCTCACTGCCGGATACACTTGTAGCACCTTACCCTACCGGGTCGTAGGGTTCCCCCTCTCTGGCTGGCGGGCTGAACTTAATTTAAAATGCCGGCCTCCCGCTGCCGCACGCGACCAGGGAGTAGGAGCAGGAGCAGGAGCAGGGGAGAAGGAGGCGGACAGGCGGATCTGCCGACAGGGTTTATGCCTTAGTTACATTGCATCAGGTTTTATCGACAGCCACCACTCACCACTCCTGTCCAAACCACAACAGATCTTCAAATCCATCACGCAGCCCAACAGCGACGTGAGGTAAATTGACTAACGACGTAACTGGCCAATGGCCACACTCCCTCGCCTTGGGGTACGGCACGGAGATTTTGCTGCTTTCAGTCACCCGGGACGTGCCTCATGTCGTCCTGCCCACCTCATTGCCATCGTGGCTTGCAGATGGAGATAAAGGGGTTGGGGGGGGGGGGGGCATTTTTACCCCAGGATTGGGGCGTTGACTACTCCACTACACGGACTACCCCGAGCAGGAGTTGCGGAGAGCAGCGGTGATTGATTGTACATCCTCCCTGCGCTGCGCTGGGCTCTTCCGCCTACACAGGATACGGGCCGATTGCAGAGTTTTGCTAATGTTCTAGTGTCGGACTTCGGGATCCCTTAGTAACCACCAAAAAAACCAAAGCGCCTCCCGAGGTCTCCCAGCCGTCGCTATCAGCCGCTAGACAGCCCTTGGGTTGGGTAATGTTTGAGGCTACTGTACCAGTAGGAGTAGCAGGAGTGGCAAACCTGGCTGTCGATAAGGAAAGAAGGACTAATGTTGGGAAGTATGTTGCTTGCGCGTTATCTGGTGCGGGAAAAAGAACTGAATCAGTGCCCAGAGAGGCCGTCCAATTTGCCACGTCTGCCATCAATGGTTAATTCTGCACGCCCCGTATAGCAAAGGTACTTCGATATGCACCCATGTAGTTGTTTCTCGTCCTTCTAGAAGAGGTGTTTACAGGAGGGCGACCCGGCCAGCCACGGTTCATGCCGACAACTTGCAGCTTGAGCCAAGAACAACGCCTCCCAGAGCCAGTTGCTCTCTGGGCCCTGATAGCCGTTGGTTTCCGCAGCTTGACTGCTTGTTTAGTGAGCTTGTCCTGCTTGGCCGTGCTTGGATATGCTTGGCTCAGCCTTGGCCGAGAGATATCAACACCTGCGCATTGGGGGCACGTACGAGACTACGTAGGCACCAGGTCCAGCAGCCTTGCTTCGGGGTAAGCTTCCACTGCTTCCACTGCTTCTAGCGCCGCCCGCTCACCCATCTTCCCCGGTCAGCACCGCCAGTCGTTCGCGCAAAGTGGGCTGACGTTCTAGCGGGAAGCCTCTCTGACGACATGCCTGTTCAGGAAGTCGTCTCCGTCCCCATTTCACTGGGACGCCCCGCCAAACCGGCTACTGCACTCCAACTTAAACTCGACCCACTCCCGATGCTACGTGCGAGGCCTATGCAGCACTATAGTACATCCTATGTACGCAGTGGTTGCAACAATGGGCTTGCTTGTACCTGCCAACCGTCATCCAGAGGCAATTGTTGACTCGTTGACCATGGTGCTCTGTGATAACCCACGTTCGCCTGAAGGTGTCTCGAACCGCCCCAGCTCTTTGCCATCGATCCCCGGTCTGAGCCAAGCGCTCCCCATCCCCACCCGGGTAGCTGTACCCCCCTTCCTTCTGGATCTATCCATATGCAAACTTTCGCCGGTGGCCAGATAGAGATAGACTGCCGCCTTTGACTGGCCTGGATACTCAAATTCCCAGCCGGGCCTGTAAGCTTGGCTGGTTTACTTACATAGTACATTTGCCTCCTTAGATTGTAGGATCTGGCGCCAAGATCATGGTTGAGCTATCGCTGCTGCAGACTAGCCACACCCACTCGGGGATCGGCAACTAGTTGCTCATGTCTCGCCGTCTACGCTTTCTCAGACATCAGACAAGATAAAACGGTGCTTGTTCCCACGCCCCCCTCATCATGTCTCTCCATTCCTTTGCAACACAACAACGGTAGAGCTTTGTGCCACGCGACATCCTAGGATCCAAAATGTGTACGTATTAGACTCTGGTCTCGTGTTTAGAGCATCGCAGCCGACACGCTCTCTTTTGCGTTATGACTTTCCACTAACACAAAACACGTAGCGTCCACGCACGAGAATGCTGCCACGTACGTGGACAGCGAGAAGATGGACCACGTCCCTCCTGGGGACGCCCACAACCCTTACTTGGCCAACACCCTGAAGGAGGACTATGAGGGCAAGCCCACTGACGAGGAGCTCAAGACCCTGCGCCGCGTCCCCGCCAACATCCCCACTCTCGCCTACATGCTCTGCATCGTCGAGTTTTGCGAGCGTGCCTCCTACTACGGCGTCCAGCCCCTCATCTCCAACTATGTCAACCGACCCATGCCCAACGGCGGCAATGGCTTCGGCGCGCCTCCCCCGGGTGACCAGCAGACTGCCGGCGCCCTCGGCATGGGTACCCAGGTCGCCAACGCCGTGAGCCAGTCCTTCAGCTTGCTCGCGTACGCGCTGCCACTGATCTTCGGATACCTCGCCGACACGCGCACTGGTCGCTTCCGCATGATCTTCTGGGGTGTCTTCGTCTTCGGTATCGCTCACATACTCATGTGCGCTGCAGGTGCGAAGGATCTGTTGGCCAACGGCATGGCCAAGGTCCCTTACTTCATCTCGCTCTACATACTGGCTATTGGTGCTTGTAAGTTGTTTTATTCTCCCGATTTCCATTAACTCGTGATAAATGCTAGACTTGTATGAGTCTATCGAACTTCGAGAACATGTAGCGCTGACAACTTGCTTCTGTCTAGCTATGTTCAAGCCTTGCGTTTCTCCCTTACTCTTGGACCAGCTGACCACCACTGTCCCCCATGTTGTGACTCTCAAGAGCGGAGAGAGAGTCATTCAAGACCCCGAGTCCAGTGCGGAGAGAATCATGCTGTGGTTCTACCTCATGATCAACATTGGTGGCTTCATGAACGTCGCCACTGCCTACTGCGAGAAGTATGTTGGCTGGTGGCTGGCTTTCTTGGTGCCCGTCTTCCTGTATCTGCCTCTGCCGTTCATGCTCACCTGGCTGCGCCCTCGCCTCATCCTCCACCCCCCGGGTGGTAGTGATCTTGCCAACGTAATGAGGGTCCTCGGTGTCTGCCTCCGACATGGTGGCATCAGCAAGATTGGCCGACATGGGTTCTGGGATGTCGCCAAGCCTTCGGTCATCGCCGCAAGGGGTCTCAGCATCAACACCCAGTGGAACGACCAGTTCGTCGATGATGTGCGGCGTACCTTCCAGGCCACCGGTATCTTCTGCTTCTTCCCCATCCAGTATATCAACGACAATGGCATAGGCTCTTCAGCCAACTTCTTGTCGACTATGCTGACTACCAATGGTGTCCCCAATGATGTCATTGGTAACTTCAACAGTCTTAGCATTATCCTGTTCGCCCCGATCCTCAACTACGGATTGTATCCGTTCCTGCGCAAGATGGGAGTTCACTATGGTCCTATTGCTCGTATCACGACCGGATTGGCTCTGTCGTCCATCGGTGGTGCGGGTTACGCCGTGCTGAACTACTACGCTTATAAGGAGTCGCCCTGTGGCAACTTCGGCTCCAGCGACTGTGAGATTGGCGACGGTGTCGCACCCATCACCATTTGGTGGATGGCCATCCCCTACGCTATCGGCGGCATTTCGGAGTTGTTCATCAACGTCCCGGCATACGGTATCGCCTACTCGCGCGCGCCCGTCAACATGCGTGGTCTCGTCTCGGCCATCAACCTGTTCAACACTGCCGTTGCCTACATCATCGGCCTAGCCTGCTCCGCCGTCATCACCGACCCATACCTGACCTGGGACTTTGGCGGCCCCGCCATCGCTGGCGGTATCCTGACCATTGTCTTCTACTTCACGTTCCGCCATATCGACAAGGAGGAGTACGTCCTCAGCCAGAACGGCGACTACCACCTCGACAGCACCGGCACGATGGCCGTTGTTGGCGAGAACGAGCTCAACAAGAGCGGCAACCGCCCGGCTCCCATCGCTGACAACGAGGAGATGATGATCTCGCAGAAGATGTGAGATCTAGGGGATATATATGATAATATTGCGTTGCTAGGACACAAACGGAAGGTTTCTGCATAGGAAATGGTTTCTGAGGTTATGTGCAGTAGCTATTGTACACGCTGGACTGTCGTGTGAATGACTCCTTGCACCTTTGTGGCTCGACTAGAGCTGTAGGAACGTTTCAAATACAGCTATTATTTCAGAGGCATCATTCCACTTTTTCCTCTTTGTGGGAAGTTAGAATCCTTGACTCGCAACGTGATGACTGAAATTTGGGGAAACCTGGTTATACGCCAGCTCCCCATCGTCGTTGATCAAATGACGAAAAGGGGAAACTCAAAGTGACAAAAACCGAGAGAGGACTGGAAGGTAAATCGTAAGAGATTAAGTTCCATCAAACCTTCGTGTCTTTGGAGGAGAGAACATGATACAATCTGCACCATTTGACACACTCGATATTTATTTCCGGATCAGAAATCGAACGAGCACAGTCAAGAATCTGCGGTCATAGAAGATCCCAATGATCATAGTTTTCCGTAAATATTTAGCCTGATGTCAAAATAAGTGTCAAAACACAAGAAGGTCTGAATGATATTAATTAATTAAGTAGTTAGTTAACTGAGTTGTCTTCCTGCTGACTATAAGGAAGTCTAACATAGTGCGAATGAATTCCCCAAGTCAGACACGTCTTCATGCTAGCACATGTCTGCTCCTTGCGGCCACACCTAATGCTCCTATGGCCCAACACTGAATCCTAGGCCGATACATGCCCAAGCGTACGAGTCACTGGGGCTGAAAACAGCGCCAGACTGGTTGTTGAAGCCCAGTTCCACCAGCCCGTTGGTACCGTTCCCGGGTGTCCAAGTCGGCCAATTGTCGAAGTTCTTCAAGCCGTTGGCGGGGTCCTTCGCGAACGCGACCCAAGCCGCTTGCATGTAGGTAGACACGGCGACCTCCTCGGGCGTCGTCGAGTGGTTGGGGAACGGGCTGCCGGCGGGCTCGGGAAGCGCGTACGTTCCGAAGACCATGGGCAGCTCGGCGGAGTGGTAGGATCCGAGCCAGGAGAAGGGATTGATGTTGTCCCATACGCCGAAGTAGCGGTAGTGATACACCGGGACGGTGAAGTTGTGGCCCAGCTGGCGAGTGTACACTTCTTCGGTCAGGGGGCACACCATGTCGATGAAGTCCAGGTAGTCTACTTGGGTCTGATTGACACCGATCGTGTACGGGTCGGCTGGGAAGGAGACTAGTGCAGCGAACTCGTTGTCGTTGTTACCAAATAGACCCGGCTAAAGAGATGAGGATCAGCACTCGCACTCATGGTTGAAGTAATCATTAAAACCCAATGACACGGCTGCACTTACGATTGGTGCTACTCTGCCCAAAAGGCCCCGCTCGCTATAGTTGCCGAAACTCGTCTCGTTGTCAGCTTGCGGATTGAAAGAAAACGACTTGCCACCGTTGGCCGTGCTATTATAGTGGTTCAAGACAGCGATAAGGTCCTCGGCAAGGACATTCTGCATGCAATCAAAGACCTCATACTCATCGCCTTGAGTACAGTTCACCTGATCTGCGAGGTAGGTAAAGTTGGTATGATTAGGGTCCTTGACAGTGGAGAGCACAATGGCGCCTGACTCTTGAATGTAGCCTTGAGTGTATGTGTTAGAAGCAGGAGGGTAACTCAAAGGTAGACAAGAAAAACTTACCGGAAATAAGAGGATCATCTGGCCACGCGTACAGATACGCACCAACAGCCGAGGAACCAGAGGATTGACCGAAAATTGTGATACGCGCGGGGTCACCACCGAAAGCTTCGATATTGTAATACACCCACTCAATAGCCTTGCGCTGGTCTAAGAATCCAGGATTCAAGTTCCGATCTCCCAACGCCGCAGCATTCGGAAATCCGAACAGGTTCAAGCGGTAACTAAAGAGATTAGATGCTTGCAGGTCAAATAATGGTATAAGCTGGATGCTTACTTGATGGAGACGACGATCATATCCTGGTGGTTCTTCACTATGTAAGCACCGTCTTTCCATGGCGTGTTGGAACAGCTGGAAGTCAATCCACCGCCATGAATCCACAGCATGACCGGAAGGAGCTCATCATTGTGGGTGGTGGGAGTCCACACATTCAGGGACAAGCAGTCCTCAGACGTAGGAAAACCCGCAGGTATTTCGTCAAGAAGAAGGTACTCTGTGAAGACAGTCGTCGATCCAGAGTTGTACTGAATGCAGCAGTCACCGTAAGCTGTGGCATTGAGGGTATAGTTCTCTGGCTTCTTGGATTGGGGTGGCCGGAATCGGAGCTGTCCGACCGGCGGCTCCGCATAGGGAATTCCAAGGAACTTCTTGACGTTGGGGATTTCAGGGTCGATGAAACCTTGGACCTTGAAAAGACTTGTTTCGACTAGCACATCGTTACAGGCCTGGACCAAGGGGACCAGACCGGCGAGATACAGCGCAACAGCGCCACCGATGGGAGATCGACACAGCATGATGAGATCTTGGCGGACTGCCTCCTAGTAACTTCTTTTGGCAGTACGTGCAAGTAACCGGGCTGTAAAAAACGCCATTTACACCCCCTTCATATACTACACCGGGTTCCATCTTGACTTTTGCCTTGTGTAATTGCCGTCGTATCCCTGCTGAAAGAAATTTCGGCTAACCACCGGTAAAAGCTTGTCTTTTCCTCTACTTGAACACAGCCGTCTTGTATATCCGTCTCGGTTATTTGGTTCTTCTTTCTGGGGAAAACCCGGGGAATGCGGGGGAAAGTCCTCAGGGAATGGGCATCATTACCGATTGTCGTTAAGCTTCTCCCAGAATCTGTTCTATGTGGGGCACACAGCGTCCACCTGATCCTATACCTTCTAGGGGCGGGAAAACACTTATCCTATTGATAACCTCTTGTTTAGATGTATATGAATGACATCAAAGCTACTGCTGGATCCAACTATGCTGTGCGTACAACAGCGGTACTTTCGTGATTCGATATGTTGCTCAATATATCGAGTGCTTCAATTACCGTAGTAGTCATTAAGCTGAGCATCTTGATTCTCGATTTTTCTTTTTAGAAGAGTGAGAGTCGCCAAAAAATATCATAGAGTTAGAATGGACAATAGTCGATCTATTTTACTCTAGAAGTCGAACAAGGCCGCCAAATTTGAGTATAAGAGCGGTGTGCAGTTTGTAGACCGGGGAGCGGTTATTCCACAACCATGGGAGGAATCTAGCAGTGTGGATACCAAGACAGGGAGGTTCACGGTTCAGTATCGACGTGAGATATTAGATCAACGCTTGTGACGTTCATGTTAGGTACAGTACCCACTCAGTGAACTTGGCTAGTTAGGTTTATACCCATGCTCAACTCTACGGGCAGTGAGCGAGTTAAATTGGTAGAGCAAACGCTACTAAAATATCAGATCACATGACCTGTTGCCTTGCAACTTGTTTAGGCAGCAGAAGCCACTTGGCATGCGATATAAAAGAAATTCGATGGTGTGAACACATCTTCAAAACAATCATCTTTCTTATACTTCTCTTGAATAATATTTATCGTCAGCACCTGTAAATATGACATCACCGACAGATACAGCACCCACAGATGAGTTGCATGCTCTTCTACATTGGTCTGTTTATGGCCGAAGAGGTCAGCCTTCGGCCCGCCGTGTCGAAGCTGGTAACAGGGGCCTTAAGCCATTCCACCTACCCGTTACGATAACCTGGGATGTCCCTGTTCCCCGAGCGGAGGTTATGAAAATTATCAATGGGTTCGCGCCCACCGAAATGGAGGACAAGTGGTTCGTTTACTCCGATGGCCCGGATTCCGAGGGTAAATTCACTATCCACCTGCATCGGAGCTGGACTGGCATCAAGATAGTGGCCTTCAAACTGCAGATTCCCGTAGGCGATGACGGGAAACCCAAGGAAGAAGATGCGAAAATCTATGAGCTCACCTGGGAATCGGATAAGGAGCTCTGGGGCACCCCTTACGAGGAAGAGGCAAAGTCGACCGCCCTGGGGGTTTGCAACTGGGTGTTGCATGTGGAGTTGGAAGCTGCCGACAAAGACAAAGAGAGCTCCGGTAGCGGCACAGGCTCAAGTACATAAAGACTTTTACTACTCTGGCTACAACCACTCCCGAATCGTAGCTTAGTTGTATAAAAAAGTACTGTTTTGGGAGTCTAAAGTCATAAGGATCTGTCTATGTTTCCCATCAGGGGAGGCCCCCAGCATAGGATGCACCACGACACGGAGAATTCCTCATTTCAGCTCTTTTGATGGTCACAAAGTTGTCATAATCCAACGTATCATCGCGTTCCAATATTTAGTCAACAATTGGCAGGTTCAAATAAAGGTCCATTTTCGTGATTGTCAACCCTGTCACACTTTGATTCTTATTCATTGACGATAGAACTCGCCTTGACGGATGCCAAATAGTCTAATGCCTTTGTTTGATACACATTTGCTATCTTGGCACCATTTTTAAGGAGCAACTGCGTAGTTGCTTTGTGTCCATAAAAGGCTGCCAAGCCTAATGGGGTAATACCTTCATTATTTGTGGATTCGATATCGGCCCCATGATCAAGAAGTGTTCGGATAGCCTTTTCGTTCCCATTAAAGGCTGCTATAGCTATCGGGGAGTAACCGCTCTTGTTTTTGGAATCGATATTTGCTCCTCTGCGAAGAAGCAATTGGATGATTTTTTCGTGTCCCTGAGAGACCGCCAAAGATAACGGAGAAAAGCCTTTAGGATCCTGCGATTCGATGTTTGCCCCATGATCAAGAAGTAGCTGGATGACCTTTTCGTTTCCGCGATAAATCGCTTGAATTAGTAAGATGTTACCATTATTGACTGTAGACTCGATATCTGCTCCTTTGTCGAGAAGTAACTGGATGGATGTTTCGTGCCCATAATAGACTGCCAAAGCCAATGAAGAAAAACCTTGAGGATCCTTGAATTCGATATCTGCTCCTTGTTCGAGGAGGAGTTGGATGGCTTTTTCGTGTCCATTAATAGCTGCCAAAGCTAATGGGGAATATCCATTCTTATTCTTAGACTCCATATCTGCCTTTTGTGTGAGAAGCAGTTGGACGGCCTGTTCATGACCATTAGAAGCCGCCAAGGCCAACGCAGAGTAGCCATTATTTGTCTTAGACTCAATATTTGCCTTGCGTGCGAGAAGCAGCTGGATGACCTTCTCGTGCCCATTGGAAGCCGCCAAGGCCAATGGAGAGTAGCCATTATCATTCTTAGATTCGATATCTGCCCCGTGATCAAGAAGCAGTTGAGCAGTTTGTTCATATCCACCATAAGCTGCTAAAGCTAATGGAGAATAGTTGACATCGTTTTTAGATTCGATATTTGCCTTCAAATCGAGAAGGAGCTGGGTGGCTTTCTCGTGTCCATAGTAAGCCGCTAATGCCAAGATGGAAGTGCCTTTGTTGTTCTTAGACTCGACATCCGCTCCTTCGGCCAACAACAGCTCGATACCGGGCCAATTCTTTTCAAAGGTGGTGACGTCCCAAGATGCTTTCAAAGCGGAACAACAAGCCTCATTTCTGCTTTTCTTGTCCACGTCTGCTACCAAAAGCTTATGAAATATTGATTTTGCACCTGCAGTAGCAGCATACATCAATAACGTGCCACCTTTCTGGTTTACCGTCTTTGTATCGAGCCCTAGGGTTAAAAGATAGTCGAATAACAGCTGATTATCGAATCGGGTTGCCACCATAGCAAGTTGCGGAACATCCTCGGTCATCAAGTCAATGATTTCTTCTTCAACTGGAAGAAAGACTTCCAGCAGGTGCTGTACGATGCGAGCGGGCCAATTCTCGGCTTCTCTAGCTTCGGGAGTTTGCTCGTCACGGAGGGCTTTGAGCAATGACTGAGTTTTGGCAGTGTCATCTTGGATTTCTCGCTCTTCACGGCTGATCTTGCTCAGTCTTCCCTTGAGGTAATCACTGCGTCGAGGGAATGCTTGTGTAATACATGCCCTGGACGGGATCTCCTCTTCCGAATACTCCGTAGGAGTAGGTATACTCTTCACTTCCGTCACTTTCATGCTCAGTTTCCTTCTCAGCTCCGTTGCCTCCACAGAAAGCTCGTGGCTTCTTACTAGTTGATTTGCAAGGGTTTGATAAAGACCCAGCTGCGTCAACTCGTTGGATATATCCAACGTGTCGGTGATCTCATCGCTACTCTCAAAATTCAGATTGAAGGCTTTGTGCCAGCGTTGAGCTTCTGACGTAACGTAAAAGCGTGTGTTTATCACGCCATTGTAAGCACTGTGATTTTCCAGAAGTGATACCCCAAGCTTGTCGAAATCTTCGGCAATAGCACTCAGAACATTTCCTCTAGAACACACCATAACTCGATGATGCGTTCTGGGCCATCCTAAATCCAAAGCAACAATGGTATCGAAAGACCCACTTTGTCCGTGACGAAACCTGGCCCATATTCGTTGAGGCTCACCGTTCTTGTCTGTCAATGGTACGATTTCATTGGTATCTTGAGACCAACACGAATGTGGCACAACTTCTATGAGTTTCAAGCTTTTCTGAGGCGAGTTTTCCACGTATAGGCTATATTTTCTTTCGAGCTTTGTACTTATCTGCATGGTGTTTACACGCAGTTGAATCGAGTCCATAGCTGCATTCAAAGAATCTCTTGCCAGTGAGATAAGAGGGGCGTTATGAAGTCTGCGGTATTGACGGTGCTGACCATAAGATGTTTCAAGCTGAATTGGCACGCCAACTATCTTGCCTTCTTCAGTTATTCGCTCAGAGTTGATAACAAGGAAGTGCTGGCCATTTTGGTCTGTATGCAAACGGCGTTGAACTTGCAAGCTTCCACCTGAAATACGAATCGGTTCCGGGAAAACATCAACCGACTCGGAGGGGATGATCTGCCCACTATCCCAGAAATCTGCTGGGCTACTTGCCAATGACCCCTGTGACAGTTGGCTTGAGGAGCCAATGCTTTCTTTGGTCCGAGACGGGCCCCAGGCCAAAATGGTGTCGTCTGGAATATGTCGAAGAATTTCTTCTTGTAACCGTACAAATGCTCGATCGCCCTCTCCATAAATCATGGTCATAGATATGTTGAAGATACCCAACAGGCAATACGCCATATCTTCCTTCCGTTTCGTGACTCTATTGGCTGCCCAGGACATGCGCTGTGCCACACTCGCATCTTGCATGTCGGCGTTGTTTAGTAAGAATATCCTCGGAATGCCAGTAATAGCCACCAATTCGGTGGAAAGCTGCTGTTTTGTTCCCAACGGATTCCATTCAGCATCATAGAATTGTACGGTTCTAGGAGCGATGAGCTCCTGCAGCGTCCAACCCCTCGTGAACCAGCGGCTTCCCCGGAATGAAACCTGTAGTTGAGGAGATTCCCCGCCGCTGGAGACGTCGGAGAGATAGACGTAGCACACGGTGGACTCCTTATACCACCGAAACATGGAGTTTATTGCCTCGCTCAGCTCGACTGCGCTGGACTTGTCGATACAGCATGTATCAATCCAGACGTAAGAAAGCCCATCCTTCCGAGCTTGAGCACAGCAACCATCGAACTTGGAACGGCCGGTCCCGAACTTTGTGTCGAATCCATCACGGACTTCCTGGAAAGTGATCTCTTCCTGGTCAGCACCCCAAGTGTGGGAGAGGATGGCGTATGGTGGGATGTGGTCCTCGACGAACGCCTCCAATTGTTTCGTCTGAATATTTATCAGATACATGATTGCCGGGCGGGAGTTTCGTTTCACTCAATAATGACAGTGTGCGCCGCCAGATGGCCAATAATGGCGCATATGCCTGCCTCTACAGTTCCCAAGACCAAATGGTACTAGGAAGACGGATGTTGAGTGAGCTTATGATGGCTGGTCGGTGCGGGGTACACAATCAGGTGACTGCAGGACGCCTCAAGCTACAGGTTGTCGCAATGTTAACTTCTTCCATTATCCCACACGGGAAGTCCTAGAAAATTGCTGGTATAGTTGTTCCATGAACGAACAGGACGGACTGTACCTTAGTAGGCCATATAAGCGTCATTTGGTGACAGGCCCACGTTGGACAGTTATTCGCGAAACTACATACTTAGCTTCTGCGTTTTACTACTACTTGTCTCTACTGCCCCACTGACATTTGATTACCTATGCACAAAGGTATGCATGTTGTCATTCTTCTAATAAGATACTAGCGTTATTTCTGTACTGCTAGCCAGACCCACCAATCTGGACGGCAACCTCCAATGACAGACAATATGGAAGTAGTTATGCCTCATGGTAAATGACTTGCAAAGCCACGCCACCTGACAGCGTTCTATCGCAAAGTTTGTATATAATTCTCCCACAAGTTCCTTGCAGCTCCAAAGTTGGTGGCAATGATGATCCCGGAGTTTTTCCTGTCGAAACAAGTTGGGCGCCATATTTGGAACGATCTTTTTAGAATCGGCTGCCTCGTTTGCAGGCCCGACTGTCATTGATCGGATTGGTAAGGCGTCCGACGGGGCTCTCTCGCCCGGGCAAGCCGCCTCAGCAAGCAAAAAATGGTTGCTGCATGGGACTTGTGCATTTCCAATGTGATTCGCACAGGGAGAGCCACAAAGAAAGCCCTGGGGGACCGCCGGCGCTGATTCGTCCACATCACATATTTTACCACCACCTGGCTGCAGGGAACTTACAACCCTGCCCACCATCTCACTGCAAGGAATTTGTGACTTAAGCCACCAGCTGTGAGACCTATGGGCGGCTCAGTTTCACATTTTCGATGCCTCGCCATACTAAGTCACTAAAATTTATGATCCATAACTATCCTCAATTGACGCCGGTGTTCCTGACTACTAAAGATCACCAAGATCCTCAGACCTGAACCGTCTAGCTCCAGAAGCTACTCCGCGGCGACAGCACCCATATATCCAATGCACTGATATTCCCTTACCAATAAACCATCCAACATGGACGATGCGTCTGTTGCCCCAGGGTTCTGGGTCAACGCCAGGAGCCGACATTATGAGCCCCATGAATGGGAGGCCATGAAGGCCCAGATCTTGCAGCTTTATATTGAAGAAAAAGAGCCACTGACCAAGGTCATGGGGAAATTGGCCAAGGAGCCCTGGAACTTCCAACCTACGCGCAAGATGTACAAGAACAAGCTGAAGGAGTGGAACGTGACAAAGAACTGCACCGAGAAAAGGCTACGAAGCCTCGTTCGGGGGTCACCAGCCGACAACGCTGTGGGAAACATGGCGGCCTCGTCCCGCAACGACTCGGCACAGCAGAGACGGATAGACAAATGGCTGAGGAGGAAGAAGATGACCATGGAAGAGTTTCGATCGACGTCAGATGCCGGTATATCGAGCGAAGAGACCATGGAATACGGCACAAGCGGTGAAGAAATACAGCAGCCCCAACCTTCGTCAGTAGTCCACGTCTCCGAGGAAGACGTTGTTTGCGAGTATGAATCATCCTGCCCATACAGGCCCTGGAAGTTTATGTTCCGCCTCATCCAAGTATTCCCGAAGTGAGTTCGCCGACCAACAGCTCCATAACCTGTGCATCACTAACGTTGTTCTTTTCCAAAGCGATGAAAAGTATGTCGGGGACTCCTTTGGGAAATTTCAGTACATCGATGCCCAGGGGTCTCGCGCTTGCACACTCGATTGCCCATGCCACGACGAGGGGGTCTCAAACAAGTTTTCTTTCGCTGTGCTCAAGCAGGATAGTGAACTGGATGTTGAAATATTCAGTAGTGCACTCTACCGTGAAATCGCGGACTTGCTCGATATCGATGTCCCCGAGGAGACCACTACAGAAGCCAGGCATATTGATGGGTTGTACCTACTCCAAAACTACTGGAAACTCAAAAAGCACCTCGACAACTGGAGATCTAGCCGTGGTGGCTGTTCAACCGACGAACATCTGCTGGATGAGTTAGAACTGCTTGTGGACGGACTTCTGAGCGACGACGAGGTTTTTCAGAGTTTCGGCTGGGAGAATCTCCACCAGCGCGGTGTGATCGACTATAGCCTGTGGAAACATTTCCAGCAGCAGAAGATGGAGAGAGAAACCGCCGAGTTGGATCTTGATTACTTTGACGATGATGAAGATCTATCTGATACTCCACCATCAGAAATATTAGATCACGTGGAGTGGAAACCTCCTCCTCCAAGCAGCAAAAGCGAACAGAGTCAGCGGAGTGTCAGCCCTGATATCTTGTGGCCTAAGGACTGCTGGTCTCAACTAATCAATTCGCTACATATAGAACAAATATTAGAACGCCGTTACAAGACATGTTACTGGACAACGGACACGATACCTTCATATGACGTTCGCAAATGGGCACTGACGTCCATGCTTCGTCGGTGTTACGATCCACAAGAGTTCACTGACCTTTTCAAATTGCCGACTTTACCACAATTACTCCCGCGTTTATGCGATTACTTTCTGTATGAAAGTAATGTGAATTATCTCACCACCTTACGCGCCCAGGTAGAATATAATTTTTCCAAAGGCCTTTTCGGAGAACAAATGATGGAAGCCTCGGAAAAGGGAGATTACAAAAAGGTTTGCAGCCTATTGTCACGGGGAATAAGCCCTGATGGCGATGGAAAAGGTATTACTATTCTGAATAGCTCCCAAGTTGTCGTCAGAACCCCTTTGATTGTGGCCTTGCGTGCTGGACACAAGCGAGTGGCGAAACTGTTACTTCTCCATGGATCGAACACGACTGGAGTTGAGCCAGAAGTGCTTAAATTACTTGAGGATGATCAAGAGTGTCGCAAAAAAAGTCGTAACCATGTGTTGCTAAATTCGGCGGCGCGCGGGCGAATATGCGACATGAAAGTACTCTGGAGGCTGTACGGCACACTTGACGCTGCATCGCTACGAATTGCCCTGCTCCTTGCTTGTCATTATGACCATCAAGAAACCGTCACCTGGCTCCTGGATCATGGCGCAGATATCGAACTCGTTCTGTATCTTCTTCCAAGGGGATACTGCGGCCTCCGTAGAGCGTCTCAGAGCTACTGTTTTACGAACACTGATATCGAGCATTCTCTCCCCTATGAAAAAAGAAAGCGAAGACACCTTTGGGCATACTTTGTTCAAGAGTACCTCTCAATGGTAGAATGTTCTAAACATTCCTCGACACCGTTTTCCTCATTTGGACAGGCCTTTCGGGACCATCGCCAGGCGTGGGCGGCGGGGGTAGAACTACTCAGGGGTTTATGCCACGGTATGACTCCCATATCTGTCCCCCAGACGCTTTCATACCTCTGCCTGGTAAGATCGATCGTTGAGACGTTGCGATGCTTTGGAGAAGGTGACTACCTCGATGACTTTGTCAAGGACCTTGGTAAATGGCAACTCCTTTTTATTGAAAGCATTGATTTCAATAATACTACCCAGACTTCCGGCCTATTACATATGGGGCCGAACCTTATCTTCTATCGCGATGCAGTGGTATCGGCTTGGCACGTTGATCTTGACGAAGCCAGGCCGGAGAATAGTGCTTCTCGAGCCGACATTCTGTTGAAGTTTCAGCAGCTCGCAGCGTCCATTGTTGGCAAGTCCAACGGTCTGATTCCGTGCGGCTCCATGTTTCAGTACTCGTCAGGACTATGGAAGTCGCAGCGGAAATGGCTGTCTCGACAGGCGAGTGATGTGCATGTGACCGAGAGCACGTCTGAAGCTGAGGTGGTACCTCCAGTAGCCGACAGCGCAACGCCTCCACATATAGAGTCTGTCAGGTCTGTTGTTGAAGAGAGCTCGCTTCAAGAAAATCAAGAATCCCCAACATCGGGTGGAGAGCTTGGTGGTACCCTCAACGAAAAGATTGCATCAGACACTTCGACTATTGAGCCTGTTGTTGCGCTGCTCATCACTGGTGCCATCATCGCCATCACAATTATTTTCCTGAGAGGTAAGCTTCATTTATTCTCCATGGAAATCTTCTGGGAAATAACCGCTATTTTCAGGTCTGCGCGTGCTGGTGCTCTTAGCCAGTGTTTCGGTACGATCGCCGCCAGTGACGACCATCGAGGACCGATACAACTTATTCAGCGCCTATCTTGGACTAGATAGTAAGAATGGGCTAGTGTTTATCCATACTTTTTGACCTCTCGTTGGGCTGTTAAAGTCTGGCTTGGGTAGCATTCGACTCTCAGGTATTTATATTTTGATTCGCAAGAGACTGAACCGCGTAATAATGTCATTATGTCTCAAATTAGCTATAATAGATGTCAAAATCTATGATAAGCGAGGGAAATATAGTTGAAGTCTTTTCATTGGTACAATTAGCGTAACTCTCAAGTTGTTCTTGTTTAATCATTATATCAGTAGTATTACCGAACTCGTTCGTCACAAATTCCCCATGCGAGTAGTGGAGGTAACAACTTGTTTCTCGCTGATTAGCATAGCCATGACGCAACTCAAGAATGACGAAGTTATTTGGACAAATCTAACCATTGCCTCCGCAGCACCACCTGCATCAAAAAAAAGTCACAACGGTTTCGTAATACACCTTAGATCAATGGTTAACTTTATTAGTTTTGTTGATCGGATCCAACGTATTGCTAGTATTATCCAGTCACTAGCATTGCTAGATAGCACGACATTGATTTGTTTCTGATGAGTGCCATGCTAAATGGTGATGCCGTTCATTTGGACCTTAGTTATACCCCTCTGTAGAAGGACTATCCACCTTGGCTTGGACCAGAAATGATCTAGTGTTCCAAGCTATACCGTGGGGCTATGGGAAGTAGAAATCGTGAAGCTACTCAAGGGAAACTCAAAACGTAAGCCCTCGTTATGGCCACTACCTCATAATTACCATCACTTGAGATCTATGGACACTCCAGTAAGTAGATAATAATAATTAGGAGTAGAAGTCAAATATGCTTATTAATTATCTTTGTATCATCTCGAAGTTATCCTTTGGGTGACTGTATGCCTTGCGCTCACGACGTGCCCGGCGTACCAACATCCCAGGATGCAGTATCGCAAATGATGCCGTAACTAGAAGGAGCAGAGCTCCATCGAAGGTATAGAGCATATACTCATGTTCGCTGATGAACCCGTAGAACCCTTGTGCAAACTCAATTGCTTTAACCAGATTGCGGACCCAAACAGCCACAACTGCACAAGCTAATACAATAGTATAAGTTCGCAGGCGAGGAACCAGGGAATCGTGAGTTACCTCGCGGTAAAACTTCAGCACAAGCGTTAAATAGATAGCAAGAGTCCCTAATTGGAACAAGAGACCCCCCAGCACCACACGATCACCGATGGCCATGATATTGAGATTTCCGGTGACTTGGACCAGACCTCCGCCAATCTGACTGCAGAACGCGATGATGTCGGCAAGAACGAACATAGATGTAGGACTACACCGCCGCTTGGGTTCACCGCGCATCGCTTGTTTCAGCTTGCCGAGATTGACGTAGATGGTCCCGGATAAGAAGACGGGCGCAACGAGGATGAGCATAAGCTGGAGCATAAACGGTTTCGGCGAGTCCGGCATACTGGCTGCCCAGTAGCGACCGTAATATCCGAAAATTTCGCCTCGGTCAAGTTAGAAAAGCCCCGATGAGATACTGTTAACTGTTCTGGAAATGTTTCGACTTACAGATACCTCCTAAAATCATAGGAGTGAAATACCAGGTGTGAAAACGACACATACGGACAAGATGCAGAATAGTGACAGCGCTGAAAAGGATGACGAACACGAGACCTGCGGAGCTCGACGGTATGTAAGGGTAGTAGACTGGCTTGCCATCCTGAAATTCAATGAGACCCATTCTCCTGGAGCGTGAAGCAAAATATGAAGGTGCTGGCGGGGGGCAGTTGTGAAAATATCGTTTGTCTGTGCGAATGGAAGAAGCGAAGACGGAGAGTAAGGAGAGGTTTGTGCAGATGGGCCTTATATGTGTGAGTGGAAGAATCAGAGGAGGAGAGCATGCGACAGAGACAAAGGCTACAAATACTGCGATTATTATAGATCTCAGGAGTAAGAAAAGGGCTCTTTGGCGAAGGGGTGTCCCGTCCAAGTCTCCTGGGCGTTGACCAATCAGCGAATTCTCGCTAACTGCAATGCGAAAATTGGTTTCGGGCTATTTGGGTGGGTCAATCAGAACAGCAGCCCACTATTAGCAGAGTCGAAACCGACGCAATGGAGCTTAGATAACTTCGTTCTATATGGTTGCCTGCTTCAATGGACTTGTAATACGCCCCACCTTATGGCCTAACTATGTCCTCGTATGTAGCTTCGTAGAATCGAAGCCAGAAAGGGGGGTGTTCTGAGGTGCTTTCGATCGGTGTAGCTCCGGCCGCAAATGGAAATTGGAGATTAGGCACTGCGAATGACCAATCAGTGATTATTCGCTCCCTTTTACGATAAATCGCATGGATCAAGATAAGTTAACTCAGGAATTAACTCAGGCACTCTAATTGTTGGCGCGGAGAACTCGGTGCGACAGTGCGTCAAGGTTTATGACCACTGAAGATCCGTTCATAAGTAAAACTTGGCGGTAGGTGATTTACACATCGCAGGATTCAATATAAAACTTCGAGATGCCAGTCTTGAGCATGTCTACAGAGATCCGGAATATTCTTTTCAGGCTTTTGATCTCCGAATAGCCTAGTTATCACGAGCAGAGTGCCAATGATGCTCGCTCTCTTCGCTTCGGTTGCTCTTTTCACTTGGGGAGGTCTCTCCTCTACCGTGACGAGTCCGTATGGTCACCTACCAAGGTGCAAAATCGCACCAGACGATCCCTCATGGCCAGCTAGCTCTGAGTGGGGAGCTCTGAACAGTTCAATCGCCGGTTCTTTGATCGCAACTCAACCAGTCGCATCTGTGTATTACCCCTCAGAGTCTGCCGAATCGTCAGAGGCATGTTCCAATGTCATAGACAACTGGGGATACTCTGCCTTGCACGCGTCTTTCCCTGAATCCATTGATTATCCAACTTGGGCCAACAATTCTTGCCTTCCACCAAACGCAAAAGGTTACAATGACACTGTAGGCTGTCACATTGGCGCCTACCCGCAATACATCGTCAACGCCACTACGGCTGAACAGATTTCTACTGCCTTGAGGTGGGCCTCCGATCGAAATATCCGTGTTATTGTCAAAGGTACAGGACACGATTTGAATGAACGGTATGTTCATCTACATATTTCCTACGGGCCAGTAGTTCAGCTAATATTGTTTCACTTAATCTGGCGCCTACTCGCTCTCGATCTGGACTCATCACTTGACGAGATTAGAAGTTGATGATTCGTGGACTATTCCATATGAGAACAATACCGCGCGAGTCTTGATTGCAGGAAGTGGTAATAATTGGGGCCAGGCTTTAGGATATGCACTGAATAATGGTCGAGCAGTAGTAAGTGGTGTTGATGCCACCGTTGGAATGGGAGGCTATATTCAAGGTGGTGGTCATGGACCTCTCTCGAGCACGTACGGCTTGTCTGCAGATCAGATCCTTCAGGTGACCATAGTCACGGCTTTGGGGGAGATCTTAATCGCAAATGACTCTCAGAACCAGGATTTATTTTGGGCAATCAGAGGCGGTGCGGTGGTGGTGGATTATACGGTGTTGTAACGGAGTATGTGATGCTTACATACCCGGCTCCAACCGAAATTGTTGAAGCAAGTGTCGCCATTTCAGCAGCCAACATGTCCGATTTCAGTAATGCTACTGTCAATGCGACGTGGGTTGCCCTCAGTACGATTTTGGCCAGTTTCCCAGATCTCATGGATCAGGGCATTACGGGTTCTGGATCTACCGCAGTCGGAGGCTCGGCTGAAAGAATATTCGGCCTAACGGCATCACCTCCCGGTGTGGTTGCCAGCTTCTCACTTTGGGCATACAACTCCACGGTAGGAGCATACAGAAATCGTATTGAAACACTAAACAGTACGATAATGGACAACCTTGGAGAAGATGCAACGCGCATCTCTTTAACTATCGGAGAGCTCTCAGTCACCTCCAACTACAGCACATTTTTCGCCTCGATGAACTCGTCTCCAAGTACGGCTGGAGCGATCAGTTTATCATCCAGTCGACTACTTGGCCGAGAGGAAGTTACGGAAATTGCTCTAGAGGAACTATCCGGGTACCTTCAAAGAGTAATGCGCTCGCAAATCAGCGGTGCAGGATCATTTATGACAATAGGATTGCAAGGCGGCCTTGGATTGGACCACGAGATGTCCCTGAGCCGCGAAGAGGTGCCTTAAACCCAGTATGGCGGAAGACGTATGTGCACGCCGTAGTTACCGGAACGAATGTGAATCTCGACGGGTATACACCAGCAGCAGCCTTGCAAAATGCGGCCGAGTGGGCAGAAGACAACAAGGAGACTGTCTGGCGGGAATGGGACCGACCACGGGCGCCTACATGAACGAAGCGAATCCATTCAATGGCGAATGGCAGCATGATTTCTACGGTACAAGCTACGACAATTTGGTGCAGATAAAGAGAAAGCATGACCCGAGTTCCACGCTTTCGGTCGTAGCCGGCGTCGATAGCAATTTTTGGAACTACGATTTGAATACGGGGGAAATTGTGCCGTGTTGGCTAAAACTTTGGACTTAGGTTATTCCCTGAAGAGGACTTTGTAGTATCATTAGAATTGCAAAAAGCGGACCATGTAGAGAAACTTACGAAACAAACATAAGTTAGATTCCAAACTTTTGCACAAGTTGACCAAAACCTACTTGGTTCAGACCGGCTCCAGCGGCCTGCGATCCGCCGGTTGCTCCACTAGAACTGACATACCCGCTACCACGGTGCCCCCGACTTCAACGACGGCCATGACCCCGGCAAGCCGCCCGACGATTTTGCGCTCAGAATCACGCACCAGGAAGGTCTCACGCAGCCCCGATTGGAATTTATCAATCTGGGGGCAGGGATTGCGCAGGCCCGTGATGATCACCGTCGGGGGTTGACCGCCCTGCAAACCTCCTGCTTCTACGTCTGCTTCTCCAGTTTCGTCGACTTGGAACTCTTTATTACCAACGTAATTGTCCTCGTGCTCTTCCGCTTCAGTACAAGCCACATCGCCGTCCTCTTCCGAGGCTGGCGATGCCGACCGCCCCTCTATCTCTTCCACGCCGTCGCCAGCTACAAACCTCAGCCTCGTCCCTGCCGGCAGCTCTAGCAGCCGCAGGCCCCTCGTGGCCACGTTCTCACCGATCTGACCTGGTACCAGCCCTCGCTCATCCAGCGCCTCAATATCTACGAGGTGCACCTGGCGCAGGTTGCGCGGCGGCGGGCGGATGTGGAGCCGCGACCGGTGCTGCACGGTGGGGCCGAAGTGCGCGTCACCGCGGACGCCGCGCTCCCGGACCAGCGTGATAGAGTGGACTGGGGACTTGGTGAAGTGGTGTTGGGGGGACTTGGAAACCGCTGCTACGATGGCGGCCATGCTGGTGTGTTATCATGGACTTGGGGTTGTGACGGACGGCACTACCTATCCCCGCGCTGCCAATTAAGTGATGGTGGTCTCGTGATTGTAGAGGTATAGCAGAATGTTTGCTTTCCCTTCCACCGAGCTTCATGGCTTCATCTGCATGGGTGGATAGCCGTTTCTTGCGTAATCAGCTCTTGTGGAGTTTATCGCGGACCCTGAGGTCGACCACAGGGGTAAGCTAAGAAAACATTGGCATCAATGAACCCCCAGCTGACTTAATGTTATCGTATTGATCGGGTTCGGCACAATCCGAGCAGGCGTTACTATCTTGACCCATGTCTGGTTAACTTAAGTGCTAGGCCCACCTTAGTAGGTCGTTGTGCCGATGGCGCAAAGCTTAGTTGATATGAATCGATCTACTAGCGGGGATAAGCAAATGAAGACGAAGACGCCTGCGATGTCCGCCCGACCTCCTCAACCTTGCGCAGGATAAGGCACTGCATTTTTCAGTCTCTTAAAGAGACGGCTCTAGTTACTTGGATCCTTGAGAATGATTGCCCTTGTTGCAGTCATCTGATCGCCGTATCAAACTACCATTATCTTATCTTTAACTCTGTCTCTAGTAGTACTCCGTACATACACACTGTAAGTTACTGTAGTTATTCTCTGTGGATGCGGAAGCGAAGGGAACAACTGCGGGGATCGCCATCCCCACCGTTTAACGGGAGGGGCGCGCCAAGAAGGCTGGCAGGACTAACGCGATTGCAACCTGATTTCTGCAATGGGTTCCCTGAAAGCGTTGCATTTGGCTTAAGCTACAGGGTGACTAACTTACGATAGCCTATGGCAAGGCAGAGGCAGCAGGGGTTGTGTTGCTGGATGTGGCGCGGGAATGCGCGTAAGCTCAGGCTAACATGTTAGCATTAGTCAACAGAATTCACCCTCGCCTCATGTTGACATCCGTCCCATAACAATGCGATGCACCCCAATGGGGAAGTGGCCGCTGTTATCAGAGCAGATAAGGTCTTCATCTTATGTTTACAGCACGCTCTCCCGCTCATTAATATCTCTCCCGCTCTTAAGCGAGGTTGGCAATTAAAAATCGGCTGAAAGCCGGAGGCTCCGCAGCTCAATTTACAGCCTTTGTGTTCATGCAGGTTGCCGAAGTGGCGGCGAAGGAGGGGGCCCGTGTTATAAGCAATTAATTTAGAGATGCTGCCGCCCGCATTGGCTGGACTGGACTGGACTGGACATAACATAACTGCGCGGGATGGGCTGAATCCCCATCATCCACGTCATAGTACCGAGCACTATAGAGTGAGTGCAATACGAGTCCATGCCCCCCGCTTTCGCCTAGTGTTATCATCATGTTGCCTTGCGCCCTAGTGATGCAGATTCAAGGGTCGGGCAGTGCTAGTGCTGCGCTGGACTTCTTCTAGAGCTCAATGTTGCCGTACAGCCATCTCTTTTTATCCCGCACGAAGGCCCCGAGTGAGCAAGTTCGCCGGCGACCTAGATGCATGACCTAGCCTCTAAGCGCCCAAGGGCGGTAGACAACAAGGGGCCCGTGAGTGGTGGCTAGCGGACGCATACCAGGGACCCATGAGTGATGATTGGTGGATTGCGACCTTATCACTTGCAATGTAACAGGCCCCGCGTCATTCCTCAGCGGAACCTGGCTAGTATTGCATCTCGATCCAGTAGGTTACCCCCGTCAAGGCGACAACCGGTATGGGTATTACGATTACGATCAGCTTTGAAGAGACAGGCTCGCCATGATGCAGAGCAGACAGAAATACTATTTAAAGAGAAGCTGAAGTACGAGCGCTGCTCGCCCCCCAGTCCCGTAGAGTTAGGTTACTCCTGGTTCGCGGAAGCCTACAAGAGTACATCAGCAATAGCCGGCTCACGATGAAGTTTACCGTTCTCTTGTCCGTTGCTGTCGGCCTGGCCACCGCCGTGCCTGACACCCATGTTGTGCACGAGAGCCGTGAATGGCTGAGCTCGCGTTGGGAGAAGCGCGGACGCATCGACAGCGATGCGTTGCTCCCCGTGCGCATTGGATTGAGGCAGACAAACCTGGACAAAGTCCATGACCACCTTATGGAGTTGTCTGATCCCAAGTCTAAGAGCTACGGCCGCGTCTGGACTTCGGAGGAGGTCATTGAGGCGTTTAAGCCGACTGATGAAACGGTAAATGCCGTCAAGCAGTGGTTGGCCGACGAAGGGTACGTTGCCGAGAATGACTTATCCCTGATTAGCAGCTCGGTATTTTTTTCTAACTCTAAAATAGCATTGAGGATGTAACCCTTTCCGATAACAAGGGTTGGATTGCCTTCAACGCTCCCACATCAGTCGTAGAGAGCCTGCTGCACGCAGAATTCTACGAGCACCTTGATCTTGAGAGCGGCGGTTATGCGCCGGCTTGCGATCAATACCACGTGCCGCTTACGGTCCAGGAGCACATCGACTATGTTACACCCGGTGTCAAGCTCATGGGCAAGGCGAGCGTGCAGTTCTCCGGCGCGTCAACCGACCTGAGCAAGCGCACTCAGAACCGGAAGCCCAAGCCGCCGATGAGGTGGCACCCTAACCGATCGCCGCACCAGTGGACGCCGACTGCCAACCTCAGCATCTGCGACGAGGAGATCACGCCGGCTTGCGTGGCGGCTCTCTACAAGATTCCCGCGGGTGGGTACCATTGCAGCTGCCAGCTGAAAAGACTGATGCAACCTCGTTCTGAATCCGGAAGCTAATGCAATTTTGACAGGCACCTCCGCCAACCCTGCCAACTCTATGGGTATCTATGAGTCGCTCCTGGAGTTCTGGAGCCAGGCCGATTTGGATGCATTCTTCTCGACGTTCTACCCGCGTATCCCCAACGGCACCCACCCCATCGACTACCTCATCGATGGTGCCGTCGCGGAGACGGATGACCCGACCGAGGATGGCGGCGAGACTATGCTCGATCTCGACCTGGCCTACCCCATCGTGTACCCACAGACCATCACCATCTGGAACGAGGACGACCTGAACTACCAAGGCGAGGCAAATGTCACGTATCTCGGTGGTTTCAACACCTGGCTCGATTCCATGGATGGCAGCTACTGCACGTACACCGCGTACGGTGAGACCGGCGACGACACTAAGGATCAATTGGATCCCGTCTACCCTGACCCGTTGCCTGGCGGCTACAAGGGCAAGCTCCAGTGCGGTGTCTTCAAGCCCACGACTGTCATGTCTGTGTCATACGCGGGCCCCGAGGCGGAAGTCCCCATCGCGTACCAGAAGCGCCAGTGCAATGAGTTTGCAAAGCTCGGCCTGCAGGGTGTGACCTTCCTCTTCGCCTCTGGCGATGCCGGCGTGGGTCAATATCCCGCACCTTACGGTCCCGGCTGCCTCGGTCCCGAGGGTAACATCTTCAACCCCAACTGGCCTTCAACCTGCCCTTACGTCACCACGGTAAGTGGAGATCAAAATTTGTTTCTATTTTCATACCGATGGGGTTATTACTAACGGCGGGAATTATACTAGGTCGGTGCTACTAAGGTTTACCCCGGTTACACCGTCTACGACCCTGAAAGCGCGGTCCTGGATTACGTTGGCGACCCGTACGCCGTGAACTACAGCTCCGGTGGTGGTTTCTCCAACATCTACCCCATCCCCAGCTACCAGCAGACCTCGCTCAAGACTTACTTCGCCGAGCACAACCCTGCCCACCCTTACTACAGCGCTCTGGCGCCGGATGCTCCCAACCCCGCCGTCCTCAACATCACCGCGCTCCAGGGCAACACCGGTGGCGTGTACAACCGCATCGGTCGTGGCATTCCGGATGTCTCCGCCAACGGTGACAACATTGCTACGTTCTCGGGTGGCGAGTTCGGCCTCTCTGGTGGTACTTCGGCCGCCACTCCCATCTTTGCTGCCGTTGTGAGTATTTCCTCCTCGTCATTGTCGTCGAGATCTTGAGTCATTTGGCCGGTCGTGTATCCTAGCATCGAGGACTAATATGATAATGTAGATTAACCGCATCAACAATGAGCGCCTGAACCGGGGCAAGAGCCCCGTGGGCTTCATCAACCCGACCCTGTACGCCAACCCTGGCGTGCTCAACGACATCACCAATGGAACCAACATTGGCTGTGGTGTTGATGGTTTCCCTGCTGTGACAGGATGGGTGAGTAAAATCAGTGCCCCCAGATGGTGTGTTGTGAATTCCCTACTGACAATGCGATGTAGGACCCGGTCACCGGACTTGGAACGCCCAACTACCCCAAGATGTTGAATCTCTTCCTCAGCTTGCCCTAAAGTGTCCAATTGGACAATATTTTGCATGTTGTATACGACCTACATGAGAGTTACGATCTAGGCTTGGCTAATGTCTCACTTCGACATTTTGTCTTTAATTCTTAATAGTTGTTGATACTATCTTCAGCTTAGGATAATAATGTATATAATAACGGAGAAATGAAACAAATATTTTGTCCTCCTAATTCATGAACTTTGTAATATGTTTCAATGCTTTAATATGAGCACGTGAACCTAAAATAGGTAAAACAAAGAGAGAAATGAATATGTCGCGTAGCCACTATACTGCTTGATAGAATAGATTTCTGCTAGTTCTGTTATTATATTCCGGTTTACCAAGTCAGTATCGCAATACTACCACAGCTTAGTACGGTGCAATATATTCCATGTTATCCTTTGTCTAATACTTCGTTGGCTGCTCTATCCTCAATATCAGTTGTTGACGATGGAGTCAATCAACAGGCATGCCTCTGCGAAAGCCTGGTCATTCTGCCTCTTGCCGACAACCTGGATTGCCACCGGAACACCTGCATAATCGTTGGGTTCCGTGTCTGTAGATCGTGAAATGATTAGCAAACATACAAGTACAAAATATTGAACGAGGAAGAAATCATAAAAAGCATACAAAGTTTGTACAAAGATTGATCTGCCTCGCCATACACTGCGTTGGAAGCTTCGTCGGCCAAGTCTTCCGCCTTCACCGTCCCCACGGGTATCGTCATGGCTGGGTAGTCTAAGAGGTTAAAGATGGCTGTATAGCTGGCTGTGCTCCATGCGTCCAGCGGCACAGCTGTGTGCGGGGCCGGTGGCATGATCACTGCGTCAATACCACCCTCGTGGCTACGCCAGAGCTTACGGTAAGACTCCCAGACGGCTTGGCGCCGGCGATTGAGCTCGTAGTAGCCGCTCATTGGGATCCAATCGCCGAAGGTCAGGAAACCTGACTTTTCGACGGAGGGGATCGCAGGCTCGCCCTTCTCCTTGAGAAGGCTGATTGAATGCTGTAATGTATAATTAGTCCAGGTCGATAGTTGAAATTTGTATGCATAAGACTTTTGTGCTTGTAAGACCTTTAACATACCTGTGACCCATCAAGACCAAACATGCTTCCGATGATATCTAGCATCTCAGGGATGTGAGGCAGCTTCAGCGGGACGATATCCATACCAGCGCGTTGAAGCTTCTCTACGCTTTCTCTAAGAGCTCGCCTAACGGGCGGCGTAGGCGTGAATAACCCATCATCCCCAACCACCGCAACCCTCAGCTTCTTCCCGTTGCCAGCGTCCACAGCTGACAGCGACGACGGCACCCAGGGGATCCGCACGCACGCGGAATCAAACTCGGCCGGGCGCGCCCGCACCACGGTCTCGAGCGCGAACGCGCAGGCCCGCGCCGACGTCGCCATCACGCCCGCGCTCGCCAGGATCCCGACCGACTCCCAACCGGGCTGCATGGGCATGCGCTGACCCGAGAAAGGCACCACGCCCGCGCTGGGTTTTAGCCCGTACACACCCGGGTTGCACAGCGCGGGGATGCGCACGCTGCCCGCGAGGTCGGTGCCGAAGCCCAGGGGGCTGCCGCCCAGGCTGATCAGCGCGCCCTCGCCGCCGGTGGACCCACCGGCCGTGAGCGCGCGGTTCGCCGGGTTGGTGGTGCGCCCGAACACGTGGTTCTCCGAGTCGGCGGTCATCATGGTCTGCGGGACGTTGGTCTTGCAGTAGAGCACGGCGCCCAGGGAGAGCAGCAGAGCCGGCAGCGCTGAGGTAGATGATGACGGCGGGTAGTTCTCGTCGGCGTAGCACGTGAGACCGATGGTTGCAGCGATTCCAGCGATCTGATATGTGTCCTTGAGGGAGATGGGGAGACCGTGAAGAGGGCCGAGCGGTTTGGCTGGGTCCGCGGCGAGGCGCTGCTGGTCCAGGGAGCGGGCTCGGCTGATGGCATCGTCGAAGAAGATCTCTGTGAGGCAGTTCGTCTGGTAAGTTACCCCGAAATTAGTTTTAAACTCCATACAAGCAGTGGCTATTACTCATGGCGGGGAGAAACATGAGTGAAGGACTTACAAGCTGTTGTGCCACTGCTGCTCGCTTGCAGAAAGCAATAGTAACTTCTTCAGCCGAGAACTCGCCAGAGCGAAGCTTAGCAACGAGGTCAACCGCATCATGATCTGAAGTTATATGCAACTCTCTGCTGTTGAGAACACCACAAGTAGATGGCACATCTAGAACATTGCTCCGCGATGAGTACTCCTCTGTATTGATCCTCCAAGCTGCGGGGATTTTCTGATCTCGAGCAGCTCGCCGGCGGACACCAATGTCATACCAAGTCTCTTGACTCGACATATTGGAATCGGTTTGCGTGGATTGGGAATATGTCTCGAATTGAATTTAGAAGTTTCTTATTTGATCTGCACTGCGCTGGATGCTTGCCTCCTCCTCAACCTTCCCCTCGGCCCTTTTTGGCAACTCGACATTATATACATAAGAACGGTATCCTTTCATCGTGGGATGCATTGGTAGTACTGATGAGCCAAAACTCTAAATCACGGGCCGGGTTCTCAAGCCATTGCACGTTTCATTGATCAGGCCGAAGGTCTATTATAAGATCCAACGAATGAAAAGATCGAGTGCGTGCGCTTTTGTCATAGAAACCGGGCCCGTCCCCTGACATATATGGGTAATGATCAGGGGAGCCAATGGCTGAGGCTACCGGGACGGACCGGGCCCACTATGAAGCTGGCGATTGGACGATGGAGGAGGGTTGGGGTGAGTGGGGGTGATTTGGAGTTTGGGGTATTTTGCTTATCTCGTCTCTATAAACCTCCAATTATGCGGGGACTCCAAGGGGCTGATCCGATAAGCATACGGGTATCTCTCACTCGTTGTCCGTTGTCGCCCAATAAAGCTATAGAACTGCCCGCGAAACCACTAGTTTGTTTGGCATCTGTTTTTTACTGTTCTTGTTAAAACAACAAAGAACGAACCTTCAATGATCTATTCGAGAAACGGTAATTAGAAGGAAAAGAAACACTTGCACAACATGGCTAGCAACTGGGAGGCGATCGCCGCTGACAAGAGAACCCGCTTGGAGAAGACGATTCCTCCAGAGTGGAAGATCGAGCCTACTCTCGTTGAAAAGTCCCGCAGCTCGTCCCCTCTGGAGGTTATCGATAAGTCCAAGGTTCTCTCGGAGGCTGAGCTTCAAATTGTTCGTTCCACAGCAACTGACTTGGTCGCTAAGTTGGCGAATGGCGAGCTCACAGCAGTTGAAGTGACTTTGGCTTTCTGTAAGCGGGCCGCTCTTGCCCACCAGCTGGTACGAAGCCATCATTCACAATCTCGAATTGCTGCTATAATCTAGCGCTGCGTTATTTACTCAGGTGCTCACGCGTCTCTCATAGGTAAACTGCGCGCTAGAATTCTTTCCCGAGATTGCTCTTGCGCGCGCACGCGATCTTGACCTGGCATTTAAGCAGACTGGTAAGCCCGTGGGACCCCTGCATGGGCTGCCCATCTCCCTCAAGGACCAAATGCGGGTCAAGGGCGTGGAGACATCGATGGGTTACGTGTCGTGGTTAGGAACCCCAGCGACTGAGGATTCGGTCATTGTCACCCTGTTGCTCGAGGCTGGGGCTGTTTTCTTCGTCAAGACTAGTGTGCCGCAAAGTCTGATGTGCTGTGAGACCTTCAACAACGTGAGCGGGCTGACGGTAAACCCGCGGAGTTATGACTGGTCCTGCGGTGGCAGCTCCGGCGGCGAAGGGGCCAACGTCGCGCTCCGCGGAGGTCTTATTGGAATCGGCACGGATATCGGTAAGCAACCTGCGGATGGTATTGGGTTTGTGGCATTGTATTCACACCTACTGACCAAGAAACCAGGTGGTTCTATTCGTGTGCCTGCAGCTTTCAACTTCTTGTACGGCCTCCGACCGAGTCATGGCCGATTCCCGTATGCGGGCATGGTAAACAGCATGGATGGTCAAGAGACGATACACAGCGTTTGTGGGCCGATTGCACACTCAGTTGCAGGTATATTGATTCCTCGCTCACGATGTTTTATATTATCGCTAATATTTAACTACAGACTTGCGACTATTTTCCAAGTCATTGTTGTTGAAGTCTCCCTGGCGTTGGGATGCCAAGGTCATCCCAAAGCCTTGGAGCGTAAGTGAAGAAGAGAGTATTAAGGCTAAGCTCGGCAAAAATGGCCTGGCCTTTGGTTTCTTTAATGATGATGGAAATGTAAGTCTGTTGTTGGCTTCTTGATTGTAATCCTCTATCATCCAGTATCATTTCCTTCCACATCACGGAGGGTACCGGCACTTGCAGACGGCTCTACTGAAGGAGGAGACCTTGATAGCTGACAACGAAGTCAGGTACTTCCACACCCCCCAGTCTTGCGAGCCATGGATACAGTGCTAGATGCTGTGAAAAAGGCCGGCCATAAGGTCGTCCCGTGGGACACACGTCTCCACCCCGAAGCCGTGCGTCTCGTGCACCAGATCTACCAAAGCGACGGAAACAGGGTAAGAAAATCCTTCATCTGTCCTCACTGGGCGTTCGCCTACGAAACTATAAAAAAGCCCACAACTGACATCAGACACCTCCTGCGTCTTTATTAGGACATCGCCGACACTCTAGCCGCGTCAGGGGAACCCGTGATCCCGCACATCGGCGAGCTGGGGACCCCGAAGGACCCGTTGCCCATATCTGAGGTGTGGAGCGTGCAGCGGCGCAAGTGGAAGCTGAGCTGCGAGTACCTCGACCAGTGGCGGCTGCTCGAGGCGGCGCTGGGCACGGATCTCGACGCCATCATCGCGCCCATCACGCCAACGGCGGCCATCCGCCACGGCAAGTTCGCGTACCACGGCTACGCCACGTTCGTCAACTTCTTCGACCTCCCCAGCGTCGTGGTACCTGTTACCTTTGCGAACAAGGACATAGACGCGAAGAACGAGAGCTATGTACCCAAGAACAAGGTAGACCAGGAGGTGTACGATGAATGTAGGTTCCCCGTCACCCAGTAATATTACGCTGCTGTTCTTTTCGCTTTCTTGTTTGATAGTTTGGGTGCTAATCATAGCTGGTAATATTAGACGATGCTGAGGCTTATCACGGCGCCCCTGTTGCGGTCCAGATTATTGGACGGAGATTAACGGAAGAGGCATTATTGCTAATCGCCGAAGAAGTTGGAAGACTCCTTGGGAACGAAATCGTGCCATGATTACGATATATTTAGTGACGAGTTGTGCATGCAATCTCGTCTTGCTTATGTAGAAGTGGTAACTAGCATCTTAGAATTTAATAGCCAGCTGAATCATTTTCATAAAGTGAAATTAACGTAAATATAGCCATCAGAAGTCTCCCATATCAAGCCACTCATCTAGTCCGCAGCCGAAACCAATTGCATCAGGATATATAATGGTCCCAACATCCTTTTCTGCTTCCCCCGAAGTAAACGGGAATGTGGACGCAGAAACTGATTGTTCATAGAGAAGATAGCTTGCTTCTCGAAGATGACCGGCTTCACCAGGATTCCGGTCAGCCTGTATCATGCCGGGTTGATGAGTGGTGGAGCTATTGGCGGTAATTTCAGGAGCCAGAAGTCCGGCCTGGAACTCATCCAGGCTTGGGTCCGTCTCTGTTGAGTACTTGAGCAGCTTCCACATGAGCTGTACATCAGGCTCGGGAATCCGGTAAGTCGAGCAGGTTTCGCCTGTTTGTGCTTCCCAGCTGGCTGCTCTCATGTTGATAAGTGCAAGGTTGTTGGCCTAGCGCTATGTAAGCTAACGTATTTTCACGTCTGCGAAAAGTTCAACATTGTGGTTTTCCTTACCATTCTTCTCGCCACGGGCCAAGGCTTTGCCAATGCGAGGATAAATTTGTAACACTTAGAAAGTAATGCTCGCGCACGCCGCTGGGCACTTCCGTCTTCGTCGTAGCACGACCATAGCAGCGTCGTGGCTGCTACGCCTGCGCAGTAACCCAGGAAGGGATCCGATGCCTCGACACCTTTCTGTTCGAGGGCATCTACAAGTCGAGCTATATGCTTGGCATGGAGGAGCGCCAAGTCTGAAGACTTTTCTAGAAAGACAGTGGCTTCTGAACTTTCTGCGACTCGGACCTTATCCGAGTATACAAATGGGTGGTGGAGTAGACATAGCGTTGCGTGATAGGTAAACTGTATGAACAGCCACGGTCTCCAATACCGTGAATGGTCCTCGACGCCATCTGCTCGGTGCTCAGCAAAGCGGACATGAGCATTCTTGTGGTTCCTGCAAAAATATGATTCCAGTTCCATGATGCGTTGCACGATCTGAAATTGGGTTGAGTTCGGAGCCCAAGGCACCTCATCCTGGATAGACAATTGTACGACATACTGCAACGAGGTTTGCCACATTTCGAGCAATTGCAAGGAGTAACCAACAATTCCTAGATCTTCTTGGATGTCTGCAGTAGATGTGGGGGAGCCCGAGGTGGATGGCTGGATGGAGGAGCAATACTCCAAATCCACGGACAGGCTCACCGGGAACGGTGGTCGGTTGTGCGGCACCAAGAATACGGGAATAGGCTCACCACCGGTTAAGCAAGATAGATAGTAGAAACTCCAGTAGCATCGACGTATCTCCTCGATCTCCGTCTGTGAGAGCGTTGCGGACTTGCTTGCCAGAACCTTAGACAGCGCCAGATTCGCACCAATGCTAGTGTGAATGCGTGCACGATTAAAGTTCCCCCCTAGGGCTGTCAATTTCAATTTATTCTGTAAACACGGAGCATACACATACCAGAGAGGTCGAGCAACACGCACATACACAAGGATTGCAACGTGGTTGTCTGTACATCGCCGACAGAGATGTCTCCGAAGATTATGCGGCGTGCTTTTTCAAGGTAGTCTATTGCTAATAATGGCTGTTCATCTTGGATAAAGAGGTCTCGATAGAAGCGAAGCCCTGCTGCTAGCACAAGGTACTGGATTGACAAGGGATACGATGAAAAATGGTTGACTAGATGATCCGTATCAAACAAAATAAAGGGCTGTGCATCACAATATCGTGTATAGCACTTCACGACTTCAATGCGAACAGCATATGGTAATGAATTCCTAGATTGTTTAATATATATATATATTGATTTGCCAAACTGGATGGTAGATAAACGTACTGAGCTGTGTGGTAAATTCCTGTGCTCGGCAAAGTCACCTCAACAGATAGAGGTGATATGACATGGCTGACGGAGTCTATCGATGTACCCACCTTGTCGGCTGTATTTGTATTTTTTATCAATTCACTGTCAGCTGACGCTCTCTCTTCTTGGTCTCGGTTTCTGGGTATTGGTGGAGAAGAGGAGGCTTCTCTTTGATTTGATATTGCAATGCTTGTTTCAGAGAGTTAGCTTTTTGAGCGGATGGAGAGAGACTACGAACGAGAGCCAAGAACTCTTACAGTACATCACTAAACATGCGATCTACTTTGGCTTCCAGTAATTCAAAGCGATTTTCCTAAATGCAATAATCGGAGGGGATCCCAAATCAGCGGATGGCCCAAGGCTTGTAGTTATATTCGTGGAAACATACCAGTGTTGTGGTAGTCTCTTCAGCATGCTGCGTTCCACGCGTCTTCTTGGTGTTACTTAGCACGGTGGTGCCTATACCATCCGAGAACGTGCAGGGCTGCGAAAGTCTCGCACAGAATGAGCAGACTGGCTTCTCACCCGGGCACCGGGTCTTCTTCCGCCTGCACTGATCACACGCCTGGCGGGCGCGCTTGACGGGTCTTTCATCCATGCTCGGAGACAAACGCGGTCTACAGGAAAGTGCCTACCACTCAACCCTCAAAAGTAGCCGAATCGAACTGCACCAGGGTCGATGTCACTCGTCGTAAGTGGGCCCGGAGTAGTCTGCCTGGTCAGGTTGGAGGCGTGCAAGCCCGTTGCAAAACAAGACCGGCTCGTGAAGGGGTTGTTCTCCCAGGCTAAGATGCAAGAATAAAGATCAAAAGACGGAGTTTTAGTCGTCCATATCTATAAACTAGGTATATGGTATGTCCGATATCCAAGGTTCAATCTCTCAGGTTATGTGCTTGGGGTGTTGGAGCAAAATGGCTACGCTAAAACGCGGGCCGTGTTGTAGCCGGCTCTGACTAATCCATCAGCCAGACGAGTTGCTGCAGGCTTGTGCAGCAGTTTTCAGACACGCGGCTCAATTATTGTGTTGCCGTAGATCTCTACACCAGAGATGGGACGTAGGTAGGGCCGAGGGCAACATGCGGTTAGCCAAGCTTAATTGTGACATCCCTTGACGCATCGAGAGTAGCTGAGTTCCGTACATGGTGCGGGTGCTCACTGAAAGTCTCCCCTTCATTTTTGTGGTCCGTGCACCACCAAAGGGAGTGCACGCAACTTGATGATCCCTTGCGGGCCAATTGATGGATGTCTGGCTACAATGGTTACTTCCTGACACCTTTTCACCTCACGTCCGTCTTCTCCCCCAGCTAGGCAAGTTAAGCATTTGCCAGAAAGCCGCATATGGTCGAGCACGACACGCCAGGGTCAGGTGATCCATCACAACGCCATCATGGACTGTCGGCGGGTCTAGAAGCGGTTGCTGCCGGCACACCGCCGGCCGACGAAGCAACGGCTCTCCTGCCCAAAAGCCAGACTGCCCTGCCAAACAAGCGAGCTGCCCTGGTGATCTTCGTTGTCTGCGGGCTATCATTTCTCTGCAACTGCTGCAGCGGCATTGTTGTTGTCGCCCTGCCCGCCATTCAGTCCACGCTGGACCTTCCGGACAACCTGCTCGTGTGGCCTACCTCCAGCTACTACCTCACTGGGGGCTCTTGCCTCCTGCTCGCTGGTTCTATCGCTGATGTCATTGGAAATAAGCACGTGAACCATGTTGGATCTTTTCTGAGCGCCTTGTGCATCCTGGGCTGCGGCTGGTCTCGGACCGGGGGCGAGATCATTGCTTTCCGAGCCCTGCATGGCGTTGCGTATGCTATCATGACTCCTTCGGCCATATCCATCATCTCGAATAATATTGAGGAGGGACGGCCACGCAACATGGGCTTTGCATGTATGGGATTTGGCCAACCTATCGGGTTTTGTGTTGGCCTGGTCCTAGCCGGAATATTTACTGACACTGTGGGATGGAGGCCGGCATTCTATCTTGCTGCAGCTGTGAACTTTGTTTTATTTCTGATCAGCGTCTGGGTTCTGCCCCCGAATATGTGTGCTCCATCAGATGATAGCCCGTCAGTCTGGAAGCGACTCGCGGTCGAGATTGACTGGGTAGGAGTACTTATAGCAAGCCTAGGACTCGCGATCCTATCGTATGTCTTGGCGTACGTATATGGTCTAATACACTTGCTCTTGTGGAGCATATCGTTAACAGATTTTAGATCATTATCGGCCGATATCGATAACGCCCGTAGGGTGCCCAATGTCATACTACTTATGATCAGTGGTCTTTCGGTTCCGTCATTTATTGGATGGACACACTATCAAGAGAAGCATAATCGTATAACGCTAATTCCCAATTCAATTTGGCGTAGCCACGTCTTTACGAGCTGCTGTGTCATGGTTATGCTCGCCAATGCTCTAGCCAATTGCATGGAGCTGTATAGTAGTTTATTGTGCGTCACTTCTTTCACTTTCCACCCCTGCTTAGGTTGGACTCACTGCTGACGATTCACAGCTTTCAGCAGATCCAAGGCATCTCCGCTTTGGGGGCGTCTTTACGAGTGGTCCCATCTCTTCTAGCAGGCGCTCTAGCCAGCCTTGTGGCTGGCCTCTTCGTGAATCGCACGCCCGTTATGTTATCTGTTCTGTTATCCTCGACGATGAGCACTATTGCGCCACTCCTGATGGCGCTCATCCCGACTGATCAGCTGTATTGGAAAAACGCCTTCTTTGCGCAGGTGAGTTGGCAAAGCTTGACCCGTCCAACAGGTAGCTAACACAAGTGTCCACCCCAGATTCTGACTCCTGTTATTTGCGATGTCCTCTTCACTGTCGGCCTGCTAATCGTATCCGACATTTTCCCCAAGCACATGCAAGCTCTCAGCGGTGCCGTGTTCAACACCTGCGGGCAGATTGGCGGGGCCATTGGACTAAGCGTGACTCAAGTTATTGCCTCGTCCGTGGCCAACGGCTCGTCCCCCGAGGAACTCATGAAAGGGTACAGAGCTGCCTTTTGGATCATGTTTGGCTGGATGTTGTTCGTTTGTCTAGTGTCTGTTATTGGATTGCGCCGGGTGGGGAGAATTGGTGTGTCGTGGGATTAATACCATTTCCACAATTCAATAAACAGCGACATGTTTTAGAGTTGGATGATGCATCGCTTGCATGCCAAATGTCAGAAAACAGTAATATATGGGCCGTCTATAGATGTTTATGGATACTTGATCCTCCCACATGCATTCGAATAAATACCTCAGAAGGCAGGAGACATGATTGTGACTGCTTGTTAATTCTATATTTTTCATCGAGCAGTCGGTTGAACAGCTCTTCTTATCTATCATGCAAGTTTCTTGTTGTACCTCTACCAGATCCCGAACCACTTCTTGTCCTTTTTCGTCTCCAAGTAGCTATGTTGAGGTCAGCAATTAATATTATTATCGAGCTACAATCTGTGTAAAGTACTCACGCAATGATATCGTTGCGGTCCTGCTCACTCGGCAGGCCCTTGTAGGGCTTCTTAGACCCGGGGAACCGAGTCTTGCTTGTGTCGGCAAGGTATTCAAACTACGAATCGGACAAGCCCCATCGTCAGCAAGGGAGGTCTGCGTCGGGAAAGGAAAGGTAAGTAAAATTACCATGGTTCCGGGAGTCCATGTGACGTTCATGTCCTTGTAAGCCTGCGACGGCTTGGATCCGGGGATCTCGCCGGATCTCTGGCCGAAGATGGACCAGAGGTTGGGGCCAAAGACGTGAGGGGCCCCCTTCTCAATGGTGTGGCAGTGCTCGCACTGCTTGACGTAGAGCTCGGCGCCCCGAGCGGCATCTCCTGCTGATCGCTTAACAAATTGATTGTCCCTACTACCTACGTATACGAGAGGGCAGAAAGCCCGAGTCTGGAAGATACACTTACCTGGTCCTACGGGCATGGTTTCTAGTGGTCAATTCGTCGAATGAAAGGTCGGGTATTGAATAGACGGCGATTGAATGGTGTTTTGAGAGTGAGAGAGACAGCAGTAACTCGTAGTAGGAGGGAACATGGGCCAGTCGGAGAGAAGGTGTTAGCAATCAGAGTGGATTCTGTCGCGATAAAAAGTGGTCCCATCCGTCGGGTCGGATGTACCGATGCTGACGGCAGTGGAGAGGCGGATCGGGAATGGGTTTACCATGAGCTGTGTTAAGCTCCTCCCACCTAAGCCCATTCTCGCAGAGCTTGCCCTTGTTGCTGATTCCCAAACGATGGGAGTTGAATTTTTTGAATCCACCCCGAGCATCTTGTAAATCTGCTTAGAATATCCATTAGACTTTGTGACTATTCATAATCTCAATGCTGGACCGTAGTACAGGAGAATCATGGTATATTCCAGGTGCTCTCCCCCGCAATTATTTAACTTTAGTCGCCCCAACTTTTTTTACGATCTGGCTTTCTCCAGGTGTAATATCAAGTGTGTTGCCCTGACGCTATAATCATCTGTCTCTAGCTCAGCGCTGATGAGGAGTAGCAATCATCCTTGGAGCAATTTAGAAAAGCTTTCCAGCGCATTAAGTAATCACTCTGGCGCAGACTGGCCGTAGGGTCTATCATAACTTCTACTATATTGTAACTGTTGAGTTCGAAGACACACGTTGCAACTGAACTTCTCTTCATAAAACGAAGTTAAGCTATGGAAAAGCGGCTATTCAAATGGGAGCATAAATTCAGGTGGATTCAAGCGCAGTATGGAGCTTAAAATGTTAAAATATAGCTTATTACCACGAACCCAGATCACAGCCGCCTTGGGCATTCGCATTGCCTCCAGATGATAAGCAGTGCTCAAAAGCAAGAATCCCTAGTATTCTGTCTACTTGCATGAGTATTTTGGAGCTTACTTTGGATGGTGAAAATGTGATCTTCTTAAGCTTAAATCTCATCGTGTAGAGGTGGAAGTGGTGGCTTTGGGCGCGGTGATGGCTGCGAGAATGCCCTCCAAATATGGTTTGTTCGCTGGGCAGAATTATTGGCATTCACACCAGAGGCGCAGCCCATCCTTACGTAGAAATCAGCCTTTCCAGTGGTCGGCTGTAATACAGCGAGCATATATATTATGCAGCGTGATTAATAATTACGTTTGAATGACTGGGATATTCTCGATTATGCCTTGGCTTTACTGGGTTTGTGGTAGAGACCGTCCACCAACCAAGAACCCGAGTGACGCTTCGGTGAAGGGCTGCGTAATTTAATCCGTACATTGGTTTCTGTCTACTTGGGAAGTTGTGGAAATCCTCCGGCAAAACTCGTCTTGACCGTCGCTTTTACTATATCAGGGCCTTCAATATTCTAGGCATCTTTTTCAATTATCAGGAATAATATCTTTTCGAAATCATTGCCCCAGCAATTTTGATCTCTGAACATTGTCCCTGAGAGTCCAATATGCGCCTTCTTCAATTTGGAACAGATGGTGGATTGACTTTCACCAAAGATCTTGAACACGAGATTCCCCCGTACGCCATACTTCCACATACTTGGGAAGATGCGGAGGATGAAGTGACGTTTCAAGACATTGTGGACAAGACAGGGACTGATAAACTTGGTTATGAAAAGATTACCTTCTGCGGTAACCAAGCTCGCGTCGATAACCTTGAATACTTTTGGGTCGACACTTGTTGCATTAATAAGACGAATTCGGCTGAACTCAGTAAGTCGATCAATTCGATGTTTCGTTGGTATCGGGACGCGAATGTATGTTATGTATATTTGATGGATGTCTCAAAAGATCGGTTCATATCGAGTAAGACATCGCGGGCAACGTGGCAGCAACAATTCCAGAATAGCAAGTGGTTTTGCCGGGGATGGACGCTGCAGGAACTCGTTGCCCCAACATCAGTGAGGTTTTACGATTGTAACGGCTCAATACTCGGCGACAAAGCGATCTTAGCGGACCTGATCCATAATATAACAGGCATCACTGAGACAGCGCTTCTCGGAGCTCCAATTACCAACTTCTGGGTCAGTGAACGTTACGATTGGGCGAGAAACCGCGAGACTACTCAGGAAGAAGACTGCGCGTATTCTCTCCTGGGTATATTTGGTGTCTTCCTCCCGCCTATTTATGGCGAGGGTAGGCAGTATGTAGTTCACCGGCTTCTAAAAGAGATCACGGAGGAATGCAGGAATCATTATCAAATGTAACGATTAACCATTACATTTTCAGATCACGTTGCGAATAGGCGAATTGTAAATCCCCTCTTCCTAGACATCGCCTTGTTGCAAACTATCTCACTCTTCGACGCAGCTAGAATACAAGACGAACGTTGCAAATCGAATCTCCTTGTAAATAAAGCAAAACTATCATTCAATGATGCACTAGTTTCAGATATGGTGTCTACATTTGTCAAGTTCCTTCAAAGTCTTCTGCGATACGTATTCCTTCCTTTAAGCGGTAATGCGAAATTGGAAAAGCAGTTGGACTTCGCTACCGCTATTCTACGCAAAATCATCGCTGACAATAAGACCATTGCTTTGGATCTAAAGTTTGGTGAAGAATGCGGCCAAGACACATTAAACAGGTTGAAAACGGCCCAAGATTTCATTCAAGGCCAAGTTGAACCTTCAGCTCAAACAGTCTACACAGAGTCCGCAGCAATGGAAGAACTAAAGATTCTCAAGCAATATATCAAACGCACCACGCTAGAGGTAGAAGAGGTGGGAAAAGAGCCGGTTCAACATTGCACCGAAGAAGTTGGAGCAATTATACGAAGTGATGAAGAGATTCACGAGCTGAGGAAGCGTATGGCAAAACTCCATAATGAGGTTCAACTGTTTGAAGAAAAGTTAGACTTGGTCCTGAGAATGATCAGAACACAGCAAGCTGAGGTAAATGACAGGATTGATAAGCATGAGTCGAAGAGGGAGGAGATGGAACGTAAGCGCCGTGAATGGGAAAACAAGAGCTTTTTGCAGAAGGTTTGGGGCTGGATTGTCTGGCTTGCTTCTTATGGGTCTGAAGACTAGACTGGACTATTCTCTTTGTGGTCAAGTTATTTCAGCACTATGTCAGGATTTGCGTGTTGTCTAGGGACGTCACACCAAATGCAAGTAGTACTTGTATAAGGGATGCATACAGTGAGGAAATGGGTGACATCTTCGGCTTTACGCTCTTTACCCCCTTTGACCAATTTCATCTGGTCGACCGTTAGGACTTGGTTATATAATCTATCAAAGCAAGCACTTCGGCTGGTTCTATAATCTTAAAGACACAAGGAACTGCTGGGGTCAGTAACATCAAGAGAACAGAGTGTGTAATAGCTGTGTAAAGATATGTAACAAGTTAAAAGTTAGAAATGTCTCGGTTTCAGATACATACTCATTCGTTTATATTTAGGAATCAGCAACCAGTTGTGATCCGTTATATAGTGGGAGGATCATGCTAACCCACCTAAGCGGCAAACGATTAACAACGCTGCCAATTGAACTCAACTTGCAATAGGAATCACTTTACTAATTCCGATGAAACACTGTAGGCTGAATAGGCCATACTGAGCCGGAACTAAGCGGGAGCCAAGCTAGGGTTATCCCGAGTAGAAGCAGCAAGAGGTCACGTGTCAAAATCGATGTTTTGGGGTGGATAACCACATGTTGCAACTGGTACCGCACTGAGCCTAGTCTCTTTTGAGGGCTATAAGGTATACAATAGTGTAGCCATCATGGGTAGAGGCCACGGTATGTATTAGACCCGTACTGCAGTGAACATATCTGTCATCAAGCAATTGGCATACTCGTTCAAGCACAGATGCATGAAAATAAAACTATGCGGCTTTGTCGCACTAAGGAGATCCGGAAGTCATTGAAAATGCGTAGTAACTCTAGCCAAGCATGAGCCTGTGTAGCGGGGTCTATGATGTCGATGTTTACTACTGGTGATCAAATCAGGCCAAGGCATGTACGAGGATGGGATAATTATTCCTGAGATTTGTAGTGTGGGACGCGGGGCAGACGGCTTTCGGATATGTAACACTATTTACTTTATCCGGTGGACACACTGAGCATGCTATACAGATGCGGCAGAGTTGGGGAAATACTAGGTTCCCCGCAAAGGCTCAGGCTATCACCAATATTTCCCCATCTTTCACAATTTAGCCGTTGTGGTGAAAGCGACGATCTTGCAACTCTGCTTGTAGCCAGTAAATATGTATACCGCTTGCCCCATGTATGATGAAGTTCTTCAACTTCTCTGTAGTGCCTCGCAGCTTAAGTGAATCTTCCCATTCTATCTTACAGGCAACTAATTAACGAACCATGATTTTCTCTACACTGCTTCTGCCACTACTTACCCTCGTGTCCAAGGCCGCGTCGTCACATGGAAGCAATTCGACCTTGGACAATCCCATCCTGCCAGGATTCCATCCAGATCCTAGCTGCATACACGTTCCGGAATGGAACGGTACTTTCTTCTGCGCTTCATCGAGCTTCAGTGCTTTTCCAGGCGTACCCATTCATGCAAGCAATGACCTGCAGCACTGGAAATTGATCAGCAATGTTTTGAACCGCCCGGAGCAACTGCCAGAGCTGGGGCAGATCATTGGCGTCACCAGGTAATAAGATGAACTTGCATATTTTGATACGGATTAATTTCCCCCTCATACTAATAGCTTGCATCTAGTGGCATCTGGGCAGTAACCATACGTTTCCACAACGGGACGTTCTATGCTATCACGACTTTTGTCCACGATAAACTAGCTGCAAACGATAGCACAAGATGGGATAATGTGAGATATATCATTATCAGGTGCTCGGGGTTGTATACTCACTGTTGATATCTAGATAATCTTCACCTCTGCAAATCCTTTTGACCCTGACTCGTGGTCTACTGCAACCCACTTTGACTTCGTTGGCTACGACACTTCTCCATTTTGGGACGAAGATGGGAAGACCTACATAGTTGGATCACATGCTTACCGTGTATTGTAAGGAACAAAACTCGCGACAAACCTCCTCACCTGGACGGGGATTGATGCTTACAATGTTTTCAGCCCCGCTATACAGATCGCAGAAGCGAACTTGGAAACAGGCGAGACTGGTGATTGGAAACCCATTTGGAATGGAACTGGTGGGTTAGTATGTATATCGGCGGCCGACACGGGAAAGTCATTCCTTTCTAACGGCTATCCCTTCAGGCTCCCGAAGGACCACACATATACAAAAAGGATGGCTATTACTACTTAATGATAGCAGAAGGTAAGCTAAATAGCAATGATCTCTTATCAATAATGAACTTACGCTACGTAGGAGGGACGGGGCTTGACCATATGGAGACCATCGCTCGTTCCGAAACGATCACCGGATACTATGACAGCTACTCTCTCAATCCGATTTTGACCAATGCCAACACAACAAAGTTTTGTAAGTAATGGACTTCATGATATAACTCAGGAATATCTTTCTGATGACAACTAGTCCAAACTGTGGGCCACGCGGACCTATTTCAAGACGATAGTGGAAATTGGTTTGCGTCTCTCCCCTGCCAAAAAGTTGCGATGCTAGAAATGCTTACCAATAATTCGTAGGTGGGGCGTATCACTCGCTACACGCTCTGGTCCAGCGTATATAAACTATCCCATGGGTCGCGAAACCGTAATGACGTCGGTGTCATGGCCGAAAGACGACTGGCCTACATTCTCTCAAATTGCCGGGACAATTAATAGTTGGCCACTACCACCCGTATCGAAGGTAATCGGAGGAGTTGGGTAAGTTTTCTTACAACACATTTCAGCTTCATGATAAATCCACCGGACAAAGCTAAAAGATAGTAGACCTTTTATCGAGGATGGAGACGATGTCAATTTTGAACCCGGTTCTACTCTGCCTCCCCATTTCACTTATTTGAGGTTCCCCGTTGCAAACACCTTTACGATATCCCCATCAGGACACCCAAATGCCCTTCAAATCAATCCGTCTTTGCTCAACCTCACTGGTCTTGATGCTGCTAGCGGCGGTCCTGGTGGCCAAGCGTTCGTGAGCAGACGCCAGCAGGCCTCTCTGTTCACATTTAGCGTAAATCTGGAATATTCTCCAGTCACGGCGAATGAAGAGGCTGGGGTGACAGTGTTTCTGACGCAACAGCGCCATCTGGAATTAGGCATTGCTATGTTGCCAAGCCCCAACAGCACCAATGGCACAGGGTTAGAGCCTCAAATCCGATTCAGGGGCTTCTCACTTCAACAGTTACCTGATTATGTCATACCTATTCCGGATGCATGGGCAGGTCAAACACTCAGTTTCGAAATCAAGGCGTTCAACTTCACCCACTATGCTTTCTCGGTAGGGCCGGCAGGAGCGCCCTCTCAGATGGAGACAGTTATATACGTTTCCAATTCATACGTTAGCGGGGGTTTCACAGGTACGTAGTCACTCGAAATTTCTCATCAATGTTTGAGAGATGATGACCTGATGCTCTCTCTCAAGGTACAATGCTAGGTGTTTATGCCACGAGCAATGGAGGGTCAGGGTCTAGACCAGCATACTTCAGCAAATGGTCCTACATCCCCCAGGGACAAATTAGAAGCTAGGTGGTTCTTGGATCATCAAGGCGAACATAAACCCCGAAAATATTCAAACGTCTATTATCTTCGATAGAGTTATGGATGGCGTGGGACTCAACGCTACGAGATTTAAACGTAGAGGTTAATGAGAACATAGCAGTTAGACCGTATTTGTGGATAACATCAAAGCTCATCCCCAAATAGAGCCCGAACAGGGTACTGATGCGCCCCTGGCTGGATTCGGATACATGTTTGTGTTCAACAGCCAATAATGCTCCAGCAAACAGAATTATTACTGCACCTCAGAATTCCAATGGTCTTCTCGACCCATATGACTTGTTCCTCCTCATCCGAATCCGGACGCCAAGAAACGCAAAGACTAGGATGCAAACGTTTGGTAAAGAGTCGAGGGCATTCCTTTCTGCTGGACAGTGTAATCTGCTCACTATTTATTCACCCTCAATCCACCACTGCGAGACGACTCACACTTCCAGTTGCTTTCAGAATATTTGATGCGATTCGGCTCCGGATTAGCTTAATAATAACGAGGATCAAACTTGCATTAGTTTGTTCTATTCTACACTCAGCACCCTTGCTTTCTGACTAGCTGTTTTGTCGTTGCTTCAAGGTGCAGGTTCCACACCTTGGATCCTTAAATTTCCAAGCATGCGAAGGGAGGCAAACACAAATCTCACGAAACTCCCCAATTCGGGGCTTGCTGAGGTCAGCAATGACAACGACCCGTCAGTCAGTCAACATATCAGAGGCTTTCTTGATCTGCCAGCCGAGATACGGATCAAGATCTATCGGCTATGTCTGTTGGCAAGATATCCTTTGATCCTGTTCCAAGACACCGGCTCAGAAAGAGTAGAGTGCTTTTCGAGAGTCAAGCGAACCCAAGGATTTAGTTTGTTGCGCATCAGCCAGCAGGTGTACAAGGAGACTGCCGCGGTGTTTTATGGGGCTCACCATTTCGTATTTTGGGATTCGTCAGGACACCAGGCTGATCTTGTGCGAAATTTCCTGGCTTGCATTGGACCGCGCAATGCCTGTCTGCTCTCCTGCGTGAGCATCGCCTTTCCGGCTATCGAAGACGTCCAGGGAGAATCGCTGGGCCTTGTACTCGGACAAGACGGCTTCCTCACGTTAAAGTATTTGCAAGAGCAGTGTAGCGGGCTGCAGACCCTACACGCATTGGTGGACGGACCCGTCTCAGAAGACTTCGATAGAAACGACATAAATAAACAAGGTAGAACCCAAGAGTGGTTAGACATAGTATCCGCCCAGCTTCAAATCATTTCCTCACTGAGGCAAGTGATTATCCACTTCCCTGCGAGAGGTCCAAGCTCGTTTACTCGGCAAACGATGGAACGGCTTGGATGGCAAGTAGAACTAAGAAGTCCCGTTCATTAGGGGAAAGCCGTAGACAAGCCTCAATTTTGTCAATAAGAAAGTGCTCCCAAATTTAGATCATCATAGTCCTGCAAGAGACTTTGTATCACAGGATATCCTATAGTAGTGTCGGAATACTTCTGCCAGGACAGACCTTTACCAACTTAGGTACTTGAGACTGGAAGGTTCTGATAAATTCTCATAAATAGGCCAGGCTATAGGATACTACGAGACTGGCTTCTCTGTCGCTGTCTATTCGAGTAAAGGCGACAGTTGAGTCCCAGGTGAAGCGGTTTCCGAGGCGAGGAATCAAAGATTTAGGATTGGTTGATGAAAAGGAAAATCGTCTGCGACTGCATGGCAATACTGACGTTGCTGTATTTCAGGTACTTCAAGTTGTCTAAAATCTTGTATGTCTGATAAACGAACAGTTTGGAGTAGCTTCATAACCCCGTGACGGTACCCATCAATACCCAATACCCTCTCGCTGTGACTATGGCAGCTACTCCACCTGTGACCCCAGGAAACCACACATACCTGTATCGCGCACACGCCCAAGCCGCGCGGCAGATGGGCCGTGGTGCCTGGTCGCGGCCGGTATCCGTAGGGCAAGTTTCTACCTGCTCGCTGCGGTAAATTGTGTATGGGCCGCCGTTTCTATCCGCGGTGGGGATGGCAAGATTCTCGTTACACATATCGTATGCACATCGCACGGAAAACCCACACAACCCCGCGACGTTATCAGCGGTGGATCCTGGAGATATCCACCATAGTTATCTTATTCTCTCCCCAGACGTGGTTCCGCAGTGAAGATCCCTGCCTTAAACGGGTTAATATACGGCATTTTAGTGCTGGACGGAGAAACGACTGACTAGTGCTGGTGTGTAAAAGTTTGGGACCCTTTCAAATAGAGTTTGTCAAAATGGGCCCATGGAGAATAGAACATCTCCCAATTTCCCATTTCTGGTACGTAAAACGTAATTGCCACTGCGACAAGAGTCGAACCCAGCTGGTGGCAGCTCTGTGCATTCACCAAACCAACCGCCGCTTTACTATAGAAGATCACCTCTACCTCCCATGGGTATGAGTTCATGCTCTAGAAAACACTCCATGTAAATTAGAAGGCGCCCGGAATGCTGGCAGACTCATACTGGGACATCCCACTAGCGGCGGCTGTTTCAGCTAGCAGTTAAGTGTGGCATGCTCTTTCCTTTGTAATGTAAATGTAGTCGATGGTAGCCTCACTCATTGCAAATAACCTTAGTGACAATCAATGCCGGTAACACCGAAACTATTCGTCCAAGCAATTTTTGCCGTAATTGTGCCATCAAATGGATCGCCGTGATAGCAGATGCGCCAGCCGATAGACGTGCAGCGAGCGGGTACCAACCTTATCAAGCCTGAAATGAAATCCCTGTTTAGTCTGAACCCGGTTTAGGACTTTGATCTATGATCTGAGGGTTGAAGGTGTTGCTACAATAACACTAATGGGCATGAATCGCCGCCATGAATAAAATCCTTTTGGTTTCCTCCTCACTGCATTGACGCATATGTGCTCACTGTTTCCCTCTGGATAAATCACCTCCTAGTCAGACGCAATGGCTGAGAAAACAGGTGATTCGAACACCGCCGAGACCATGGCTGTCAGCACCGCCGCTCCAGAAATCGAGGTCGCTCCCGAGTTTGGTGATGTCGCTCTACAGCTGCTCAAGGCTGGGGGGGCAACGGATGCTAGCATCGTCCTAGACAAGGCGACGACAAGCCGAGTACTGCGCAAGATAGATATGGTCATGCTACCAATCATGGCGTAAGTGTTGCTTCTGGCTCCACAATAAGCGCCTTGATCGACTAATACTTGTCTGTATTCAACAGGATTACAGAAATGCTTCAGTTTCTGGACAAGAGCACGCTGAGTTACGCTTCTCTCTTTGGTCTTCAAGCAGATACCGTAAGTTGAAGCTCTCGTTACAATTGCTAGTTCCAAGGTTTGTGACTAACACCATACAGGGCCTCGTCGGAACAGATTACTCTTGGCTGTCGAGCATCTTCTATCTTGGTACGTGGGGCAGCCGAAGGCATTCAGTTCCTACCTATAGTGGTGCTAACCCTTGCAGGATATCTTGTCTCCCAGCCCCTATCCGGCATCGCGCTTCAGCGTTTCCCAGCACCGAAATGCCTGTCCATTTGCGTGTAAGTCCTAGATGCGCGGGCCCTGGCGCACACATGCGAACTGTGCTTATGATATCACTACTTGTCCAGATTTCTATGGAGTTTTATCCTCTTCATGCACGCCACTTGTGATAACTGGCCGAAGTTGATGGTCGTTCGATTCTTCCTCGGCTTGGTGGAAGGATGCACATTTCCGGCATTCATGTTGATCACAAACGGTTGGTATCCTCGCAAGAACCAGAGTTTCCGCATGGGATTTTGGTTCTCTTTCAACGGAATCGCCCAGATTCTGGGTGGTCTTCTCGCTTTCGGACTGGGAAACATCAAATCATCCATCCAGTCATGGAAATGGATGTACCTCATCACCGGGGCGCTCACAGCTCTTTGGTCAATCTTCCTGTGGTTTGCCATCCCTAACAGCCAAGTTGATGCATACTTCTTGAACGAATCCGAAAAGAGAATATCAATTGAGATGATCCGATCCAACAATACCGGTATTCACAGCAAGAAGTTCAAAAAGGAACAGCTTATCGAAGCCTTGACTGATGTTAAGACCTGGATATTCTTCTTCACTACATTCCTCATCCAAATTCCGAACTCAGTCATCTCGGTATGTTATCAATCAGCTTACTTTTGTTCATGGTGATCCAAAGAGTGTTAACAGTGTGTGAAATCAGTTCGGTAATCTGGTTATCCAAGGCTTTGGCTTTAGTTCGTTAGAGACCACGCTGCTTTCCATGCCAGCCGGTGGTTACGAGTTTGTCGCCCTCGTTGCCGTGACTTGGGCCTGTGGGAAATTCTCCAACGCCCGAACATGGTGCATTCTGCCCTGTCTGCTAATTTCGCTTCTGGGCACCCTCCTGATGTTCGCACTTCCATACGAGAACAAAGCCGGCCTCCTTGCGGGATACTACATCGTAAGTGTCTCAAATACCTGAACCGCCTTGCAACTACAAAATAGCTAATAAAATGATCCAGATCTATGCTTATCCTGTGGCGTACTTGCTTCTTCTTGCTTTGGTTACGGCAAATACCGCGGGGCACACGAAGAAGATCACGACAAACGCGATCTGCACTATTGGATATGCTGTAGGGAACATCGCAGCTCCTCAGTTCTACAAGTCCAACCAGTCACCGCGATATTGTAAGCTCTGTCCAGTTACCATTATATACATGGTGTATTTACCTAACATCCACTAGATCTTGGAATTGGCTCAATGGTAGTTTCCTTGGCGCTGTGCGTTGTGAGCTATGTGGGGGTCATGGTGTATCTTAGGTGGCTCAACAAGACACGTGAGGCGGCAAGGGTGGCCGCAGAAGAGTCTGCTCCTGAAAACATCGAGTTTATGGATCTAACAGACAAGGAAAACCCGCTGTTTGTTTACGTTTATTAAGAAAAGAGGTATGAGAGAGTAAAGAAAACAGGGCAAATGGCTCAATAAACAATTAGGTTTTCTTAACCCAGACCTCCTTAGCAATATACGGACTGCTCACCAGATCTGCAACGGAAATCTATCGTGCTCGAGGTCTATATTAGGGGAAAGGACTATGATGAGAATTGAGAGTTTAGCATCACACGTGAGGATAAGAATGCTAACGATCTAGGGAATGGACGGATGTTACATGTAATAGTCGTGGAGAGAACCAAACACCAACTATCATCTCGAACTCATAGTTAAGGTTGTGAGCCCCATGGCACGGTCACATGTATTGCCTAATTCACAGGCTGTCTTTCTAATACGAGGACAATATGTACAGTGTATCAATTAGCACGATCTCCGTCAAGCAGTTTCTAATTCTCGGAATTGAGGTTTTCTGCTTGCTATAGCAGTGCTCCCTAAAATAAATCATCTTCCTTGACCAAGACAGATCGGTTGAGATGCTCAGGTGATATAGAAGGTATTCCAGCAAGGTGCAGAGTTAGCTCTAGATCACCCAAGAGAGATTTTAGGACATGCGATGTCCCCTCTTGACCTCCAAGGACGAGGCCATAGATATAGGGCCGCCCAATGAGACACATCTTTGCACCGAGCGCCAGAGCCTTGGCGATATCCGCACCACAGCGGATCCCAGAGTCAAACAGCACGTCCAGCTTGTCACCGACCGCATCCACTATTCTGGGCAAGACGCCTAGCGAGCTATTCCCTCCATCTGACTGTCTGCCGCCGTGGTTACTCACAACGATGCCCTGCACGCCGACCTCGACGCACCTATGAGCATCCTCTACAGACTGGATCCCCTTCAGGATGATGGGGCCTTTCCAATGTTGCTGGAGGAACTTGATATCCTCCCACGAATGGCTCACTCCCGGGAAAATGGTCCGTGTCCACGCCGCGACCGCAGCTCCCATATCCTCCTCAGGCTCGCACCCGTGTTGCTCCTTAAACTGGGCGCGAAACACCGGATCTGAGAGACCGATGGCCACGCCGATCTGATCGGATCGCAAAAATGGGTTGTAGCCGTTATCCATGTCGCTCGGACGCCAGCCGAGGATGAAGGTGTCCAATGTGACCACCAGGGCCGAGAATCCGGCCTTCTGCGCCCTGTTGAGGATGGAGATGGTGATCTCACTCTTATCATTGCGAGGCCAGTACAGCTGGTACCACCGCACGCCGTCTTCGCCGTTAGCCCGGGCGACATCCTCGATGCTGGTACTGCTCGCGGTGCTCATGATGTAAGGCACACGCTGCTCGGCCGCTGCTGCAGCCGCTGCCAGCTCGCCGTCCGGATTGCAGATGCGCTGCACACCAATAGGCGCGCAGGCGATGGGGAACGGCAGCTGCTGGTCGCCAAACACCCGGACGGACAGGTCCGGGAATCCTTTCGTCGCGACCAGCCGGCGCGGCACGATAGACCACTTTGCGAAGGCCGCGCGGTTCTTGCGGGCAGTCTCGCCGGTGCCTGCCGAGCCGAGCACGTAGCCCTTGCTCTCGGCAGACATGCGCTCCTCGGCAAGCTTTTCCCACTCTAGGGGCTTGAAAGTGAGGGGAGGCCGCTCGTATCTTAGCCCCTTTTGGTAAATGGAGGATTCATATTCGATGGGATCAGGATCGGCATGCTTCTCCATATCCGGTCGGCGAACATCACCGTGATGGTATTGTGATCCCATTCTTTTGATCGATTATGTATTCTTGTGACTTTGAGTTGGCCTATCGATATCTTTTGGGATGGATGGTGAAATTTTACTATTGGCTTGGCTGTTGAAGAGCTGTTCAAGCTTTCTACAGAGATCAGGG